>NW_026844366.1:354206837-354304337 GCF_025583915.1 Anolis sagrei ordinatus | reverse complement strand
AGTTAGAAGTTCTTTGGACATCCATTCTGGCTTCTTTGCACTTGTCCTATTTTTTCTCTTTGTTGGCACGGTTTGCAATTGCGCCTTGAGTATTTCACTCTTGAGAAATTCCCATCCATCCGTAACTCCCTTGTCTTTTAGTATCTGTGTCCACGGAATGCTGCTCAGCATTTCCTTCATTTTTTGGATGCTTGGGAAGTGTTCAACTTTTGATTTTGTGATACGAAATCCGGCATAGAGATCTCGTTTGCTATGACATACTGTGTTTTTGTGTCAAATAATAATAATAATAATAATAATAATAATAATAATAATAATAACATCCTAGATTGCTTGGAAGTGTTCGACTTGTGATTTTGTGATGAAATCCAGCATATAGATCTTGTTTGCTGTGACATACTGTGTTTTTGTGTCAATAATAATAATAATAATAATAAGAAGAAGAAGAAGTATCCTAGACGCTTGGGAAGTGTTTGACTTGTGATTTTGTGATACAAAATCCGGCATATAGATCTTGTTTGCTGTGACATACTGTGCTTTTGTGTTAATAATAATAATAATAATAATAATATTAAGCATCCTAGATGCTTGGGAAGTGTTCAACTTGTGATTTTGTGATATGAAACCCAGCATCTCGTTTGCTATGACATACTGTGCTTTTGTGTCAATAATAATAATAATAATAATAATAATAATAATAATAATAATCTTTATACCCCACCACCATCTCCCCAAAAGGGAACTCGGGGCGGCTAACATGAGGCCAAGCCCAAGAATTACAATACAGCAAACAGACAATAACATCAAAAATGCAAACAGTAACAATACAATAAACAAACGCAAAATAAGATGGTGGAGGAATAAAACCACAGAGCAAACAGATAATAATATCAAAGTAAAATGCAAACCGTAACAAAACATACAATAAACAAATGCAAAATAAGATGGTGGAGGAATTAAACCACAGCAGACGGGCCAAATGCATAGGATAAAAATTGATACAACCCTGGGTTGAGATAAGTAAATGGAGTAAGATGCCTCCCAACCACCCCCCAGGACCCTCACCCTCACACACACACATGCACGCACGCACTGCATCCCCAGCCATGGGTCCTGCCTTGAGGGAGTCCATTGCCCTCTGACTGAGGTGGAGAAAGAACCATGGGGCAGCCCTACTACAATGGACTCCTTCAAGGCAGGACCCATGGCTGGGGATGAAGTGCGTGCGTGCATGTGTGTGTGTGAGGGTGAGGGTCCTGGGGGGTGGTTGAGAGGCATCTTACTCCATTTACTTATCTCAACCCAGGGTTTTATCCATTTTTATCCTGTGCATTTGGCCCAGTGGCCCCGCCCTCCTGCTCACCTTGGCCGCCGTCCCAGCTTCGTAGAAGGCCTTGTCCACCGGGATGATGTCCGTGTGTCGCAGGAGGGAGACGGAGAGCTTGGCCGCCATGGTGTCCTGGGGAGGCAGAGCTGGTGTTCCATGTGCTCCGGAGGGGCCCCCAGATGCCCAAGCCCCCCTTGCCCTTGGCCCAGAGGAGGGAGCGGGCTAAGGTCCCAAGAAAGGGCCTGACTTTGGGGGCTGGAGGAGGAGGACACAGGAGGGGGCGGGTACCTGGGGGAGTGGGGCACCCCCTTTTCACCCCTCCCTCCTTCCCCCCCTCCTCACCAGCTGCTTGATGCTCTGTGCCGCAGAGCGCGTGGCGTAGTAGTGGGACACAAGTAGCATGCGCTCAAACTCCTCGTGCGCAGGTGAGTTGGCCTCGCTGGACTTGACCAGGTTTTCACACTGCAAAAGTAGTGGGGGTGGGGGAGCACAGACAGCAAACCTCAGGGGCCAAAGAAACAGGCGTTTTGGACGAGCCCTTCCCTAATCTCAAAGCACACTTGGGAAATAGAGTTGACACGAGTCTCAGTGAGTCCAAAAAACAGCACAATGCAACGCCCCAGGGACACGTGCAAAATTCTACGCTGCGGCCACAAAACCCCAAATACAAGTACAATAGAGGCAACACTTGTTCCTGGAGAGATGTGAAAAAAGACCTTGGTATTCTTGTTGAACTTGAGCCTGCCATGAAGCTGTCGGGAAGAAGGCAAGTGATATCTCAGCATGTTCTCAACCTGTGGTTCTCCCCAAGTGTTTTGGCCTACAACTCCCAGGAATCCCATCCAGTTGACCAGCTTTCAGGATTTCTGGGAGTTGAAGACCAAACCATCTGGGGAATCACAGGTTGGGAATCACTGCCCTAGATCTTTGCAGAGATTCTGTTTCAAAGCTCCCTGCTTAAGTGGTGATGGCACGATCGTCAGCATAGATCAGGGGTTCTCAACCTGAGGGCCCCCAAGTGTGTTGGCCTACAACTCCCAGAAATCTCAGCTGGTTGTAAGGATTTCTGGGAGTTGAAGGCCAAAACATCTGGGGGGGGGGAACCCACAGTTTGGGAATTACTGTCTTAAAGAGAGGCAGTTCAGGGGTCATTGCACCCACCCACCCACCCACCCACCCATTTTGTGGAGATGAGGCCTCAACCTGGCGTCTTGCCTTCAGTTCCAGGTGCCTCTTTTGGAAGTCAGAGAAGAATCATATGGACACTAATACAGAAAAAAAAGCCTAGGAGGAGAGGCTGGAAGATTAGTTCGGCCTGTTTGGACCAGAGAAGGGCAGGCGGGGAGGGGTGCCTCCAGGGCTGCCTCATGTTCTCAGTCACAGGAGGGGAGATTCTGACCAAACATGAGCAGGAGCCAGCATCTCCTTCTGGGCAACTCCCTGATCCTGTGGGGGACCCTGCCCTGAGCAGAAGGGGCCTGGGCTTGGGGTCCGCTGCACCCTACAGTCTGACTGTGCAACTGGGGTATGTGTGTGATGGGATCTATAGCTTCCCAGGGTTGCTGCTGAGGAGAGTGGCCCCCTCCAAGGCTGTGGATGGACTCAGGAGCCCCCCCCCCAGTGGAGACGGCTGGAGAGGAAGGGAGAGGGAGGAGGAGGGGGCATGGTCTCACCAGGCCAAAGAGGAGGTCCCGCAGGTCAGCCCAGCGGTGGTAGGCCTCTGCGCAGTTCATGCCGCCTGCGTTCACCATCTCCACAAATAGCCGCTTGTAGATGTTGAAGTTCTGGAGGGAAAAGCAGGGGAATGAGGGGGGATGTAAGACTGTAGGTTTTATATAGCAGTATTAAATGACCACTCACAAGCCGGTTTTGCTTTGAAATGGATATATTGCTTGTATCTCTGCAGCAAAGAAAGACACTAGTGACTTTTCCCCACCACCACTTCCTTTTAGACACCTTTCTTGCCCATCTCCCCCTCTTCTCAGTTTCCTTATTAGAGCTTGTTGCTTCACAAGTTCCCATACAAGGTTTCCAGCGCAATCTGCTGGCTTCAAAATGTCACAGAGAGAGAATTCATTCAGCCAGGATGATTCAGTCAGGATGTCACGGAGGGAATTTGTGATGTCTTCATGCCGTCAGAAATTGACTCCTGACAGGGGGCCTCGTGTTGTGCTCCATGCCCTCCTGCCGCCCCCCTGCTGACCCCTCCCCACTGCGTCCCCCCCTCCCCTGCTCACCTGACCATTGGCGGGGGCTCCGTGCTGGACGTAGAGGCCCAGGGCCTTCTCCCAGCTGCCCTCCCGGATCAGGTGCGTGGCGTAGAGGGCCACGTACTTGTGCAGCACCTTGTAATTCTGTGGGAGCAGAAGGGGGAGGGGGTCAGGACTGTGTTGCAAGGGGGAGGGGGACAGGAGTGGGCAGGGGTCACCTCGAAGGGGCCAATGAGGATGACGCTAATGCTTCCACCTCCATGGCCACGCCACCCTCAGCAACACACCTGCTTGGCGGCAGTCTCCAGGCACTTCTCCCACTGCTCCCGCTCCACATACATGTCCAGGGCGGCCACCACGTCCACGCCCACCAGCTGCCAGGAAAGGAGACTGTGGTTATGGGGGATGATTTGGAGAACTCACCTGGCACACAGCCAGCGCTCTTCTCCTTTTGTAACTCAACCAATGATTGTGCCTAATGTCCATGAGGAAGGGGGTCATGGGGTTTCTGGGCCTGCTGAGCCTGCGAGCCAGCATGTGATTTTAAGTCCTGAAATTGAGCACTCGGTGTCTCCTGCGAAGGTCACATTCCAGAGAGGGACCCAGAGAAGTCTTTCTCTAGGGAAGCGGGTTCAGAGGATGAACTGCCAGGGGGAGAGGTTGATGAGCTGCTAGATAGGAGACTTAGTTTTTGCAAACTCTGAGCTGCTTCACGGACTCTGTCACAAACCAGGAATGTAAGAGAGTCAGGATACACAAGGTAACATAAAATCCAATACACAGAATTCAGGAAAAAATCCTTTACACTTGGAAGCCACGATCAGTTTGCCAGGGCAAATGGCCTGATTTCATGGCTTTATTAGAGAGACGAGAGGGATTTTTCAGTAGTCTGGTCAACGTTGGAGTTTGAAGCAACATCTCTTGTCAAGTCCTAGACAAGCCAGCTAAGGGAATTCTAGTTTCATGTCTCCAGCAGTCCATGTTCCATGCTTCCAAGTGTAAAGGATTGTTCCTGAATTCTGTGTATCGGATTTTATGTTGCCTTGTGTATCCTGACTCTATTGCATTTCCTGGTTTGTGACACAACGCTTGTATCTTGGATTTTATGGACTATTTCTTACAATTAGATGTTTTTACTATTTTTGCTGAACTATTTTTTATATATTCTTCAATACATTGCTTTGTTGATTTACACTGGATTGGAGTGTGGTTGTTAAGTGCAGAGGTGCTTCCTGTAAAGATCCCTTACCTTGCCAGCTGGGGGTGGCAGGGCCCAGGAAGAGACAGGCTGGGTGGTTTCAGCTTAGAAGGCCTGGCAGAGAGCTGCTGGAGCCATCTTAGTTTAGGGAAAAAGCTCCAGTTCAGAGAGGGGGAGTGGCCTAGGCCTGAGCCAGCCCAGCAACAGCCAGGATTGGTTTGGAAAAGAGGGGCGGAGTTAGCCAGATGGAGGGAAAGAGAGCAGCTTAATTTGGACAGTTCAGTTTTAGTTTAGTGAAGAGAGCAGTTCTGAGTAGAGGAGAGAGCAGTTCAGTTCTGAGAGAGATTAGAGTAGGATTTGGATGTATTAGGAGTTCGTTATTAGAATAGGCAGTTTGCCTGGAGTTTGCACAGTGAAATAGGCTGTGGCAAACTGGTTACAGCTATTTTAGGGAAAAAATAGCTGGTTTTTTGTGTTTAAGAAATTGTAACAAAGGAAAGAACCATTCTCTCAAGTAACCATTACGCTTCTAAGAAACAAGAACACTTTTATTTGTAACAGCCAAGCCTCTGAACCTGCATTCACTTATAATTCTGTAATTTGTAATCAATAAACTCTTTCTTGTTATTTTTAAAACTTAAGCCTGAGTCAAGTGCCATTTTTGGATGGAATCCTTTTCTTCGTTGAATCAACCTCTCCATTTTTTCCCCTCAAAGAAAGCCCTTGTTATTACACAGTATTTGGTGGAGTAAAAAAGCCTTTTAATAATTTAAACAGCCTTTTAACATTCTAAATAGCTAGAGGGTTCGTTATTCTTCAGTTTATGGTGGCAGCGAAGGTTTTAAAGAAAGAGACATTCCCTCAAACGCTATAAGAGCCAAAGTGGTGTGAATTCCTTATTGAAGGAGGGACAGTGTTGGGATCTGCTTGCCCCCTGTCCAGTGATATTGTTTGGCCATCAAGAAATTATATCATTATAAT
Source organism: Anolis sagrei ordinatus (assembly GCF_025583915.1). NCBI lineage: Eukaryota > Metazoa > Chordata > Lepidosauria > Squamata > Anolidae > Anolis > Anolis sagrei. The sequence continues at coordinate 354,298,621 of NW_026844366.1, read as the reverse complement.
TTGGGGACAGTGGTGGGATTCTTTGACCCCCCTGCCCAGACGGCCTTAAGGAGGTTATTATAATTGGTGGCAGCGGTGGGATTCTTTGACCCCCTGCCTTGATAACCTCCCTAAGGAGTTATTATACTTCCCGCCTTGGAATACAACATCCCCAGCCCTCCGGTCAGGCCCACTCCCTCCCCACAGATGGCCATCCAGCCAGACTCCTCCCCGCACACTGTCTCCCCAGAGCCACTCCTTACCGAGTCCACTTTGCCCTGGTTCTTGAGGTACTCCTTGTAGTGCTGGTCCACATACTCCTCATACCTGCAAAGGAGGGACAGAGGGATAGAGGATTTTTTTCTCTTTCCTCCAGTCCTAGGTCTCGTTGTGAACCTGGAGAAATCTTGTCTGCAGCTTCCACGCCGAATCCAATTTATTGGAGCTGTGTTGGACTTGGAGCTGCAGAGGGCCTTCTTGCCCAGCAACTACTTTCGGGCCCTTCGGCGCAGAAACTACCATATGTGCGATTAACAGGGACCACGATGGGGGAATATGGGTTGCTCATCTGTAACCATAGTTCCCCGAGTGGTCACCTATGAATTCCCATATCCACACCCATCATCCCCGCTGTTGTCATGCCTCAGTTTTTCTGGCTGCTTTCGCGGCAGAACTGGAGCAGTAGCCCCTCCCACTGGCTACTTATACTCTTAAGGGGAGAGTGGGCGGGGCTACTGCCAAAATGTTTCTAAATCTATCTAGAAGGTTCCGAAGCTGTCTGCTCAGGCGCAGAAACTACCATATGTGCGAATTCACAGGTGACCACTCAAGGAACTACAGTTACAGGTAAGCAACCCATATCCTAGGGCTTTTTATTTATGGAATGCCTTGCCGGTCAAAACTCGAACCATCCGAGATCTACTTGCTTTTCGGAAAGCCTGTAAAACTTTTCTTTTCCGGCAAGCTTTTGATGGGTGAACAACCCGGGCTATGCCTGTTCTTGCTTGCTTATTGTTATTGTTATGGTTATTTTTAAAGCTAATTGTATTGTTTTAATTTGCTTTTGTAAACCGCTCCAAGCCAAACTGGGAGTACAAGTCAAACAAACAAACAAACAAACAAATAAATTTACTCAGCCCTTTAGAATTTAAGACTTACATTAACTCTTCCATCATTGTGGATTTTTGGTATCCTGACCTGTCTCCTGAACCTTTGGAATCCTGATACCTTGAATCTCTGGACTGGTTTCTGACTACGGTATAGAATCTTGATCCCTGGACTTTGCTCATTGAACTCTCGGCGTTTGACCACTAGACTGGACCTTTTGACTACGGTGTTATCTTGAACCTGCAGCAGTGCTTGCTGACAGTTTTGTTCTATATTCTGTGGCTGAGTGCTATCTTTATGCTTTATGTTTTGGACTATTAAAACAGGCAGAAAGTAAGTGCTGTTTTAATTAAATTGTTTAACACAAACTGGGAGTTTGGTTCATCTCTACCTGAATAAGGCAGAGCCCTGGCATCGTCACAAAAGGAAGGCTCCCAATGCAGCATGGGATCCCTGGAGGTCAAAAGGTGCCACCCCCACCCCCTATCAAACCTTCTCACAAGATGACGGTCGTTGCCCCAGAGAGGGAAAGGCTGGGGGAGGAGGGCCTCCCACAGGAGAAAAAGGTGGCCCCTGAAGGCCCCGGGAAAAGGAGGGAGGGAAGAAAGGAGGGAGATGGGGGCTGGGCAGTCTCCCTCACCTGGGCTCCAGCTCTCTGGCCACCCGCTTGGCCTTGTTCCACTCCTCCCCCTCCATGAAGGCATCAATGGCTTCCTTGATCAGGTCCAGGTTCAGATACAGCTCTGCTGCCTGCAGAAGCGGGAGGGAAACGGGAGGCAGGGGTTGTTGGAATTCAATCCCACACTGACCAAGTCTCAAGTCCTCAATGAGGAACACTTTAGTTAGCTTAGTATAGACTAAGGGTTTCCCTTCCCCCATGTCTCCTGAATGACAATTTGTCTTCTCTGTTTCTGCTCTCATTCTGATTGGCTGTTTAAAACGGATACTAAATAAAATAAAGAGGGAAAAAACACGACAAGCTAGAAAAAGAGATAACGAGAGTTGAAACACAGGCCAAAATGAATCCCCAAAATAAAAAGGTACTCCCCCAACTAGAAATACTAAAGTAACAAATGAAGACATTAGAATGAGGGGAAATGGAAAAGAAGCTTAAATTTGCAAGACAACAGCACTTTGAAAATGCAAATAAAGTAAGGAAATGGCTAGCAAGGAAAACTGTAATCAAAAAACAGGCCTGACACATATCTAAGATAGAAGAAGGGGGGAAAAGTTACTATCACACCAAAGATATTATTGAACAATTTGAACATTTTTACAAAAAACTATGAGAATGGAAATATATCAAAAGAAAAAGTGATGCAATATTTGGGGACACAGGATATAGCGAGACTTGACAGAGGAACAAAGAGAAAAATTAAATGGAAAGATTGCAATAGAAGAAATAAGTAAGACAATTAAAAATTTACCAATACATAAAGCACCAGGCCCGGATGGCTTTACGACAACATACTATAAAACATTCCAGGACATTCTTATCCCATCACTCCTAAAATGGGTTCTCAACTTTCCTAATGCCATGACCCCTTAACACAATTCCTCATATGTTGTGGTGACCCTCAACCACAAAATTATTTTTGTTGCTATTTCATAACTGTAATTTTGCTACTGTTATGAATCGTAATGTAAATATGTAGGATGTATTTTCATTCATTGGACCAAATTTGGCACAAATACTGATATGCCTAAATTTGAATACTAGTGGGGTTGGAGATAGATTGATTTTGTCATTTGGGAGTTGTAGTTGCTGGGATTTATAGTTCACCTACAATCAAAGAGCATTCTGATCCTCGCCGACGAGGGAATTGGGTCAAACTTCCCACACAGAACCCCCATTACCAACAGAATAATTGGTTTTCTGATGGTCTTTGGTGACCCCTCCGACACCCCCTCGTGACCCCCCCAGGGGTCCTGACCCCCAGGTTGAGAAACACTGGTCTGGAGAGTATGTGCTGTGTGCTTTGAGATCTCTCTCTGCTTGTGTGTCAGGAGAGATGGAGTGATCGAGTTTTTTCTCTCCTCTCTTTGAAACCTTAGAAGAGATGGGTGTTGGAGTAGCTCAGACCCAGTTCTCAGACCCAGAAATGCAGTTAGTTCTTTATTATTGTAAATAAACCTTTTGTGGTTTTTTTAAAGATGGGACTCTGCCTCTTTGCCTCCTAAGCTCTGAATTCTTTACAGCCACATTACATGGTACTTCGCGTTCTGCTCTCTAATGAGCTGGTGCTCAACTTTTGTATCCTGTTTGTGTTTGGGTGCTCTGCTGTATATTTTAGGGTAGTTTTCCCTAATAGGAGTCACTGCCATTCCACGGAGGAGGAGAACCTGCCGAAGTGGATTGTGTCCGTCGTCCCCCCCCCCCTTTTCTGGCTGCAGCCCCCCTTTCTGCCCCACTCACCACGCTGAACTTGCCCAGGCCCACCAGCAGCGGCCCCACCGTCCGCACCACCTCCGTGCTCCGCGGCTGTCCAAGGAACTTGATGGCCAGCTCTGCTGCCTGTTGGGAGGGGGAGGGGTCAGAGGGGGTCACACAGCCCCTCCCCCTTGCCCCCTCCAGACCCCACCCTCCTAGGAACCCTTCTGGCCTGGCCGCTCCCTCCTTCCCTCCCCACACCCCCCCCAACCTGTAGACCCCACTTACCTTCATCCAGCACTTCTCGGCAAGGGCACTGTTGCTGGGGTCGCGCACCTTCAGGTAGCAGTCCACAGCACGCGCATACTCCCCGGCCTGCTCCCACTCGCGCGCCTGCTCCACCAGACCCTCCAGGCCCCTGCAGAACACAAGGCCCAAGGCAGCCTGAGTCAGCCTTCCATTGGGGGCAGCAGGGTGGGAAACCCCCCCCCCCAGACTGGCACCCGTCATGATAATATATGCTGTATATTTTGAGTGAGATTGTATGAAAGGCGTACAAATGTGGCCTAATTGGACTGAAGATAAGGAATGAGGCCTGGAAAACTACATGAAAGAGGTGAAGAACTCATGGACTGTAATTAAAAATTGCCGATGAGACCTGTGACAAATGATTAACTGTTGACATTTGCTGTAGGTTTGGAAAATGCCAATGATCCTGAAATTAGTGAGGAAGGAACTTCTGTAGATTTAGAAAATGAAAGTACCAGTGCTCATGAGAATGTTTCAGAGGGAGACCTTGAACTTTCCCTCCCTTCTGCACCTGGTAACTCTAATGACAACAGAAGGGGCCAGATTTGGCATGACAGAAGTAAATCACTCAGCTTGCGAAGGTCTTCTCGAATTAAAGAATTACAAACATTGGTTTCAAAGAAGGGGGGCGGTTCACGGAACCAATTCTTTGGCTTTAATTGCCTCCCGCCGGGCTGACTTTCTCAGTTCAGGCATCGTTTCAGAATTAATGAAGACCTTGGCAGTTCTCCCGGTTTCCCTGGCCCATTGTCTTGAAAGATTTCTAGGATATCAAGTACGGTTAGTGGATTACTAACAGGCTCCAGTATTTTACAGTGTGGCTTTGGGTTTTGCTTTATCAATTTAAATTCATGTTTGCTGATTTTGCTGTGGCTTTTGACTTGCATTTCTCCTTTATTTTGTAATCATTTTTCTTCAATAAAAAAGGATTGTTTTTCACAGTCAAGTGTGGTGGGTAGTTATCTTAGGGCCTCGTTCCCTGCTCTGGATTGCAACAACATTCTGACTTGATGAACTCTTGGTGGAAAAACAACTTGTTTACATTGCCAAAGACAATGGTTCTTCTAAGTAAGGAAGTCAACACGGTGGCTCCTGACAGAAATGTTTACAGGGCTCCTTGATAAGGAAAGCCAATTAAACAAAATCAACATCTGTCCAGGACCTGATGGAATCTGTCTGTCAGCAATTTACAACTTTCAGAACCATGTCAACAGAAAATACTACATAAAAGGGCCCTTCTCTCTCAGAAAGTGTGCCAGGCAAAATGAACACCATTTCCGAACACCTTCATGAACAGCCGCCTCCTCTCAAGAAGCTGATCATCTTCAACAAGAATGGTAAGAATGAGTGACGGTTCTCTTCCTGCTGCTTTGTCGGCGGATGAAGAGAACTGGAGGCTGTATACTCACTGGGGAGAGTGGGCGGGGCTACCACCAAAAATGTTTAATAACTCTCTAGAGCAGTGGTTCTCAACCTGGGGTCCCCAGATGTTTTTGGCCTACAACTCCCAGAAATCTCAGCAAGTTTACCAGCTGTTAGGATTTCTGGGAGTTGAAGGCCAAAAACATCTGGGTTGAGAACCCAGGTTGAGAACCACTGCTCTAGAAGGTCCTGAAAGCTGTTCTGCGCAGGCGCAGGTATTACCATATGTGCCATTCACAGTTGACCACGATGGGAAAGCTGAGATCTTCAACAAGAATGGTAAGAATGCTTGATGAATGAATGATTTAATGTTAGAGTATATGTGTAAATGTGGATGCAGTATCCCCCTTTGTCTATGCAACCAATATAATTACTATAAAACCCAGGACTGGAGTCTGTGTCTACTGCTTTCTCTGAAAGTGCCTCATGCAACCTGTCTCACTGAAAGCGGAATAAAAGAACCTATTGTTAAAAGTACTTATGACACCCCCAGCCATTATGAAGAGGGGAGCAAGGGCCCTTGTCGGGAGAGGCTGAGACCAACCAGCTGCCATCCTGCCTCTCTCGCTCACCTGGGCCCCTTCTTGGCCACTTCCTGCTCGTACTCCTCCTGCAGTGCGTCCAGGTCTCCGGGCAGGTACTCCTTGCAGACCCTCAGGGCGTCCATCCACATGCCAGCCTCCTGGGGGCCAGAAAGCAGGGGGAGATCAGAGGGGGCTGTCACCCCTTCCCCTCAGCAGGCCTCTCCCTCTCCTCCTTCACCCAGGCCCTTTGAGGCCCCAAAGGAAAGGAAGGCAATGGGGGGGGGGGGTGTCCCACCTTGTAGTGCTTGACGGCCAGGTCCAGGCGCTGGGCGCGCAGTAGGAGGGCCTCTGCCTTCTGGAACTCCTTCTGCTTGAAGGCTGCGTCCGCCTGGCCCACTAGCACAATCACCACACTCTCTGGGTCGTGGGCCTCCGCCACACGCTGTGCCGCCCCCCAGTTCTGGGCATGAGCATACCTGGAGGGGGAGTCGACAGGTGTCAGTGGAAGTGGGGCTGCTAATAATAATAATAATAATAATAATAATAATAATAACAATTTGTTTATATTCCACCCTTCTCACACTGAAGGGGACTCAGGGCGGATCACAGTACACATGTCTCTTTCTGTAGACAGACAGACAGAACAGAAGGAGGTGGTTTGTTTCAATGTATTGTCAAAGGCTTTCATGGCTGGAATCACTAGATTGTTGTAGGTTTTTCAGGGTATATGGCCATGTTCTAGAAGCATTCTCTCCTGATGTTTCATCTGCATCTATGGCAAGCATTAGGTCAACAGTAAACTGGTCTTGAAAGTTGGCGGCTCACACCGACCTGGACCTTCAAACTGGCAACCTTTTGGTTGGTAGATCGTATAGTTGCTGGTGATTTACCAGCTGTGCTAAACCTCCGACCTCCCACCCCCACCCCGTTGGGAGAGGGCCCACTCACATCAGAACGGCCTCCTTGGGCTTCCCAGCCTTCACAAACTCCACTTCTGCCTCTTCGAATTTGCCCTGAATTCAAGGAAAGGGAAAAGGAAGGAAGGTGAGGCAATGTCAGGGGACACCAGCGCGCCCATCGCCACGAAGGAAGCCCACTGGGAGCAGCTACCAGTCCGCCCGTCCCCGCAAACACGCGCGCACCTCGTCCTCTAGGAAGGAGGCGTATTTGAAGTGGATCTCGGGGAGCCTCTGCTTCAGGGAAAGCCTCGCCAGCTCAAAGGCAAAGTCAAACATGCTGTGGGAGGAGAAAGAAGCACAGGGAGAGGGACTGCTTGGGGAGCGCCTCCCCTCTGGCCGCACAAGCGTGGTCTGTGCAATGGGTCGTCCATCAAGGGCAGGGTGTGGGTGGGCGGTACATCCATCTCTTCCAGCCAGTGGCGTGGGCCATGTCAGAGTCCTGCACAGACCCTCTTCAACCTCCCCCGTCCCCCATTACGTACCTGTTGTCGGCCGCATGGTCAATGGCCATCTCCAGAAGCCCAAATTTGCTGAGCAGCTTCACGGCGGCCTCCCCGCCGAGACTCTTTGCCCACAGGAAGGCCACGTGTTTGTGGGAGTTGGCCCCTCCGTGGGCCTTGGCCACCTGTCCCAAAAGGAAAAGAGGGAGATTGGGGGTGGGGAGGGGGTTGAGAATGGGGGCCCTCCAGAAAAACAGAGCGCCCAGAGAGTTACTCCCATGACCTAGCCCAGCAAAGGCCCCTCAGGTTATTTATTTATTATTTATTTGTTTACGACATTGATATGCCGCCCTTCTCACCCCGAAGGGGACTCAGAGCGGCTTACAAGATATATATACATACAATACATTATATTATTAGTACAATATCAGCATTAAATACTACTATATTGTACTATACCATTATATTGTAATATTAGTAGTAATATTACTAATATTGCATGTAATATTAGTAATATATGCAATATAAAATATATAATTATAATATCATATTATTAGTATTAGTATTAGTATTATATTGGATTACATTATAATATTATAAATATTATAAGTATATACAATATATTACAATATATTATATTATATTATATTATATTATATTATATTATATTATATTATTAGCATAGCACAGGAGACAAGATGGAACTGTCCCCTGGCCCCCTCTCTCTTCAATCTGGCCCAGAGCGGCACTTGATGCTTGGGGGTGGGGCACCCAACTAATGACATATGTGGGAGACAAGATGGAACTGTCCCCTGCCCCCCCCCCTTCACTCTGTCCCAGAGCGGCACTTGGTACTGGGGGGAGGGGTGCCCAACTGATGACATATACAGGAGACAAGGTGGAACTGTCCCCTGGCCCCCTCTCTCTTCACTCTGACCCAGAGCAGCAGTTGGTACTGGGGGAAGGGGTCCACAACTGAGGACATATGCAGGAGACAAGATGGAACTGTCCTGTGGTCCCTTCTCTCTTCAATCTGGCCCAGAGTGGCAGTTGATGCTGGGGGGTGGGCCCCCCAACTGATGACATATGTGGGAGACAAGATGGAACTGTCCCCTGGCCCCCTCTCTCTTCACTCTGGCCCAGAGCGGCAGTTGGTGCTGGGGGGGAGGGGTCCCCAACTGATGACATATGCAGGAGACAAGATGGAACTGTCCCCTGGCCCCCTCTCTCTTCACTCTGGCCCAGAGCGGCACTTGGTGCTGGGGAGAGGGGTCCCCAACTGATGACATACCCAGGAGACAAGATGAAACTGTCCCCTGGCCCCCTCTCTCTTCACTCTGGCCCAGAGCGGCACTTGGTGCTGGGGAGAGGGGTCCCCAACTGATGACATACCCAGGAGACAAGATGAAACTGTCCCCTGGCCCCCTCTCTCTTCACTCTGGCCCAGAGCGGCACTTGGTGCTGGGGAGAGGGGTCCCCAACTGATGACATACCCAGGAGACAAGATGAAACTGTCCCCTGGCCCCCTCTCTCTTCACTCTGGCCCAGAGCGGCACTTGGTGCTGGGGAGAGGGGTCCCCAACTGATGACATACCCAGGAGACAAGATGAAACTGTCCCCTGGCCCCCTCTCTCTTCACTCTGGCCCAGAGCGGCACTTGATGCTGGGGAGAGGGGTCCCCAACTGATGACATACCCAGGAGACAAGATGAAACTGTCCCCTGGCCCCCTCTCTCTTCACTCTGGCCCAGAGCGGCAGTTAGGTGCTGAGGAGAGGGGTCAGTTGCCTCAAGGGGTAGATACTCCCTGCCTTGCAGCAGGGTAAAAGGGGAGCAGATGGATGGGCGGTGTCCCATTGTGGCCTCCAAGACAGAAGGCAATATGCAGAGGCAACAACAGGACTCCAGCTGCCAATTGGGGCTGACACCCCCCCCCCCTGCAACACTCCTTGGCTCTCACCCGGTAGGCCTCGTCCCACATGTTGCTGACGCGGTACATGTTGACGGCCGCCTTCCAGTCCTTGGCCTCCAGGTAGTGATACTCGGCCTCCTGCAGGCGCCCCTCCGCCTCCAGCTCCTGCACCAACAGCCAACTGGTCACCCAAGGGAACACCCGTCCTCCATGCTGCATCCCCCTCCCCATATGTGACCCCTTGCTTACCCCACTGGCATTGCCCTACCTTTCCCAGGTGGAGGTGCGTGTCGCTCAGGAGGTCCTTGTGGTACTTGCCCAGGAGGCGCAGCATCTCCTTGTACTTCTTGCACTTCTTGTACATGGTGATCGCCAGGTCCGGCTCGTCCACCGTGATATAGAGCCTGGCGTTGAGATGGGGAGGGGCCACACCTGGGGCTGAGCTGGCCCTGGCCCACAACACACCCCCTGCCCACCCCCCCGACCCTGAGGCCCAGGCCCCGCACTGACCTCTCGGCCTCCTTGTACTTGCCCTGGTGCTCCATCTCCTGGGCCCGCGTGATGTACAGGATGGAGACGTCCTCTGGCCGCATGCACTTGGAGGCCAGCTGAAGGAGAGGGAGGGGAGGGGCTGGGAGCCAGTGCGAGGGAGGGAGGGAGGGAGAGAGGGAGGGGTCCACCTGCCAAGAGAGGCCCAGAGCGCACTACCTCTCTACCCACAGACCGAGGGTCACTCTGGACTGCTCTGAGGCCCCAACTCCTCACCTTGTGCGCCTGCTCCCAGAGCCCGGCCTGAGTGTACATGTCGATGGCCTCCTTGGTGTGGTCCCCTTTGACGTAGAGCTCCTCCGCCATCTGCAGAGGGAACCAAGGCCCGGCCCCTCCGTCAATTGTGTCCCATGGAACAGGGGTCCAGTGAGGGAGGGGCGGTGGCAGAGCCGGCTGTACCTGGTACTCCTGCAGGGCCGCGTAGTGCTGGGCGATCTTGAGGTAGTACTTGGCGGCCACCTTGGCGTCCAGCGTATCCAGGATATACACAGCCTTCTTCCACTGCCGGGCCCCGATGGCGGCCTCTATGGCCTTGACGGCACACCTGGAAGACACCACACTCCTGAGGAGAAGGCCTCAACAGGGAGGGAGAGGAAGGGGGCTAGAGGGGCTGGCTTACCGGGCTTCGATGTAGTGGTTGATGGCGGCATCCAGCTGCTTCTGCTGCACCAAGTGGTCACCCCAGGCCTCCTCCAGCTTGACTACTTCCGCCGGGAAGGCAGAGCGCGCCAACTCCACTGCTGCAGATCACAGAGATGGGGTCAAGGGTCAGGCGGCACCAGGCAAAGAGCTTCCATCCATTTAGAAGAAGGAAGGCATGTAATAAGAAAGTCAATGTGCAGATTTGATAAGTGTTAATTTAATGATGTGTGGGAATGAATGGAAGAATGGAAGGATCTGATCACTTTGGCCTTCTTTCTCAAGGGAAGAGGAAAAAGTGCGCTTTTGGAGTCTTAGATTTTGTGCAGGGAGTCAGGTTCTGTTGTATGGAAAACAGAGATCTGGTCCTTGGCATTGTTCTTAGGGAAAGGATTCGTTTTGGCACGTTGAAGTTATGGCATTATGGAAGTTATGGAACTAAAATTAAAGTACGGTAAAATAAAAATAAAATAGTAAAAATTCACGCAGTCCAGAAACGCTAGTCAAAGATGAAGAAAAATGAGAGAAAGATTCCTAGCTGCTGCCAGAGCGGTGGATGAAAGGAACTGAGGCAGTAGCCGCTCCCACTGGCTATATATACTCTCAAGGGGAGAGGGGGCGGGGCTACCACCTAAAAGTGTCTAATAGGTTTTCTAGAAGAAAATGAAAGATTCCTAGCTGCTGCCAGAGCGGCGGATGAAAGGAACTGGGGGAGTAGCCCCTCCCACTGGCTATATATACTCTCAAGGGGAGAGTGGGCGGGGCTACCAGCTAAAAGTGTCTAATAGGTTTTCTAGAAGATTCCTAACTATCTGTGCAGGTGCAGGAAATACCATATGTGCGATTCACAGGGACCACGATGGGGAAGAGGAAGAAGTGCGCTTTTGGAATCTTGGATTTTGTGTAGGGAGTCAGATTCTGCGGTATGGAAAACAGATATCTGGTTCTTGGCATTGTCCTTAGGGAAAGAAGTTTTGAAATGTCAGTGTTTTGAAGTTATGGCATTATGTGAGATATGAAACTATGCATTGGCAGGCTGCAGGAAAGCAGGGTCTGGCCGAACAGGTGCTTCTCCAAGGAGGGAGAAAAGGGTATAATAATATTTGGGTGCATGAGGATGAATGCATGTACATGTGTGTGAATGGTGATTGAAAATATAATTTTCTGTAATCTGATGTCCCCTCTCACACTGGAAATTGCAATAAATGTTTTATGGTGTTATCGTTGCCTCTGTAAATCACCCTGAGTGGCCTGAGGGCTGAGAAGGGCAGTATACAAATATAGTAAAAATAAATAAATAAATAAACAAACAAATAAAAAGTTGTCTGTCAAGGTGCACATCAGGTCCAGGGCCATCTTCCCAACCCACCCACTTACCTTTCAGGAAGGAGCAGCCCTTGCGGTAGCACTCCAGCGCCCTCTGCGGGTTCCGGATCTTCTCAAAGAGCTCCCCCGCCTAAGAAAAAGGAGGGGGGGGAGCGGTCACTACAGCACTCTGCTGCAAGGGACTGGCCAAACAGAGAGGACCTTGTGTCCCACTCCCCTGCAAGGACAGCTGTGAACGGGAGCCCCCTGCAGCAGATGCCGGGAAGGAGGGGAGACAGGGCTGAAAGAGGGCAACCTCCTCTGAGAAGAGGGGTGGGATGGCAGAGAGAACCCCTTGTCAGAAATATTAAAAAATAACTATAGGTATTTTTAATTACAAAAATGTGGGTCAAGCACTGAAAGGATTACATGGATGCCGTGACTCAGAAAAAGCTGCAGTTCTATATGAGCAAGTGTGCCTGTAGTTTAGTAGCAGTCAGTCTGAGGTAAACCTCAGTGGGAGAAAGGTTTCTGAGAGAAGGTGTGAGTTAGGCCTTAGTCTATGACTCTCTCTCTCCTCTCCTTTAGAAAAAAGTTTAAATCTTGGCTTTGGGGCCAAACATTTGGGCGGCTGACCGAGCAGCTACTGCAATGACTCATGAGAATTGTCAATGAATAGGCCTTGGACTGGAACTCTGGACTATGACTTGGATCTGCGGACTTAGGGCCTGGACTAGGGGATGCTGGGAGCTGTAGTCCGGAAGAGAGTATGGATATGCTATTGCGTGTTTTGTTTGCTGGGGGAGTTGTTTTTACGCATGTGCTGTAACGTCTTTTTTGCTTTTTTGCCTTTTTAAGTCCTTTCCTCTGTGTTTTTCAGTGTTATTCTGAGTGATGGTCACTCGTTGGCCTGATAGGTGTATTGTGTCCAAATTTAATGTCAATTCATCCAGTGGTTTTTGAGTTTTGTTAATCCCACAATGTGATCTCCTAAGGAAGATCACATTGGTCTGTGTGTTTTTGTTATTTTTTAATCACCTTGGGCTACTGGTGTTGGGTCACACTGTTACTAATGAGGTTACTCTGCTCTGCATTTATAGGGAGGGCCTTGTTAGGGATTCCTAATCTTCGGAGGAGGAAGGGGTATTGGAAGTGCTCAGGAATTGGAAGGAGAAGAATCAGACAATGAGGGTTTGAAAGTGCCCACATTTCTAGAGGGATGAAAAAAGACAGAGAACAGATGTCGTTCTGCTAGGATAGTTGCTAAAAATGCTAAGCTAATTGGGAGACGCCCTAGCACCTCCTGCGTGGGGAATTCAGGGCTATAAATCAATAGCAGGAGCAGTAACAACGGCCCTGATACTGAGGTTTTCACTCTGCAGAACACCTCATTGGAAGTGGATGTGTTTGCTTTCCACCTCAGTGGAGGAGGATGCAGGTTGCTGTTTTGGACTTTAGTAGAGAAATATGACTTATGGACTTAGGTGTTGGGGATTCCTCATCTTCGGAAGAGGAAGGGGAGCAGGGAAGTGCTCAGGAATTGGAGGGAGAAGAAGAATCAGACGATGAGGGTTTGAAAGTGCCCACGTTTCCAGAGAGACTAAAAGAGACAGAGAACAGACAGTGTTCTGCTAGGATAGCTGCTAAAAACGCTGAGCTAATTGGGAGACGCCCTAGCACCTCCTGCATGGGGAAGTCAGGGCTATAAATCAATAGCAGGAGCAGTAACAACGACCCTGATACTGAGGTTTTCAATCTGCTGAACACCTCATTGGAGGTGGATGTGTTTGCTTTCCACCTCAGTGGAGGAGGATGCAGGTTGCTGTTTTGGACTTAGGTGACTTATGGACTTAGGTGTTGGGGATTCCTCATCTTCGGAAGAGGAAGGGGAGCAGGGAAGTGCTCAGGAATTGGAGGGAGAAGAAGAATCAGATGATGAGGGTTTGAAAGTGCCCACATTTCTAGAGAGACGAAAAGAGACAGAGCACAGACGGCGTTCAGCTAGGATAGCTGCTAAAAACGCTGAGCTAATTGGGAGACGCCCTAGCACCTCCTGCATGGGGAAGTCAGGGCTATAAATCAATAGCAGGAGCAGTAACAACGACCCTGATACTGAGGTTTTCAATCTGCTGAACACCTCATTGGAGGTGGATGTGTTTGCTTTCCACCTCAGTGGAGGAGGATGCAGGTTGCTGTTTTGGACTTAGGTGACTTATGGACTTAGGTGTTGGGGATTCCTCATCTTCGGAAGAGGAAGGGGAGCAGGGAAGTGCTCAGGAATTGGAGGGAGGAGAAGAATTGGATGATGAGGTTTTACAAGTGCCTACGTTTCCAGAGAGATGATAAGAGACAGAGCACAGACAGCGTTCTGCTAGGATAGCTGCTAAAAACGCTGAGCTAATTGGGAGACGCCCTAGCACCTCCTGCATGGGGAAGTCAGGGCTATAAATCAATAGCAGGAGCAGTAACAACGACCCTGATACTGAGGTTTTCAATCTGCTGAACACCTCATTGGAGGTGGATGTGTTTGCTTTCCACCTCAGTGGAGGAGGATGCAGGTTGCTGTTTTGGACTTAGGTGACTTATGGACTTAGGTGTTGGGGATTCCTCATCTTCGGAAGAGGAAGGGGAGCAGGGAAGTGCTCAGGAATTGGAGGGAGGAGAAGAATTGGATGATGAGGTTTTACAAGTGCCTACGTTTCCAGAGAGATGATAAGAGACAGAGCACAGACAGCGTTCTGCTAGGATAGCTGCTAAAAACGCTGAGCTAATTGGGAGACGCCCTAGCACCTCCTGCATGGGGAAGTCAGGGCTATAAATCAATAGCAGGAGCAGTAACAACGACCCTGATACTGAGGTTTTCAATCTGCTGAACACCTCATTGGAGGTGGATGTGTTTGCTTTCCACCTCAGTGGAGGAGGATGCAGGTTGCTGTTTTGGACTTAGGTGACTTATGGACTTAGGTGTTGGGGATTCCTCATCTTCGGAAGAGGAAGGGGAGCAGGGAAGTGCTCAGGAATTGGAGGGAGGAGAAGAATTGGATGATGAGGTTTTACAAGTGCCTACGTTTCCAGAGAGATGATAAGAGACAGAGCACAGACAGCATTCTGCTAGGATAGCTGCTAAAAACGCTGAGCTAATTGGGAGACACCCTAGCACCTCCTGCGTGGGGAATTCAGGGCTATAAACTAGGAGCAGTCAGCTTTCGCTGGTAACAACGACCCTAATACTGAGGTTTTCACTCCAATGGAATCTGCTTTGTGTCTGCTGCTAAGAACTTAGTTCATTGCCCGTTGTCTGATGGAAGACTGGTGTTTCTTTTGGGGCTTCGTAAGAGACTTTAATTTGTGTCTGGATTAAGACTTCCTTGCTTTCTTTTGCACTTTTCAATTGCATTGGCTTATCCTTTGTGTTTGCTCAAGTAAAGCCTTTTTCTTTTACTTTCAACATTCTCTAAAGGCTGTTTTTGAAGGACAACTCAGGACAGGCCTTTTGTTAATAAGGGTTGTGACTCAGCTTGACTCTGAGTCTGAAGCTTGGCTCTGTGAGCCAGAATTCCTACAGGATGATGAGGAGGAGGATGGATTACAGATTTCTATACATGCTTCAGACAGGGCTGACGGTGGGGCTGTTGAAGGAGAAACAGCAAGTCATTTCCCAGGGGAAAGCAATGTTAGTGAGACTGAAAACGAGAGTGAGTTCTCACACGGCCAGGTGGAGACGTCTTTTCCTCCCCACAGTGATCCGGTCCAGCTGGACCAAGATAAGGGGTTACATAGCCTTGAAGATAATGAATTAATGAGCAGGCAAGATCGTCTGCAATTAAGGCTCTGGAGAAGTACTTGCTTGGCTAGCAAGCGAGAAGCCAAGGGGGCCAAAGGTCAATGCAATGCATTCATGTCTGCAAAGGGTATTTAGCCTTGTAGCTGGCAAGCAGGGGCTGTCAGTCCAACGTAGCTCTTCTCATGCAAACTTCTGTGGATTAACTTTGGCTTTTAGCAACACGCTTCTGGCTTCCTGAGTCTGGGATTTGGGCCTGGTTTTCAAGTGTTTTCCATGGACTCTTGTTTGACGATTGCTAAAGGATTATGCTTCATGTTTTTGCCTTTGGATCTTGGGAACTTTATCTTTGCATTTAAGCCTTTGTCCTGCCTATGGAACTTTTGCATTTCCCATACTTTTTTCTCAGTAAACTACAAAACCTACAGCTTTGGTGTGGTAGTGTCTGGAGCAAGGTGAAAGCTACCCTGAGTTGCAACAATAAGCCCACTCACCCAACACCCTTTCCCTGCAAACACACTCAGACCCCCACCCCCACTCCATTGCTGCCGCCACTTTCTGGGGGTACCTGGCCCTGCTGACCTGCTCAAAGAGCTCCCCCCGCAGGAGGGCGGTGGCAATGCGGTTGACCAGGTCCCTGCTGCCCAGCAGCTCTTCTCCTCCGGCCACCAGCTGCGCCGCTTTGGCCGGGAGCCCCGCCTTCAGGTAGAGCCCCACCGCGGCCTGCAGGTCCCCTTGACCCTCCTGCACCTCGGCCGCACGCTCCTCCTGCTGGCTCTGCAGCAGCCACTCGTAGTAGCCCTGGCGCAGCTTCTCCAGCGCTGGGTGGCCCTGAAGGGGAGAGAGGTGTCAAGCTTAAGGCGCAACTTGACAGAAGCCAAATGCTAGATCCACCAGACACAGCTCTGAAATCAAGGACTCTGGAGACTTTGGTTACAAAAGAAAACTCAGTTTACTAAGCACAGAAAAACATGTCCAACTACAGCGAGCGACACACAGGAAGAGAGAGGAAAACCGAAAAGTCAAAACAATACTTTGCAGCTGTTAATCTTTCTGGGCTCCAAGTGGCAACTCCCTAGAGTTCTCAGCAGAAGAGAGATTACACTGTTCAACGAAGAAAAAGTGGCGGGCCTGAAAATAGTTGTTCTTTTATGATTTTGGGGTGCTGAAAGCGAAAATGACATTTAAAAATGTATATTGGCTCTAGTTTTTATGATATAAGCAATCACGTGATCACGTGTGGTTGAAAAAATGCATGTTGCGACTTACACTATGGAAGATTCTAGAATACTCTAGAAAGTTTGATGACGCAGTATTAGTGCTGTGTGCAAAAGCCAGGAAGCCCTATATAAGGCCAGACTTTTGAACGGTGAGGGTCAGTCAGTTGAAGACTGAGACAGTATTGTTAAACATGGTTTTACATTGTTGTTTTTACTGTAGTTCTGCCTCCTCGCACGTGTGTCAATAAAGCACTATGGAAAAAAGATATCAAGGCCAATGGACTCCGTCAATGCTGTCAGACTATTGCTGGAGCATTGTAAGAGACAATCTGTTGAGACTCAGCATTCTGGCACCATACCTACTACTAGTAGTAGTAGGAGAAGGAGTGATGCAGAAGCAGAGGAGAATTAGTGCCAGCTGAAACGCATTCGTGACATCTTTCTGGCTTCCAGTGATTCAGAAGACTTTGCAGGATTCTGCCCAGAGGAAGCTATGGAAGCAGATTACAGGGGAGTGAAGAGAGTGGCCAGTGACTCTGGCAGTGATAGTGACACTATGTCTAAAAGGCTTAGAGACACAGCAGATAACTCCAGTGATAGTGAGGATGAGATGGAGGAGCCTTTAGACTGGACTCTGGTTCAGAACATTAGAGACATTTGCAATCAAGCAACTTCGAGTGATGATTTTGAAGGTTTTCAGGATAATGGGAATGAGGGATGTTCTTGGCAGGATCAGGCATTAGATCAAAGGTGGCAAGCTTGGCGTGGCTTAGATGCCTCAGCTGCGCAAGCAGAATCAGATGCGAGTAATGAATCTCATTCTTCTGATAGTGAATAAAATAAGCACATTGGGACCTGTTTCTTTGCAGACGACAAAGTGTTGTTATGCGTTGTTACTCTGCCTAACCTTGTTTGGATTTCCAGTATCCTGTTTTCCTGCCGTGCTTCTTCGGACCTTGGAACCTTCGTTTGTGAGTGTTACGCCTGGCTTCCTGACCTTGGAATTGACTGACGACGAGTTTGCCCACCGGACCTTGCTTCGTACCTTGTAATTCTTAGAGACTATTTTGTTTTGCATTTTGCTACAAGTTCCTGTATCTCCTGTTTACTTTTGGCTGCAATTCAAGCCTGCTAGATACTGGTTTATCTACTGTTTACGTTCCTGTTTGAAAACACCGTTTGAACTGTTTGCACTGATGTTTAAGTGCCTCATTTAAGTTTGTTATCCATTAAAAAGACTATTATTTGCATCTCAATTGCTGTTTAAGACAATCTGTGTTCTGTGGGTCGCGACACAATCCTTTCCTTGAATACAAAAGAAAAGTCAAGAGAAGCAAACAGGATAAAAACTAAAGTCACGATTAAAGCAACATTTAAACTTTCAGACTTTTCAACTGCATTAGGCCTACTAATAGAGTTTCTTGCTGCACAAACATAAACAATAGACTAATTAAATAAATATTTCTCATGTATAAACGATTGGCAATATAATTTGACTAAAATTTAGTAAATATTCACAGTTTATATCAGGGGTCGGGAACCTATGGCTCGCGAGCCAGGTGTGGCTCTTTTGATGAGTGCATCTGGCTCGCCCGTGTATTCCCTTGGAAAGGAACTGAGCCCGCCTTTGGCTGATTAGTCCCCGAAGGAAGGGAGGAGGGAAGGAAGGGAGAAGGGAAGCAACGGGGAATCTTTTCCCCACCGAAAGCCCACCTTGACCCGTTGCGGCCTAGTCGCCTCCGCCGATCCCCGGCCTCGCGTAGCGGCCTCGCCGGGCCCGGAGCAGGGAAAGCGGGGAAGAGGGGAGAGCGAGAGGGGCCTTTCTTCAGCTACGGCGCCCGAGAAGCGAAGCTCTGGCCGAGGGAGGGAAAGGGGCGGAGCGCGCCACGCCCCCTCTCGGGCCGCCGGGGGAATAAATAAATAAATAAAACTCTCTCTGAGTCATGGCTCTCTGAGTCAAAAAGGTTCCCGACCCCTGGTTTATATAAATGCAGTAAGGTTAGGCGCATTATCATAACATTAACGAATTACCTATTGTGGAGAAAATTGAAATAGCTGTTGCATAAAAACCAGAGCCAATTGACACATTTAATTATTATATTTGAATTCAGCATGTTAAATTTATTAAGAAACGGCACATTTCATTTCCGCAACTGAGAAAAACTGAAAATTTGTAGAACAGTGTTATCTTAAGGTCACTTAATCACAGCCTCAACATAAACATTTCAGCACAGCATTTCCATCCTCAGTGGCATCCATATTTGCTACACAAGAATTACATTTAAAACTCATACACGTAATACATATAATACCTCAATAAATCCTGACAAGAGGGGGACGCAGCTGAGTGGGGGTCCTGAGAAAACAAGAGGGGTCTGCTCTCCCTTCTCCCCCTACTCACTTTGGCCTCAGCCACCGCCAGGCACTCCTCCCACATGTGCAGCTCCTGGTACATGTCCATGGCTTCCTCCACCGCATTCTGGAGAAGCGAAAGAAGCATCAGGGAAGGGTGGTGGAGGGGATAGCCCCGGGTAACCTGCGCTGCCGCTCACCTGTTCCAGGAAAATCATCTCCGCCAGCTTGTAGTTCTTGTCCAGCATGGCCAGGCGGACCCGGACTTGGTAGTGGTCAGTGCCCTCCCCTCCCTGAAAGAGAAAAAGACCAGCCCCCCTTCGGAATTGGAGCGAGATTGGGGCCAGGAAAGTACCATGTGGCTGTAAGGCAGGTATGAGCAAGCTTGGGCCCTTCAGGTATTTTGGACTTCAACTCCCATGATTCCCAACAGCCTAGCAGCCTCAGGACCCTTCCTTTTCCCCCTCAGCCGCTTAAGCGGCTGAGGGGGAAAAGGAAAGGTCCTGAGGCTGCTAGGAATCATGGGAATTGAAGTCCAAAACATTAGACATCCCAGGTTTGCCCATACCTGCTCTAAGGTGTATACACCTGTGTGTGTACCTGTACACACATGCTTACAGGGGCACATGGGGTTCCAGATGAGAGATAGATAGGTAGCTGGGTGCCACTCACATACTCCTTGGCCACCTGGTCTGCAATTGCGTTGGTCTCGTGGAGGAACCGAGCTTTGGACACGTGTCCCAGAGCAGCAAAACACCTGAGGAAGGGGAAGGGAGGGAGGGGCTTGCACCACGATCCTATGGACACGGTGCCACCCTCCTCAAAACACACAATTAGCCCCATACCCTGATTAGCACCTAAACCACAGAACCCAAGGATCTAATGGCTTGTTTATGTTAGCACTTTATGGGCGGAGATGGTACGCAGCTTGTTTTATTTACAGCTGGCTGTGTCTGTTGATTTTGGCTACGCCCAAGAGACTAGCTGAGCCTGGGAGTTTTGGCAAGAGTTACATATATAGGTTTTAGCTGTGCAGCAGCTTACAGAGAGACAGCTTTGCTTCTGGGCTGCTGGAAGACACTCTTTCAAATGGACACTTAAGAAACATTTCAATCTCTCTCTGGGCTATGCCCAAGAGACTAGCTGAGCCTGGGAGTATTGGCAACAGTTACATATTTCGGTTTTAGCTGTGCAGCAGCTTAGAGAGACAGCTTTGCTTCTGGGCTGCTGGAAGACGGTCTTTCAAATGGACACCTAAGAAACATTTCAATCTCTCTCAAAGGACATTGTGTGCGTCAATGCAAGTGTTCTTATGATTTATATATGTTGTTCTGCATTTTAAAAAGTAAACATTTTGTCCTTTACTGATCATCTGTGTGGCGTATTTTTCTTTCTCTGGAAAGACAGTGTGTGAACTGGTAAAAAGCGCGAACTACACATGATTTTCATTCTGCCACAAATGTCGCAGCACTATGGTGTAATTTTTGTGAACTGCCCGAGTCCCTTTGGGGAAATCGTGGTGGGGTATAAATAAAGGGTTTTTAAAATATTATTATTATACATTATTATTATTATTATTAAAGATTAGTACATAGCAAACAAGATCACTCTGCTGGTTGTTGTATTGGATAACACATTGGCGAATAATGTGTGCAGATCCCGGTAGGATGACCTTTTGCAACTGACAGATGGTAATTTTGTCAGCGCTGATTGTGCTTAAGTGCAGGCCAAGGTCTTGAGGCACTGCACCCAGTGTGCCAATCACCACTGGGGACCCCTTGACTGGCTTGTGCCACAGTCTTTGCAGTTCGATCTTTCAATCTTCATATTATTATTATTATTATTATTATTATTATTATTATTGGTGGTGGTGGTGGTGGTGTTGTTATTATTATACAAGCCAGGGACTTCTGGGCCCTGCAAAGTCCAGAGAGAAAGAAGATGCGCCCCACAGCCATGTCTGGTCCCTCGCACTATCCTCCCCTTGTGCTTCTGACAGATTGCCTCCAGAAGACCTGCTTGCTTTCCAGCTGGGGGGCTGACTGCAGGGAGGGGAGACTGGGCCACGTTTGGTATGTCTGCCCAGACCTCCCTCTAGAGAAATGAGCCTCCCCCCCCCCCCCCCCCCCCACGTTGGCCCCAGCCCCCACCTCTCTGCGATGTGCAGCTGCTTGGCCTCCAGGGCCAGCCGGCTGAGCGTCTTCCACATGGCCTCGGTCTCGGCGGACATCTCCAGTGTCTCCAGGAAGACCATAGCCCTGAAGACACAAAGCAAAGTGGCCCCTCACTCAGGAAGGGGAGAAGCAGGGGGGAGACTTACAGGTGTTCCGTCCCCACCATCCCAATTTTTCTCCCCCAAAGCAGGGGCCAAGGGCATCCTCCCATCAAAGAAGAACCAGCAGAACCCAGTTGCTGGTTGTCTGGAGGGTGGGAGGATGCTTGTGGCCCCAGAGCTGCTCCTGCCCCCCCTCCTGCAATGGGGGGGGGTGGTCCCCTTCGATCCCTGACCTGTGGTAGTCGCCGTCGTCAATGGCCGTCCCGAACTCAATGAGCCCCTCGTCCAGAGTGTAGCACACGGTGTTCACGCCCTCCGTCACAATCACCTCCGTCTTGCCGCTGCCCCTCTGGAGGTCCACAATGTCTCCCTGGAAGGAGCCATGACCTTAGGGTTGCCCTTCCACTGCCCCACTGCCTGCCCCCCAGGCCTCTCTGCCATCCAAGGGAGGAATGGAGGGGAGGAAGGGTATGGTTGGAAAGAGAAACCTCCCAAGCCTCTCACTATTCATTTGTTAACGTATGTATTTGCTAACCTGTATTCTATGTGTACGCTGGTTTGCCACCATTAGGCAATAAAAACCAGGGCCGGGCCAGTGATGGGTACAGGTTAAAAAGTGCTGGGTGTGGCAGGTGGTATGTTGGATTTCTGAGCAAGTGCAATGTGCAGAGAGTCTTAAACTCTAATAAAGTGCTTTTGGGACTTAGAGCTGGGGGTTATCCTACTCCAGAAAGGCACACCGGATGTGCGATTCACAGTTGACCACAATGGGAAAACAACGTCTTATCTAACTGAACTTTAATAAGAAATTTGCCCTTATGGTGAATTAATATAAATTGTTTATAACTTATGTTATTTTTCAAAGAAGACTGTTGGGTTTTTTTAATCTCTGAGTGCATATTTTAACTAAGAGGTTTCAAGGGAGAGTATATCTTTTGGGCAACGGCAAATTCTGCTTCAAAGAAACAACCATCCTCTGCTAACCAATATATTTTTATGCAGTGGCATGTCTTTATCCCTGGCAGTTTAAAGACGTGGTTCTTCAGTCTAACAGCTGAATTACCTGTGTGCCGTTACACAAATGCTTATGAATATCACTAGTTCAAAGGGTTGACTCCTAACAAGGCCATGCTTTTCTTGACTAGTGGTTTTCAAAACGTGGTCTCCACATGTTCATGGAGATTCATATTTGTCAAACGCAGGTGACATCCTTTTTACCTTTTCAATAGGATATGGAATTCCCAATAGGCATAGTGCAGGAAGAGTGGGCGGGGCCCATGCTACCTACCTTCATGGGAAACATGGTCACTCGCTCGGGGGTGTCGATGTTGTACCAGACGCAGAGGTTGTTCCGGTTCTGGGCCACCACCACGTCGCTCCCAGGGACCCACTGGACATAGGAGCAGTAGCTCAGGATGGTGGTCTTGGTGGCACTCTCAATGTCATACAGGTGAAGCTGGGGGAGGGGGGGTGGAGGGGGAGGAGGAGAAAAGGCCGAGGATCAATGGGACTGGGGGAGCAAAGGGCTCCTGTCATGCCCCCACAGAGGCTTTTCATAGAATCCTGGAATCCTCGAGTTGGAAGAGGCCTTGTGGGTCATGTACAGGATAAAACAATTAAAAGATTCTAATGAGATAAAAATAAGAGCAGGTTATTTGCAGGGAGCTCGTAAAAACTTCCCATTTGGAGGGCGTGTACTCCAGTGGCAGAAGCAATGAGGGGAGCAATAGTATCATGCTATACATCTACTCGCCAAAGGCGCCCCGGAAGAGCCAGGTTTTAAGGTTCTTTTTGAATGTTTCTAGTGAGGGGGCTTTCCTGATCTCTCCAGGCAATGAGTTCCAGAGTCGGGGGGCCACAGAGGAGAAGGCTCTATCCCTTGTACTCACTAGGCGATTGGTAGGGGCGAAAGGAGGGCCTCCCCCGAAGATCGAAGGGCCCGGGTTGGTACATGGAGAGAGAGTTTAGGGAGCAGAATAGCTCCCATAGGCCTTCAGAGATCTCCTCCCCCCCCCCCCACTCCAGGCCCCCCTTACCTTCATCTTCTTGTCCCGGAAGAGCAGCTTGTGCCCCGTCTCGTTCAGCTCCAGCCAGTCAATCTTGCTGTCGTGGCTGATGGTGCCAATGTTGTAGCTCCCCACAAGGTCCACTGAGGCAGGAGAGGGAAGGACAGGCATCAACCACGGCCCCACAAACCCAAAGTCACTTGCGCATTGCGGGGGCTGTGTCACAATTTTTTAATTTTTTTTGCAGAATTGATTAATGTGCATTTGATATGATATATAGTATGAATGGAAGGATGTATGGATGGAGTTAATAATTTTGGAAGCACCAGTAAAAGACCAAGGTCTGCCATGACTAGCTACCTGCTTGCTGGACTGTAATTAAAAGTTGCTAATAAGAACTGAAAAGTAAACTCTGATCAGAACTGTGACAATGGTTATTTCAAGTTAAGAGAAATGTTTGCAATATTCCTTTGTAGGTTCTTATTTATTTATTTATTTATTTACTCCTTTTGTATACCGCCTATATCAGCCGAGGCGACTCTAAGCGGTTTACAATAAAAAGTGCAACATTGAACAATGCATATGACAGACATCCACAAACAATACACATAACGTCATCACGCCTCGAATAAAATCAGATCCAATCTCATAGTCATTTTACCATTCCTTGTTCAGTATGCCGTCTTTCTGAGTCAGATGTTAATTGCATGCTTATCCGAACGCCTGTTCGAAGAGCCACGTCTTCACCCGCCTTCTAAACGCCAGTAGCGACGGGGCCTGTCTGATCTCCGTTGGTAGGGCATTCCATAGCCGAGGGGCCACCACCGAGAAGGCCCTGTCTCTCGTCCCCGCCAGCCGCACTTGTGACGCAGGCGGGACCGAGAGCAGGGCCTCCCCGGACGATCTTAACGTCCTCGTTGGTTCATAGGTGGAGATGCGTTCGGAGAGGTAAGCAGGGCCAGAACTGTTTAGGGCTTTATAGGCTAAAGCCAGCACCTTGAATTGTGCTCGGTAGCAAATTGGCAGCCAGTGGAGCTGGCTCAACAGCGGAGTGGTGTGCTCCCTGAGCGCCGCTCCCGTTAGCAACCTGGCTGCCGAGCGCTGGACCATCTGAAGCTTCCGGGCAGTCTTCAAGGGCAACCCCACGTAGAGCGCATTGCAGTAATCTATGCGGGATGTGACAAGAGCGTGGACTACCGTGGCCAAGTCCGACTTCCCAAGATACGGGCGCAGCTGGCGCACGAGCCGAAGCTGTGCAAATGCTCCTCTGGAGACCGCTGAAACTTGGGGTTCCAAGCTTAGCGAAGAATCCAGAGTCACACCCAAGCTGCGAACCTGTGTCTTCAGGGGGAGTGCGACCCCGTCCAACACAGGCTGTAACCCTATACCCTGTTCGGCCTTCCGACTGACCAGGAGTACCTCTGTCTTGTCTGGATTGAGTTTCAATTTGTTCACCCTCATCCAGTCCGACACAGCGGCCAAGCACCGGTTCAGGACCTCGACAGCCTCCTTGAGTAGGTGAAAAGGAGTGACAGAGTTGGACGTCATCTGCGTACAGATGACACCACCGAAACTCCGGATGATCTCTCCCAGCGGCTTCATGTAGATGTTAAACAACATGGGGACAGTATTGAACCCTGCGGGACCCCACAAGTCAATGGTTGTGAGGACGAGCAGGTGTCCCCCAGTAACACCTTCTGGGTACGGTCCTCTAGGAAGGACCTGAGCCACTGTAGAACAGTGCCCCCCAGGCCCATTCCCACGAGGCGCCCCAGAAGGATACCGTGGTCGACGGTATCGAAGGCCGCTGAGAGATCCAGCAGAACCAACAGAGACACACTCCCCCTGTCAAGCTCACGCCGGAGATCATCCACTAAGGCGACCAAGGCTGTCTCGGTACCATGCCCCGGCCTAAAGCCAGACTGTGCCGGATCCAGATAATCGTGTCTACCAAGAATGCTTGGAGTTGTGAGGCCACCACACGTTCCAGGACTTTGCCAAAAGGGGAGATTGGAAACAGGCCGATAGTTGACGAATTGAGTGGGGTCCAGTGATGGTTTTTTCAACAGCGGTTTTATAACAGCTTGTTTTAAGCTGGCTGGAATTGTGCCTTCCCGAAGGGAGGCATTAACCACCACCTTTACCCACTCGGCCAATCCCCCTCTGGCCTCCTTTAGAAGCCAGGATGGGCAGGGGTCTAGGATGCATGTGGTTGCCCTCATCCCTCCCAACACCTTGTCCACATCCTCAGGTGTCACAAATTGAAACGAATCCAACAAACTCGGACAGACAGGTGCTCTCGTCACATCCTCAGAGACTGCCGTTAACATGGTGTCTAGACCTGAACGGATCAAAGCGACTTTGTCCGCAAAGAACCGAGCAAATGCTTCACAGCGGGCTGTCGAGTTGCCAGGGCTCCCATCCACAATGGTGGGTTTTAATAGGCCTCTGACAACTCGAAACAGCTCCGCCGGACGGTTCTTTGCGGACGCAATATTGGCCGCAAAGAAGGATTTCTTTGCAGCTTTTATTGCCACGGCATATGCCCTTAATAGGGCAACAAACCGTGTTCGGTTTGACTCGCTCGGGTCCGAACGCCACACACGCTCTAGTCTCCTCTTCTTTCGCTTCATTGCTGCCAGCTCCTCGGTAAACCAAGGGGCTGGTTTAGCTCGGCTACTCGAGAGGGGACGTTCCGGAGCGATCGTGTCTATAGCCCTGGTCATCTCCCTATTCCAGAGAGTCACCAAGGCCTCAACAGGATCACCAACCGAAGCGGCAGGAAACTCCCCAAGAGCCGTCAGGAATCCATCCGGATCCATAAGTTCTTACCTACAAGGCCATGAACGGTTTGGGACCCGCCTACCTACGTGACCGCATTTCCATGTACAAACCCACACGGTCTCTTTGATCTTCCAAAAAGGCCCTTCTCTCACTCCCGTCTCCATCACAGTTGCGACTTGTGGGGACAAGGGAGAGGGCCTTCTCTGTGGTGGCCCCCCAGCTCTGGAACTCGCTCCCCAGAGAGATTAGGCAAGCCCCCACTCTGGCAGTCTTTAGGAAGAGCTTGAAAACTTGGCTGTTCCAGTGTGCCTTCATGGAATGAATGTGCAATAACCCCTAGACTTGACCGATTCTTGCAGAAAGCCCTCGGAAGCACTTTACTCCTCCCGCGAGTGCAATCAATCCTACTTCATCCTCCAGTTCCCTATCCAGATACATTACATTGCTGTCTTTTTTTTTTTTTGATCTAATAAACTTTATTTTTTTAAAATGACCATTTTCCATTGTCTTTCCTAGGAAATTAAACCCTTTTAATTCTTACCTACCCTCTACATAATGGTTATTGAATACTCCACAATATATTAATTATATATATTATTAATTTATTATTATTATTAATTATACTCCACACTGCTGTCTTAACCAGTGTTTTCATTTTTTTTTATTCCATTACAATTGGCCCTGCCCATACTGCTTGACTTCTGTGTTTTAAATGTTGTGATTTTATATTGTTGATGTGTTATTAATAATGGGTTTTGTGTTGTTGTTCATTCGTTCAGTCGTCTCCGACTTTTCGTGACCTCATGGACCAGCCCACGCCAGAGCTCCCTGTCGGCCGTTACCACCCCCAGCTCCCTCAAGGTCAGTCCAGTCACTTCAAGGATGCCATCCATCCACCTTGCCCTTGGTCGGCCCCTCTTCCTTTTGCCTTCCACTTTCCCCAGCATCATTCCCTTCTCTAGGCTTTCCTGTCTCCTCAGGATGTGGCCAAAGGACTTCAACTTTGTCTCTAGTCTCCTTCCCTCCAGTGAGCAGTCGGGCTTTATTTCCTGGAGGATGGACTGGTTGGATCTTCTCGCAGTCCAAGGCACTCTCAGAACTTTCCTCCAACACCACAGCTCAAAAGCATCGATCTTCCTTCGCTCAGCCTTCCCTAAGGTCCAGCTCTCACATCCGTAGGTTACTAATGGGTTTTGTATTGTATTTTTATTTTTATGATTTACTGCCGTGTTCTGTTATATCTATGTATTGTATTGCTGGGCTTGGCCTCATGTTAGCCGCCCCGAGTCCCCATTGGGGAGATGGTGGTGGGATATAAATAAAGTATTATTATTATTATTATTATTATTGTATTGTTGAAGGCTTTCATGGCCGGAATCACTGGGTTGTTGTAGGTTTTTTCGGGCTATATGTCCATGTTCTAGAGGCATATTCTCCTGACGTTTCGCCTGCATCTATGGCAAGCATTTTCAGAGGTAGTGAGGTCTGTTGGAACTAGGAAAATGGGTTTATATATCTGTGGAATGACCAGGGTGGGGCAAAGGACTCTTATCTGCTGGAGCTAGGGGTGAACGTTTCAACTGACCACCTTAATTAGCATTTGATGGCTTGGCAGTGCCTGGGGGAATCTTTCGTTGAGAGGTGATTAGATGTGCCTGATTGTTTACTCTCTGTTGTTTTGCTGTTGTAATTTTAGAACCAACCTGGACACAGCATATTATTTGAGAACACAGGAATGCTGGACCACTCTCACAACAACCATGTCAGACTACACAGAGAAGCCATTGAAATCCACAAGAAGCATGTGGACAATTTCAACAGAAAAGGAGGAAACCATGAAAATGAACAAAATCTGGCTACCAGTATTAAAAAACTCAAAAATTACAGCAGCAAAACAACAGAGGGGAAACAAACAGGCACATAAAATCACTCCCAACAAAAGATTCCCCCCAGGCACTTCCAAGCCATTGAATGCTAATCAAGGTGATAAGCTGAAACATTCATATCTAGCCCCAGCAGACAAGAGTCCTTTGTCCCACCCTGGTCATTCCACAGATATATAAACCCTTTTTCCTAGTTCCAACAGACCTCATTACCTCTGAGGATGCTTGCCATAGATGCAGGCGAAACGTCAGGAGAAAAATTGCCTCCAGAACATGGCCATATAGCCCGAAAAAACCTACAACAACCCACTGTTTACTCTCTGTTGTTTTGCTGTTGTAATTTTAGAACCAACCTGGACACAGCATATTATTTGAGAACACAGCTATGCTGGACCACTCTCACAACCACCATGTCAGACTACACAGAGCAGCCATTGAAATCCACAAGAAGCAGGTGGACAATTTCAACAGAAAGGAGGAAACCATGAAAATCAGTTTGTACGTTGTGTTTCCTCATCGTTTGTATATGTGTTTCTTCCACATAGGGAAGCTGATGAGGAAACACAACATACAAATTATCTACAGACTCACCAAGAAAATCCAACAAATGCTACGTTCAGCAAAGGACAAGAGGGATCCTCTCACTTCTGCAGGAGTCTACCGTGTACCATGCAGCTGTGGACAAGTCTACAGAGGGACCACCAAACGCAGCATTGCCCAAACACGAATCAAGGAACATGAAAGGCACTGCAGACTACTTCAACCAGAGAAGTCAGCCATAGCAGAGCACCTGATGAACCAACCTGGACACAGCATTTTATTTGAGAACACAGAAATGCTGGACCACTCTCACAACCACCATGTCAGACTACACAGAGAAGCCATTGAAATCCACAAGCAGTGGACAATTTCAACAGAAAGGAGGAAACCATGAAAATGAACAAAATCTGGCTACCAGTATTAAAAAACTCTAAAATTACAACAGCAAAACAGCAGAGGGCACATCTAATCACCTCTCGACAAAAGATTGCCCCAGGCACTGCCAGGCCATGAAATGCTAATCAAGGTGGTCAGTTGAAACATTCACACCTAGCTCCAGCAGACAAGAGTCCTTTGTCCCACCCTGGTCATTCCACAGATATATAAACCTATTTTCCTAGTTCCAACAGATCTCACTACCTCTGAGGATGCTTTCCATAGATGCAGGCGAAATGTCAGGAGAGAATGCCTCTACAACATGGCCCTATAGCCCGGAAAAACCTACAACAACCCAATTATTATTATTGTTATGTCATTCTTTGTCTAAATGTTTTTCTGTAATCTGATAAAAAGAAAGTCATTCATGACACCTGGTTGGGAGTGGGGGGTGGGGGGAGAAGGAGAACGTGTCCTTTCTCACCGGCTGCGATGGTCTTGATGTCCACCAGGTAGGCCAGGCGCTTGTTCTCCTCGGAGCCCCGCTGCCTCCGCTCGTTGATGCGGACACTGAGGGCAAAGGAAGGAGGAAGGGGCTCTACAAGGGGGGAGCGGTGCACCAAGAAGGGCCCCCACCCTCCTTTCTCAGGGCCCAATGGGAACAGAGGGGGGCTCCTGCCTTCACCTGATGAGATGAGGGTTCATGAACTCTGTCCGCACGGAGCCCAGGATCTCGTTGCTCCCGTACTCCACCAGCGTCAGCTCCCCAGCGTTGAAGATCATGCAGACCTAGCGACCGGGAGGGAAAGGCCCAGCTTACCTGTCGGAACATATCTCTCCCTTTGAACCATCTAGGACTCCCAAGATGGTCTGGGGAGGCCCTGATCTCAGTCCCGACTTTTTCACAGGTACGTCTGCCGGGGACGAGAGACAGGGCCTGCTCAGTGGTGGCCCCTCGGCTGTGGAATGCCATACCTAGGGATATTATATCAGCCCCCTCCCTACTAACATTTCATAAAAAAGTCAAAACCTGGCTCTTTGAGCAAGATTGCGTAAATGAAGCGTAACAGGTAAATATGGAATTATGGAACGACTGGACGATACGACTGGAAAATGATTTTAGTAAGAAGACTCTTAAGATTTATGTTTTTATTGGTTTTCTATGGTTTTCTATTGTATGCTAAATGTTTTTAATTTTAATTTATGTCCGATGGGGCATTGAATTGTTGCCAACTGTAAGCCACCTTGAGTCACCTTCGGGCTGAGAAAGGCAGTATACAAATACCGTATATAAATAGACTAACTGTACCCGCCACGCGTTGCTGTGGCCAACCTTCCCTCCCTCTTTCTCTTCTTCTTTCTTTCTTTCTTTCTTTCCTTCCTTCCCTCTTTTTCTTTCCATTCTTCTTTCTTCCCTCTCTTCCTTCTTCCTCTTTCCTTTCTCGCTTCCTTTGCTCTTTGATTCCATCTTTCCTTGTTTCTTTCCTTCCTTCCTTCCTTCTTTCGTTCTTTCTCTCCTTCCTTCCCTCTTTCACTTAATTTCCTTCTCTCCTTCCTTCCTTCTGTACCTTTCTTTCTTTCCTTCCTTCCCTTTCTCTCCCTCCTTCTCTCCTCTATCCTTCTTTCTCTCCTTCCCTCCTTCGTTCCCTCTTTCTCTCCCTCCTCCTCTCCTTCCTTCATTCTTCCTGTGTATGTGTTTTGTGTGTATATATGCATTGTAATGTTTTTTGGCTTTTTACGTCCCTTCTGCTGTGTTTTTCAGTGTTTTATGAGTGATGGTCACTTGTTGGCCTGATAGGTGTCCAAATGTAGTGTCAATTCATCCAGTGGTTTTTGAGTTAATCCCATAAATGAACATGACATTGCATATATATAAGTGGTCCCCTGCCAGGCATTGTTGTGGCTCAGTCTGGTGATCAGGAAAATAAAGCAATGAGAAAGTGTTGGTTTCCAATATATGTCATTTCGTTATGCATTTGGGTCAACAGTATTTCTTGTTGTTTCTTTGTCAGTGTTGATGTGGAGAGTGTCTGGCTTGCCTACTCTGGAACATGCAACATATCATTGTCCTTCTTTGGGGGTCCCTTTCAAATCTTTGATACTGCATCTGTCATATACATACAGTATATGTGTGTGTGTGTGAATGCCTGGATGGCCCTTTGTCAGGAGGACTTTGATTATGTTTTCTTGCCCTGGTGAAGGGAGTTGGAATGGATGGCCTTAAGGGGGGGGGGTCACCAGGGGGGTGTCAGAAGGGTCACCAAAAACCACCAGAAAACACAGTATTTTCTGTTGGTCATGATAGTTCTGTGTGGGAAGTTTGCCCCAATTCTGTCGTTGGTGGGGTTCAGAATGCTCCTTGATTGTAGGTGAACTATAAATCCCAGTAACTACAATTCCCAAATATCAAGGTCTATTTCCCCCAAATTCCATCTGTGTTCATATTTGGGCATATGAAGTATTTGTGCCAAGTTTGGTCCTTATCCATCATTGTTTGAGTCCACAGTTCTCTGTAGATGTAGATGAACTACAACTCCAAAACTCAAGGTCAATGCCTACCAAACCTTTCTAGTGTGTTCTGTTGGTCATGGGAGTCCTGTGTGCCAAGTTTGGTTCAATTCTATCGCTGGTGGAGTTCAGAATGCTCTTTGATTGTAGGTGAACTAT
This sequence comes from Anolis sagrei ordinatus, assembly GCF_025583915.1. Lineage (NCBI taxonomy): Eukaryota > Metazoa > Chordata > Lepidosauria > Squamata > Anolidae > Anolis > Anolis sagrei. The sequence goes on along the minus strand of NW_026844366.1, from coordinate 354,267,224 downwards.
AAATCCCAGCAACTACAACTCCCAAATGACAAAATCATAATTTCTTGAGTGATGGTCACTCCTTGTGTTGTGAGACATTTTCTTGCCAAATTTAGTGTGATTTCGTTCATTGGTTCTTTTGTTTTTAAGGTACTCATTATGCACAGAGCATTTATATATATATATATATATAGATAAGTAAAGAAATGGAGGTGGGGTGGGGTAGGAGGGGAGGGGAGCCATTTTTAATGGCACCCTTTGCGAAAGCAAGGAACTGAGTGAGCTTCCACTTCCGCCCCATGTTCCCCTTTCCGCCACAAAGTTTGCAAATCCAGAAGCAGGACATCTCCCCCTCCCTCCCTCCCTCTCTCAGACTTACGTTCTCGTTCTCGAAGAAGAACTTCTCATTCCCGCCAGAGCCCTGCCAGGCCACCTGGGAGAGAGGAAGGGAAGTGGCATCAGGCTACGTGGCTGCCCCCCAAGAAGCCGGTCCCAGGGTTGTTGCCCCACTGGCGGGTCTCACCAGGCCCCTTCTCCACCCCGTCGGCCCTCCTGTACCTCGCTGAGCTTGTTGGAGGTGAGGTCCCCCAGGAGGAGGGTTTCCGGGGTGTGGGCCACCAGGTAACGCTCCTTGCCCAGGATCTTGACCTCGTCAATCTCGTAGCCATAATGGGACTTCAGCACCACCCGCATCCCGGTGGAGAGGTTCTTCACAATCACCTGGGCACGGACACAAGGCTCTGGGTTCTGGATGGCCCCCAAGGAACCCTGGGTAGCTTCCCCAGGGAAGGGGGGCTTCCGTCCCTTTCATGTGAGGCGGGACAAACAAACAGGGAAGTCCTGCTCCCCATGCTCTCTTCTGCCTTGGTTAGACCACACCTGGAATCACACTGTGTCCCATTCTGGGCACCACAATTGAAGGGAGATGTTGACTCTAAGCTGGAATGTGTCCGAGGAGGGAGACTCAAATGATCAAGGGTCTGGAGAACAAGCCCTATGAGGAGTGGCTTAAAGAGCTGGGCATGTTTAGCCTGAAGAAGAGAAGTATGAGAGGAGATATGAGAGCCATGTATAAATATGCGAGAGGAATTCTTGGTACATCTAGGATAGACTACTGCAACACACTCTACGTGGGGCTGCCTTTGGAGACTGCTTGGAAGCTTCAAATATCCCAATAAGAAGCAGCCATGTTAATAACTGGGGTGACATACAGGGAGCATACAACTCCCATGTTACGCCAACTCCACTGGATGCCAGCTTGCTACCGGGCACAATTCAAATTGCTGGCTTTGGCCTAGAAAGCCCTAAACGGCCCCGGCCCAATTTACCTGTCCGAACACATCTCCCCCATGAACCATCATGGAGATTAGGATCCTCCGGAGAGGCCCTGCTCTCCATCCTGCCATTTTCACAGGCGCGACTGGTGGGGACGAGAGACAGGGCCTTCTCAGTGATTGCCCCTCTGCTATGGAACTCCCTTCTTGGCGAGATTAGATCGGCCCCCTCCCTCCTGTCCTACAGACGGATGGTCAAAACTTGGCTGTGGGACCAAGCTTTCGGGACAGGGCAATAAAGCACTGTTAAGAAACTACACCAGGCCAATTCGATTTGACGCAGATGACCAAGACGGTTTTAACGGTATATTTTAATATAGAAATAAATGTTTTTAATGTTTATGTATGCCTATAATGAATTCTTGGCCCTGCATTAAATCAAAGAATCATAGAATCCAAGAGTTGGAAGAGACCTCCCGGGCCATCATCCAGTCCAACCCCATTCTGCAAAGAAGCAGAAATGTTGCATTCAGATCACCCCCAACAGATGGCCATCCAACCTCTGTTTAAAAGCCTCCAAAGAAGGAGTCTCCAGCACACTCTGGGGCAGAGAGTTCCACTGCTGAATGGCTCTCACAGTCAGGACGTTCTTCCTCATGTTCAGATGGAATCTCCTCTCTTGTAGTTTGAAGCCATTGTTTCGCGTCCTAGTCTCCAGGGAAGCAGAAAACAAGCTTGCTCCCTCCTCCTCCCTGTGGCTTCCTCTCACATATTTATACATGGCTATCATATCTCCTCTCATCCATCTCTTCTTCAGGCTAAACATGTTCAGCTCCTTAAGCCGTTCCTCATAGGGCTTGTTCTCCAGACCCTTGATCATTTTAGTCACCCTCCTCTGAACACATTCCAGCTTGTCAATAACTCGGTTGTCAATATCTCCCTGAATTGCTACCAGAGGGTTCCCAGGATTTGGGGCTTGAAAACAACTCTGCACCTGCAGAAGTTAATGAGCAAATAGATGGGAGGCAGGAGATTAGTCAAAACAGACAAGCCGAACAGTGCTTCGGCAGTCTGCCAGGATCCGACAGAAAAAGATAAGGGAATCTCAATTAAAGCGAAACCAATTTCTGAGTGCTGGGGATAGCTTAACGAGGGGATAAAAGTTCCAAGTAGGGGAAATATAGTCAGATGAAGCATCGTTTGGAATCAAGTGCAGTTCTCATCCTTGTTTTATGAAAGCCTTGCTGGGAAGATTCTTGTTTAATTTAATTTGTAATTTTACATTATTTCTACCCCGCTCATATCAGCCCCGAGGCGACTCAGAGCGGTTTAAGAATATCTTGTTTCATGGTTTGGATTCTTGGATTGTATGAATGCCTACTCATGCCTTGGATTAATGTTTCCTGGTTTTCTGAATTATATTAGAGAAGTGTGGACTTTGTTTTGATGGACTTTGCTGAACTTTACCCTGGACTATTGTTGCTCCTGCTTATCTTCTTACCTAATTGGATTTACCTATTTCTTTAAAGTGCTTTTTACTTGTTGCTTTTTAATTACCTTCAGTAAAAGGATTGTTTCCCAATCAATGGTGTGGTGTTTACAGTCAGAGGGCTTTTCCTGTCCTGGAGTGCCACAATTATGACGATGATGATGCATACCTGGCTGGGCCCCACGTACGTCATCTCAAACTTGTTCTTGTAGATGCTCCTCCGGAGGCAGCAATCAAACTGTTCCACTCCACCGCAGAGGGTGCCCTGTGGAGGGGGGAGAGCAGGAGGCGTCCCTTCAGCCCCCTGTCCCAAGCCCACCCCCTTCCTCCTTCTTTGCTCTGGAGCGGAGGAGGCCACACGAACCGCACAGAGACGAGAGCCGTCCCTCTTCCAGGCCAAGGCGGTGATGGTGTAGAGGTGGGGGATCTCCTTGGGCTTGGCTTCCTCCCAGGCACTCCGGCGGGGGCTCCAGTTCAGAACTCGGAGTCTGGAGAGATGGGAGGGGGGAAAGTTAGAAGGGAGAGGCTTCCCCTGCAGCATAAAACTGCCCCCTCCACATAGGTACACATGCACATACGTGTCAGAATATGTTGAGGTATATTGTGTGTTTTAAATGTAATTCTTGAATTGCCAATACGGATGCCACTTAGAATGTAATGCTATACTGAAATGTTTATGTTGAGGCTGTGATTGAGTGACCTTAAGATAAGCTCTCTGCTGCTACTGAGAAAGTTTAGGGAGTTAACCGTTTGGAGCAGCAGAGCTAAGCAGCTGCACAGAACTGTTTTGACTTTCAGTTTTCCTTTTATTTATTTATTTATTTATTTAGAAATTTTATATACCGGTCTTCTCACCTCCAAGGAGGGACTCAGGCCGGTTCACAACATGTGTCTTTGTGTCTTTCCTGTGTGTCACTCGCTGTAGATGGACTTAGTAAATGTGCTTAGTAAACTGAGTTTTCCCTGTAATCTGACGTCTCCAGAGTCCATGATGTTCACCCTATGTCTGGAAGCTCTGTCAAACTGGCTACGTGCTAGCAGACTGAAGGTGAACCCGGCGAAGACTGAGATTCTCTGGCATGGCCGCCTGGCAGGTCTGACTCCTCCATTACTCACCTTCGATGGTGCCGCCCTCTCTCCATCGACCACTGTGAAGAGCTGAGGTGTCGTCCTGGATTCACGGCTGACAATGGAAGCTCAGGTCGCTGCTGCCAGCAAACAGGCCTTTTTCTACCTACGTCAAGCGAGGCAACTGGCACCCTACCTGTCTGACGAGGCTCTGGCAACTGTCATCCATGCCACGGTCACGTCTAGGCTGGAATATTGCAATGCCCTGTATGTGGGCCTTCCGATGTCTACGACCCGAAAGCTCCGTATTGTTCAGAATGCGGCAGCCAGGTTACTCACAAGAACGCCCATGAAATAATGCCATAGAACACCAGTGCTGCAACATTGACATTGGCTTCCAACTGAGTCCCACTGTGGCCTGTCTAAGATGCTAGTTCTGACCTTTAAATCTCTTTACGGCCAGGGTCCATCGTACCTTAGGGACCGCCTCTCCTCCTCCCATCATCGGAGGTCGCAACGACCAGCCCAACGTGACTTACTCCATATGCCGGGTCCTAGAGAAGTGCCCTTGGAAAGGACCAGGCGCAGGTGGGCTTTCTCCATTTCTGCCCCTGCCTTATTGTGGAATTCCTTATGGCCGCTCTACATGAGAGCCAGGTGTGACTTTGGGCCTTTTACTCTCGCACTTAAAACCTGGCTTTTTACTAGAGCATTCGATCTCTGTTGATTTTCAATTTTTGTATGTATGTATTTTATCTTTTGTAATTTAGCTGTAAATCGCCTAGAGCATTCTCGGATGGAGGGCGATTAATAAGTTATTAAATGATGATGATGATGATGTTACAGAGCTGTATCTGGTGTATCTAGCATTTGCTTCTGTCAAGTTGCGCCTTAGCTTGACAATACACACACACACAGTCCAGCCACCGACCCACCTATCGAAGCTGCCAATGACCACCGACTGGCCCCCGGGGCTGGCGGCGGCCACCGTGAACTCCTTCTCGGAGGTGTCCCGGCTGTAGTCGAAGGTCTGGATGATGTGCCCCTCCCTTCCGTAGGCCACGATCTTCTTGTCGCAGCCGGCCACCACGATGCTGCTGGAGGCCCAGGCCATAGCGTACGGTGGGCACGGGTGCACCACCAGCTTCCCCTGCAACCAGGAAGAGACCAGAGGCAGAAGTGGGTGAGGGAACACACACACGGGGAGAGGGGGTGTCTGTGGTGGTTCTGGGGGGAACTTGAAACAATGACCCTGCTCATCGGTTCACCCCAAGAGGCAGGTCAGGACCTTGTGTGGGAGGGGGCTCCAGGGCCTGAAGGCAGGCAAGGAAAGTCTCAGCCCCGTCTGCAAGTCACAGGGAAGCCCCTTGCGAGCCACATCCGGCCAGCAGGCCATATTTATTTATTTACCATATTTATATACCACCTTTCTCAGCCCGATGGCGACTCAAGGCAGTTTACAGTCGGCAGTCAATGCCCCCAACAACACAAAATATAATTTAAAACATTAACATATAAGCCCTATAAACACAATAATATGTTGTGCAGGTCTGCTTTAGTCACTTAGGCTGTCCAGACCTTGAACCGGTGCTTGGTTGCTGTGTCGGACTGGATGAGGGCTAACAAATTGAAACTGAATCCAGACAAGATAGAGGTCCTACTGGTCAGTCACAAGGCCAAACAGGGCATAGGGTTACAGCCTGTGTTAGATGGGGTTCCACTCCCCCTGAAGACACAGGTTCGCAGTTTGGGAATGGAACCTGGAACCCCAGGTCTCGGCGGTGGCCAGGGGAGCTTTTGCACAGCTAAAACTCGTGCACCAGTTGCGCCCATGCCTTGGGAAGTCTGATCTGGCCACGGTCATCCACACTCTGGTTACATCCCGAATAGATTACTGCAACGCGCTCTATGTGGGGCTGACTTTGAAGACTGTTCGGAAACTTCAGCTAGTTCAACAGGTGGCTGCCAGATTACTAACTGGGGTGACATACAGGGAGCATACCACCCCTCTGTTATGTCAGCTCCACTGGCTGCCAGCCCACCTCCGAGCCCAATTCAAAGTGCTGGTTTTGACCTACAAAGCTCTATACGGTTGCGGCCCAGCTGACTTGTCTGAACGCATCCGCCCCTACATCCCACCTCGCAATTTAAGAACATCCAGGGAGGCCCTGCTCTCGCTCCTGTCAACAGCACAAATGTGATTGGTGGGGACGAGGAGCAGGGCCTTCTCGGCTGTGGCCCCCCGCCTATGGAACACACTCCCAAATTGCTCTTCTCCCTTGCTCCTGACCTTTAGGGAAAAAAATTAAAATCATGGTTCTGGGACCAGGCCTTCGGACAATAGATGTATGCAGCTTTTAGTGGGACAAGGACTGGAACGGCGACTCGACTGATGAGACTGTTTTATAGTTTTAATAACTGTTTTGATATTTGGTAATGTACTGTTTTTAATATGATTTATGTTTAAAGTGTGGTTTTACTATTGTAGTTGCAAGGCATTGAATTTTTGCCGTTATCTATGTGCAAAGCGCTTTGAGTCCCCCGAGGGGTGAGAAAAGCAGTATATAAATACTGTAAATAAATAAATAATAATAGATAAAATAAATAATTACGCAACGTTTTGCACCAGAGGAGAATACCCACACTGCCCTTCCCTCTCCAGAAGCAGGTGCTGCTTCCTCTGCAAAGGACATGCAGTCAAATGGCACAGACAGAGGGGCCTCTCCCACCTGGTGGATTACTAGTATTGGGGAGAAATGGGCCCTCTGCCCAGACTTCTGTGATTGTTGCCTTCTTGCAATGCCTGGGAAAGTGGGGAGGGGTCCTCAATGGTGGGGAGGGGTCCTCAAAGGAGTCTGGGGAGAAGGCCAAGGAGGAACTGTTCCTCACAATTTCAGTTGAGGTTGGCAAATGTCCATTTCTAAAAGGGGGGGGGGGAGAGGAGCTGAGCCCTTCCTTGCTCTCCCCCTCCCCACCCCCTTTTTAGGGTTGGTCTTGCTGGGAAAGGGCCGCTGTGAGGCGAGGCCCGCCCCCACCTGTGACTCCCCAGAGCCTTCGTCATCAAAGAAGTAGCGCACGATGGTCCCATCTGCATGTCCGGACAGGATCCCCTTCCCCGAGACACTGTGGAGACAAGGAAGAGAGAGAGGGGAGGCGGTCAAGCGGAGAAGGGGAAAGGGGAGCCCTGCATGGGGGGGGGGCAGGGGACAAGCAGGCTACCATTCCCCAGACCCCCTCTTCCCACTTTGCTCACTTGGAGGCCAGAGACACCACGTAGGAGTCCGTCCCGTAAATGGTGGACGACTTGTTGGTCTTGGTGTTTGCCAGGCGAACCTTCGGGAGAGAAAGACCCAGCTGAGCCACCCATGGGGCTGAGACCCACAGGCCACTCAGGATCCTGCCCTTCCCTTTGCAGGAACATCACCCAGATTTGGGGGGGGGGGGGGAGAGAGAGTCCCGGGTCTTCCCTGACCTTTCCTTCCACCAGACCAAAGACGATGGTGTTCTCCTCCGGCCACAGCAGACAGGTCACGGCGCTCTGTTGGGGAGGGAGACGGGTTCAGCAGCAGGAAGGCAGCCAGGCAGAGGAGGCCAAAGAGAGCCCAGCTCCTCCCTTGTCTGCAGAGGAGCCCAAATGAGGGTCCCCTGTGGCTCCTGGGCTTCAGACGGAAGTGAGAAGCAGGCAACGTGTCAGGTCGGTCTGCCTGAGGCTTCCTCCAGCAGGGAAAGAAGGAGTGCCCTGGAGCCAAGTTCAATGATGCAGGCAAAGGGTCACAGGTGGGCCCTATGGGGCCCCTGGGGAGCCCCTGTTCAAACACCCCCACTGACAGCCAATGAGTTTCCAGTCCCAATTCAAGGCACAGGTGATTATCTACAAAGCCCTAAACCAGTGATTAATGCCGTAACCCCTTAATACAGTTCCTCATGTTGTGGTGACCCCTGTCAAGATCAATTGAGTTATGTATGTGTTTTAAATGTGCTTCTATGTATTACAAATATGGATGCCACTGTGAATGGACAATGCTGTGCAGAAATGTTTAGAACTGAGGCTGTGATTATGTGAACTTGAGAAAGAAAATAAGCTTTGTTCTGGTGAGAAACTAAAGGGAGTTGCCAGCCTCTGGCAAGAGAAAATAAGCAGATGTGAAGAAGTGTTTTGGCTTTCGGTTTTGACTAGTTCTCTTCCTGTATGTCGCTCGCTAAAGGAAGATGTGTTTGCTGTGTGTGCTTTGTAAAACTTAGTTTTCTTTTGTAACTCAAAGCTTGCGGAGTCCTTATTTGCAACTCAGTGTCTGTTTGAGCTAGCATTCCTTCCGCTGGGCAGCGTCAATCTCTGACAGTCTGGTCATCATAAAAATCATAATAATCATAAAATTATTTTAGTTGCTACTTTGTAACTGTAATTTTGCTACTGTTATGGATTGTAAATATCCAATATGCAGGATGTATTTTCATTCACTGGACCAAATTTGGCACAAATACCCCATATGCCCAAATTTAAATACTGCTGAGGTGGGGGGGAGGGGGGATTGATTTTGTCCTTTGGGAGTTGTAGTTGCTTGGATTTATAGTTCAATCAAAGAGCATTCTGAACTCTACCAACAATGGAATTAAACCAACTTGGCACACAAAACTCCCATGACCAACAGAAAATACTGGAAGGGTTTGCTGGGCATCGTCCTTGAGTTTTGGAGTTGTAGTTCACCTACATCCAGAGAAGACTGTGGACTCAAACAATGATGGATCTGGACCAAACTTGGCACAAATACTGAATATCCCCAAATGTGAATGCAGGTGGAGTCTGGGGGAAATAGACCCAGACATTTGGGAGTGGTACTGGCCCTAATTGGTTCGCAACATAATACTCAATATGCCCAAATGTGAACACTGGTGCAGTTAGGGGAAAAGAGACCTTAACATTTGGGAGTTGTAGTTGCTGGGATATATAGTTCACCTACAACCAAAGAGTATTCTGAACCCCACCACCGATAGAATTGGGCCAAACTTCCCACACAAAATCCCCATGACCAACAGAAAATACTGTGTTTTATTATGGTCTTTAGCGGCCCCTCTGACACCCCCTCACGACCCCCCCAGGAGTCCCGACTCCCAGGTTGAGAATCACTGCCCTAAACGGTTCAGGACCTGCCTATCTTTGCAATCGCATCTTCCCCTACGAACCAACATAAGCCCTAAGATCATCCAGGGAGGCCCTCCTCTCGCTTCCACCTCTGTCTCAAACGTGGTTGGTGGGGACGAGGGAGAGGGCCTTCTCGGTGGTGGCCCCTGGAACTGTCTTCCTAGGGAGATGAGACTGGCACCTGCCCTGCCCTCCTTCCAAAGGAACCTCAAAACATGGATGTTCCGTTGTGCCTTTGATTAGGCAGTTCCAAAGAACTGGCCCTTTAATACCTAAGTTCTGGTACTTCAGCCTGGCCCTCCGCTCTACAATCCTGACACTACAAAGCCCAAGTACATTATCCTCCCAGCCCACCTTCCCTTAGCTCTATCTAGGAATTTGCACAAACCCAAAGCCCTCAACTTGGCACTTTTGTCGCTCTGTATGATACTGTTTTCATGATGTTATGTTTTTATTGCGACACGTTTCTATTTGGTTTTGTTTTGTTTTTATTGTGTTATGTTTTTAACTCTGCGCTCTCTGGGCTTGTCCCTCATCCAATGACCGATAAAGACCAAACTTGGCACACAGAGCCCCCATTACACACTCTACATACTAGGGCAGTTTGGAGGAGTATGGAGCATGCATGATGGGACTTGCAGTACCTTAACTCACTTACTGAAACCACTGTGACCCTCATCCAATGACTGATAAAGACCAAACTTGACATAGAGAGCCCCCATGACCCACTCTACATCCTGGTGCAGTTTGGGGCAGGATGGACCATGGACGATGGGATTTGCAGTATCTTCACTCACTTCCCGAGACCATTGTGACCCACACCAATGACCGATAAAGACCAAACTTGGCACACAGAGCTCCCATGACCCACTCAACATCCTGGTGCGGTTTGGGGGAAGATGGGCTTGTCCCTTTGCCCTGAATCCCTTCAGGGAGATAAAAATAAAAGTTATCATTGAGGGTATCCAACAGCTTGGGCTTACCGTCTGGATGAACTTGTTGCAGATCACCTTCTTATCGCCCCTGAGATAGAGAAGAGAGAGAAAGAAGGGCATGGCAATGTGGGCAACAAGCCCTAGGAGGAGTGGCTTAAAGAAGAGAAGACTGAGAGGAGACATGATGAGGGCCATGTATAAATATGTGAAGGGAAGTCATAGGGAGGAGGAGGGAGCAAGCTTGTTTTCTGCTGCCCTGGAGACTAGCCTCTGCTTCAAAGTACAGGAAAAGAAGGAGATTCCACCTGAACTTTAGGAAGAACTTTCTGACTGTAGGAGCTGTTCAGCAGTGGAACTCTCTGCCCCAGAGTGTGGTGGAGGCTCCTTCTTTGGAGGCTTTGAAGCAGAGGCTGGATGGCCATCTGTCAGGGGTGCTTTGAACGCAATTGTTGGCAGAATAGGGTTGGACTGGATGGCCCACCAGGCCTCCTCCAACTCTAGGATTCTATAATTCTATGGAGCCCCACGGGAGGAAAGATGTCCAGAGCCCTTCCTCTGAAGGGTCAGCCAGTGGGGGCAGGGCTGCACAGGGCAGGGCAAACCCAAAAGGGATGGACACGGCCCTACTCCTCCCCACTCACCAGTCCTCTCCAATCTTGTAGATGTAGATGATGTTGTCCGTCTGCCCAATGGCAATCTTGGTGGAGTCTGGGGAGAAGGCCATGCCCTTAACCACGTAGCTCTTCCGGCCATACTGTGGGGGGGGGGGGGGGGGGGAAGAGCCGAGTTAGGTCTCTTAACATTATTATTATTATTATTATTATTATTATTATTATTATTATTATTTGAAACACCACAAGATGGCTCCACAGCAAACAAGATCGCGATGCTGGCTGTTGAATTGGATCACACGTTGGACACTTCCCAAGTGTCTACGACTGTGTGATGTATCGGCGAATAATATGTGCAGATCCCAGTAAGGTGGCCTTCTGCAGCTGGCAGATGGTAATTTTGTCAGCGCCGATTGTGTTTAAGTGCAGGCCAAGGTCTTGAGGTACTGCACCCTTTATTTATTTAGGAGCCCCCGGTGGTGCAGTGGGTTAAACCCCTGTGCCGGCAGGACTGAAGACCGACAGGTCGCAGGTTCGAATCCGGGGAGAGGCGGATGAGCTCCCTCTATCAGCTCCAGCTCCTCATGCGGGGACATAAGAGAAGCCTCCCACAGGGATGATAAAAACATCAAATCATCCAGGTGTCCCCTGGGCAACGTCCTTGCAGACGGCCAATTCTCTCACCCCAGAAGCGACTTGCAGTTTCTCAAGTTGCTCCTTTATTTATTTGCGGTATTTGTATACTGCCTTTCTCACCCCTGGGGGGGGGGGGGGAACTCCAATAATAATAATAATAATAATAATAATAATAATATACTGCTTTTCTCACGCCTGGGGGGACTCCAATAATAATAATAATAATAATAATAATAATAATAATAATAATGCTTATGATTATGTTTATTTGTACCCCATTTTTCCTCTCAAAGCGGCTGACATCAAAAGCATTTCCACAGCATTTAAAACCCCACAACAACTCCTAACACCTGGCTGTTAGGAACTGTGGGAGCTGAAATCTAAAACACCTGGACGCAGGGCCAATCTCTGTATCAACTCGATGTCAATATGTAAGTACAGTCATTAGAAGCCCATCAAGACAAACACACACATTCCTCAAATGGATAACCTGTAATGTTTTCTTTCAGAATATTCAGCAGCAAATAAAAAGGGGCTTGCTTAGAAACTGATTGGGAACAGTAGATATAGTACAAGTGATTCACCTACATTGCAGTCTTTGCAGTTTCTAAATTCAGTTCTTGTGGGTTTTTTCGGGCTATATGGCCATGTTCTAGAGGCATTTCTCCTGACGTTTCGCCTGCATCTATGGCAAGCTTCCTCAGAGGTCTGCTGGAGCTGGGAAAAAAGGGGGTTTATATATCTGTGGAATGACCAGGGTGAGACAAAAGACTTTTGTAAGTGGGCTAGGTGTGAATCTTTTCAACTGACCACCTTGATTAGCATACAATGGGCTGACTGTGCCTGGAGCAAACTCTTCTTGAAAGGTGATTAGATGTCCCTGCCTGTTTTTCTCTCTGCTGTTTTTGCTGTTGCAATTTTAGAATTTTTTAATACTGGGAGCCAGATTTTGTTCATTTTCATGGTTTCTTCCTTTCTGTTGAAATTGTCCACATGTTTGTGGATTTCAATGGCTTCTCTGTGTAGTCTGACATGGTGGTTGTGAGTGGTCCAGCATTTTTGTGTTCTCAAATAAAATGCTGTGTCCAGGTTGGTTCATCAGGTGCTCTGCTATGGCTGACTTCTCTGGTTGAAGTAGTCTGCAGTGCCTTTCATGTTCCTTGATGCGTGTCTGGGCCTTGCTGCGTTTGGTGGTCCCTATGTAGGCTTGTCCAGAGCTGCATGGTATACACTGGTAGACTCCTGCAGAGGTGAGAGGATCCTTCTTGTCCTTTGCTGAACGTAGCATTTGTTGGATTTTCCTGGTGGGTTTGTAGATTGTTTGTATGTTGTGTTTCCTCATCAGCTTCCCTCTGTGGTCAGTGGTTCCCTTGATGTATGGCAAGAGGACTTTCCCTCTGGGTGGATCTTCATCTTTACTCTTGTGGCTTGTTCTTGGTCTTGCAGCTCTTCTGATGTCTGAGGTGGAGTCTCCATTGGCCTGGAGAGCCCAGTTGAGGTGGTTCAGTTCAACTTGGAGGAGGTGGGGTTCACAGATTCTTTTTGCACGGTCTGCCAAGGCTTTAATGGTGCTTCTTTTGACTTGGGTGATGGTTGGAGTTTTTATGTAGATATCTATCTGTGTGTGTGGGTTTTCTGTAAACGGTGTGACCCAATTGTTGATCTGGTTTGCGGATGACTAGGACATCTAGAAAAGGCAGTCTTCCTTCCTTTTCTTTTTCCATAGTGAACTGGATGTTAGGGTGGATGCTGTTAAGATGTTCCAGGAACCTGTTGAGTTCTTCATCTCCATGGCTCCAAATGGTGAAAGTGTCATCCACATATCTGAACCATATAGTGGGCTTTTTGGTTGCTGTTTCAAGAGCTTGTTTTTCAAATTGTTCCATGTAGAAGTTAGCTATGACTGGGCTGAGAGGGCTCCCCATAGCTACTCCATCTTTCTGTTCGTAGAATTCATTGTCCCACTGAAATAGCTGGTGGTGAGGCAATGGTGAAACAGCGCCGTGATGTCTTCTGGGAACCTCTGGTTGATGAGTGCCATGGTGTCTGCAACTGGGACCATGGTAAATAGAGACACCACATCGAAGCTGATCAGTTTGTCCTTTGTATTTAGCTTGAGATTGCTGATTTTTTCAATGAAGTGGGCTGAGTCCTTGATGTAGTGTGTTGTGAGCCCAATGTGGCTTTGTAACTGTGCAGCAAGAAATTTGGCTAAGTCATATGTGGGGGACCCAATGGCACTCACGATTGGGTCTGAGTGGGGTGGAGTCCTTATGGATTTTGGGGAGTCCATAAAGCCTGGGTGGAAGGGCTTCCGATTTACATAGCTGCTGTCGTATGTCGAAGTTGATTGAGGAGTTTTTAATTAGAGTGTTGGTTTTTCTGGTTATTTTGGAAGTTGGGTCTTGCTTAAGTTTTCTGTATATAGTAGGGATCCTCTCACCTCTGCAGGAGTCTACCGTATACCATGCAGCTGTGGACAAGTCTACATAGGGACCACCAAACGCAGCGCCCAAACAAGAATCAAGGAACATGAAAGGCACTGCAGACTACTTCAACCAGAGAAGTCAGCCATAGCAGAGCACCTGATGAACCAACCTGGACACAGCATTTTATTTGAGAACACAGAAATGCTGGACCACTCTCACAACTACCATGTCAGGCTACACAGAGAAGCCATTGAAATCCACAAGCATGTGGACAATTTCAACAGAAAGGAGGAAACCATGAAAATGAACAAAATCTGGCTACCAGTATTAAAAAATTCTAAAATTAAACAGCAGAGAGAAAAACAGGCAGGGACATCTAATCACCTTTCAAGAAGAGTTTGCTCCAGGCACAGTCAGCCCATTGTATGCTAATCAAGGTGGTCAGTTGAAAGATCCACACCTAGCCCAACTTACAAAAGCCCTTTGTCTCACCCTGGTCATTCCACAGATATATAAACCCCTTTTTTCCCAGTCCCAGCAGACCTCACCTCTGAGGATGCTTGCCATAGATGCAGGCGAAACGTCAGGAGAAATGCCTCTAGAACATGGCCATATAGCCCGAAAAAACCCACAAGAACTGAGTGATTTCGGCCATGAAAGCCTTCGACAATACAGTTTCTAAATTGCTGTCAACAATAGTTTGTCTATGCATTGAGCAAGTTAGTTCTTGGTTTTATACACTATTGAAAACTGTTACAGATAATTTGTTTCTAACCGGTTAAAAACCACCATAAAAATTCAACACACCTGGGAACAAATGGGGGAGGAGGGCAGGGGAGGGGCTGGAAATAGTTGGAGGCTTGAATACACTGTTGGTTTAAGGGGAATGGGAATAAGGGGTACTTGCGGATAAACTTTCCTCTTTCCATATCTTGTGGATGATATCCTGTTAATTCTGGATAAAAGGACACAAGTGTGCATTGTAATGTGTCGGATTAAAATCTTTTAAAAAGCAAAAAAAAAAAAAGACAAACACACAGTTTGACTCCATCATGGGACTCGAGGACAGGCCTGGGCCCACTTGGGGCCTCCCTCTCTCCCTCCAGGTGTTTTGGACTTCAACTCCCACAATTCCTAACAGCCGGCTGCTAGGAATTGTGGGAGTTGAAGTCCAAAACACCTGGAGGGAGAGAGGGAGGCCCCAAGTGGGCCCAGGCCTGCTTTAAGTCTTTGGGCCTAACCTTGGGGTCTGCAGGCTTGGTGGAGAACTTGTCCCTCCGCTCTCCGTGCTCGTCGTAGAGGAGGACCACGCGGTCCACGGTGCAGACGGCGAAGCGGGCGTTGTTGGGCGCCCAGGCCAGGCACGTCACCTTCGCCGCCCCGTCCTGGAGGAAGGAGAGAGACAGGTCAGTCAGCCAGCCAGCCAGGCCTCGCCCCAGCCCTTCCGGCCCCCCAAACTCCCTCACCTGAGGCGCCAACAAGGTCCGGACGTGCCTCAGCTGCATCGCGTCCTCGGCTAGGCCGCGTCTCCCTGGCAACAACAACAACCAAAATGGCGTCCGCGCCCCGCCCCCTTTGAGGGACGTCACTGCCCGGACGGGGTAGAATCCTAGAATCTCTGCGTTCCGCGGTGGGCGGGGCTTCCATGTGGGCGGGGCCTCCTCTGTGGGCGGGGCCTCCTCCGCGCATGCTCAGAACGCGTTTGCGAGGAGAAGAATCCTAGAATCTGTCCTCCGCGGAGGGCGGGGCTTCTCTGTGGGCGGGGCCTCCTCTGCGCATGCTCAGAACGCGTTTGAGAAGAGGAGAAGAATCCTAGAATCTCTGTCCTCCGCGGAGGGCGGGCCTTCTCTGTGGGCGGGGCCTCCTCCGCGCATGCTCAGAACGCGTTTGAGAGGA
The DNA here is from genome assembly GCF_025583915.1 of Anolis sagrei ordinatus. Taxonomy (NCBI): domain Eukaryota; kingdom Metazoa; phylum Chordata; class Lepidosauria; order Squamata; family Anolidae; genus Anolis; species Anolis sagrei. The sequence continues at coordinate 354,251,767 of NW_026844366.1, read as the reverse complement.
GGAGACGAATCCGAGAATCTCTGCGTTCCGCGGTGGGCGGGGCTTCTCTGTGGGCGGGGCCTCCTCCGCGCATGCTCAGAACGCGTTTAAGAGGAGAAGAATCCTAGAATCTCTGCGGTCCACGGTGGGCGGGCCTTCTCTGTGGGCGGGGCCTCCTCCGCGCATGCTCAGGACGCGTTTGCGAGGAGACGAATCCGAGAATCTCTGCGTTCCATGGTGGGCGGGGCTTCTCTGTGGGCGGGGCCTCCTCTGCGCATGCTCAAAAAGCGTTTGAGAGGAGAAGAATCCTAGAATCTCTGTCCTCCGCGGTGGGCGGGGCTTCTCTGTGGGCGGGGCCTCCTCCGCGCATGCTCAGAAGGCGTTTGTGAGGAGAAGTGGGTCGCGGCGGCGGGTTCGCCTCCTGAGGCCCCGCCTACGGATGGAGGCGCTTCGAGCCGCGGGTCGCGCCGTCCTCCGGAGCCCGAGCCTGGCCCGGCACCGCCTGGGCGTCGCCCGCCTCCGCCGCCCGCGCCCGCAGCGTGAGAGAGGGGCGGGGGGCGGAGAGGCCTTGTTGCTAGGAGACGGGAGAGCAGAGAGCGGGAGGGGGGCTGTTGCTAGGAGACGGGGAGAGAGGGAGCGAGCAAGGTGCCCCGCGGGGTCCTAGCGCCTTCCCGATCCTCTCTTCCAGGGCTGCTGGCGGCGGAGGGCCGGGATCCTCTTCCTTCTCCGGTGTTACTGGAAGGCGGCGTGGGCTTCGCGCTCAAGTACCTGGGCATGACGCTGGTGGGAGAGCCCAAGGGAGAGCAGATGGCCGCCGCCGCCGTGAGGCGCATCCTGGCCATGGTGAGCACCAGGGGGCGTGGCTTCGGGAGGGGGCGTGGCAGATGGAAATAGAGGGGCGTGGCTCTCTCTTCTTAGCCCTGCCCTTGACCCAGTTAGGAAGGGGTCGCCCACAGGGCACCTAGGCTAGCCCTAGGGCCAACTGGGGCCCTCCCTCCAGGTGTTTTGGACTTCAACTCCCACAATTCCTAGGAATTGTGGGAGTTGAAGTCCAAAACACCTGGAAGGAGGGCCCAAGTTGGCCTAGGCCACCCCTAGAGGGCATCTAGACCAACCCCCTCCCCAATACCCACAGGCCCACTCTCTCTTCTTAGCCCTGCCCTTGACCCAGTTAGGAAGGGGTCACCCAGAGGGCATCTAGACCAGGCTTGGGCCAACTTAGGCCCTCCAGTTGTTTTGGACTTCAACTCCCACAATTCTTAGCAGCCTAGAGGGCATCTAGAGTGTCATCAGTTGGGAGCCCCACCCCCCAGCACCAACTGCTGCTGCTCTGGAATCAAGATGAACTGTTCCATCTTGTCTCCTGCACTGTACTAATAATATAATATTATATATATATATATATATATATATATATATATATATATATTATGTAATACACTATATTAATAATAATGCTAATAATAAAAAAACCCAGTGTGATCAGCACACTGGGTGCAGTGCCTCAAGACCTTGGCCTGCACTTAAACACAATCGGCGCTGACAAAATACCACCTGCCAGCTGCAGAAGGCCACCTTACTGGGACCTGCACACATTATTCGCCATTACATCACACAGTCCTAGACACTTGGGAAGTGTCTGGTGTGTGATCCAATACAACAGCCGGCAGAATGATCTTGTTTGCTGTGGACTCATCTTGTTGTATGAATAAAATAATAATAATATGAATTAAAGAAATAATATGATAATGATAGTAATAATAATAACATAAATAATAATAATAATAAGTGTTCGAAGTGTGAGCCAATACAACAGCCAGCAGAGTGTCTGCTGTGGCCTCATCTTGTTGTGTTTCAAATAATAATAATAATAATAATAATAATAAATTATAATTAGACCACATCTGGAATACTGTGTCCAGTTCTGGGCACCATAATTGAAGGGAGATGTTGACTCTTAGCTGGAATGTGTCCAGAGGAAGAGGGTGAGTCAAATGATCCAGGGTCTGAAGAACAAGTCCTATGAGGAGCGGCTGAAAGAGCTGGGCATGTTTAGCCTGAAGAAGAGAAGGCAGAGAGGAGACATGATGAGGGCCAGATATAAATATGTGAGGGGAAGTCATGGGGAGGAGGGAGCAGGCTTGTTTTCTGCTGAACTGAAGAACTGAACTGAAGAAGCCATGGCTTCAAACAACAAGAAAGGAGATTCCATCTGAACATGAGGAAAAACTTCCTGACTGTGAGAGCTGTTCAGCAGTGGAACTCTCTGCCCGAAGTGTGGTGGAGGCTCCTTCTTTGGAAGCTTTTAAACAGAGGCTGATGGCCATCTGTCAGGGGTGATTTGAATGCGATGTTCCTGCTTCTTGGCAGGGGGTTGGACTGGATGGCCCATGAGGTCTCTTCCAACTCTTTGATTCTATGATTCTATATTCTATGATTCTATCTCCAGCAAAGGGTCACCGCCTTGTTGTGGCGCTGGAGCTTGAGCACCTCAATGATGTCATGAGCGAAACCGTGAAGGGCGACCCAAGACGGGACGGTCGTGGCAGAGAGGTCAGACCAAGCGTGATCCCTGGGGAAGGCAACGGCAAACCACCCCAGTATCCTTGCCAAGAAAACTAAATGGACCAGTACAACCAGAGATATGTCGGTATGCCATTGGAAGATGGGACTCCCAGGTCGGAAGATGGCCAAAATGCTACTGGGGAGGAGCAGAGGATAAGTTCAACTAGCCCCAGATGTGATGACGCAGCTAGCTCAAAGCCGAAAGGAAGGCTAGCGGCCGATGGTGCTGGAGGTGAACGACGAATCCGATGCTCTAAAGATCAACACACCATAGGAAACTGGAAGGTAAGATCTATGAGCCAGGGCAAACTGAATGTTGTTACTGGTGAGATGTCAAGACTAAAGATAGACATTCTGGGGGTCAGCGAACTGAAATGGACTGGAATGGGCCACTTCACATCAGATGACCACCAGATCTACTGCTGCGGACAAGAGGAACATCGAAGAAATGGAGTAGCCTTCATAATTAATAAGAAATTCGCTAAAGCGGTGCTTGGATACAACCCAAAAAATGACAATGATCTCAATTCGAGTGCAAGGAAAGCCTTTCAACATTACAGTGATCCAAATATATGCCCCAACCACAGCTGCTGAAGAAGCAGAAGTAGATCAGTTCTATGAGGATCTGCAGGACCTACTGGATAATACACCAAAAATAGACATTATTTTCATTACAGGAGACTGGAATGCCAAGGTGGGAAGTCAAATGACAACTGGGATCACAGGCAAGCATGGTCTGGGAGAACAAAATGAAGCGGGACGCAGGCTGATAGAATTTTGCCAGGAAAACTCGCTGTGTATAACGAATACTCTCTTTCCAACAACCTAAAAGACGGCTTTATACATGGACCTCACCAGATGGTCAACACCGAAATCAGATTGACTACATCCTTTGCAGCCAAAGGTGGCGGACATCCATCCAGTCGGTGAAAACAAGACCTGGGGCTGACTGTAGTTCAGATCATGAACTTCTTATTGCTCAATTTAGAATAAAACTAAAGAGATCAGGGAAAACACACAGACCAGTTAGATATGATCTCACTAACATTCCTAGCGAATATACAGTGGAAGTGAAGAACAGATTTGAAGGACTAGATTTAGTAAACAGAGTCCCAGAAGAACTATGGACAGAAGTCCGCGACATTGTTCAGGAGGCGGCAACAAAGTACGTCCCAAAGAAAAAGAAAACCAAGAAGGCAAAATGGTTGTCTGCTGAGACACTGGAAGTAGCCCAAGAAAGGAGGAAAGCAAAAGGAAACAGGGATAAGGGGAGATATGCCCAGTTAAATGCGCAATTCCAGAGGTTAGCCAGAGGAGATAAGGAACTATTTTTGAATAAGCAATGCATGGAAGTGGAAGAAGACAACAGAATAGGAAGGACAAGAGACCTCTTCCAGAAAATTAGAAACATTGGAGGTAAATTTCAGGCAAAAATTGGTATGATAAGAAACAAAGATGGCAGGGACCTAACAGAAGCTGAAGAGATCAAGAGAAGGTGGCGAGACTATACAGAAGATCTGTATAGGAAGGATAATAATATTGAGGATAGTTATGACGGTGTGGTGAATGAATTAGAACCAGACATCCTGAGGAGTGAAGTTGAATGGGCCTTAAGAAGCATTGCTAACAACAAGGCAGCAGGAGACGACGGGATCCCAGCTGAACTGTTTAAAATCTTAAAAGATGATGCTGTCAAGGTGATGCATGCCATTTGCCAGCAAATATGGAAAACACAAGAATGGCCATCAGACTGGAAAAAATCCACTTATATCCCCATACCAAAAAAGGGAAATGCGAAAGACTGCTCAAACTTCCGTACAGTGGCCCTTATTTCTCATGCCAGTAAGGTAATGCTCAAGATCCTGCAAGGAAGACTCCAGCAATACATGGAGCGAGAGTTGCCAGATGTTCAAGCTGAGTTTAGAAAAGGCAGAGGAACGAGAGACCAGATTGCCAATATCCGCTGGATAATGGAGAAAGGCAGGGAGTTTCAGAAAAACATCTACTTCTGCTTCATTGACTATTCTAAAGCCTTTGACTGTGTGGATCATAATAAATTGTGGCAAGTTCTTAGTGGGATGGGCATCCCAAGCCACCTTGTCTCTCTCCTGAGGAATCTGTACAAGGACCAAGTAGCAACAGTCAGAACTGACCACGGAACACAGACTGGTTCAAGATTGGGAAAGGCGTACGGCAAGGCTGCATCCTCTCACCCAACCTTTTTAACTTGTATGCAGAACACATCATGCGATGTGCAGGGCTGGATGAATGCAAAGCTGGGGTGAAAATTGCTGGAAGAAACATTAACAACCTCAGATATGCAGATGACACCACTCTGATGGCCGAAAGCGAGGAGGAGCTGAGGAGCCTTCTAATCAAGGTGAAAGAAGAAAGCGCAAAAGCCGGGTTGCAGCTAAACGTCAAAAAAACCAAGATTATGGCAACAAGAATGATTGACAACTGGAAAATAGAGGGAGAAACCGTGGAGACCGTGACAGACTTTGTATTTCTAGGTGCAAAGATTACTGCAGATGCAGACTGTGGCCAGGAAATCAGAAGACGCTTCCTTCTTGGGAGGAGAGCAATGTCCAGTCTCGATAAAATAGTAAAGAGTAGAGACATCAGACTGGCAACAAAGATCCATTGCCTAGTCAAAGCCATGGTATTCCCTGTAGTCACCTACGGATGTGAGAGCTGGACCTTAGGGAAGGCTGAGCGAAGGAAGAGGGATGCTTTTGAGCTGTGGTGTTGGAGGAAAGTTCTGAGAGTGCCTTGGACTGCGAGAAGATCCAACCAGTCCATCCTCCAGGAAATAAAGCCCGACTGCTCATTGGAGGGAAGGATACTAGAGAAAAAGTTGAAGTACTTTGGCCACATCATGAGGAGACAGCAAAGCCTAGAGAAGACAATTATGCTGGGGAAAGTGGAAGGCAAAAGGAAGAGGGGCCGACCAAGGGCAAGATGGATGGATGGCATCCTTGAAGTGACTGGACTGACCTTGAGGGAGCTGGGGGTGGTAACGGCCGACAGGGAGCTCTGGCGTAGGCTGGTCCATGAGGTCACGAAGAGTCGGAGACGACTGAACGAATGAACAACAACAACAATGTATAAATATGTGAGAGGAAGTCCTAGGGAGGAGGGAGCAAGCTTGTTTTCTGCTGTCCTGAAGACTAGAACACAGACTCAAAGGATCAAGGGTCTGGAGAACAAGCCCTATGAGGAGCGGCTGAAAGAGCTGAGCATGTTTAGCCTGTAGAAGAGAAGGCGGAGAGCAGACGTGATGAGGGCCAGATATAAATATGTGAGGGGAAGTCCTAGGGAGGAGGGAACAAGCTTCCTTTCTGCTGACCTAGGACGCAATGGAACAATGGCTTCAAACTACAGGAAAGGAGATTCCACCTGAATATGAGGAAGAACTTCCTGACTGTGAGAGCCGTTCAGCAGTGGAACTCTCTGCCCTGGAGGAAGTGTAGTGGAGGCTCCTTCTTTGGAAACTTTTAAACAGAGGCTGGATGGCCATCTGTCAGGGTGCTTTGAATGCAATTTTCCTGCTTCTTGGCAGAAAGAGGTTGGACTGGATGGCCCATGAGGTCTCTTCTAATTCTATAATGGTATAGTACAATATAGTAATATATGATACTGATATTGTACTACGCTAACAATATAATATAGGTATATATACCTTGTAAGTCACTCTGAGGCCCCTTCAGGGTGAGAAGGGCAGCATATAAATGTCGTAAATAAATAAATAAATAAATATCAATCTATCAAACAGATTCAAACCACATATCAAACACGAAGTCATGTAGCCTCTGAGCAGGTGCAGAGAGCTTCACTGGCCACTTCACAGGGGCAGTCCGATCACACAGAGCCCCCTGTTCACAGCTTAGCCCCCACTATCCTCCCCACTGCACAGGGAGGGAAGGAGACCCCACTCAACTGCAAGAGAGACCCCTCCCCACTCTCCTGAACCACCGACTTACCTGCCTGGGCCACCTCCCAGAGGTCAAGGGCCACCTGGAAGGACTGGGCCACCGTCAGGGTCACTGCCTGGGCCTGTTAAGGAAGAGATGGGGAGGGTGGGAATATATTTAATATTACATGTAATATTTCTAATAATATTACAGTAAAATGGTATAGTACAATATAGTCATATATAATACTAATATTGTGCGATGGTAATAATATAATATATTGTATTTACATATTATTTGTAAGTCGCTCTGAGTCTCCTTCAGGGTGAGAAAGGCGGTATATAAAGGTTGTAAATAAATACATAAATAAATGAACCCACTGCCCATCGTCTTCTTATTCCCCTCCCCTCCCCCAATTAGACCCGCGTGGGGCCCAAGAAGTTCCGGAAGGTGTTGCTGACGGTCTCCCCGCGCGGCCTCTCCCTCCAGGACGCCGAGACGCAGGAGGCCATTGAGAGCATCTCCATCTACAGGTGTGTTGTGGTTTGTTTGGGAGGGGGAGGAGCCGGAGGATATTATTATCTATATAAATAAAAATGTAATGTTTGTTTGTGGGATTCACATAACTCTAAAACCACTGGACGAATTGACACCAAATTTGGACACAAAACACATACCAGGCCAATGAGTGACTCATAAAAACACTGAAAGACACAGTAGAAGAGACTTAAAAAGCCAAAAAATAAAAATTACATTACAATGCATGTGCAAAACCACACACACACATATGCAAACACACGTATATACACATATACACAAATATATACACAAATATACACACACAAAGCACATATACACAGGCTGGGTCACAGCAAAGCCTGGCAGGGGACAGCTAGTCATCACTATTATTATTATTATTATTATTATTATTATTATTATTATTATTATTATTATGTTTGTTTGTGTCCTGCCTTCTCTGTCCATTTGGAGACTCAAAGCGGCTCACAATCAAAAGTATTATATCTATCTATATGGGGATTGCAGAATGTTCCTTACGGCCTGGGGCTTGAAAGAGGAATCCCCTGTTGTGCTGTTGTGTGCAAAAGCCATGAGCCAATGCTGTGTGGCTTTGCTGTCAATGCAACCTTGGGCTGCCAGCCCGTGAATCCAGGGCAGGAGGCGGCTCCTTCTCTTGGCCTCCTTTGTGACGACGAAACCAGATCATTGCAGATCATATTATTTTAAAAATAAACCAAGTGGTTGTTGGATTCATCAGCAGGTTATGGACCCAGATGTAGGACAGTACAGAACAGTTAACCAGATTTCTTTTGCAGCTTTCTTTGGTGGGTTTGGATAGCATTGCTTTAACCCAGGCATGGGCCTAGTCTCGTGTCCAAATTTGGTGTCAATTCGTCCAGTGGTTTTTGAGTTCTGTTAATCCCATCTGAACATGAGGAAGAACTTCCTGACTGTGAGAGCCATTCAGCAGTGGAACTCTCTGCCCCGGAGTGTGGTGGAGGCTCCTTCTTTGGAAGCTTTTAAACAGAGGCTGGATGGCCATCTGTCAGGGGTGATTTGAATGCAATATTCCTGCTTCTTGGCAGAATGGGGTTGGACTGGATGGCCCAGGAGGTCTCTTCCAACTCTTTGATTCTAGGATTCTATGATTCTATGAACATTAATTTATATATATATATACACACACACACACACACACACACACACACACCCCTATCTGTTGTCTGTCTTGTCACTGTATAATGGGCACTGAAAGTTTGTTGTATATGTGTTCTGTGATCTGCCCTGAGTCCCCTTCGGGGTGAGAAGGGCAGAATATAAGTACTGTAAATAAACAAACAAACAAACTTGGGCCCTCCCTCCAGGTGTTTTGGACTCCAACTCCCACAATTCCTCACAGCCTCAGGCCCTTTCCTTTCCTCCCCCTCAGCCACTTAAGTGGAAAAGGAAAGGGGAAAAGGAAAGGAAAGGGCCAGAGGCTGTGAGGAATGGTGGGAGTTGGAGTCCAAAACATCTGAAAGGAAGGAGGGCCCAAGTTGGCCCTTTTTTTGGACCCTTGCAAACCCAGCTCTAGGCAGGATCTCCAGAGAAAGGGATGCAGTGTTTCAGGCAATGGTTACTGCAGATTGTCCAGTGGGTGTAACCCAGTAACGCAATGCACAGTTTGCAGCACAAGGATGCAAAAACAAAACAAACAAAAAACAGAAGTGTACTCTTGAGTATTCAGAGTCGTGGCTTCAAAACATATTTATTTATTTTATTTATTCATTTAGACCATTTCTCCACGCCCTTCTCACCCCCGAGGTGGGGGGGACTCAGGGCGGCTAACACAGGCAACAATTCAGTGCCAACAGTATCAAAAAAACAATATAAAACAGTAATATAAAATCCATTACATAACCATTAAGCAGTTATATTAATTAAAATTAAATTAATTAAAATTAATTAAAATTAAAATCACATAATCACAGGTCATAAAGCCATTTCCAATTTTCAAACAATCTTATTGTCCGCGTTCAGTGCCTAAAGTGCTGATTTGGCTCCAAAACCACGTCTTTAGTTTTTTCCTAAAAGTAAGGAGGGAGGACACCAATCTAATCTCTCTGGGGAGCGAATTCCATAAGCAGGGGATCACCACCGAGAAGGCCCTGTCCCTCGTCCCCACCAGATGCGTTTGGGACGCTGCTGGGACCGAGAGCAGGGCCTCCCCAGTAGATCTTAAGTTACGAGGTGGAACGTAGAGAGAGATACGTTTGGATAAGTAAGCTGGGCCGGAGCTGTATAGTAATCATAATCAGCAGTCACCATTTCTTCTGAGATGCATTGCACTCACATACATACAGTCCAAAGAGTTCAAAGACATAAATCTTTCAAGGCTTCTTGGATGAAGCTGGCCCAGTTCTACCCTTCTGGGAGTCGCCCAAATTAATCAGCTTTGATTACCCAGCCTGTGGTTGCAATTAACCCAGGTGTGTTTTTTCTTAACCTAGTAGCGATCCCACTGTACACCTAGTAGCGATCCCACTGTAACTTACCCGTATACCTTAACAAAGGTCACTCCTGATCGTGTCAATCACTGGCTGCACTTTGAAGCATGTTGGGGGAGAATTAGGGGCACCTTGACCTCTTTCTTTGCCCTGTGACCCCTGGGTGACCCCTCCACAATATTTGCCTCCCCCTCACTCCATTTGCAGGATCTCCTATTGCACGACGGACAAGCTTTGAAGCCCTTTTTTTGGGGAGGGGAGGATTAGGGGCACCTTGACCCCTCTTTCTACCTTGTGACCCCAGGATGACCCCTCCCCAATATTTGCCTCCCCCTCACTCCATTTGCAGGATCTCCTATTGCACGACGGACAAGCTGCAGAACAAGGTCTTTGCCTACGTGGCCCAAAACCCCCGGAGTGGGGCCCTGGAGTGCCACGCCTTCCTCTCCCCCAAGAAGAAGGTGGTAAGCAGATCTTCCCGCAGAGCCCACCCCCACCCAAAGGGGCTGAGGGTTTCCCCTGCCGTCCATCTGTTGTGGGGAAGGATAGAGGGGCACCCCCTTCCTCCCCCTTTGCATCCCCACCCTCCCCATCTCTTCCTTGACAGGCCCAGGCAGTGACCCTGACGGTGGCCCAGGCCTTCCAGGTGGCCCTTGACCTCTGGGAGGCAGCCCAGGCTGGTAAGTCGGTGGGTCAGGAGAGTGGGGAGGGGTCTCCTTCCCTCCCTGTGCGGTGGGGAGGATAGTGGGGGCCAAGCTGTGAATGAGGGGCTCTGTGTGATTGGACTGCCCCTATGAAGTGGCCAGTGAAGCTCTCTGCACCTGCTCAGACGCTACATGACTTTGCGCTTGATATGTGGTTTGAATCTGTTTGATAGATTGATATTTATTTATTTATTTACGACATTTATATGCTGCCCTTCTCACCCTGAAGGGGACTCGAGCGACTTACAAGGTATATATACCTATATTATATTGTTAGCATAGTACAATATCAGTATTATATATTACTATATTGTACTATACCATTTCAAGGTATAGTCCTTGAAGTGACTGGACTGACCTTGAAGGAGCTGGGGGTGGTGACGGCCGACAGGTAGCTCTGGCGTGGGCTGGTCCATGAGGTCACGAAGAGTCGGAGACGACTGAACGAATGAACAACAACAACAACAACTATACCATTATATTGTAATATTATTAGTAATATTACACGTAATATAAAATATATACCGTATATACCCGAGTATAAGCCGACCCGAAAATAAGCCGAGGCACCTAATTTTACCACAAAAAACTGGGGAAACGGATTGACTCGAGTATAAGCCGAGGGTGGGAAATGCAACAGCTACTGGTAAATTCCAAAATAAAAATAGATAGCAATAAAATTGCATTAATCGAGGCATCGGTAAGTTAAATGTTTTTGAATAAAACTGTAAGTTAAGATAAGTCTGTCCTCTGATTAAAGCATTATTCTAACCTTCTTCAGTGTAAATATCCTTCCAATAATAATAGAGTAAAATAATAAATGTAATAATAACAATAATAAAGAATAAAATAATAAATGTAATAATAATAGAACTGGAACTGGACAATGCTTGGTAATAATGAGACGCTAATGATGATGTTTTATACTGTTTAATGTTTTTAATCTATATTATGTTTTATGTACACTGATTTGTTGGAAACCGCCTTGAGTCGCCGATTGGCTGAGAAAGGCGGTATACAAATACAGTAAGTAAATAAATAAATAAATAAATAATAGAGTAAAATGATTAATGTAATAATAATAATAATAATAATAATAATAATAATAATAGAGTAAAATAATAAAAAAACCTTGACTTGGGTATAAGCTGAGGGAGACATTTTCAGCCTAAAAAAAGGACTGAAAAACTAGGCTTATACTCGAGTATATACAGTAATTATATCGTATTATTCTTATTGTGAGACTGTAGGATCTATATAGCAATATTAAATAACCACTCACAAGCCGGTTTTGCTTTGAAATGGATATATTGCTTGTACCTCTTCAGCAAAGAAAGACACTACTGACTTTCCCCCACCACCACTTCCTTTTAGACCCCTTTCATGCCCATCTCCCCCTCTTCTCACTTTCCTTATTAAAGCTTGTTGCTTCACAAGTTCCAATACAAGGTTTCCAGCGCAATCTACTGGCTTCAAAATGTCACAGAAAGAGAACTGAGGCAGCCAGGATGATTCAGTCAGGATGTCACGGAGGGAATTTGTGATGTCTTATATTATATTGCATTACATTATAATATTGTAAATATTATATGTATATACAATATATTATATTGTATTATTAGCCTAGCACAGGAGACAAGGTGAAAGTATTTTCCTGGCCCCCTCTCTCTTCACCCTGTCTAGAGCAGCAGTTGGTGCCGGGGAGAGGGGCTCCCCACTGATGACATAGACAGGAGACAATTAATATGTGTGTTTTAATTGCTTATATGTTTAGATTGTTTATATTTTTATGAGAATATGTGTTTTGTCGTTTACCTGTGCGGCATTGAATTTTTGCCGGATTTATAAGCCGCTCTTGGGTCAAGAAAGGCAGGGTAGACATGAAGTAAAAAATAATAATATAATCAATAGATAAATGAATGAATAACTAAATACAGGAGAGGCCAGAGCCTGTTCTCCTTCCTCAGGGCGTTCTCCCCATTGCAGGCTCCAGGGGAGACGAGGAGGAGGAGGAGGAGGAAGGGGTTGCGCTGCAAGGGGAGAACTCTCTGGTGCTGTGTTCCTCGGAAGGCGCCTGCTGCCGACCCTCCGGGAGCCCCCCTTTCAAGGCCAACTTTGAGGTACGTGACCTCACCCCCCAAAGAAGGTGGGTCTGCATTTGGGGGATAGGGATGGTGGGAGGCCATTACTGAGGAGTAATGAGACTTTCTGCACCGGGACTGTGGCGCAGCTGGCTGGTCAAAAGGTCTAATCAAAAGGTCATGGGTTTGAAGCCAGCCCGGGTTGGAGTGAGCTTCCGACCAATTTGTGTAGCTTGCTGTCGAACTTTGCAGCCTGAAAGACAGTTGCATCTGTCAAGTAGGAAAATTAGGTACCACTAACGCTAATTTATGACGCCATAAAAATCTCCAGCAACCATGCAAAGAACAAGGAGATTCCATCTGAACATTAGGAAGAACTTCCTGACTGTGAGAGCCGTTCAGCAGTGGAACTCTCTGCCCCGGAGTGTGGTGGAGGCTCCTTCTTTGGAAGCTTTTAAGCAGAGGCTGGATGGCCATCTGTCAGGGGTGATTTGAATGCAATATTCCTGCTTCTTGGCAGAATGGGATTGGACTGGATGGCCCAGGAGGTCTCTTCCAACTCTTTGATTCTATGATTCTAAGGAAGTACTTCATCCGTGTCACAAATGGACGGTGAAGCGACAGCTCCCCCGGTGGCCGGAATACCCTCATCAAAAAGCTGGAATGTTAAATAGCCTCTGTGTTTCTGTCTATATATGTTGTGTGTCTATGGCATTGAATGTTTGCATTGTACATTGTAATCCGCCCTGAGTCCCCTGCGGGGTGAGAAGGGCGGAATATACATACTGTCAATAAATAAACAAAATAATAAATTTTGTGGCGCTAGGAGGAGGAGGAAGACGATGACGAGGATGACGAGGAAGAAGGCGACCTCAACGACAATCTCTCCAGGTGGGCCTCAGAGTAGTAAGCGTCTGGGTGCTCTGGGGAAGGGGTTCACTGGCCACAATGGGTTGTTGTTGTTGTTGATGTCCGGCTGCTCTGGGGAAGGGGTTCAAAGGCCACAATGGGTTGTTGTTGTTGTTGTTGTTGTTGGGGAGCCTTTCTTTCTCTTTCTTTCTTTCTGCTGCTGCTCTGACTGGGCTCTTTTTTCTGCCGCAAGCTGCTTGGAGGAGGGGGTTTGCCCCGCCGCAGGTAAAGAGGGACCCCAGACCCACTCCCCCCTCTTGGGTTTGGCTTGGTGGAGGGAGGGGCCAAGGGGGGCACCTCTCCTCTTCCTCCCGCTCCTCCCTCGCCTGTTGTGTCTTTCAGGTGGGGGCCACCTGGCCTTCAGTGGCGGCTCCCCGTCCAACCGCTTCCTGCCGTCCTTGGGGGCCTGGAGCTGCAGCCCCCCCAGCAGCTGCCTGCCTCCCGGGACCCTCTTCTGAGGCCGGCTCCGCCCCCCTTTTGGCACTTCCACAATTTGGCACCCTCCCACCAGCCATCCCCTGCCCCTCCCAGGTTCCCCTTTGTCCTCCCATTTCCCCAACACAAGGGTCTTGACCCCATTGACTCCGCCCCCAGTGACTGGTGGGGGGCAGCAATCTCTCAGTGGGAGGGGGCTCTTCCTGCAGAGGGGGGACTCTCAGATTCCAGCCAAGCCCCCTCCCACCAACTCTACTATAATTTTGGGGGGTGGACCTTTCTTCCTCCATACCCCCACCACCACTTGAGGCTTTGGTGGAAAGCCCCCCACCCCAACGCCCCCCAAAAGCCCCTCATCACTGCCAAAACTCAGCTTTGTAGCAGAAAAATAGTTTTTCATGTCCTTTTCTAAAAGGGGAATAAATGGTTTCTACTGTTGTACGTCGGCTCCTGACTTCATTGCAGTCGCCTCATGGGATTTGGGGAAGTGGGGGGACTATCTGGGGAGGGGGCTTCCTCTGGGACAGCAATATGACCACTCTTGCCCCACTTCCCCCAAGAGAAGGAGCTCCCCAGCGTTTGCTATGATTGGCAGGTGCCAAGTTGGAAGGGACCCCCAAGGGCCATCCAGCCCACCTTGCTACTTTGTGCCAGGTAAGGAGGCCCCATTCAAACCCTCCCGACAGATGGCCATCCGGACTCCACTTCAAAACCTCCAGAGAGCAAATAAGGGCTTCATATTGCAAACAATAGGAATAACTGACTGTAAGAAGAGCTGTTCAGCGGCGGAACTCTCTGCCTCAAGACTCCAGTGGAGCAGGCACAGGCAAACTTTGGCCCTCCAGGTGTTTTGGACTCCAACTCCCACAATTCCTAGCATAATCGTGGAAGTTGAAGTCCAAAACACCTGGAGGGCCCAAGCCTGGTCTAGATACCCTCTGGGTGACCTCTTCCTAACTGGGTCAAGGCCTGGGTGAATAAATAGGTTGGGGATAAGAAGAGGATGTGGATGGGGGTTGGTCTAGATGACCTCTAGGGTTGGTTTGGGCCAACTTGGGCCCTCCAGGTGTTTTGGACTCCAACTCCCACAATTCTTAGCAGCTAAAGTTTGCCCGTGCCTGCTTTGGAGGCTCCTTTGAAGATTTTTAACAGCGGCCGGATGGTCATCTATCGGGAGTGCTTTGATAGAGCTTTTCCTGCATATTTGTTTGCTTATTTACTATATTTTTTGCCCTGAAGGGGACTCAGAGTGGCTTCCACACTGGCAATAATACAATGCCATTACAAACGTAAACAAAGGCAGGTTGGGGTTGGACTAGATGGCACTTGGGGTCCCTTCCAATGCTGGCTGGATGGCCATCTATCGAGAGTGCTTTGATAGAGCTTTCCCTGCATATTTGTTTTTTTATTTACTATATATTTTTGCCCTGAAGGGGACTCAGAGTGGCAATAATTCAATGCCATACAAACGTAAACAAAGGCAGGTTGGGGTTGGACTAGATGGCACTTGGGGTCCCTTCCAACGTTGGCTGGATGGCCATCTATCGGGAGTGCTTTGATAGAGCTTTCCCGACATATTTATTTATTTATTTACTATATTTTTTGCCCTGAAGGGGACTCAGTGGCTTCCACACTGGCAATAATTCAATGCCATACAAACGTAAACAAAGGCAGGTTGGGGTTGGACTAGATGGCACTTGGGGTCCCTTCCAACGCTGGCTGGATGGCCATCTATCGAGAGTGCTTTGATAGAGCTTTCCCTGCATATTTGTTTTTTTATTTACTATATATTTTTGCCCTGAAGGGGACTCAGAGTGGCAATAATTCAATGCCATACAAACGTAAACAAAGGCAGGTTGGGGTTGGACTAGATGGCACTTGGGGTCCCTTCCAACGTTGGCTGGATGGCCATCTATCGGGAGTGCTTTGAGAGAGCTTTCCCGACATATTTATTTATTTATTTACTATATTTTTTGCCCTGAAGGGGACTCAGTGGCTTCCACACTGGCAATAATACAATGCCATTACAAACGTAAACAAAGGCAGGTTGGGGTTGGACTAGATGGCACTTGGGGTCCCTTCCAACGCTGGCTGGATGGCCATCTATCGAGAGTGCTTTGATAGAGCTTTCCCTGCATATTTGTTTTTTTATTTACTATATATTTTTGCCCTGAAGGGGACTCAGAGTGGCAATAATTCAATGCCATACAAACGTAAACAAAGGCAGGTTGGGGTTGGACTAGATGGCACTTGGGGTCCCTTCCAACGTTGGCTGGATGGCCATCTATCGGGAGTGCTTTGATGGAGCTTTCCCTGCATATTTGTTTATTTATTTACTATATTTTTTGCCCTGAAGGGGACTCAGAGTGGCAATAATTCAATGCCATGCAAATGTAAACAAAGGCAGGTTGGGGTTGGACTAGATGGCTCTTGGGGGTCCCTTCCAACGCTAGGACTCTATGACTTTGCCAGGCTTGGACGTTGCTCCATTGGGTCCCTTGACCCCCTCCTCTTCCAAATGTGCAAAGCTGCAAAGGGGGTTCTTCCTGCCAAAGAGCCCCCCCCCGAGCCCCCCCCTGAAACAAATACCCCAAAAGGAGAAGAAGAAGAAGCCGAGCAGGAGGGACCCAGGGCTGGGCTCCCAGGTGCCAAAAGGGGTGTCTCTTTATTGGCAGGAAGGAAGGAAGGGTGGGCCCAAGCAGCAGCCTTTCCCCCCTCCCTCCCTGAAACCCCCCTCCCCAATTTAGCAGGCGAAGCATCCTTGGAGGGACCGGAGGGGAGCGGGGTCAGGCTTAGTTGCAGCAGGTGCCACAGGCGGAGGGCGAGGAGGAAAAGGCAGGAAGCAGGAGGCACCGCCGTCTCTGGATGAGGGTGGGTGGTCTCTGCTCCCAAAGGCAGTCTGGGGTCTCCTTCTGGCAGATGCATTGAGAGGGGAAGGCAGTCGGTGATGCGGCTCTTGGGGGGACATGGCAGGACCCCCCCTGATGCTGCTGCTGGCAGTGAAGGAAGGCGGTCCCTGTCCCAATCAGTCTCGGGGAGGGGGGGTCGGCTTGGGACTCGTCCTCCTTTGTGTCCGAGGGTCTGTCTGGCGTCCATCTTCCTCCATTGGGGCCCTGAGGGTCAACTCTGCCTCCTCTGCAGGCCCCCTTTTCCAGGGGTCATCAGGCGTTAGGGGGGCACATCTGGTCCCAGCTCAGACTTCGATGATGTTGACCGAAGGCGACTTCTTCTGTTGGGGAGAGGGAGGACTTAATAATAAAAAAATGATAATAATGATAATACTTTATTTATGGGTTATTTAGGTCAGTGATGGGCAACCTTTTGAGCTTGGTGTGTCAAAATTTCCAAAAACCTGAGCATAACTTGGGTGGGGTGTCAACTTCGAGAAAAAACAACAACATAATTTTGCAATATTTATAGTTTAAATAAGAAAAATGTATATTCCATGCTGAGTTATGGAGCGAACAATGCTCAAACATACAGATGTTAAATTTGTAGAGCCTTTTACAACTCTAAGGATGGAATTAGATTGGCTCTTATGAGGTGGACTTCTCTGTATGCAGCCGCATGTGGCCATGTGTCATCAAAAATAGCCATGCGTGTCAGTGCTGACACACGTGTCATAAGTTCACCATCACGGTTGTAGGTTTTTTCGGGCTGTATGGCCATGTTCTAGAGGCATTCTCTCCTGACGTTTCACCTCCACCTATGGCAAGCATCCTCAGAGGTTGTGAGGTCTGTTGGAACTAGGAAAAAGGATTTATATATCTGTGGAATGACCAGGGTGGGATAAAGGACTCTTGTCTGCTGGAGCCAGGTGTGAATGTTTCAACTGACCACCTTGATTAGCATTTGATGGCTTGGCAGTGCCTGGGGGAATCTTTTGTTGAGAGGTGATTAGATTAGGTGATTAACTCTAAAATTGCAACAGCACAACAACAGAGAGGAAACAAAAAAGTTTGCTCTTTCTGACATTCTGAAGCCAGCAGAGAGTGTGGGAAACCATGTTATGGAACTTGTGAAGCAACAAGTTTTAATAAGGAAACTGAGAAGAGGGGGAGATGGGCAGGAAAGGTGTATAAAAGGAAGTGGTGGTGGGAAAACGTCCGGAGTGTCTTTCTTTGCTGCGGAGATTCAAGCAATATATCCATTTCAAAGCAAGCCTGCGTATGAGTGGTTATTTAATATTGCAATATAGATCCTACAGTCTGACACAGATTTGCAGGCGACGCAGTCTTGCCCATGTTTGGTTCTCTTCTCCAGGAGATGGAGGAAGGGATGGTAATGTATGCATGGAGGGTGAATGTTTATGTGTGTGTGAATATGTGGGGGGCCCCCGCACCTTGCTCCGGAGCAGCCCCCCCGCGGCGGGCCTCTCTGGGGAGCTGTGCTCCGAGGAGGGCTTGGCCTTCTCCTTGCTGTTGTTGTTGGAGTCGTTGTCCTTGATGATGTCGTACTGCTTGCAGAAGAGCGCGATCACCGCTGGGGAGAGAAAAGGGATGAATAGGGAGAATGGACCCCTCCCTGGCCCCGCCCCCTCACCTGACCCTCCCTCACCTGCCCACATCAGCAGCACGGCCACCACGATGATGATCTCCCCGGTCTGCAGGCGCCTCCCCGTGTCCAGGCCCTCCATGGTGATGTCCCCTGGAAGACAAAGAGGGGGCTCCCCAGAGTGAACCCTCGTCATATCATAGAATCCTAGAATCCTAGAGTTGGAGGAGACCTCCTGGGCCATCATCCAGTCCAACCCCATTCTGACAAGAAGCAGGAGTATTGCATTCAAAGCACCCCTGACAGATGGCCATCCAGCCTCTGTTTAAAAGCTTCCAAAGAAGGAGCCTCCACCACACTCCGGGGCAGAGAGTTTGTTTATTTATTATTTATTTATTTATTGCATTTGTTGACCGCCGTTCTCAGCCCTTTCGGGCGACTCACGGCGGTGTACAACATATAAAAACAGTTTACAATACAACCCTCATACAACACAATAAGCACATAACATCAATAATACAACAATAATTACTCTAAATCATCCGCGTCGTCTCATCGTAAAATCGTAAACCAATCTCGTATTCCATATTCCGTTCCAGTCATCAATGCCAGTTGTTGTAATGTTTAGTTGAACGCCTGCTCGAATAGCCAAGTCTTTAAGCTCTTGCGGAATGACATAAGGGAGGGCGCCTGTCTGATGTCCACAGGGAGGGTGCTCCATAGCCAGGGCGCCACCACCGAGAAGGCCCTATCTCTCGTCACCGCCAAACGTGCCTGTGAGGCAGGCGGGATCGAGAGAAGGGCCTCCCCAGATGATCTCAAGGCCCTCGTGGGCTCATAGGCCGAGATGCGGTCAGAAAGGTATTTTGTAGGCCAGCACCAGCACCTTAAATTGGGCCCGGTAGCAGATCGGCAGCCAGTGGAGCTGGAACAACAAGGGCGTTGTGTGCTCCCTGCGTCCCGCTCCTGTTAGTAACATGGCTGCCGCGCGCTGGACTAGCTGAAGCTTCCGGGCCGTCTTCAAGGGCAGCCCCACGTAGAGAGCGTTGCAGTAATCAAGGCGGGCTGTGACCAGAGCGTGTACCACCGTGGCCAAGTCAGACTTCCCGAGGTACGGGCGCAGCTGGCGCACGAGCCGAAGCTGTGCAAATGCTCCCCTGGTCACCGCTGAAACCTGGGAGAAGAGCTCCACTGCTCCTGGGAGAAGAGTTCCACTGCTGAACGGCTCTCTCTCACAGTCAGGAAGTTCTTCCTCATGTTCAGGTGGAATCTCCTCTCTTGTAGTTTGGAGCCATTGTTCCATCACGTCCTAGTCTCCAGGGAAGCAGAAAACAAGCTTGCTCCCTCCTCCCCCCTGTGGCTTCTTCTCACATATTTATACATGGTCCTCATCATGTCTCCTCTCAGCCTTCTCTTCTTCAGGCTAAACATGCCCAGCTCCTTAAGCCGCTCCTCATAGGGCTTGTTCTCCAGACCCTTGATCATTTTAGTCGCCCTCAACCAGAGAAGCTTCTGAAGTTCAGAACCTAAACCAGGCACGGCCCAACTTTTGTCAGTACTGTGGTTTAAATGTGATGAAATCTTGTTTATACTTTAAACTCCATGTAGAGATGTAATGCTGTGCAAGGGTTAAATGCTCAGAGCTATGATTTATGCCTAGACTGTAACTTTGGACAGTTCCTGTTTTGTCACACATTCCAGAGATGAGATAAAAACACGTTTCCTCTTCCAGCGATGTACGGCTAAGAGGAAAGATGTGTCTTTGTCTACTCCTGTATATAGTTTTGTAAT
Organism: Anolis sagrei ordinatus; assembly: GCF_025583915.1. Taxonomy (NCBI): domain Eukaryota; kingdom Metazoa; phylum Chordata; class Lepidosauria; order Squamata; family Anolidae; genus Anolis; species Anolis sagrei. The sequence goes on along the minus strand of NW_026844366.1, from coordinate 354,231,890 downwards.
TTTTTTAGAAATAGCAGTAAATCTTTAAGTGGGTTGTTGTAGGTTTTTTCGGGCTATATGGCCATGTTCTAGAGGCATTCTCTCCTGACGTTTCGCCTGCATCTATGGCAAGCATCCTCAGAGGTAGTGAGGTCTGTTGGAACTAGGAAAGTAGGTATATATATCTGTGGAATGACTGGGGTGGGGCAAAGAGCTCTTCCCTGCTGGAGCTAGGTGTGAATGTTTCAACTGACCACCTTCATTAGCATTTGAAGGCCTGACTGAGCCTGGGGGAATCTTTTGTCGAGAGGTGTTAAGATGTGCCTGGTTGTTTCCTCTCTGCTGTTTTGCTGTTGTAATTTTAGAGTTTTTTAATACTGGTAGCCAGATTTTGTTCATTTTCATGGTCTCCTCCTTTCTGTTGGAATTGTCCACCTGCTTCTTGTGGATTTCAATGGCTTCTCTGTGTAGTCTGACATGGTGGTTGTGAGAGTGGTCCAGCATTTCTGTCTTCTCAAATAATATGCTGTGTCCTTAAGTCTTAAATCTTTAAGTGCCGCTCCTGGCTCGGAGCTGACTGAAGGTAGCACCCTTCATTGATTTATTTTTGAACCTCTTAGCAGACACGCTGAAGTCAATAAACCCACAACTTCCAGGTGTTTTGGACTTCAACTCCCACCATTCCTAACAGCCTCAGACCCCTTCCTTTCCCCTTTCCCTGATGATGAGGGCCATGCATCAAGATGGATCAAGATGTGAGGAAGTCACAGGGAGGAGGGAGCAAGCTTCCTTTCTGCTGCCCTGGAGACTAGGGCGCAATGGAACAATGGCTTCAAACTACAAGAGAGGAGATTCCATCTGAACACGAGGAAGAACTTCCTGACTGTGAGAGAGAGCTGTTCAGCAGTGGAACTCTCTGCCCCGGAGTGTGGTGGAGGCTCTTTCTTTGGAGGCTTTTAAACAGAGGCTGGGTGGCCATCTGTTGGGGGTGCTTTGAATGCAATTTTCCTGCTTCTCGGCAGAATGGGGTAGGACTGGATCATGGCCCACCAGGTCTCTTCCAACTCTAGGATTCTATTATTATTATTATTATTATTATTATTATTATTATTAAGCAGAGGCTGGATGGCCATCTGTTGGGGGTGCTTTGAATGCAATTTTCCTGCTTCTGAGCAGAATGGGGTTGGACTGGGTGGCCCACCAGGTCTCTTCCAACTCTAGGATTCTATTATTTATTATTATTATTATTATTATTATTATTATTATTATTATTATTATTGTAATTATTATTATTAAGCAGAGGCTGGGTGGCCATCTGTCGGGGGTGCTTTGAATGCAATTTTCCTGCTTCTCGGCAGAATGGGGTAGGACTGGGTGGCCCACCAGGTCTCTTCCAACTCTAGGATTCTAGGATTCTATTCTATGATTCTAAATGCAGGCAAAATGTCAGGAGAAAATGCTGCCAGAAAACATGGGCCAGACAATCTGCAGAACCACATAACACCCCAGTGATTCCGGCCATGAAAACTTCAACAAGGCAAAATATGGTGTTTCTATAAACACCAGAGGGAAATAGCAGGCTAATCTTGCCTTTAGGTGGTCAGTGGGCACTAGGACACGAGGTGGATGCTCCCTTTCTTTCCACCTTAGCTTCACAAGCCAAGCCAAAGACCATAATGACCCAAAAAGCTACAGACCAATCTCCCTGTTGTGCCACCTCTACAAAGTTCTGGAGAGACTTATTTTGCATAGAATTAGGGAAAATATAGACCCCTGTCTGATCCCACAGCAAGCTGGCTTCAGAAAAGGCAAAAGCTGCACATCGCAAGTGTTGAACCTGACACAGCACATAGAAGATGGCTTTGAAAGGCAGCAGATCACAGGAGCTGTCTTCATAGACTTGTCAGCAGCCTATGATACTGTGAACCACCGCCTCCTCCTGAGAAAAATGTATAATATCACAAAGGACTACCACCTCACCCGCCTCATAGGAAACCTTCTACAAAACAGGAGCTTTTTTGTTGAGTTCCAGGGCCAGAGAAGCAGATGGCGGAAACAGAAGAACGGCCTGCCTCAGGGGAGCGTGCTTGCTCCATCCATGTTCAACATCTACACAAATGACCAGCCACTGCCAGAAGGGACAGAGAGTTTCATCTATGCTGATGATCGTGCCATCACTGCTCAAGCAGGGAGCTTTGAGATGGTTGAACAGAAGCTCTTTGAAGCTCTAGGTGCTCTTACTGCCTATTACAGGGAAAACCAACTGATCCCTAATCCATCTAAAACACAGACATGTGCCTTTCATCTCAAGAACAGAGAAGCATCCCGAGCTCCGAGGACGACCTGGGAAGGAATCCCACGGGAGCATTGCAACACACCCAAATACCTGGGAGTCACTCTGGACTGTGCTCTGACCTACAAGAAGCACTGCCTGGACATCAAGCAAAAAGTGGGTGCGAGAAACAACATCATACGAAAGCTGACTGGCACAACCTGGGGATCACAACCAGACACAGTGAAGACATCTGCCCTTGCGCTATGCTACTCTGCTGCTGAGTATGCATGCCCAGTGTGGAACACCTCTCACCACGCTAAAACAGTGGGTGTGGCTCTTAATGAGACATGCCGCATTATCACGGGGTGTCTGCACCCTACACCACTGGAGAAATTACACTGCTTAGCCGGAATTGCACCACCTGACATCCGCCTGGAAGGAGCAGCCAATAGTGAAAGGACCAAAGCAGTGACATCTCCAGCTCATCCTCTGTTTGGGCATCAGCCAGCACGTCAATGACTTAAATCAAGAAATATAAACAAGCCAAGCCTTGGAGGAAAGACTTTGGCCTAAGTTGGGTGCCTTTTTTTTTTTTGCAGCTTGATTGTGTCACTTCCAATGGGGTGTGTGTGGTTGGACCTTTGCACAGTTAGATCCTAGGGTGATTGGACCCCAGACCCAATGTGTGCGGAGGGGAGGAGGTGTGTGTGGTTGGGGCTGAGGAGGGGAGAGGTCCATGTGTTACCCCTGCCCTCTTGACCCTTGTCCCCCTCTTACCCTGTGGGGAAGTGCCGTTTCCGCTTCCGGGGATCCTGTCGGTGCGGCGGAGGGTGCGGAAGTGGAGGCGCTTGCTGGCGGGCCCCTCCCCGCCCAGACCGATGCTCTGCACCTGGATGACGTAGTCAGCGTCCTCGGCCAAGTCCCACAGCACGCAGGACCGCGTGGCCGTCGTGTTCACCTCCCGGATGAAGCGCTGCATCTGCCCGTCCTGCCGCTATTGATTGGGAGGGCAGAGGGGAGGGAGGAGGGGTGAGAGGAGGGTCCCTCCCCCTTCCTCCCCCTCCCCTCCCCAGCACACCCCCTCCCCAATCTGCTTACTTGCTGGGAGATGGCGTAGCCGATGACCCCGTCGCCCTCGGGCAGGTCCCACGAGACGGTGGCCGAGTTTGACCGCAGCTGAGTGATCGTCACGTTGACCGGGGAGGGGGGACGGTCTGTTTGGGATCATAAAAACATACATTGGTGTGTAATAAGAAATTCAATGTGCAGATTTGATCAATGTGAATTTAATATATTTGTGGGAATAAATGGAAGGATGTATGAATGGAGCTAATACTTTTGGAAAATATTAAGGCCTGCAATGTCTAACTACCTGCTTGCTGGACTGTAATTAAAAGCTGCTAATAAGAACTGAAAAGTAAACTCAGATAAGAACTGGGACAGTGATAAGGGAAATGTTTACAATGTTATGAATGGAGCTAATACTTTTGGAAACATCAGTAAAATATTAAGGCCTGTAATGTCTAATTACCTGCTTGCTGGACTGTAATTAAAAGCTGCTAATAAGAACTGAAAAGTAAACTGTGATAACAACTGGGACAGTGATAAGGGAAATGTTTACAATGTTATGAACAGAGCGAATACTTTTGGAAACATCAGTAAAATATTAAGGCCTGCATTGTCTAATTACCTGCTTGTTGGGCTGTAATTAAAAGCTGCTAATAAGAACTGAAAAGTAAACTCTGATAAGAACTGGGAGAGTGATAAGGGAAATGTTTACAATGTTATGAATGGAAACATCAGTAAAATATTAAGGCCTGCATTGTCTAATTACCTGCTTGCTGGGCTGTAATTAAAAGCTGCTAATAAGAACTGAAAAGTAAACTCTGATAAGAACTGGGAGAGTGATAAGGTAAATGTTTACAATGTTATGAATGGAGCTAATACTTTTGGAAACATCAGTAAAATATTAAGGCTCCATTGTCTAATTACCTGCTTGCTGGACTGTAATTAAAAGAGTGCTAATAAGAACTGAAAATTACACTGTGATAAGAACTGGGACAGTGATAAGGGAAATGCCTACAGTGTTAAGAAGGAAGTCAACACAAGGCTAACACCAACCAAGAAGATCAACATCTGGCCAGGAAACTGAGTTGGGGTCAACATATTCCAAGATGGAAGACGTCTATTATTAATTAACAACTTTGGGACGACATCAGCAGAATATTCCTATAAAAGACCCAATCTAATAATTATCAAACTATCATTAATTAACAACTTTGGGATGACAGCAGAATATTCATATAAAAGACCCAATCTAATAATGCTCAAAGTGTGGCAGACCTGAGGAGTCTGTTCCACCCGCCATGCTCTGCTCTATGGGAAGGAGAGAGATGGTGTATTCAGAGAGTGTCAGGTTTTTCAGGCTATGTGGCCATGTTCTAGAAGCATTCTCTCCTGACATTATGTCTCCATCCTCACATCCTCTGAGGATGCCTGCCATAGATGCAGGCAAAATGTTAGGAGAGAATGCTTCTAGAACATGGCCATATAGCCCGAAAAACTTACAACAACCCAGTGATTCCAGCCATGAAAGCCTTTGACAAGACATAAAACTTCAAAATGTTGAAATGCCAAAACTTAACGTTATTCATGACAATGACACCTCCCAAGCAGAGTGTTGGGCTTCATTCCTGGACTGCACATCAAGTTTCCAGTCCTCAATGAATCATAGAATAAAAGATTTGGAAGAGACCTCATGGGCCATCCAGTCCAACCTCATTCTGCCAAGAAACAGGAATATTGCATTCAAATCACCCCTGACAGATGGCCATCCATCCCTTGTTTAAAAGCTTCCAAAGAAGGAGCCTCCACCACACTCCGGGGCAGAGAGTTCCACTGCTGAACGGCTCTCACAGTCAGGAAGTTCTTCCTCATGTTCAATGAGTAGCTAGGCTAGAGATAGGATTAAGCTGAGGGATCCTCCCCCCCAACCCCACATGTCTATGCAAGCTTTTCCAAAACAGCTTTGTCTTTCCTCCTCCTGCTGAACACTGTCTTCCTTCCCCTTTGATGATATAGCAATGGAATTCTGGGATGGAACTTCCTTTTAAGTTTTCTTGCCCTGGGGTGGCCATTTGCCATTTTCCGGTCTCTTCTGCTTTTCTTTCCACCTATGAGGAGGCACATTTTGCCTCTCTCTTTAGGCAAAATGTAGCTGCATGGACTTTTTACCCTTTTATGTCTTTAGAAGAGGAAACTTGGTAAGCTTGTGAGCTCCAAAACCCTTTTCTATCCAGAATGTATTTCTTTTCCTTCAATAAATATTTTTGAACCTCAAGTTCTGACTCTGCAATCCTGGGCCATCCTAAGGAATACAAACGTATCCCCGCTCACCACATGTAAGTTTCAGCTGGTCAAGAAGTTTACTTCTGGCACTCTACTACATTTATGGTGGAATCACCCCAACTGAGGCACTTCTCAAACAGAGGGTGCCTCCAGGCAACAGAGGCCAGGCCACCTCTATGCAGGGACCCGCACTGATTGACTCTGAAACTTCATGGCTACTCGATAATTCAATGACCTCGCTACCTCTAAGGATGCTTGCCACAGATGCAGGCGAAACGTCAGGAGAGAATGCCTCTAGAACATGGCCATATAGCCCGAAAAAACCTACAACAACCCAATTCAAGCTTGCTCATTGCAACATTCACACTTGCCTCAAACAAACTAGGGTTCTTACTCCTGCCTTATTCCACAGGGGTGTGTGTGTATATACTCCACTTGCCTCACTGCCAACAGAGTCTCTGAAGATGCCATTAGCCGTAGATGTAGGGAAAACAGGAGTGAGTGCTGCTGGAACATGGCCAGGCAGCCTAGAAAACTCACAACAATCCAGTGATTCTGGCCATGAACGCCTTTGACAGCACATGGAGAGAATCCTAGAGTTCGGAGAGACCCCAGGGTTCCACCCCTCCTTCCAGGCAGGTAAAGCACCTCTCAAGCCCTCCTGACAGATGGCCCTCCAACCTCTATTTCAAAGCCTCCAAAGAAAAAGCCCGGAGAGAGAGGAGCAGAGGGCCATCACGTCCTCGTCCACCTCATAGAGTCCTAGAATCCAAGAGTTCCTTCTTTGGAAGCTTTGAAACAGAGGCTGGATGGCCATCTGTCAGGGGTGCTTTGAATGCAATATTCCTGCTTCTTGGCAGAATGGGGTTGGACTGGATGATGGCCCAGGAGGTCTCTTCCAACTCTAGGAATCTAGGAGTCTATGATTCTATGAGTTGGAAGAGAGCTGGTGGGCCGCCACTCAGTCCAGCCCCCTTCAGCCAAGAAGCGCCATCATCCCATTCTTCTCCTTGCATGATGCGCAGAGTTCATAATCATAGTAATTCTGGGGAAGTAGCCCAGAAGGAAGGTGGGAAGGAGAGAGAGAGAGAGGAGGAAGAGATGAAGGAAGGAAAGAAGGAAGGAAGGAAGGAAGGAAGGAAGGGAAGGAAAGAAGGAAGGAAGGAAGGAAGGAAAGAAGGGGGGAAGGGATGAAAGAAGGAAAAAGGAAGGAAGGAAAGAAAGAAGAAAGGAAGAAAAGGAAGGGATGAAGGAAGGAAAGAAAGAAGGAAGGGATGAAGGAAAGAAAGAGAAGGAAGGAAAGAAGTAAGGAAGAAAAGGGAGGGAGGGAGGAAAGAAAGAGAGAAGGAAAGAAAGAAGGAAGACATAAAGGAAGGAAAGAAAGAAGGAAGGAAAGAAAGAAAAGAAAGAAGGAAGGAAGAAAAGAAGGAAGGGATGAAGGAAAGAAAGAAGGGAGGAAGGAATGAAGGAAGGAAAGAAGGAAGGAAGGAAAGAAGGAAGGGATGAAAGAAAGAAGGGAGGAAGGAATGAAGGAAGGAAAGAAGGAAGGGATGAAGGAAAGAAAGAAGGAAGGAAGGAAAGAAGGAAGGAAGGAAAGAAGTAAGGAAGAAAAGAAGGGAGGGAGGGAGGAAAGAAAGAAAGAGAAGGAAAGAAAGAAGGAAGACATAAAGGAAGGAAAGAAAGAAGGAAGGAAAGAAGGGAGGGAGGAGGGAAGGAAAGAAAGAAGGAAGGAAGGAATGAGGGAAGGAAAGAAGGAAGGAAAAAAGGAAGGAATGAAGGAAAGAAGGAAGGAAGGAAAGAAAGAAGGAAGGAAAGAAGGGAGGAAGGAAGGAAGGAAAGGAAGGAAGGAATGAGGGAAGGAAAGAAGGAAGGAAAAAAGGAAGGAATGAAGGAAAGAAGGAAGGAAGGAAAGAAAGAAGGAAAGAAGGGAGGAAAGGAAGGAAGGAATGAGGGAAGGAAAGAAGGAAGGAAAAAAGGAAGGAATGAAGGAAAGAAGGAAGGAAGGAAAGAAAGAAGGAAGGAAAGAAGGGAGGAAGGAAGGAAAGAAGGAAGGAAGGAAGGAAGAAAAAAGGAAGGAAAGAAGGAAGGAAGGAAAGAAAGAAGGAAGGAAAGAAGGGAGGAAGGAAGGAAGGAAAGGAAGGAAGGAATGAGGGAAGGAAAGAAGGAAGGAAAAAAGGAAGGAATGAAGGAAAGAAGGAAGGAAGGAAAGAAAGAAGGAAAGAAGGGAGGAAAGGAAGGAAGGAATGAGGGAAGGAAAGAAGGAAGGAAAAAAGGAAGGAATGAAGGAAAGAAGGAAGGAAGGAAAGAAAGAAGGAAGGAAAGAAGGGAGGAAGGAAGGAAAGAAGGAAGGAAGGAAGGAAAGAAGGAAGGAAAGAAAGAAGGAAGGAAGGAATGAGGGAAGGAAAGAAGGAAGGAATGAGGGAAGGAAAGAAGGAAGGAAAAAGGAAGGAAAAAAGGAAGGAAGGAAAGAAGGAAGGGATGAAAGAAGGAAGGAATGAAGGAAGGAAAGAAGGAAGGAAGGAAAGAAGGAAGGAAAGAAGGAAGGAAGGAATGAGGGAAGGAAAGAAGGAAGGAAGGAAGGAAAAAAGGAAGGAATGAAGGAAAGAAGGAAGGAAGGAAGGAAAGAAGGAAGGAAGGAAAGAAGGACGGGAGGAAGGAATGAAGGAAAGAAGGAGGAAGGAAGGAAGGAAAGAAGGCAGGCAGGCTGGGAGAAGCCAGCTGGAGGAGGGAGGAGGGAGGAGGGAGCAAGCTTCCTTTCTGCTGCCCTGGAGACTAGGACGCAATGAAACCATGGCTTCAAACTACAGTACAAGAAAGGAAGGAGATTCCAACTGGAGATGAGGAAGAACTTCCTGACTATGAGAGCTGTTCAGCAGTGGAACTGTCTGCCTTGGAGTGTGGCGGAGGCTCCTTTGGGGGCTTTGAAGCAGAGGCTGCGTGGTCGGGGGTGCTTTGAATGCAGCTTCCCTGCTTCTGGCCAGAATGGGGTTGGAGAGAAGCCAAGCATGTGTGGAAGGCGAAGGAAGAAGGCAGCAGGAGGGACTCAGGGCGGTTCCCTCCCTTCCTTGCCTCCTTGCTTCCTTCCTTCCTGGCTGGATGGCCATCTGTCAAGGGTGCTTTGAATGCAATACTCCTGCTTCTTGGCAGAATGGGGTTGGAGAGAAGCCAAGCATGTGTGGAAGGCGCCGCCGCTGTCCAGGGTGCTGAAGTGGCGCCTCACTCGGGAGGGAGGGAGGGCTCTTGGGGAAGAGGGAAGGAGGGGAAGGAAGAAGGAAGGAAGGAAGGAAGGAAGGAAGGAAGGAAGGAAGGAAGGAAGGAAGGAAGGAAGAAGGGGGCGCACACGAGGGAAGGGGTCCTGGCAGACCCACAAGGAAGGATAAAAGGAAGCAAGGAATCCTAGAATCCTAGACTTGGAAGAGACCTCCTGGGCCCTCATCCAGTCCAATCCCATTCTGCCAAGAAGCAGGAGTATTGCATTCAAAGCACCCCTGACAGAGGGCCATCCAGCCAGGAAGGAAGGAAGCCAGGAGCCCTTCTTTTACTTTTCCTTCCTTCCCTCAACCACGCATCGCGCGCCAACACCACCGACGACAAACTGCCAAAATGAAACAGGAAAAAAACCCCACACCGGACACACACCCCGCCCATAAGCAAAAACACGCAATAACAATAACAATAACAATCACAATCACAATACAATAACAATAGAATCCTAGAGTTGGAAGAGACCTCCTGGGCCATCCTCCAGTCCAACCCCCTTCTGCCAAGAAGCAGGAGTATTGCATTCAAAGCACCCCTGACAGAGGGCCATCCAGCCAGGAAGGAAGGAAGCCAGGAGCCCTTCTTTTACTTTTCCTTCCTTCCCTCCTTCCTTTTTCTTTATACCTCTCCCTCCCTTTCCCTTCTTTTCCTTTTCCTTCCTTCCTTCCTTCCTTCCTTTCCTTCCTTCACTTCCTTCTTTCCTTCCTTCCTTCCTTCCTTCTTTCCTTCCTTCCTTCCTTCCTTCTTTCCTTCCTTTTCTTTCCTTCCTTCTTTCCTTCCTTCCTTCCTTCCTTCCTTCTTTCCTTCCTTCCTTCCTTCCTTCCTTCCTTCTTTCCTTCCTTCCTTCCTTCCTTCCTTTCCCTCCTCTTCCTGCCTTCCTTCCCTTCTACCTTTTTGTCCTTCCTTCCTTCTTTCTTTCCTTCCTTCCTTCTTTCCTTCCTTCCTTCCTTCCTTCCTTCCTTCCTTCCTTCCTTCCTTCCTTCTTTCCTTCTTTCTTTCTTCTTTCCTTCCTTCCTTCCTTCCTTCCTTCCTTCCTTCCTTCCTTCCTTCCTTCCTTCTTCCTTCTCGCTTTCTCTCTCTCTCTCTCTCTCTCTCTCTCTCTCTCGCTTCTTTCCTCTCCTCTTCCCCAAGAGCCCTCCCTCCCTCCCTCCCGAGTGAGGCGCCCCTTCAGCACCCTGGACAGCGGCGGCGGCGGCGGCGGCGAAGGGAGGCCAGTTCCAGCCGTGCCGGGATCCGTGCTCTCAGCGCCGCGCGGGTCCGCCTCCTCCCGGCCCTCCCCGACTTACTTGCGTGGGCCAGGCCCAAGAGGAGCTTCAGGAACAGCAGGAGCAGCAACCCGAGGGGGGGCCCGTGGCTGAGGCGAGGGGGGCCCGGCGGGGCCATGGCGTTGCTCCGCGGAGGAGGAAGAGGAGGAGGGGAGGGCTCCTCATGGAGGGGGGCGCCCCGGGACGGGGAGCTGGGCTGTCCCCCCGGCGCTGTCTCTCCGCCTCCGCCTCCGCCGCCTCCTCCGGGGGCCCCCTCCTCCCCCTGCTCCCCCTCCTCCTGGTCCTGGGGAACCGGAGCTTCCTCTCCCGCCGCCCCCGCCGCCCCACAGCTCCATCCAGGCGGGAGGAGCCCCGTCCCCCCGAGAGAGAGAGAGAGAGAGAGGCGCAGCAGGGCTGGACCTCCTCCGCAGCCCCCCCTCCTCCTCCTCACTACCCCCCCCCCTTCCAGGCGCAACAGCAGAAGCAACAGGAGCAGCGCCCACAGCGCCACCCCCACACCCCGCCTCTACCCGCTGATTGGCGGCCCGGGCATCGCTCAGCCCCGCCCCTCGCCCCATACTCCCGCCCACCCCCCCCTCCCTCCCTCCCCCCCTCCCTCCCTCCCTCCCTCCCTGCAGGACTCCACCAGTGTTCATATTTGGCCCCATTGAGTGCTTGTGCCAAGTTTGGTCCAGATCCATCATTGTTTGAGTCCACAGTGCTCTCTGGATGTAGGTGAACTAAAACTCCCAAACTCAAGGTCAATGCCCACCAAACCCTTCCAGTGTTTTCTGATGGTCATGGGAGTCCTGTATGCCATGTTTGGTTCAATTCCATCTGGTGAGGTTCAGAATGCTCTTTGGTTATAGGTAAGTTCACCTATAAATCCCAACAACTACAACTCCCAAAGGACAGAATCAGAATTTTTTGAGTGATGGTCACTCCTTGTGTTGTGAGACTTTTGTCGCCAAATTTGGTGTGATTTCGTTCATTGGTTCTTTTGTTTTTAAGGTACTCATGACGCACAGAACATTTTTATCTATACTTAAATAGATGGATTAGTATTTCAATGGGAAGCGTGGGCCTGCTTTTGGCTGATGAGATAGGATGGTTGTTGTTGTTGTCTTCTATCAAGTGGTTTCATACTTAGGCTTGACCCAGAGCAAGGGCCGGGTAAATGACCTTGGAGGGCCGCATCTGGACCTTAGTTTGAGGACCCCTGCCCTAACCCTAATCCTAACCCTGAACCGTACAGTAACCCTAACGCAAACCCTAACCCTAACCCTTACGCTAACCCAAACCCTAAACTGTACCCTAACTTTTAACCTAACCCTAACCCTAACCCTGAACCTTACCGTAAGCCTAACCCTTACCCTAACCCTAACCCTTACGCTGACCTAAACCGTACCCTAACTCTTAACCTAACCCTAACCCTAAATCTGAACCGTACAATAACCCAAACCCAAACCCTAACCCTTACGCTAACCCAAACCCTAAACCGTACCCTAACTCTTAACCTAACCCTAACCCTGAACCTTACCGTAACCCTAACCCTTACCCTAACCCTTATGCTGACCTAAACCATACCCTAACTCTTAACCTAACCCTAACCCTAACCCTGAACCGTACAGTAACCCTAACCCAAAGGCTAAGCCAAACCCTAAACTGTAACCTAACTCTTAACCTAACCCTAACCCTAACCCTAACCCTTATGCTGACCTAAACCATACCCTAACTCTTAACCTAACCCTAACCCTAACCCTGAACCGTACAGTAACCCTAACCCTAACCCAAAGGCTAAGCCAAACCCTTACTGTAAGCCTAACGCTTATCCTAACCATAACCCTAAATCTAACTCTAACCCTAACCCAAACCTTAAGCTGGTCTAAACCGTACCCTAACTCTTAACCTAACCCTAACCCTAACCCTAACCCTGGACCATACCATAAGCCTAACCCCTAACCCTAATCCTTACACTAACCCTAACCATACCCTAACTGTAACCCTAACCCTTGCCCGAACCCTGACTGTAAGGATCCCCTCCTTTCTATCCTTCCTTCGCTCTCACTCCGCCCCCTCTTCCCTTAGTCACAGCTGCCTTTGCACCATCTCCATAATGCTCGGAGCTTCCAGACCCAGCTATCATACTATCACCCAACTCCCAGCATTCCTGACAACCTCAGGCCCCTTCCTTTTTCCTCTCAGCTGCTTAAGCAGAAAGGGAAATGGCCTGAGGCTGTGAGGAATGCTGGGAGTTGAAGTCCAACACATAGAATCCTAGAATCAAAGAGTTGGAAGAGACCCCCTGGTGGGCCATCATCCAGTCCACCCCCATTCTGCCCCAGAAGCAGGACAATCGCCTTCCAAGCACCCACGACAGGTAGCCACCACAGGTGTCACTGAAGGCAATCCGCAGTCACAACGTAGTCACAACCAGTGCCACTGTGTACCCACCATGAAGCAACTGTGCCTCCTCTGGGGAGGGGCTTGGGGCCTCCTTCCTGGCGAGGGAACCCGGGGATCAATAAACATAACAACTGTTGTGCAGAAGCAGATTTTAGCCAGGTCCCATGCAATAGACACACAGGTAAGAGGAAAAAGGAACAGAAAAACTCTACTCTTATTAGCAGAGGCATAAACTTGCAGTGTTGCATACAAACTCAAACAGGACAACAAATGTACATCGTCCTTGTAAGCAAAACATAAACCTTGAGTAAATGGCTATTCCACCATAGCAAAGAGCATCACTGTTAGAGCATAGCAGCCTTATAGCCTATTTCTCCTCCTCCTCAGAGTAGCGTATTGCTTCTCCAAACTGTATTCTAAAATCCATACAGTTACACCCCACCGGATGTGGCCCAAGCATGCTGGCTGACCTACATTACCAGCTGCACATAATAATTAACATCATCAGGTTTTTCTTTAACACACACACTTGATCCTGCTACAACTTACTGTAACAACAACAACAACAACAACAAGTCACATAGACTACACTTCTCAAGACAGGAGAAATGTTGCAATTCAGGTGGTCCAAATGTGAGTAATGAGGGAGCAGGCTTCCTTTCTGCTTCCCTGGAGACTAGGACGCAATGGAACCATGGCTTCAAACTACAAGAGAGGAGATTCCACCTGAACATGAGGAAGAACTTCCTGACTGTGAGAGAGAGCCGTTCAGCAGTGGAACTCTCTGCCCCGGAGTGTGGTGGAGGCTCCTTCTTTGGAAGCTTTGAAACAGAGGCTGGATGGCCATCTGTCAGGGGTGCTTTGAATGCAATATTCCTGCTTCTTGGCAGAATGGGGTTGGACTGGATGATGGCCCAGGAGGTCTCTTCCAACTCTAGGAATCTAGGATTCTAAGATTCCTTCTTCCTATCTGAAAGGGTGCCCTAAGGAAGGGGGGGGGGGCTTCCTTTCTGCTGCCCTGGAGACCAGGACTCAAGGGGGCCATGGGTTCCAATGACAGGAAGAAGAGAGGAGATTCCCCTGAACACAAGGAAGGACTCGCCATGAGGACCCCAAGATCTTTTTCACACGTCCTGCTCTCAAGCCAGGCATCATCTTCCCCCATTCTGTCTCTTTGCATTTCGTTTTTTCTGCCTAAGTGGAGTCTCCTGCATTTGCCCCCGTTGAACTTCATTTTGTTAGTTTTAGCACATCATTTCTCTCATCTGTCAAGATTGTTTTGAATTCTGTTCCTGTCTTCTGGAGTATTGGCTCTCCCTCCCAATTTGGTCCCGTCTGCAAACTTGGTGATCCTGCCTTCGAACCCTTCCTCTAAGTCATGAATGAAGATCCTGAGCAGGACCGGGCCTGGATGGAATCCTGCAGATGGCACTCCACTTGTCGCTTCTTTTCAGGATGAAGAGGAAGCCTTGGGGAGAATCACCCTCTGGGTTCGTCCATTTAACCAATTACAGATCCACCTCACCGTAGTTTTGCCTCGCCCACATTGGACTAGTTTCCTTGCCAGAAGGTCATGGGGGAGCTTGTCGAAGGCCTTCCTGAAATCCAGGTACGCTCCATCCACGGCATTCCCCGCATCTACCCAGCTTGTAGCTCTATTGAAGAAAGAGATCAGATTAGTCTGGCATGACTTGTTTTTGATAAATCCATGTTGACTCTTAGCGATGACCGCATTTGTTTCTAAGTGTTTGCAGACCACTTCCTTCACAATCTTTTCCAGGATCTTGCCGGTATCGTTACTCTATCCTCATCACACAAAGGTGAGGAAACGTCAAGGGAGTGTGGAAGGAGCACCACTCATGTCATGTTTTGGTGCCTTTAACACATATGCTTGAGTCGCCTTAGGGTTGCGCATGACTTGATGGCACACAACAACAACTGCAGCAACAGCAACAGAGAGGCATGGTTTGCCTTGCCTTGCAAAGCATTTGCAGAACAGACCCAGAAAACGTATCTAATTAAACAAATGGCGGCAGGAGGCCAGGCCGGATGACGGCAGCGGGACTCATTTGGGCGGCACATCGGACATTTATCAACAGCCGAAGGAGTACTTATTGATCAGGGAGGGATGATATAATGAGCGCCTTTGAGGGGGTGCCAGCAAGGCAATCTTTCGCCTCGTCATTAATACCTTGTTTGTGCTGATTGACGAAGGGAAGGATGGCGCTGTGAGAAGCCACTCCAGGCAGGACAAGGAGCGGGAAAAGGCCTTTGCAGCAAAAGACAAGCCCTGGTCCAAAAGGCTGCAAAATCCTTCAGGTTTACTTACTTACTTAGGCGATCCCACATAGACTGAGGATGATGTAATTGGTTAAGTGGACGAACACAGAGAGTGCTCACTAATGCTTCCTCTTCATCTTGGAAAGAAGTGACAAGTGGAGTGCCTCAGGGTTCCGTCCTGGGCCCGGTCCTGTTCAACATCTTTATTAATGACTTAGATGAAGGGCTAGAAGGCAGGATCATCAAGTTTGCAGATGACACCAAATTGAGAGGGATAGCCAATACTCCAGAGGACAGGAGCAGAATTCAAAACGATCTTGACAGATTAGAGAGATGGGCCAAAACTAACAAAATGAAGTTCAACAGTGACAAATGCAAGATACTCCACTTTGGCAGGAAAAACGAAATGCAAAGATACAAAATGGGGGACAATGCCTGGCTCGAGAGCAGTACGTGTGAAAAAGATCTTGGAGTCCTCGTGGACAACAAGTTAAACATGAGCCAACAATGTGATGTGGTGGCAAAAAAAGCCAATGGGATTTTGGCCTGCATCAAGGGAGCATAGTGTCTAGATCTAGGGAAGCAATGCTACCCCTCTATTCCGCTTTGGTTAGACCACACCTGGAATATTGTGTCCAATTCTGGGCACCACAATTCAAGAGAGATATTGACAAGCTGGAATGTGTCCAGAGGAGGGCGACTAAAATGATCAAGGGTCTGGAGAACAAGCCCTATGAGGAGCGGCTTAAGGAGCTGGCATGTTTAGCCTGAAGAAGAGAAGGCTGAGAGGAGATATGATAGCCATGTATAAATATGTGAGAGGAAGCCACAGGGAGGAGGAGCAAGCTTGTTTTCTGCTTCCTTGGAGACTAGGACGTGGAACAATGGCTTCAAACTACAAGAGAGGAGATTCCATCTGAACATGAGGAAGAACTTCCTGACTGAGAGCCGTTCAGCAGTGGAACTCTCTGCCCCGGAGTGTGGTGGAGGCTCCTTCTTTGGAAGCTTTTAAACAGAGGCTGGATGGCCATCTGTCAGGGGTGATTTGAATGCAATATTCCTGCTTCTTGGCAGGGGGTTGGACTGGATGGCCCATGAGGTCTCTTCCAACTCTTTGATTCTATGATTCTATGATTCTAGGATTCTATGGTTCTCCAAGTCCGGTGTCCTGGCAGTGGGTCCATAGGTGGCTGTGGAGCCCTCTTCTTGACTTGCGTGTTTTCCTAGAGTGAGGGCATTGGATTCCAGACGGAAGGCGGTCCCGGTCGGGGTTGGCTTGACGCGCCTTCCTCTTGGCACATTTCTCTCTTTTGCCCTCCATTCGTGCCTCTTCAAATTTTACAGCACTGCTGGTCACAGCTGACCTCCAGCTAGAGCACTCAAGGGCTAGGGCTTCCCAGTTCTGTGTCAATGCCACCATTTTTAAGGCTGGCTTTGAGTCCATCTTTAAATCTCTTTTCCTGTCCACCAACATTCCGTTTTCCGTTCTTGAGTTCGGAGCAGAGCAACTGCTTTGGGAGACGGTGGTTGGGCATCCAGACAATGTGGCCGGTCCAGTGGAGTTGATGGCAGAGGAGCATCGCTTCAATGCTGGTGGTCTTTGCTTCTTCCAGCATGCTGACGTTTCCCCGCCTGTCTTCCCAAGAGATTTGCAGGATTTTCCAGAGGCAGCGCTGATAGAATCGTTCCAGAAGTTTCGTATTATGTCTGTAGACAGTCCACGTTTCGCAGGCGTAGAGCAGGGTTGGGAGGACAATAGCTTTATAAACAAGCCCCTTGGTCTCCCTACGGATGTCCCGGTCCTCAAACACTCTCTGCTTCATTCGGAAAAATGCTGCACTCGCAGAGCTCAGGCGGTGTTGTATTTCAGTGTCAATGTTGACGTCTGTAGACAGTCCACGTCTCGCAGGCATATAGCAGGGTTGGGAGGGGAATAGCTTTATAGACAAGCACCTTGGTCTCCCTGCTGATGTTCCGGACCTCAAATACTCTCTGCTTCATTTGGAAAAATGCCGCACACACAGAGCTCAGGCGGTATTGTATTTCAGTGTCAATGTTGACGTCTGTAGACAGTCCACATCTCGCAGGCATATAGCAGGGTTGGGAGAATAATAGCTTTATAAACAAGCACCCTGGTCTCCCTACGGATGTCCCGGTCCTCAAACACTCTTTGCTTCATTTCGAAAAATGCCACACTCGCAGAGCTCAATCGGTGTTATTTCAGTGTCGATGTTGACGTCTGTAGACAGTCCACGTCTTGCAGGCATAGAGCAGGGTTGGGAGGGGAATAGCTTTATAAACAAGCACCTTGGTCTCCCTACTGATGTCCCGGACCTCAAATACTCTCTGCTTCATTTGGGAAAATGCCGCACACACAGAGCTCAGGCGGTGTTGTATTTCAGTGTCAATGTTGACGTCTGTAGACAGTCCACGTCTTGCAGGCATAGAGCAGGGTTGGGAGAATAATAGCTTTATAAACACGCACACTGGTCTCCCTACGGATGTCCCGGTCCTCAAACACTCTCTGCTTCATTCAGAAAAATGCTGCACTTGCAGAACTCAGGCGGTGTTGTATTTCAGTGTCAGTGTTGATGTCTGCAGACAGTCCACGTTTCGCAGGCATATAGCAGGGTTGGGAGGACAATAGCTTTATAAACAAGCACCTTGGTCTCCCTACGGATGTCCCGGTCCTCAAACACTCTCTGCTTCATTCAGAAAAATGCTGCACTTGGACAACGAGTTAAACATGAGCCAACAATGAGATGGGGCAGCAAAAAAACCAATGGGATTTTTGCCTGCATCAAGAGAAGCCTAGTGCCAAGATCCAGGGAAGTCCTGCTCCCCATGCTCTATTCCGCCTTGGTTAGACCACACCTGGAATATTGTGTCCAGTTCTGGGCACCACAATTGAAGGGAGATGTTGACAAACTGGAATGTGTCCAGAGGAGGGATACTGAAATTATCAAGTGTCTGGAGAATGAAACCGAGATAGCCATTAGTCCTAGAATTCTCACAGGAGAAGATTGGCAGCGTTTATGAAGCAATCCGTTAACTCGCGGATAAGGGGGCCTGAAGGGTTTCCGTATCCGTGGTTTAAGGGTATAAGAATCGCATCCCAGGAGGGCTGGCAGCCTTCTGCAGCCCAGGAGAAGAAAGGTTTATTGAGAGAGAAGTTTTGAGGCAGTAAAGGACACAAAGTAAAACTATGGAGAGGGAAAAGGTTACAATTAATTGATACTTTTTATTGGGGGATTAGTTACAATGTTAGGAAAGGGGGAAAGCAAAGAAATTAGAAGGCTTCTGAGTTGCAGCTGCTGCTGTGCCCACGTTCATGCAGTTGGCCCAAGCAGGGCAATGGGGAACTGAGGAACTCCCTGCTGCGGGTCAGACCAACTTGAAGGCAGGGAGTTCCATGTTCAGCCTCAAAACTACAGGAAAGAAAGGAGATTCCACCTGAACAGTAGGAATAACTTCCTAATGGTGTGTGTGAGAGAGAGAGCTGGGTTGTGTAGGTTTTTCAGGCTATGTTCTAGAAGCATTCTCTCCTGATGTTTTGCCTGCATCTATGGCAGGCATCCTCAGAGGTTGTGAGAGCGAGAGAGCTGTTGAGCAGTGGAACTCTCTGCCCCAGGGGGAATGTGGTGGAGGGATGCTCTCTCTTTGGAGGCTTTTAAACAGAGTCTGGATGGCCATCTGTTGGGGGTGCTTTGAATGCGATTTTCCTGCTTCTTGGCAGAAAGAGGTTGGACTGGATGGCCCACCAGGTCTCTTCCAACTCAAGGATTCTATGAAACCGCCCTGAGTCCCTTTGAGGAGATAGCGAGGTCTACAAATAATGTTTTATGGTTATTACTATTATGATTCAAAGGCTTCAAAGAAGGAGCCTCCACCACACTCTGGGGCAGAGAGTTCCACTGCTGAACAGCTCTCACAGTCAGGAAGTTCTTCCTCATGTTCAGATGGAATCTCCTTTCTTGCTCCTTGCCTGGAGCAATCTTTTGTTGAGAGGTGATTAGATGTCCTTGTTTGTTTCCTCTCTGTTGTTGTGCTGTTCTAATGTTGGAGTTTTTTTTTAATACTGGTTGCCAGATTTTGTTCATTTTCATGGTTTCCTCCTTTCTGTTGAAATTGTCCACATGCTTCTTGTGGATTTCAGTGGCTTCTCTGTGTCGTCTGAGATGGTGGTTGTGAGAGTGGTTCAACATTTATGTGTTCTCCAATAATATTCTGTGTCCAGGTTTGTTCATCAGATGCTCTGCTACTGAAATCCATAAGCATGTGGACAATTTCAACAGAAAGGAGGAAACCATGAAAATGAACAAAAACTGGCTACCAGTATTAAAAAACTCAAAAATTACAACTGCAAAACAACAGAGAGGAAAAAAATCAGGGACAGCTAATGAGTAATCACCTCTCAACAAAAGATTGCTCCAGGCACTGTCAGGCCATTATATGCTAATCAAGGTGGTCAGTGGAAACATTCACACCTATTTCCAACAGGCAAGAGTCCTTTGTCCCACCCTGGTCATTCCACAGATATATAAACCCCTTTTCCTAGTTCCAACAGACCTCACTCCCTCTGAGGATGCTTGCCATAGATGCAGGCGAAACGTCAGGAGAAAATGCCTCTAGAACGTGGCCATATAACCCGGAAAAACCTACAACAACCCAGTGATTCCGGCCATGAAAGCCTTCGACAATGTCTTGCAAACCGTCCATGGGAAGGGACCTTAGTGGACCACAAGCTGAACGTGAGGCTCAAGGCTTCGAGGCACAGAGAGAGCTTTCTTGGCTGAGAGGAACTGCCAGGAGACGTTGGAAGCGCTCGGCCAGCGCTGGTTCCTTCTGCAGGAGGGAGGACGCCCGGCTGTGCTCCGTCGTCCAAGAGAGAAGGATCCCAGCCAAGGACAAAGCGTGTTGCCACCAGACCTCCCATGTACACGGCATCCAAGAGCAGGCCCTGTCAAGCAGAATTATCGCCCTGCGGAAGAGCTGCTGCAGGACGCAATGAAGGAACGATGATGATGATGATGATGATGATGCACCGAGGTGGGACGCCACCAGCAGACCTTGGCCTGGCCACTCCTTCGTTTGCCTCCCTTCCTGCACCTTGGCTTCCTCTGCACTCCATGGAAGCAATGGTTCAAGCAACAGGGAAAGAGATTCCAACTCAACATCAGGAAGAACTTCCTGACTGTAAGAAAAGCTGTTCAGCAGTGGAACTCTCTGCCTCGGTCACCAGTGGAAACTCCTTCCTTGGAAGCTTTTAGGCAGAGACTGGATGGCCATATGTCAGGCAGGCTTTGAATGTGTGTTGACAAAGGCTTTCATGGTTGGAATCACTGGCTTGTGGTTGAGCATTCCAGACTGTATGGTTATGTTTCAGTAGCATTCTCTCCTGACATTTCACCTGCATCTATGGCAGGCATCCTCTGAGGTTCTCTTGGTGGCGAGATAAAAGGTGTGTGTGTGTGTGTGTGTGTGTGTGTGTGTCTGTCTGTCTGTCTATCTATCTATCATCTATGTGTGTTGTCAAAGGCTTTTATGGTTGGAATCACTGGCTTGTGGTTGAGCATTCCAGACTGTATGGTTATGTTTCAGTAGCATTCTCTCCTGACATTTCACCTGCATCTATGGCAGGCATCCTCTGAGGTTCTCTTGGTGGCGAGATAAAAGGTGTGTGTGTGTGTGTGTCTATCTGTCTATCTGTCTGTCTGTCTGTCTGTCTGTCTGTCTGTCTGTCTATCTATCTATCTATCTATCTATCTATCTATCTATCTATCTATCTATCTATCTATCTATCTATCTATCTTCTATGTGTGTTGTCAAATGCTATTATGGTTGGAATCACTGGCTTGTGGTTGAGCATTCCTGGCTGTATGGTTATGTTTCAGTAGCATTCTCTCCTGACATTTCACCTGCATCTATGGCAGGCATCCTCTGAGGCTCTCTTGGTGGAGAGTTAAAAGGTGTGTGTGTGTGTGTGTCTATCTATCTATGTGTGTTGTCAAAGGCTTTTATGGTTGGAATCACTGGCTTGCTGTTGAGTTTTCCAGGCTGTATGGCCATGTTTCAGTAGCATTCTCTCCTGACATTTCGCCTGCATCTATGGCAGACATCCTCAGAGGATAAATGGGGTGTGTGTGTGTATATGTGTATATCTATCTATCTGTGGACGAATGTCCAGGGTGGGAGGAGGAAGAACCCTTGTCTGTTTAAAGCAAGTGTGAATCAAGACACCAGAATCAAAACATGAAACAATGAATGCCACTCAGAAACAGGAGAACTTCAGGCAGTTGATACTTCCCATACAGAGGGTGCCTCCAGGCAACAAAGGCCAGGCTGCATCTCTGCAGACACCCTCACCGATTGACTTTGCAGCTTCATGGCCTCTTCAGGTTTGCTGAAATGAGCAGCTGTGACAAAGGAGCCTGGAGGAGGAGTTCTTTGATAGCGGATAACGTCGTATTTTGGCCCTCTTGCCTTGGACCTTGGCTCTGCTGCTCCTGTGACCCTGCCTTGGACCACGCTGTTTCCTGAAACCCGAATCTTGGACTGCCTTCCTGGCTCTGATTTATGGACTTGGACTTCCACCTGACCCT
This sequence comes from Anolis sagrei ordinatus, assembly GCF_025583915.1. Taxonomy (NCBI): domain Eukaryota; kingdom Metazoa; phylum Chordata; class Lepidosauria; order Squamata; family Anolidae; genus Anolis; species Anolis sagrei. Next base: position 354,210,495 of record NW_026844366.1, on the reverse strand, counting down.
TTCATGGCTGGAATCAGTTCTTGTGGGTTTTTTCGGGCTATATGGCCATGTTCTAGAGGCATTTCTCCTGACGTTTCGCCTGCAAGCATCCGAGGTGAGGTCTGCTGGAGCTGGGAAAAAAAGGGGGTTTATATATCTGTGGAATGACCAGGGTGAGACAAAAGGCTTTTGTAAGTTGGGCTAGGTGTGAATCTTTTCAACTGACCACCTTGATTAGCATACAATGGGCTGACAGTGCCTGGAGCAAACTCTTCTTGAAAGGTGATTAGATGTCCCTGCCTGTTTTTCTCTCTGCTGTTTTAATTTTAGAATTTTTTAATACTGGTAGCCAGATTTTGTTCATTTTCATGGTTTCTTCCTTTCTGTTGAAATTGTCCACATGCTTGTGGATTTCAATGGCTTCTCTGTGTAGTCTGACATGGTGGTTGTGAGAGTGGTTCAGCATTTCTGTGTTCTCAAATAAAATGCTGTGTCCAGGTTGGTTCATCAGGTGCTCTGCTATGGCTGATTTCTCTGGTTGAAGTAGTCTGCAGTGCCTTTCATGTTCCTTGATTCGTGTTTGGGCAACGCTGCGTTTGGTGGTCCCTATGTAGACTTGTCCACAGCTGCATGGTATACGGTAGACTCCTGCAGAGGTGAGAGGATCCCTCTTGTCCTTTGCTGAACGTAGCATTTGTTGGATTTTCTTGGTGGGTTTGTAGATTGTTTGTATGTTGTGTTTCCTCATCAGCTTCCCTCTGCGGTCAGTGGTTCCCTTGATGTATGGCAGGAACACTTTTCCTCTGGGTGGATCTTCGTCTTGACTCTCGTGGCTTCTTCTCGGTGGTCTTGCAGCTCTTCTGATGTCTGAGGTGGAGTCTCCATTGGCCTGGAGAGCCCAGTTGAGGTGGTTCAGTTCATCTTGGAGGAGGTGGGCTTCGCAGATTCTTTTTGCACGGTCTGCCAAGGCTTTGATGGTGCTTCTTTTTTGACTTGGGTGACTTCTGGCTTGACTTTGGAACTCTTGACTATGGTTTGCTCTCTTGAGCTCTGGAACGTTCTTCTAAGTGGACTCTTGGCACCTGACATGTGGACTGCAAACTTGGCTCCTGCTTGTTCCTGTTCCTGGACTGGCTTGGTAGCACTCGTTGCATTAATTAAATTAAATGAAATTAATTACCTTGCTGGTATTCTCTGCATTAATTGGACTTTTGACCTTGATTTACGCTACTCCAGCTGCGTCCTGCATTTCCGTTTTGTAGCCAAGCCTTTGGAAGACCCATTCAAGTTTCCATTCAAGTTTTCCCTGTGTCTGTTTGACAGAACTCAGCCCTTGTTACCGGAACACAAGTTGGTCCGCTTGGACCTTCTCTGGTGATTCCAGCCAGCAGCGTCCACTCAGTTGTCCATGTCTGGTAAGTCCTGGCCCTTGAGCGCTCTAGCTGGAGATCAGCTGTGACCAGCAGTGCTGCAGACTTCAAAGAGACACAAATGGAGGGCAAAAGGGAGGAACGTGCCAAGAGGAAGGAGGTACGTCAAGCCAACCCTGACGGGGACCACCTTCCACCTGGAAACTTATGCCCTCACTGTGGAAGAACATGAGGATTGAGAATAGGGTTCCACAGCCGCCTACAGACCCACCACCAAGACACCACATCAGGAAGACCACCATCTTCAAGCTATGAGGGATCGCCTAAGTAAGTAAGGAGCTCAGAATCTGGTGGTCTCTTTTCCTGGAGGTTTTTAAACAGAGGCTGGAAGGCCATCTGTTGGGAGTGCTTCGATTGTGTCTCCATGCCTGGCAGAAAGGGGTTGGAGTGCATGGCCTTGGGCAGTACCTTCCATCTCTTTGACCCTATGAATGGGGGACAATGCCTGGCTTGAGAGCAGGACGTGTGAAAAAGATCTTGGGAGTTAAACATGAGACAGGAATGTGATGTGGCGGCAAAAAAAGCCAGTGGGATTTTGGCCTGCATCAAGAGGAGCCTAGTGTCTAGATCTAGGGAAGTCATGCTCCCCATGCTCTATTCTGCTTTGGTTAGACCACACCTGGAATATTGTGTCCAATTCTGGGCACCACAATTCAAGAGAGATATTGACAAGCTGGAATGTCCAGAGGAGAGCGACTAAAATGATAAAAGGTCTGGAGAACAAGCCCTATGAGGAGCGGCTTAAGGAGCTGGGCATGTTTAGCCTGAAGAAGAGAAGGCTGAGAGGGGATATGATAGCCATGTATAAATATGTGAGAGGAAGCCACAGGGAGGAGGAGGGAGCAAGCTTCCTTTCTGCTTCCCTGGAGACTAGGACGCAATGGAACATGGCTTCAAACTACAAGAGAGGAGATTCCACCTGAACATGAGGAAGAACTTCCTGACTGTGAGAGCTGTTCAGCAGTGGAACTCTCTGCCCCGGAGTGTGGTGGAGGCTCCTTCTTTGGAAGCTTTTAAACAGAGGCTGGATGGCCATCTGTCAGGGGTGATTTGAATGCAATATTCCTGCTTCTTGGCAGAATGGGGTTGGACTGGATGAGGTCTCATTCTATGATTCTATGATTCTATGAGCCTATTGTCTTCCCTCCCCCCCCTCGAGAAAAAGACTCCAGCCAAGCAATTACCACCCTTTTATTTGGAGGGAGGGGGCTGTAGGGGGGCAGCCTTTTGTTGCACCAGTTCAGGCGAACAGAGCAGCGCCGCATGCTTCCCCTTCCTTCTGCTGACCCCCCACCCCCCCGAAATACCCCTGCCCCCTCCCTGGAAAGGCCGCAACAGGAACCCTTGCAGTCTCTTCCAGAAATGACGAAGCCGAGAGGCTGCAGCAGAGGAGGCCCCGTCTTGGCAGGGAAGGAAGGCGAGCGAGGGGCTCTTCAGTCCTCCCTTTTCCCGCTTCCCCCCCCCAGTGTCCCGGTGGGGAGGGCGCCATAGAGAAGCTGCCCGCAGGAGAGAGAGAGAGGGGGCCAGGTCAGAGTCCTGCTGTTCCGGCTGCTTCAGGGGCATCAACGGAAGGAGACCTAGGACGAGGCCTCAGCCAGCGGGTCGAGCAGCAGCTCCAAACACAGTCTCCTGGTCCCCCCCACCCCTCCATGGTCCGTCCGGGCTACTTCCTGGAGCGCTTGTGGCTGAGCTTGAGGGGCAAGGTCACCACCGTGGCGGCCTCGTGCCCAGCGCTCCATCCCTCTCCGCCTGAGCCCGGGGGGCCCCGCATGCGCCCGGCCTTGGCGCTCGAGGCCTGGCAGGGGTCCGGTCCTGGGCGGGGGGGCCTCTTCGGGGAGAGCGCCCTGGGCGCGGGGGGGCGCCTCTTCCGGCTGCGGGAGGGGGGCTTCCTCCGGTGCTGCCGCTGCTTGGACCTCGAGGGCTCCTCCGACCGCCGGCGCTTGGCCAAGCCCCTCGAGACCGTGGCGTCCATATCGAACCAGTCCTGCGGGGAGGGAGGGGGCGGCACTCAATGCAGAGGGAAGACTCCAATATCCACCCCCCTCCATCATAGAGAAGGGCGGGACTCACCTCTGAGTGGACGGTGTTGATGTGGTACTTGACTCCGCTCTCGGACACAAACTCCTTGGAGCACAGGAGGCACCGGTACTTCCCGGCCACAAACTCACCCTGCAAGGACGCAATTGGGGGTGAGGGGGGGGGATGCTGGACTCAACCACATTGTCATGATGAAAATATATTATATACTA
>NW_026844366.1:354185356-354204357 GCF_025583915.1 Anolis sagrei ordinatus | reverse complement strand
AGGAGGGAAGACTGGCACCAGGATGGGGAGCGGGCAAAGGGCTCAACAGGGACAAAGACCCACCAGAGAGTGCATTCTGTGGGGCTGGAGCAGGCGTGGCACAAAGGGTCCTGATTAGAAGCCGCCAGCCCCACATCCTCCAGGCCCCAACACTGGCAGCTCCCTCCTCCCCAACCTAACGGGACAGTCCTTACCTGGTTGGGGCACTGGACCTGGCGGTAGGCCTTGATCTCAGCCCTCCACTTGCAGAGCACCTCCTGGCTCACGGTGGGCAGCCCCGGCCGGGTATACTTCAGCTGGAAGGGAGAAGAACGAGAGGGCAGAGGCCAGGATGGGAGGCCGTGGGAGCAGAAACTGCTGCCCCCCACCCCCATTCTCCCTGACCCAGAGGTAGCGGCCCTCACTCGCACCTCTCTGTCCTGAATTGCCCTTCAAAAGCAGCCTTTAGACAATAATTCTTTACTTCAGCAAACACAAAGGATAAGCAAATGCAATCGAAAAGTGCAAAAGAAAGCAAGGAAGTCTTAATCCAGACACAAATTAAAGTCTCTTACAAGGTCCCAAAAGAAACACCAGTCTTCCATCAGACAACAGACGATGAACTAAGTTCTTAGCAGCAGACACAAAGCACATTCCATTGGAGTGAAAACATCAATATCAGGGTTGTTGTTACCAGTGAAAGCTGTCTACTCCTGCCTCTGATTTATAGCCCTGAATTCCCCACGCAGGAGGAGGTAGGGTGTCTCCCAATTAGCTCAGCGTTTTTAGAAGCTGTTCTCTTTCCGTCTCTCTAGAAATGTGGGCACTTTCAATCCCTCATTGTCTGATTCTTCTTCTCCCTCCAATTCCTGAGCACTTCTCTGCTCCCCTTCCTTTTCCGAAGATGAGGAATCTCCCACAAAGGATGGAAGGGCCGCTCTGCACAAGCTCTAGGGACATGTGACTAGCGGTCACCCTGCTGCACTTCAAGGCTGGGAATCACTTCTGTACTTAACACACAATCCAATTCAAGATAAAATAACAAAGCAGTTCATTGAAGAATATATATGAAAAGCAATTTAGCAAAATAGTATAAAAATCCATGTACAAAAACCAGGAATAATCCTCAGAGTTCAAAATACATAAAATGAATAAAAAACCAGGGATACAAAAGCAGGTAAATTCCAAACATTCAACACGGGAACAAGAAACATGGAACAAGGAAGCATGAACACAAGGAAATCTGGAATTAAAAATCCCCTGGAAGACTTGACTAGGCTCCAAAACCAACGTCATCTGGAAGTGAGGGAATACTCTGCTGGCCTTTCTGATATAGACAAAAAACCATGCCGTTGCCGTTCCAAAACTGATAAGGGCTTCTTCGTTAATAGGCGAGCTGACCTTTGCACTGCTTCAAGAGATACCCTATGTCGACAGAACATTAATCTCCTATCTAACTGTCCCTCATTGGCTTGTCCACCTGGAATAATATCTTCCTCCCCTGAGCTCATTTCTGCCTCTGACCTTGCATCTCTAGGGAACCACTTAGACAGAGAGCTCTCGTTCTCAAGGCTTAAAATCTCCTGATTCTCTTGCTCATCTGCAGGCCCAGAATCCCCTCTGTCATCATCAGATTGCCTAATAGGCCCAGGATCCCCAGTGAGAGCAGGAACAGGCACAATCGAAGTCTGGACTACAAGGCACCCATTCCTTCCTCATTCCAGGTGAATCTTTCCTGCCTTCCTTCCTGAGCGCCCTGCCTCTGCCCCATACCTTCCGGTCGTCGGGGACGAGATCCTGGAGGACCTTCCTCTTGGGCCACTCCTTGGCCAGCTCCACGTGGGCCAGTTCGTGCAGGTAGTAGGCTGCCACCTTGGCCGACTTCCTCTGGAGCCGCCGCCCGCCGCTGGACTCTGACCCAGCGTCCTTCTGGGCCCCTGCCTGGTTGTCTTCACGGTGGAAGGGGGCCTGAAGGGAAGGATGGCAGAGGGGAGGGTTGGGGGGCTCTCCTTCCCAGGACTGCTTTTGGCACCAAATGCCCACCATCTTGTGTCGGGGAGTAAGTGAGTGAGGGACGGCCCTGGGCTGCTGTGACTGCATTTTCCTGCCTGGCAGAAGGTCTCTTCCTCCCCTGGGATCCCATGACTCACCGGCCCATGTTCGGACTTCAGGTGGTAGACCAGGCCGGCCTTGGAGCGGTAGGCCTTGCCACAGTGCGGGCAGCGGGCAACCAGCGTCTCCAGCTCCTCCGCCGCCTTCCCGCACTTCTGCGTGTGGTAGAGGTACCCCACAATGCTGGTGAAGCTCCCAGAGCAGCCCTGTGGATGAGGAGGAGGAAGAGGAAGGCTCACCCTTGGGCCCTGGGCAAGCGCAGAGGGGAGGGAAGAGCCCGGCCAAACACCTCCCCTCAACACACACACACAGCCTCCCTGCCCAAGAGGCTCAGAAGCACCGGAGGACGCAGTGGCAGCTGGGAAACCAGCCGGTGGAAGGGAGTCTCATGATGGCCACAGAGACCTCCTCGGTCTTTCCAGCCAGGGGTTCTATCCATTCATAAAACCCCCTGTCTTGCAGAAGTGAGTAAAACACAGTTGTTGTGGACTTCCACTTGAGCAACAAACACACACAGACTTTTGTCCTTTCCCAAATAAGCAGGAAGGCCTTTCTTTCTACTTTCTTGTAGCAGTATGCAAAGTATATACAGTGGGTGGCTGTAAGTTTTTTGGGCTGTCTGGCCATGTTCCAAAAGCATTCTCTCGTGATGTTTCACCTTCATCTGCGGCAGGCATCCTCAGAGGTTGTGAGGTCTGCTGGAAACTAGGCAAGTGAGGTTTATACATCTGTGGAATAATGGCCCACGTGGGAGAAAGAACTCTTGTCTGTTGCAGGGAGGTGTGAATGTTTCCATTAGCCAATTAGATGCAAATGAAACGTCAGGACAGCATGCTTCTGGAACATGGCCAGACAGCCCAGAAAACTCACAGCAACCCAGTGATTCTGGCCATGAAAGCATTCGACAACACAAAGTATATAAAATTATGCAAACTTTACAGCTACTCCTTCCTCACTACTACTCAAAGCAGCAATTATTTATTTATTATTCATTTATTTAGAACTTTTGTATACCGGTCTTCTCACCTCCATAGAGGGACTCAGGCCGGTTTCCAACAATAGTATACAAACAATCGTTTAAAAACATCACATTCCGTATTACACTAAGACATTAAAATACCAAAAATACAATCATATAATTACAATGGCCAAGTCATCACCATAAAATCGCTGTTCATCACCATCCATCCACGTAGCCACAAGTTATTGGCTCACTTCTCCAACAGACGCGACAAAACACCATCCGTCCCTCAACAACTCCCACCAACCGTCATCAATCTTAGTATAACTACAACCTATATACTACTCCCATTGCATTAACCACCACACCCTAATTACAGTGGCTGAACTCTTTTACAGGTGGTTAGCCCAGAGGCACTGACTCTGCTATCACTTAGGGCCTCCTCGAAGACTGAGTAAATACAGTTGGGCATTCCCTGGGAAACATTTCTTGTAAATAATAATAATACTACTATTTTTATACCCCCATCATCTCCCCGGAGGGACTTGGGGCAGCTTACAAGGGGATGAGCCCAGAAATACAGATTAAAACACACCCAATAAAATCAACATCAGAAAAAAACATTGCATCACAGTACACATTTTAAAAACAGTATACAGGCTGAAAGATTAACTGTTGTTGAGAACAAGAGAGAAAGCCTTCTTAGTGGTGGCCCCCCTGCTAGACAGAGCCCAGAGAAAGTGCAAAATGGGTTTCAATTCAGTTTGGGTCGCAGCTGGGAGGGTAACGTCCTTAGGCATTTACAGTGACAGGATTACAGGTGGGAGGGCCAACAAAAGTGCCAACGCCTATGGTGAGATTGATCCAATTCTCTGCTGACTGCCTAATCAAATGCACAGAGATGAACAGCCAGGTTTTTAACTCCATGTGGAAAATGGGGAGGGTAGGCACCAATCTGATCTCTTTGGGTAGCGAGTTCCAGAGTCGGGGGGGCCACCACCGAGAAGGCCCTCTCTCTCGTTCTCACCAGCCACACTTGAGACAGCGGTGCAAGCAAGAGAAGAGCATCCCCAGATGTTCTTAAAGTATGTGCTGGTTCATAGGGGAAGATGTGATGTCGAAGATAGACAGGTCCTGAACCATTTAGGGCTTTGTAGGTAATCACCTGCGCCTTGAATTGGGACCAGAAATTTATTGGCAACCAGTGGAGTTGTTTGAATGGGGGGCGGGGGGGGGGGGGGAAACTTGAAAAAACTAAGGTTCTGTTCCAGCAGACACCAGCCAACCCCTCTCCAATGCCAGAGATACAGCTTCTTGGGAAGACAGGCGGACAAACGTCAATGTGCTGGAAGAAGCAAAGACCACCAGCATTGAAGCGATGGTCCTCCGCCATCAACTCCGCTGGACCGGCCATGTTGTCCGGATGCCCGACCACCGTCTCCCAAAGCAGTTGCTCTACTCTGAACTTAAGAACGGAAAATGGAATGTTGGTGGGCAGGAAAAGAGATTTAAAGATCAGCCTAAAACACTGCCTGAGCTCTGCGAGTGCAGCAATTTTTCGGAATGAAGCAGAGAGTGTTTGAGGACCGGGACATCCGTGGGATACCAAGGTGCTTGTTTATAAAGCTATTGTCCTCCCAACCCTTCTATACGCCTGCAGGACATGGACTGTCTACAGATGTCACATGCAACTCCTGGAACGATTCCATCAGTGCTGCCTCCGGGAAATCCTGCAAATCTCTTGGGAAGACAGGCGGACAAACGTCAGTGTGCTGGAAGAAGCAAAGACCACCAGCATTGAAGCGATGGTCCTCCGCCATCAACTCCGCTGGACCGGCCACGTTGTCCGGATGCCCGACCACCGTCTCCCAAAGCAGTTGCTCTACTCCAAACTCAAGAACGGAAAATGGAATGTTGGTGGACAGGAAAAGAGATTGAAAGATGGGCTCAAAGCCAACCTTAAAAACTCTGGCATAGACACTGAGAACTGGGAAGCCCTGGCCCTTGAGCGCTCCAGCTGGAGGTCAGCTGTGACCAGCAGTGCTGCAGAATTTGAAGAGGCACGAATGGAGGGCGAAAGGGAGAAGCGTGCCAAGAGGAAGGCGCGTCAAGCCAACCCCGACTGAGACCGCCTTCCACTTGGAAACCGATGCCCTCACTGTGGAAGAAGATGCAGAGCAAGAATAGGGCTCCACAGCCACATACGGACCCACAAGAACACTGGAAGACAATCATCCTCGGAAAATGAGGGATCGCCTAAGTCAAAAGTAAATGGCTAATCTTTCCACCCCAAAAGAACTGCTTTCCAACATTGCAATGCTTTTAACATGAAATAAATAAACTTAGAAAATGCCAGGGAATTTCCAAATCCTGACATTTTCCTGCAAGGAGGCCTTCCTGCTAGAGGTCGTCCCCCTCCCACCCGGCCCCCTCCTGGTCCTGGCTCACCTCCCGGGTGCACTTGAGCTTTCCTAGGCGCTTGAGCACTTGCCGCAGCCGCTCCCGCTGGCTCTGCTTGTCCTGCGCCTCCGTCTCCTTCCCCGTCAGCTGCAAAAGGAGCAGAGAAAAAACCCATCACACAGACACTGGGGCAGGGCATAGTTATCCCTATTCTAATATAACACAATCACCTAAAAGATCATTAAGTTGCCTGATGATTCTCTCATATTAAACACCCACAGCCCTTGCGCTGTGCTACTCTGCTGCCTGGTATGCATGCCCAGTGTGGAACACATCTCACCACGCTCAAACAGTGGATGTGGCTCTGAATGAGACATTCCTCATTATCACGAGGTGTCTGCGCCCTACACCACTGGAGATATTACACTGCCTAGCCGGCATTGCACCACCTGACATCCGCCGGGAAGTAGCAGCCAATAGTGAAAGGACCAAAGCAGTGACATCTCCAGCTCATCCCCTGTTTGGGTATCAGCCAGCACGTCAACGACTTAAATCTAGAAATAGATCTACAGAGACACTCACTGGAACACTTCAGCAAGCGAGAGTCCAAAAGTGGCAGGCTCAAACCCAGAACTTATACCAAATGAGGGACTCCTCCCTGGGCACACAGAAAACTGGGCGACTTGGAAGGCGCTGAACAGACTGCACTCTGGCACCACGAGATGCAGAGCCAACCTCAAGAAATGGGGCCACAAAGTGGAATCCACGACATACGAGTGCGGAGAAGAGCAAACCACAGACCACCTGCTGCAATGCACCCTGAGCCCTGCCACATGCACAATGGAGGACCTTCTTGCAGCAACACCAGAGGCACTCCAAGGGGCCAGAGACTGCTCAAAGGACATTTAAAATTATTATTATTATTATTATTATATCATCCAAACTCACAATTTTTGTATTTTGTCTGTTTGTTTGCTTTGTTCTGTTAGAAATGTAATATAATTGACCTCTTGCCCTGACACAATAAATACAAATAATAAATAAATAAATAAAATAAACACCCTGAAAGGTCTAAACCTGAGACTGCCTGGTGGTTTTTCAGCTTCATGCCTTCAAGAAGTTCCTTGCAAGGTCAAAGCAGCTGAGATGACGGGGGATTTACCTCAACTTTCCTGACAGACCATTCCTTCAAGGCTCCTCCCAAATGCTCAGAGGCCTCCCCGCCAGCTCAGGAGAAGGGCCCTACCGGTTCCAGCGGCCTCCTGGGCCACACCAGTGATCTCCTTACCAGGCTGTTGTGGTCCGCCATGAGGTGGTACTTCATCCCGGCCAGAGAGCGCAGCTGCTTCCCACAGTGGTGGCAGGTGAACACCTCCTGGGAGCAGAGAGGGAGACACAGGCGTCCAGGGAGAGTGACCAGGCTGCCCGTGGGGCCCGAGGCCGGCCAGGCCCATTGCTGAGGCCTCCCTTGGAGGCTCAAGTGGGGGCAGCACAAGGGAGCAGTGGGGGAAGGAGACCAGCTGGGACAAGGGGAGCAGAGAGCAAGCCTTTCCTTTCCTTCCCTCTTCTCTTCGTTGCATTTCCTGCAGTGAGATGGGAGGATGCCACGGAGCCCACCACCTCCCTGCCAGCCCTGGGATCCTGGTAGTGGGATCAGGGTCCCTCTGGGCACTGAGCAAGACCCCCCAAAAGTGGGGGCCTTGCAGGGGGTTTCCCAGAAGTGCCTCCCCAGCCTCTGTGTGGGAGGAGACCTTGCTGTTGGAGGCTTGTGGCACCTCACCTGCTGGCAGTTGGCCATGTGCTTCCGCAGCCCCTCCACCGTCTTCCTGGTGGCCGCTCTGCAGATGGGGCAGGTGACCCGGCCCTTGCCCAGGATGGCCAGCTGCCACTGCTCTTCCAGGCTCCCTGACGGATGGACAGACGGATGGATGGAAGGAAGGAAGGAAGACCAGCGGTAGCAGAAGAGAGCTTATCTTAAGGTCACTTAACCACAGCCTCAACATAAACATTTCAGCACAGCATTTTCATTCTCAGTGGCATCCATATTTGCTACACAAGAATTACATTTAAAACTAATACACATAATACATATGATACCTCAACAAATCCTGACAGTAAATGCATGTGCGTCAGAGGGAGAGGGGCAGGGGGCCTTGCCATTCCTGAGGAGGGGAGGCAACCCCGACGACATAAATATTTCCATTTAAAGGTCAAGGTTGTGGAGAACGTGGGGAGAGATCCCTGAAAGTTTATAAAACACTAGCTGCCCCCCTGCCAGGCATTGCTGTGGCCCAGTCTGGTGATCTAGAGTATAAAGTAATGAGAAAGTGTTGGTTTCCAATATATGTGATGTCTTTCTGCTTGTGGGTCAACAGTATTTCTTGTCAGTGTTGATGTGGAGAGTGTCTGGTTTGCCTACTTTGGAACATGCAACACATATTTGTCCTTCTTTAGGGGTCCCTTTCAAATCTATGATACTATATCTCTCTGTGTGTGAATCATATCTATCTATCTATCTATCTATCTATCTATCTATCTATCTATCTATCTATATCTATGACTGGATGGCTCTTTGTCAGGAGGGCTTTGATTACGTTTTCTTGTCCTGGTAAAGGTAGTTGGACTGGATGGCCTTCAGTATTTTCTGATGGTCATGGGGGTTCTGTGTGGGAAGTTTGCCCCAATTCCATTGTTGGTGGTGTTCAGAAAGCTGGCAGGGGATAGGGAAAAGGGGATAGGGAAAAGGCAGAACTACTTAATGCCTTCTTTTTTTCCTCGGTCTTCTCACAAAAAGAGAGTCTTCAACCTCAGCAAGATGGAGTGGATGAGGGATTGGAGGACATCCAACCCCAAATTGGGAAAGAAGTCGTCCAGGAATACCTGGCCGCTCTTAATGAGTTCAAGTCCCCTTTCAGGGCCAGATCAACTACACCCCAGAGTATTGAAGGAACTAGCGGAAGTCATTTCGGAACCATTGGCAACCATCTTTGAGAGTTCTTGGAGAACGGGAGAAGTTCCAGCAGATTGGAGGAGGGCCAATGTGGTCCCAATATTCAAGAAGGGAAAAAAGGATGACCCAAACAACTACCGTCCGGTCAGCCTCACGTCGATACCGGGCAAGATTCTGGAAAAGATTGTTAAGGAAGCGGTCTGCAAACACTTAGAAACAAATGCGGTCATCGCTAATAGTCAACATGGATTTATCAAAAACAAGTCATGCCAGACTAATCTGATCTCTTTCTTCGATAGAGCTACAAGCTGGGTAGATGCGGGGAATGCCGTGGATGGAGCGTACCTGGATTTCAGGAAGGCCTTCTTTGACAAGGTCCCCCATGACCTTCTGGCAAGGAACTAGTCCAATGTGGGCGAGGCAAAACTACGGTGAGGTGGATCTGTAATTGGTTAAGTGGACGAACACAGAGAGTGCTCACTAATGCTTCCTCTTCATCTTGGAAAGAAGTGACGAGTGGAGTGCCCGCAGGGTTCCGTCCAGGGCCCGGTCCTGTTCAACATCTTTATTAATGACTTAGATGAAGGGCTAGAAGGCAGGATCATCAAGTTTGCAGACGACACCAAATTGGGAGGGAGAGCCAAGATACTCCAGAGGACAGGAGCAGGATTCAAAACGATCTTGACAGATTAGAGAGATGATGGGCCCAAAACTAACAAAATGAAGTTCAACAGTGACAAATGCAAGATACTCCACTTTGGCAGAAAAAACGAAATGCAAAGATACAGAATGGGGGACGCCTGGCTCGAGAGCAGTACGTGTGAAAAAGATCTTGGAGTCCTCGTGGACAACAAATTAAACATGAGCCAACAATGTGATGTGGCGGCAAAAAAAGCCAATGGGATTTTGGCCTGCATCAAGAGGAGCATAGTGTCTAGATCTAAGGAAGTAATGCTACCCCTCTATTCTGCTTTGGTTAGACCACACTGGAATATTGTGTCCAATTCTGGGCACCACAATTCAAGAGAGATATTGACAAGCTGGAATGTGTCCAGAGGAGGGCGACTAAAATGATCAAGGGTCTGGAGAACAAGCCCTATGAGTAGCGGCTTAGGGAACTGGGCATGTTTAGCCTGAAGAAGAGAAGGCTGAGAGGAGATATGATAGCCATGTATAAATATGTGAGAGGAAGCCACAGGGAGGAGGGAGCAAGCTTGTTTTCCGCTTCCTTGGAGACTAGGATGCGGAACAATGGCTTCAAACTACAAGAGAGGAGATTCCATCTGAACATGAGGAAGAACTTCCTGACTGTGAGAGCCGTTCAGCAGTGGAACTCTCTGCCCCGGAGTGTGGTGGAGGATCCTTCTTTGGAAGCTTTTAAGCAGAGGCTGGATGGCCATCTGTCAGGGGTGATTTGAATGCAATATTCCTGCTTCTTGGCAGGGGGTTGGACTGGATGGCCCATGAGGTCTCTTCCAACTCTTTGATTCTATGATTCTATGATCTCTGTATCTGTAACCCATTGGCCTACTCGTGTGTGAGTGTCTATCTCTGTGTATATACTGAAATCAGGCCTGTCAGTTGGACTGGATGGCCTTAAGTATTTTCTAGGGTCATGGGGGTTCTGTGTGGGAAGTTTGGCCAATTCCATCATTGGTGGGGTTTCAGAATGCTCTTTGATTGTAGGTGAACTATAAATCCCTGTAACTACAACTCACAAATGTCAAGGTCTATTTCCCCCAAACTCCATCTGTACTCATATTTGAGTATTCGTGCCAAGTTTGGTCCAGATCCATCATTGTTTGAGTCTCTGTAGGTGAACTACAACTCCCAAACTCAAGGTCAATGCCCACCAAACCCTTCCAGTGTTTTCTGTTGGTCATGGGAGTTCTGTGTGCCAAGTTTGGTTCAATTCCATTATTGGTGGAGTTCAGAATGCTCTTTGATTGTAGGTGAACTATAAATCCCAGCAACTACAACTCCCAAATGACAAAATCATAATTTTTTGAGTGATGGTCACTCCTTGTGTTGTGAGACATTTTGTTGCCAAATTTGGTGTGATTTCGTTCATTGGTTCTTTTGTTTTTAAGGTACTCGTTACGCACAGAGCATTTAGATAGATAGATAGATAGATAAGGTATTTTGACCCAACGGCGTCAGGTCAAAGTGTGGCGGAAGAGGAAGGCAGCACAGCCAACAGAGGGGATTCCTTGCCACTGACAGCAATGGTGCCAACCGACCTGGGCAGATTCCAGTCTCAAAGACTAAATCTGTTTCAGAGCAGGAGGGGTGCTGTATGTAGAATGACACACCTGGGAAAAGGTATTTGGGGCTTCGTACCTGCCCCACGCAGGGCTCCTCCAGCAAAGGAAGCCACCAAATGTGAAGGGGAAAGTGAGTCCAGCTGGGGGGAGTGTCACAGTGATGCTTGAGTGGCACTTTTGCCAGGGCCCTACCCCCACCCCCCACCCCACCTGCAAGGTCTGCCTCACCTGGTGGGTAGGGAGGCGGCTCCCTCTTCCGGCGTCGGCCCTTGGGCTCTGGGGGCGCCTGCCTCCCTGCCGGGACCTGTTTCACTGCAAGAGAAGAGAGAGGGAAGGTCATTGGGTTGTTGTAGGTTTTGCCGGGCTATATGGCCATGTTCTAGAAGCATTCTCTCCTGACGTTTCGCCTGCATTTATGGCAAGCATCCTCAGAGGTAGTGAGGTCTATTGGAAGTAGGAAAATGGGTTTATATATCTGTGGAATGACCAGGGTGGGACAAAGGACTCTTGTCTGCTGGAGCTAGGTGTGAATGTTTCAACTAACCACCTTGATTAGCATATAATGGTTTGGAAGTGCCTGGGGGGAATATTTTGTTGAGAGTGATTAGATGTGCCTGACTGTTTACTCTCTGTATTGTCGAAGGCTTTCATGGCTGGAATCACTAGGTTCTTGTGGGTTTTTTCGGGCTATAGAGCCATGTTCTAGAGGCATTTCTCCTGACGTTTCGCCTGCATCTATGGCAAGCATCCTCAGAGGTTTACTCTCTGTTGTTTTGCTGATGTAATTTTTGAGTTTTTTAATACTGGTAGCCAGATTTTGTTCATTTTCATGGTTTCCTCCTTTCTGTTAAAATTGTCTACATGCTGTGGACAATTCCCTGTGAATTTCTGTTGAAATTGTCCACAAGGAAGGTCATGTTGGGCCTCGGGGCTGCCCAAAGTCCCTAGCATCTCTGTTTCAGTCAGGCACTAGAAGCCAGGAGATCAAAATGCAAAGGATTCGTTTGGGCCAGAACAAAGCTATTGGGTGCGCAACAGGAAAAATGGAGCCACAAGGCTGAGATGCAACTTGGCCTCTTAATAGTAAAGGTTGCTAAACATGTCCGCGCATGCCTTCTCATTCACACTTCTGTGCTCCTTTGTCCTTCTCTCTGTACCTCTCATCTATCTTCATTCCAGCCATAATAATAATAATAATAATAATAATAATAATAATAACTAGCTGTACACGCCACACGTTGCTGTGGCCAACCTTCCCTCCCTCTTTCTCTCCTTTTCCTCCTTCCTTCCTTCCCTATTCTTCTTTCCTTCTCTCCTTTCTTTCCTCTCTACCTCTTTCTTCCTCCCTTTTTCTTTCCCTTCCCTCTCTCCTTTCTTCCTTCTCTACCTCTTTCACTTCTTCCTTTCATCCCTTTCCTTTTTTCTTTCCTTCTCTCCTTTCTTCCCTCTCTACTCCTTACTTTTCTTCTCCTCTTTCTCTCCTTTCTTCCTTCTCTACCTCTTTCCTTCCTTCCGTCGCAGTTTGCTTCCATCCTTCCTTCTGTCTTTCCTTCTTTTCTTCCCCCCTCTTTCTCTTTCTTCCTTCGCTCACCCTTTCCTTGTTTCTTTCCTTCTCTCCTTCATTCCTTCTCTATCCCTTTCTTTCCTTTTCTTTTCTCTTTCTCTCCTTCCTCCTTCTCCCTTTCTCCTTCCTTCCTTTTGCTTCCTCCTTCTCTTTCCTCTCCTTTCTTCCTTCTCTACCTCTTTCTCTCTTCCTTCCTCCCCTTTCCTTCTTTCTTTCCTCTCCTTCCTTCTTTCTCTACCCTTCTTTCCTTCCCCCTTTCCTCTTTCTCTCCTTTCTTCCTTCTCTACCCTTTCCTTCCTTCCTGCTTTTCTTCCATCTTCCTTCTTCTTTCCTTTTTTCCCCCTCTTTCTTCTTCCTTCTCCTTTCTTGTTCTTCTCTCCTTCTTCCTTCTTCTATCCCTTCTTTTTTCTTTTCTCTCTCCTTTCTTCCCTCCCTCCCTCTTTCCTTCCTTCGCTGTTTGCTTCCATCCTTCCTTCTGTCTTTCCTTCCTTCCCTCCCTCTTTCTTTCTTCTCTACCTCTTTCCCTTCTTCCTTCGCTCACCCTTTCCTTTTTCTTTCCTTCTCTCCTTCCTTCCTTCTCTACCCTTTCTTTCCTTCCCCCTTTTCTTTTCCTCTTTCTCTCCTTTCTTCCCTCCCTCCCTCTTTCCTTCCTTCGCTGTTTGCTTCCATCCTTCCTTCTGTCTTTCCTTCCTTCCCTCCCTCTTTCTTTCTTCTCTACCTCTTTCCCTTCTTCCTTCACTCACCCTTTCCTTTTTTCTTTCCTTCTCTCCTTCCTTCCTTCTCTACCCCTTTCTTTCCTTCCCCCTTTTCTTTTCCTCTTTCTCTCCTTTCTTCCTTCTCTACCTCTTTCCTTCCTTCCTTTGCTTTTTGCTTCCATCCTTCCTTCTGTCTTTCCTTCCCTCCCTCTTTCTTTCTTTCTCTCTTTCCTTCCTTTCCTTTTTTCTTTCCTTCTCTCCTTCCTTCCTTCTCTACCCCTTTCTTTCCTTCCCCCTTTTCTTTTCCTCTTTCTCTCCTTTCTTCCCTCCCTCCCTCTTTCCTTCCTTCGCTGTTTGCTTCCATCCTTCCTTCTGTCTTTCCTTCCTTCCCTCCCTCTTTCTTTCTTCTCTACCTCTTTTCCTTCTTCCTTCACTCACCCTTCCTTTTTTCTTTCCTTCTCTCCTTCCTTCCTTCTCTACCCCTTTCTTTCCTTTCCCTTTTTCTTTTCCTCTTTCTCTCTCCTTCTCTACCTCTTTCCTTCCTTTCCTTTTTTTCTTTCTTTCCTTCCTTCCTTCTCTACCCCTTTCTTTCCTTTTTCTTTTCCTCTTTCTCTTTCCTTCTCTACCTCTTTCCTTCTTTTTTTCTTTCCTTCTCTCTTTCCTTCCTTCTCTGTCCCTTTCTTTCCTTCTTTTCCTTTTCTCCTTTCTTCCTTCCTACCTCTTCCTTGCTTTCTTCCATCCTTCCTTCTTCTTCCTTCCTTCCTTCCCTCCCTCTTTCATTTCTTTCTCCCTTTTCCTTCTTCCTTCTCTCTTTCCTTTTCTTTCTCTCTCCTTCCTCTTCTCTCCTTCTTTCTCCCTTTTCTTTTCCTCTTTCTCTCCTTTCTTCCTTCTCTCTCTCTCAAGACCTGGCTCTGCCGTTGCGCTTTCGGAGAGTAGTCACATAATCTTATGCTATTACTCCCTCAACGTTCTTGTCCTAGGAGTACACCCCCCGCCCCCGTACGAAGGTCTGTCTATCACCCTGTCTCTATGATTTCTCCCTTACAAATAATTCTGCTCCTTTATCTCACCCTGAGTTTTTAAATCATTGTATGTACATGCGGCCCGCTCACTGTCATTATGTTTGGTTTACTGCTTTTTCTCTCTCTTTATGTTTTGTGTATATTGTTTATATGCTTATATGTTTTATATTTTAATGTTATGTTGTTTATTTTATTGCAATTTGTATCTTGTTTTATTCTATTTTGTTGTTCAGGCTTGGCCTCATGTTAGCTGCCCTGAGTCCCCATTGGGGAGATGTTGGCGGGGTATAAATAAAGATTATTATAATTATGTTAGCTGCCCCAAGTCCCCATAGGGGAGATGGTGGTGGAGTATAAATAAAGTTTTTTAAATTATTATTATTATGTTAGCCGCCCCGAGTCCACATTGGGGAGATGGTGGCGGGGTATAAATAAAGATGGTGATGATTATGTTAGCTGCCCCGAATCCCCATTGGGGAGATGGTGGTGGGGTATAAATAAAGTTAATGATTATTACTATTATGTTAGCCGTCCCGAGTCCCCATTGGGGAGATGGTGACGGGGTATAAATCAAGATTATTACTATTACTATTATTATTATTATGTTAGCCACCCCGAGTCCCCTTTGGGGAGATGGCGGTGGGGTATAAATAAAGATTATTTATATTATTATGTTAGCCACCCCGAGTCCCCATTGGGGAGATGGTGGTGGGGTATAAATAAAGATGATGATGATGATTATGTTAACCGTCCCGAGTCCCCATTGGGGAGATGGTGGCAGGGTATAAATAATAATAATAATAATTATTATTATTATTATTATGTTAGCAACCCCGAGTCCCCATTGGAGAGATGGTGGCGGTGTATAAATAAAGGGATGAAGTAAGGAAAGAGAGAGATGAATGAAGTAAGGAAGGGAGAAGAAAGGAAGAGATGAATGAAGTAAGGAAAGAATAAAGAAAGGAAGAGATGAATGAAGTAAGGAAGGGAGAAGAAAGGAAGAGATGAAGGAAGGAAGGAAGGAAGGAAGGAAGGAAGGAGGAGATTAAGGAAGGAAGGGATGAAGGAAGGAAGGAAAGAATAAAGAAAGGAAGAGGTGAATGAAGTAAGGAAAGAATAAAGAAAGGAAGAGATGAATGAAGTAAGGAAGGGAGAAGAAAGGAAGAGATGAATGAAGTAAGGAAAGAATAAAGAAAGGAAGAGATGAATGAAGTAAGGAAGGGAGAAGAAAGGAAGAGATGAATGAAGTAAGGAAAGAATAAAGAAAGGAAGAGAGGAAGGAAGGGATGAAGGAAGAAAGGAAGAGATGGTGGTAGGAAGGAAGGAAGGAAGGTGGCGGGATATAAATAATGATGATGATGATGATTATTACCTATTAGGATTTTTTTATTGTTTTACTGTCCCCCCCCCCAATAAACTGTTTACTTCTATGTTTGGCTTCCTGGTGAGTGCTTGAGCCCTAGTTCAAGCCCAAAAGATGGTTGAACCCCAGAACAAGGTGCAACCCCAGAACATTCTTTCCTTCCTTTCCTTCATCTTTTCCTTTCTTCATCCCTTCCGTCCTCTCTTCCTTCCTTCGTCCCTTCCTTCCTTTCTTCCTGCTTTCCTCTCTTCCTTCTTTCTGTCATCTTCCTTTCTTCCTTCCTTCATCCCTTCCCTCATCTTTTCCTTTCTTCATCCCTTCCTTCTTCTTCCTTACTTCCTTCATCCCTTCCTTCCTACCTTCCTTAATCCTTCCTTCATCCCTCCCTCCCTTCCTTCTTTCCTTCTTTTCCTTTCCACATCTCTTCCTTTCTTCCTTCATCGCTTCCTTCTTCTCCTTCCTTCCTTCCTTCTTCTTCCTCTCCTTCCCTTCCTTCATCTTCCTTTTTCTTCATCCCTTCCTTAATCGCTTCCTTTCTTCATCCTTTCCTTCCTTTCTTCCTACCTTCATCTCTTCCTTCCTTCGTTTCTTCCTTCATCCCTCCTTCCCTTCATCTTTTTCTTTCTACGTCCCTTCTTTTCTTCCTTAATCGCTTCCTTTCTTCATCCTTTCCTTCCTTTCTTCCTACCTTCATCTCTTCCTTCCTTCGTTTCTTCCTTCATCCCTCCTTCCCTTCATCTTTTTCTTTCTACGTCCCTTCTTTTCTTCCTTAATCGCTTCCTTTCTTCATCCTTTCCTTCCTTTCTTCCTACCTTCATCTCTTCCTTCCTTCGTTTCTTCCTTCATCCCTCCTTCCCTTCATCTTTTTCTTTCTACGTCCCTTCTTTTCTTCCTTAATCGCTTCCTTTCTTCATCCTTTCCTTCCTTTCTTCCTACCTTCATCTCTTCCTTCCTTCGTTTCTTCCTTCATCCCTCCTTCCCTTCATCTTTTTCTTTCTACGTCCCTTCTTTTCTTCCTTAATCGCTTCCTTTCTTCATCCTTTCCTTCCTTTCTTCCTACCTTCATCTCTTCCTTCCTTCGTTTCTTCCTTCATCTCATCCTTCCTTACTTCCTTCATCTCCTGCTTCCTTCGTTTCTTCCTTCATCCCTTCCTTCCCAAAACAAAGTGAACCCCTAGAACAAGGTGCAACACTCCCTTCTTCCTGTGATTGGAAGCCATGCTTGCCTTGTGCCTGCTCCCTCCTCCTCCTGGCTATCTACATGCATGGCCCTCCCTCCTCAAGCCTCCTCTCAGCCTTCTCTCTCTTCTGCAGGCTAAACATACACCAGCTCTTTCAGCCGCTCCTCATAGGGTTTGTTCTCCAGGCCCTAAATCCTTTGAGACACAGTATTCGGGCCTAGTGTCAACATCCCTCCCTCAGGGGGGCTTGGACTCCAACTCCCAGCATGCCTCGCAGCCTCAGGCCCCTTCCTTAAGCGGCTGAGGGGGAAAAGGAAAGGGCCTGAGGCTGGGAGGCATGCTGGGAGTTGTAGTCCAAGCCCCCCTGAGGGAGGGAAGGCCCAAGCGGGCTCTGACCTTTCCTCCGGGAGGGCGCCTCCTTCCGCATGGCTTCCGGCAGCAACACCACTCTCCCTGCCGCTTCCGGAGGAGGGCGGGGCTTCCGGGGCCCCCCCTGGGCCTTGCCCGGCCCCCTCCCGTAGCCCTCCGACGAGGAGACGCCAACGCCAACGCCGCCGCCCCGCATCCTCTCGGCCTCCTCCTCAGCGCGCGTCACTTCCGCCGCAGGCAGCACCTCCACCCCTCTCCAACTTCCGGTCGGCCGCCTCTGAGGCTTCCTCTCTGCGCTTCCCCGTCTTCCCCACCAGGGGGCGTCGCTCTCTGACCGAAGGAAGGAAGGAAGGAAGGAAGGAAGGGCTTCTGCTCCGGAAGCGGAAGGGAAAGGGAGTTGGACAGCAGTCGAGGGAAGATGGCGGAGGCTGCTCCTTCTGCTGCGGAGGAGGAGAAGGCTCCGAGCTCGGCCTCCTCTGGGCCCGTGTGCCTCCTGGTGCTGGGCATGGCCGGGTCCGGGAAGACGGCGCTCGTGCAGGTCTGCATTGCCTTCCTTCCTTCGTCTCTTCCTTCCTTCATCCACCCCTTCCTTCCTCTCTTCCTTCCTTCCTTCCTTCCTTCCTTCCTTCCTTCTTTCCTTCTTTCCTTCCTTCCTTCCTACCTACCTACCTACCTTCATCTCTTCTTTCCTTCGTTTCCTTCATCTCTTCCTTCATCTCTTCATTCCTATCTTCCTTTCTTCATCCCTTCCTTCCTTCCTTCATCTCTTCCTTCCTTCCTTCCTACATCCCTTACTGACTTCATCTCTTCCTTTCTTCATCCTTTCCTACTACCTTCATTCGTTCCTTCATCTCTTCCTTCCTTCCTCTCTTCAATCCTTTCTTTCTATCTTCCATCCTTCCTTCATCTCTTCCTTCCTTCCTTCATCTCTTCCTTTCTTCATTCTTTCCTTCCTTTCTGCATCCCTTCCTACCTTCATCCCTTCCTTCCTCTTTGTTCCTTCATCTCCTCCTTCCTTCGTTCCTTCCTTCCTTCCTTCTTTCCTTCTTTCCTATCTTCCTTCCTTCCTACCTACCTACCTACCTACCTTCATCTCTTCTTTCCTTCGTTTCCTTCATCTCTTCCTTCATCTCTTCATTCCTATCTTCCTTTCTTCATCCCTTCCTTCCTTCCTTCATCTCTTCCTTCCTTCCTTCCTACATCCCTTACTGACTTCATCTCTTCCTTTCTTCATCCTTTCCTACCTTCATTCGTTCCTTCATCTCTTCCTTCCTTCGTCTCTTCCTTCCTTCTTTCCTATCTTCCTTCCTACCTACCTACTTACCTACCTACCTTCATCTCCTCCTTCCTTCGTTTCTTCCTTCATCTCTTCCTTCGTCTCTTCCTTCCTTCCTTCCTTCTCCTTCCTTCCTTCCTTTCTTCCTTCCCTTCATCTCTTCCTTCCTTCCTTCCTTCCTTCCTTCCTTCCTACATCCCTTACTGCCTTCATCTCTTCCTTTCTTCATCCTTTCCTACTACCTTCATTCGTTCCTTCATCTCTTCCTTCCTTCCTCTCTTCAATCCTTTCTTTCTATCTTCCATCCTTCCTTCATCTCTTCCTTCCTTCCTTCATCTCTTCCTTTCTTCATTCTTTCCTTCCTTTCTTCATCCCTTCCTACCTTCATCCCTTTTGACCTACAAAACCCTAAACGGTTCCGGCCCATTGTATCTATCCGAACGGATCTCCCTCTACGTCCCACCTCGGAATCTAAGATCCTCTGGGGAGGCCCTGCTCGCGACCCCGCCTCTATCACAAGTGAGATTGGCGGGGACGGGGAGCAGGGCCTTCTCGGTGGTGGCCCCCCGCCTGTGGAACTCACTCCCCGGGGAGATTAGATCGGCAACGTCCCTTCTTTCATTTAGGAAGAGGTTGAAGACCTGGATGTGGGACCAGGCATTTGGACATTCAAAGACCTGGATGTGGGACCAGGCATTTGGACATTCTGGCAGCTAAAGAAAGACTTGATGATGAGCTGGAACTGGACAAGATGGAATGGATTTACGGAACTCCGAACGCTGAGCTCAGGATTAGCCTACTACTGTGTTTATGATGTTACTGTGTATTGATGATTTAATTTTTAATTTGTAATTGCTTAATTGTT
>NW_026844366.1:354138120-354175031 GCF_025583915.1 Anolis sagrei ordinatus | reverse complement strand
TCACACCAAATTTGGCAAGAAAATGTCTCACAACACAAGGAGTGACCATCACTCAAAAATTATGATTTTGTCGTTTGGGAGTCATAGTTGCTAGGATTTATAGTTCACCTACAATCAAAGAGCATTCTGAACTCCATCAACGATGGAATTGAACCAAACTTGGCACACAGAACTCCCAGGACCAACAGAAAATTTGGCCCAATTCTGTCATTGGTGGGTTTCAGAATGCTCTTTGATTGTAGCTGAACTATACATCCCAGTAACTACAACTCCCAAATGTCAAGGTCTATCCCCCCCCCCCCCCCAAACTCCATCTGTGTTCATATTTGGGCATATTGAGTGCTTGTGCCAAGTTTGGTCCAGATCCATCATTGTTTGAGTCCACAGCGCTCTCTGGATGTAAGTGAACTGCAACTTCCAAACTCAAGATCAATACCCACCAAACCCTTCCAGTATTTTCTGTCAGTCATAGGAGTTCTGTGTGCCAGGCTTGGTTCAATTCCATTGTTGGTGGAGTTCGGAATGCTCTTTGATTGTAAGTGAACTATAAATCCCAGCAACTATAACTCCCAAATGACAAAATCTTTTTTTTTTTTTGAGTGACGGTCACTCCTTGGGTTAGTAGGTGTCTTGTGTCCAAATATGGCGGCAATTCATCCAGTGTGTATATGTGTATATTTGTGCATATATATATAAGAATGCGTGCATGTGTATATATATGTATGAGTGTATGTGTATATGTATATATGCTGTATTTTTCGGGATTTTAAGTCTGCTCCGCTGGGGTTTTGTGTGTGAGTTTTTTAAGGAGTGATGGACACTCGTTGGACTGTTAGGCGTCTTGTGTCCAAATTTGGTGTCAATTCGTCCAGTGATTTTTGAGTTACGTTAATCCCACAAACGAACATTACATTTTTATTTATATAGATTATGGTTCTCTTTCAGGTGGCGGGGGTCTCTGCTGTGCAAGGGACCGGGATGGAGGAGTTCTTTGAGCTCGTGTCCCAAGCAGCTGAGGAATACGAAAGGTGAGAGAGAGGCCCTTTGCAAGGGAGGGAGGTGGGATGGCGGCTTTGTCTTCTGCCAACCCCCTCAAGGTCCAGTAGAGGCTGGGCATGGCATTGGGGATGCGGGGAGGGTGCTACTTGCTGATACTGGGGGCAGGAGGGGCCAGGTCCCTTCACATGCCGGACTCCGCTTTGAGTCCCCCCAGGGGTGAGAAAGGCGGTATATAAATACTGTAAATAAATAAATAATAAATAATGGGGGTCTTGGGCTGGGTGTGAGAGGCCTGCCATCCTGGCCACGGCTCCGGAGTGGCTGCCAAGTGGTGCTGGGGTTCCCTGCCTGGGGCTGGTGGAGGGGCGCACTGAGCCCTGTCCCTTCTCTTCTCTTCCAGAGAGTATCGTCCAGAATACGAGCGGCTGAGGAAGAAGCTGGTAAGTGGAGCTGGGCAGCAGGGGCCCTCCTTCTCATTTGTGCCACTTTCAGGGACTCCTGGAGCCTTGGCCGAGGAGAAGAGCACCCTCATTGATTGGTGCATCAATACCCTGTGTTGGTGGGGGTGTCCATGTGCTTCTCTCCTGCTGAAAGCAGTTCCTCAGCCTGAGCTCCAGACCTGGTCATGACCATTGGGGGTGCTGTGACTGACAGCCCCAGGTCAGTTCCCCCTCTGTATGTGGTGGTGGGTGGTGGGGGGAGTGCTCACTGCCTTTGTTTCCCTCTGTTGAGTTTACACCAGTCAGTGGCTTACGGGCGCCTTGGTCCACATCTTGGAAGAGGTTGGAAGGTTGTGAGTCCGGATTCAGGAAAGCCAGCGGGATGTCTGACTGAGACAGGCCTTCCTCCTCTTTTGCAGGAGAAAGCCCAGAGCCGGCGGCAGCAGGAGCAGCTGGAGCGCCTACAGAGAGACATGGCCTCCCCCGTGGATGTGGCTGCGGAGGGAGGCCCTGCTTTGCCCGGTAGGCAAGGAGGCTCAGGGCTGCTGGCATTGGGGCCAACTGAGGGGCTCCATTGTGGATGGGCCATTCAGAAAGTGCTGGGCCCAGTGGCTTGGTATAACAATCACACCGCTGTTCACCAAATTATAACAATAGCAGGAGGGTAGCGGAGAAGATTTTAAATAATTTGATTTTATCAGATGGGGAAATATAGGAAAATAATCCCACAACGCTGCTCAATCAAAATTATAACGATGACACCACCATTACTGACTAGCTCACTAAAAATATAGAGGGAGTATGGTTGGTGAAGCCAACTGTATACTTAAAAGCTAGGAACTGGGAGGCACTGGAACTGAGAGACTTGAAATGATTCTTCATTTCAACCCCCTGCTTCTTGGCAGGGGGTTGGACTGGATGGCCCATGAGGTCTCTTCCAACTCTTTAATTCTATGATTCAAAGGATTTCCGCTGCCACCATGTTAATGATAAACAGGCTGAGGTATTATTGAGAGGTTGTTCAGTAACACACTCTGTGTCACTATAGTTTACTTTAAAAAAGCAAACATGAATAATGCTTTGACCACAAAGGTATTTGCACTGAGGCTGGTATAAGCTGTTAAAAATAACAAGAATGTTTATTGAACAGGCTTGAATAATTCAGGTACAAAATGCTTAATGGTTTCAGTAAAATACTGGCACAAAAAGCTTATGGTTGCATTTGAGTAAAGATCTTAAAAAGTCCTGGGTTACAAGTTTTAAAAGTTACAACACAGAAAATTATTTCAGGAAATGAATCTTTGAAAGTAATTCCCAAAAATCCCCCTTAGGAATCTCGCCAAAACTCTGAACTAGCCTTCCTTCGGAAAAGAACAGACCACTAACGGGGTGCTGTTCCACACAGTATGCTAGCTATATTTTTCTATAGCTATTCTGAATACTCTCCAAAAGACTGACCCAAACTTCTTCAGAAACCCAACCTGCTCTTGCTAACACCCAACCTTCTCTCTACCCTTTCCAAGCTCCAACTGGCAAACTGGGACCTCAAACCTCAGTTTAAAAGTCACCTAGCCTTCTGATTTTCCCTCCTAGACTAGAACCCCCCCCCCCTTTTAGGCAAACCTAACCTAAGATGGCGTCTCCCTGTCTCCCTTCTCTAAAATGGATGCCGTGGCTTCACCAGGCCCACTTCCCTAGGCCTAAGCTAACCAGCGAAGGTAAGGGATTAATTACACTTGGCATGTTGGGGGAGAGCATGTGCTCTACTCAGCCCTTGGGGTCTTTCATAGAATCAAAGAGTTGGAAGAGACCTCCTGGGCCATCCAGTCCAACCCCATTCTGCCAAGAAGCAGGAATATTGCATTCAAATCACCCCTGACAGATGGCCATCCAGCCTCTGTTAAAAGCTTCCAAAGAAGGAGCCTCCACCACACTCCGGGGCAGAGAGTTCCACTGCTGAACGGCTCTCACAGTCAGGAAGTTCTTCCTCATGTTCAGATGGAATCTCCTCTGTTGAAGTTTGAAGCCATTGTTCCGTCCTAGTCTCCAGGGAAGCAGAAAACAAGCTTGCTCCCTCCTCCCTGTGGCTTCCTCTCACATATTTATACATGGCTATCATATCTCCTCTCAGCCTTCTCTTCTTCAGGCTAAACATGCCCAGCTCCTTAAGCCGCTCCTCATAGGGCTTGTTCTCCAGACCCTGAATCATTTTAGTCGCCCTCCTCAGGACACATTCCAGCTTGTCAATATCTCTCTCAGCCTTCTCTTCTTCAGGCTAAACATGCCCAGCTCTTTAAGCCGCTCCTCATAGGGCTTGTTCTCCAGACCCTTGATCATTTTAGTCTCCCTCCTCTGGACACATTCCAGCTTGTCAATATCTCTCTTGAATTGTGGTGCCCAGAATTGGACACAATATTCCAGGTGTGGTCTAACCAAGGCGGAATAGAGCCTGGGGAGCATGACTTCCCTAGATCTGGACACTATGCTCCTCTTGATGCAGGCCAAAATCCCATTGGCTTTTTGCGCCACATCACATTCCTGGCTCATGTTTAACTTGTTGTCCACGAGGACTCCAAGATCTTTTTCACACGTCCTGCTCTCGAGCCAGGCATTGTCCCCCATTCTGTCTCTTTGCATTTCGTTTTTCCTGCCAAAGTGGAGTATCTTGCATTTGTCACCGTTGAACTTTGTCTTCAGGCTCAGGCCCAGCAGCAGCAGAATTGTCTTCCGCGGGCCCCTCCGGCCTGATCATGACGCGAGGGACGCTGGAGGAGGGAGAGGACGAAGAGGAAGGCCTGGACAGTGACACGGACGACATTGACCACGAAGGTAATGGCACTGACTCCCCAGCATCTCTGCCCTGTGCTCAGTGGGTTGGCTTCCATCCTTCCTGGCTCAGAAGAGGCCACACCCTGGGGTCTCCTTCATGGGGGGAGACCCACTCTCTCCTTATTTATTTATTTATTTACATCACTTATATCCCACCCATATCAGCCCGCAGGCGACTCAGGGCGGTCTACATATCGGCACAATTCGATGCCATCAATACAATACAAAAGCAAAAACAATTAAGTGCATTTAGACAAAAAAGACAGTGCCATGACAATTTTAAAAGAGCTCTATCCTCTCGTTCCAATCCTCATCCGTTTCATCATCTTGGCCGTTCCTGGGTCATTCTCCATCTCAAGCTTGACTATCTATTCCGGGGTTCCGAATGCTTGCTCGAAGAGCCAGGTTTTTACTCTCTTCCGAAAAGTCAGGAGGGAGGGGGCTGATCTAATATCCCTAGGCAGGGAGTTCCACAGCCGAGGGGCCACCACAGAGAAGGCCCTGTCCCTCATCCCCGCCAAGCGTGTTACTGCCATGGATCAATGCTATGGAATCATGAGAGTTGCAGTTTGGTGAGGTAGCAGCATTTTTTGGTAGAGAAGGCTAAAAACCTTGTTAAAGTTGTGTCAAACTGCATAATTGTACAGTGGAAATGCAACCTAAGTCTGCTTCCTAAGAACTGACCTGCATGTGTGGATGGACATAAAAATACAAAACATGAGGGTATGATGATAGAATCATAGAATCAAAGAGTTGGAAGAGACCTCCTGGGCCATCCAGTCCAACCCCATTCTGCCAAGAAGCAGGAATATTGCATTCAAATCACCCCTGACAGATGGCCATCCAGCCTCTGTTTAAAAGCTTCCAAAGAAGGAGCCTCCACCACACTCCATCCGGGGCAGAGAGTTCCACTGCTGAACGGCTCTCACAGTCAGGAAGTTCTTCCTCATGTTCAGATGGAATCTCCTCTCTTGTAGTTTGAAGCCATTGTTCCGCGTCCTAGTCTCCAGGGAAGCAGAAAACAAGCTTGCTCCCTCCTCCCTGTGGCTTCCTCTCACATATTTATACATGGCTATCATGTCTCCTCTCAGCCTTCTCTTCTTCAGGCTAAACATGCCCAGCTCCTTAAGCCACTCCTCATAAGGCTTGTTCTCCAGACCCTTGATCATTTTAGTCACCCTCCTCTGGACACATTCCAGTTCGTGGTGCCCAGAATTGGACACAATATTCCAGGTGTGTTCTGTTTATATATAAGTTGAGGGTACACTTCCTTAGATCTAGACACTAGGCTCCTCTTGATGCAGGCCAAACATTCTGTATTAATAATGGCCATTGAAGGACAAAGGAGGAATGATGTTGCCCAGAGGCAATCATATCAATGGCTGAAGGAATGATTGGAATGTAGTGTGATTTTGGATGGGAATCAGAAAGGAAAGTTGATAAGCTTACTCAGCTTGGATCTACACAGCCCTATATCCCAGGATCTGATCCCAGATTATCTGCTTATTTCAGATTATCTGGCAGTGTAGAGTCATATAATTCATTTCAAAGCAGATAATCTGTGATCAGATCCTGGGATATAGGGCAGTGTAGATCCAGTCTCAGGGGCACTCATGAGTTTGGGTTGTTAATTATTGTTATGTGTAGCGTCCTTCCAACAACCCTGGTTAAAAGAAAATAGCTGAATGTGTTACCTCAGATCTCCATACTCTCTGAAAACTATTTTGGTGAAATTATATGGCCCCCTGAAGCCACAGGTCCGCAGCTTGGGAGTCCTCCTGAACTCATCGCTCACGCTTGAGGCTCAGGCATCGGCGGTGGCGGGAGGGCTTTTGCACAATTGAGACTCGTGCGCCAACTGCGACCGTACCTCGCGAAGGCTGATCTGGCCGGGGTGGTCCATGCCTTAGTCACCTCTAGACTGGATTACTGCAATGCGCTCTACGTGGGGCTGCCCTTGAAAACGGCTCGGAAATTCCAATTGGTCCAACGGGCAGCAGCCAGGATGCTAACGGGCCCATTACAGAGAGAGGTCAACCCTTCTGTTTAAGGAGCTCCACTGGCTGCCGTTTATTTTCCGAGCCCAATTTAAGGTGCAGGTGCTTACCTACAAAGCCCTGAACGGTTTGGGACCACCCTACCTGCGAGACCGCATCACAGTCTATGAACCCACACGCTCACTCCGGTCATCAGGAGAGGCCCTGCTCGTGAACCCGCCCGCGTCGCAGGCGTGTTTGGTGGGGACACGGACAGGGCCTTCTCTGTGGTGGCCCCCCGCCTCTGGAATGCCCTCCCGAAAGATCTCAGACAGGCCCCTACTTTGGCGGTTTTCAGAAAGAACCTGAAAACCTGGCTGTTCCAACGTGCCTTCTCAGATTAGGAACCCCACTACCAAAGCCCAGAAGCACTTTAGTAGAGTCAAGATCACCCTCACCGCACACTGCACTTATATTTTAACCCCATATCCCTCCGACACTTCAGCACTTTTTAACCCTGTACCCTATTCCAGGCCGGCTCAGTTTTTAATGATGTCCTGTTGTATTGCTGCTGTTGTTGTTTTCTGCTTTAACTGTTTTATTTGCTATGTATTGTACTGTTGTATTGTGTTGGGCTCCGGCCTGTTGTAAGCCGCATCGAATCCCTTGGGAGATGCTAGCGGGGTACAAATAAAGTAATAATAATAATAATAATAATAATAACAGGGTGGAGTTTGAGGGCTGGGCCCACTTTCCTCTCTTTCCTCCTGCAGCAAGCGAAGGGAGCCACGAAGAGCCGGCCTTCCGGAACTTCCTGCAGGAAGCCAAGCAGCGGTACCGGGCCAGAAGTGGACAGTAGCCACTAAGGACGGAAGGAAGGAAGGAAGGAAGAGGAGGGTGAACAGACTGGATGGGATTCAGTTGGACAGCAACCCACCTACCCCCAGTATACTCCAAGAGACACTGGCTCCCTGGGGTGTTTGGGGTGAAGTGTCCCCCGCCCCCAAAATCTCTGTCTTTTGGGAAGGACTCAGGAAGCGCCCTTCAAAGAGGAATTGGGGTCACCCGCCTCCTGCTGTCGTTGAGGGAATCCTGTAATATTTTCTGTGTGTGTGGCTTTTGTAACTTATTAAGAAGCATCTATTTTGCTACCAACAGCTAGTGGCTGCCTGATTCTTCTGGCCTTGTTCCCGGGGCGAGGAGAAGGGCGTTGATGTTGTCATCGGCCGAGGGGCTTCTTTCCCTTGAAGGAGAGGCAGGCTGGGACTGGTCTCAAGGGGGGAAACCCGGCAAGGGGGTGGGGTGGGGGTGGGGTGGGGAGCCAGCTTTGCATCATGGTCAGAGTGGGAGTGGGCTCCGGAGGGCAGGGTCCGAATCCCTTTTTGGAAACCTAGTTGAGGCGTGGTTCGGAGGAGGCTGCCTTTGCCTTGTTGGGTTCGGAACAGCATGACATTCCCTGAACGACAACAGAAGGGACTCTTCACTCCTGTTAGGGAGCCAAATCTCTTTCTGTGCGGTGAAGTGGCCTCGGGAAATTACAACAGCCAAACAACAGAGAGGAAACAATCAGGGCAGCTAATCACCTCTCAACAAAAGATTGCCCCATGCACTGCCAGGCCATCAAATGCTAATCAAGGTGGTCAGTTGAAACATTCACACCTAGCTCCAGCAGACAAGAGTTCTTTGTCCCACCCTGGTCTTTACACAGATATATAAACCCCTTTTCCTAGTTCCAACAGACCTCACTACCTCTGAGGATGCTTGCCATAGATGCAGGCGAAACGTCAGGAGAGAATGCCTCTAGAACATGGCCATATAGCCCAAAAAACCTACAACAACCCAGTGATTCTGGCCATGAAAACCTTCGACAATAAAAAGCTGTTCCAACTGGAAGATTTTTCTTTCTCCGGTTGCAGTAATATTACAAACAGTACAAACAGTAATAGTAAAAACTAGCACAGTATTTACAATATGTCCAACAAACTCTCTTTTCTCTCTTCATTCTCCAACCTTCAGCCAAACTAACACAGGGTTACTACAGCCTTTATGCTATAGTCTCAGCATTTGCCCTCACCCCCAAAATTGCAGTGACACCCTTGGTTAGGCCTGAGACGCTGATCCTGTTCTCACTTAAAAGAACTGCTGTACAACTTATTTCCAAATCTTGGCAAGCCTGACAAGCTCTTGGGAGGTTTGCTGTGAGTTGGACTCTAAATATAAATAATAATAAACTTTATTTATTACCCCGCCCCATCTCCTTGGGGGATTTGGGGCGGTTCACAGCATGGATAATACAACAAAATATGAGTAATAGAGTTGTGTATCATCTGTGTTCAACATCTACACAAATGACCAGCCACTGCCAGAAGGGACAGAGAGCTTCATCTATGCTGATGATCATGCCATCACCGCTCAAGCAGGGAGCTTTGAGATGGTTGAACAGAAGCTCTCCGAAGCTCTAGGTGCTCTTACTGCCTATTACAGGGAAAACCAGCTGATCCCTAACCCATCTAAAACACAGACATGTGCCTTTCATCTCAAGAACAGAGAAGCATCCCGAGCTCTGAGGATCACCTGGGAAGGAATCCCACTGGAGCAATGCAGCGCACCCAAATACCTGGGAGTCACTCTGGACCGTGCTCTGACCTACAAGAAGCACTGCCTGAATATCAAGCAAAAAGTGGGTGCTAGAAACAATATCATACGAAAGCTGACTGGCACAACCTGGGGATCACAACCAGACACAGTGAAGACATCTGCCCTTGCGCTATGCTACTCTGCTGCTGAGTATGCATGCCCAGTGTGGAACACATCTCACCACACTAAAACAGTGGATGTGGCTCTTAATGAGACATGCCGCATTATCACGGGGTGTCTGCGCCCTACACCACTGGAGAAATTACACTACTCAGCCGGTATTGCACCATCTGACATCCGCCGGGAAGTAGCAGCCAATAGTGAAAGGACCAAGGCAGAGACATCTCCAGCTCATCCCCTGTTTGGGTCTCAGCCAGCACGTCAACGACTTAAATCAAGACATAGTTTTCTAAGATCTACAGACACTTGCTGGAACACCTCAGCAAGCGAGAGTCCAAAAGTGGCAGGCTCAAAGGCGACCAAAACTGTCTCCATTCTGTGACCAGGCCTAAAACCAGACTGCGAGGGGTCAAGATAATTGGTTTCATCCAAGAATCTCTGGAGATGGGTGACCACCACCCACTCCAGAACCTTGCCCAGGAAGGGGAGATTGGAAATGGGTCAATCGTTGTTAAGGATCGTAGGGCCCAGGGAAGATTTCCTTAAAATTGGTCTTACAACCACTTTTTCCAGGCTAGAGGGTATTTTACCCTGGCCCAGCAAAGCATTGACGGGGCCAGGTTTTTTTTTTCATGTCCAGTTCAAGGCAGGTCATGTGGATGGACTGCGTTGATAATCTGGATTATGCAAAGAGGCCTAGGACACAGTGGAGCAGTGGGTTTCAATGGCTGGGAAGGAGGCGCCGCAGCTGAGGTGCAGCTGAGGGTCTCAGGCTCCTGAGGGAACAAGCCAGAAGGACGCCATTTTGTGTTCTGCCCACCATTTTGCGTTGAGTTCTGCCAGTACTGAGCATGCTCAGTGAGTTCCCATAGAAGGTTCTAGCACCTTCCTCAGTCCTTGGGAAGCCACTGCGGGCAAGTTCCTGCTTCGGCAAGGCCTTTCTGGGCCAGGGTAAGGCCCCATCTTGCCTGGAAAAGGCGGTTGTTAAGGCCAATTTGAAACCTTTTGTAATCAGAGGTGACCCTCCCTCCCCAGGGCTCAGTAAAATATAGTTTAGGGTCAGGGAATCCTGGTTGATTAACATCTGGCTGAGGCAAGAAGGAGGAAAGAGGCCGAGGTGCAACTGAGGGCCTCAGGCTCCTGAGGGAACAAGCCAGAAGGACGCCATTTTGTGTTCTGCCTGCCATTTTGTGTCGAGTTCTGTCAGTACTGAGCATGCTCAGTGCGTGCCCAAAGAAAGTTCTAGCACGTTCCTCAGTCCTTGGGAAGCCACTGCTGGAAAGTTCCTGCTTCGGCAAGGCTTTGCTGGGCCAGGGTAAGGCCCCATCTTGCCTGGAAAAGGTGGTTGTTAAGGCCAATTTGAAACCTTCTGTAATCTGTAATCAGCCAATTTGAAACCCTCCCTCCTCAGGGCTCTGTAAAATATAGTTTAGGATCAGGGAATCCTGGTCGATTAACACCTGGCTGAGGCAAGAAGGAGGAAAGAGGCCGAGGTGCAGCTGAGGGCCTCAGGCTCCTGAGGGAGCAAGCCAGAAGGACGCCATTTTGTGTTCCACCCGCCATTTTGTGTTCCAGTTCTGTCAGTACTGAGCATGCTCAGTGCGTGCCCAAAGAAAGTTCTAGCACGTTCCTCAGTCCTTGGGAAGCCACTGCTGGAAAGTTCCTGCTTCGGCAAGGCTTTGCTGGGCCAGGGTAAGGCCCCATCTTGCCTGGAAAAGGTGGTTGTTAAGGCCAATTTGAAACCTTCTGTAATCTGTAATCAGCCAATTTGAAACCCTCCCTCCTCAGGGCTCTGTAAAATATAGTTTAGGATCAGGGAATCCTGGTCGATTAACACCTGGCTGAGGCAAGAAGGAGGAAAGAGGCCAAGGTGCAGCTGAGGGCCTCAGGCTCCTGAGGGAGCAAGCCAGAAGGACGCCATTTTGTGTTCCACCCGCCATTTTGTGTTCCACCCGCCATTTTGTGTCGAGTTCTGTCAGTACTGAACATGCTCAGTGGGTGCCCAAAGAAAGTTCTAGCACCTTCCTCAGTTCTTGGGAAGCCACTGCGGGCAAGTCCCTGCTTTGGCAAGGCTTTGCAGGGCCAATTTGAAACCTTTCCAGGCCACGTCTTGCCTGAAAAAGGAGGTTGTTAAGGCCAATTGGAAACCTTTTGTAATTGGAGGTGACCCTCCCTCCCCAGGGCTCTGTAAAATATAGTTTAGGATCAGGGAATCCTGGTTGAGTAACACCTGGCTGAGGCAAGAAGGAGGAAAGAGGCTGAGGTGCAGCTGAGGGCCTCAAGCTCCTAAGGGAGCAAGCCAGGGGGATGCTATTTTGTGTTCCACTCGCCATTTTGTGTCGAGTCCTGTCAGTACTGAGCATGCTCAGTGGGGGCCCATAGAAAGTTCTAGCACCTTCCTCAGTGCTTAGTGAGCCACTGCGGGCAAGTTCCTGCTTCAGCAAGGCTTCACTGGGCCAGGGTAAGGCCCCATCTTGCCTGGAAAAGGCGGTTGTTAAGGCCAATTGGAAAGAAACCTTCCCTGGACCCCATGATCCTTGACAATGAGCGGCCATTTCCAACCTCTCCTTCCTGGGCAATGTTCTTGCCTACATCCTGGTTATTTAACACGTGGCTGAGGCAAGGAGGAGGAAAGAGGCCGAGGTGCAGCTCAGGGTCTCAGGCTCCTGAGGGAGCAAGCCAGAAGGACGCCATTTTGTGTTCCGCCCGCCATTTTGTGTCGAGTTCTGTCAGTACTGAGCATGCTCAGTGGGTGCCCATAGAAGGTTCTAGCACCTTCCTCAGTTCTTGGGAAGCCATTGCTGGAAAGTTCCTGCTTTGGCAAGGCTTTGCTGGGCCAGGGTAAGGCCCCATCTTGCCTGGAAAAGGCGGTTGCTAAGACCAATTTGAAAGAACCTACCCTGGACCCCATGATCCTTGATAATTAGCGGCCCATTTCAGACCTCTCCTTCCTGGGTAAGGTTCTTGCCTCTATCCTGGTTGTTTAACACGTGGCTGAGGCAAGGAGGAGGAAAGAGGCCGAGGTGCAGCAGAGGGTCTCAGGCTCCTGAGGGAGCAAGCCAGAAGGACGCCATTTTGTGGTCCGCCCACCATTTTGTGTCCAGTTCTGTCAGTCCTTGGGAAAGCACTGCTGGGCAGTTCTTGCTTTGGCGAGGCCCCATCTTGCCTGGAAAAGGCGGTTGTCAGGCCAATTTGAAAGAAACCTTCCCTGGGCACAGTGATCCTTGAGAATTATCGGGCCATTTCCAACCTCCCCTTCCTGGGCAAGGTTTGTTTGGGCTCTAAGGTCGGCCTGGCCTCCATTGCAAGCGAGGCTGGTGGGGACGAGGTATGGAGAGGTGGTCAATTGAAACATTCCCACCTAGCTCCAACAGACAAGAGTTCTTTGTCCCACCCTGGTCATTCCACAGATATGCAAACCCCATTTTCCTAGTTCCAACAGACCTCACTACCTCTAAGGATGCTTGCCATAGATGCAGGCGAAACGTCAGGACAGAATGCCACTAGAACATGGCCATATAGCCCTAAAAACCCTACAACAACCCAGAGAGGAAACAATCAGGGACAGCTAATCACCTCTCAACAAAAGATTGCCCCAGGCACTATTTATTTATTTAGTCATTCATTTACGGCATTTATATGCCGCCCTTCTCACCCTGAAGGGGACTCAGAGAGGCTTACAATATATATTTTCATACAATATATTATATTATTAGCATAGTACAATATCAGTATATATTACTATATTGCACTATGCCATTATATTGAAATATTATTAGTAATATTACATGTAATGTAAATATATAATTATAATTATAATATTGAATTATTATTACTAGTATTATATTGTACTACATTATAATATTATAAATATTATATGTATATACGATATACTATATTATATTATTAGTAAAGACAAGATGGAAATGTCTTCTGCTCCCTAACAAGCCACACCAAACAACTGCCAGGCCATCAAATGCTAATCAAGGTGGTCAGTTGAAACATTCCCACCTAGCTCCAACAGACAAAAGTTCTTTGTCCCGCCCTGGTCATTCCACAGACATAAACCCCTTTTTCCTAGTTCCAACAGACCTCACTACCTCTGAGGATGCTTGCCACAGATGCAGGCGAAACGTCAGGAGAGAATGCCTCTAGACCATGGCCATATAGCCCGAAAAAACCTACAACAACCCAAGAATGGTTGACTTGGAAGTCCCTGAACAGACTCAGATGCGAAGTGGGCAGATGAAAAAAACAATCTGGCAAAATGACAGGAATCCCCCACCAGAGGCGGCCCTAGGTAATTTTCAATGGTAAGCAAACAGTATTTTGGCACCCCCCCCTCCCCCAAAACCAATCACTATCTATCTATCTATCTATCTATCTATCTATCTATCTATCTATCTATCTATGGGGGCATGGACAAATTTTGGCCCTCCAGGTATTTAGGACTTCCTACTGGCTGTTTGGAATTGTGGGAATTGAAGTCCAAAACACATGGAGGGCTGAAGTTGGCCCATGCCAGCCATACATACACACACACACACACTAGCCATCCCCTGCCACGCGTTGCTGTGATCCAGTCTAGTGATCTTGAAAAGAAAGTAATAAGAAAGTTGGTTTCTAATATATGTAATTTCTTAATGCTTGTGGGTAAATAGTATTTCTTGTTGTTTCTTTGTCAGTGTTGATGTAGTTCCAACACAAAATACTGAAGGGGTTTGGGGAAAATAGACTCTGATACTGGAGGGGTTTTGGGGAAACATGTACAATAATTTAGATTTGCAGTACCTTCAGTCACTTCCGTTCATGAAGAAACCTCCTTGCCGCCCTGAGAGGGGTGATGGCACAGCTGCCTGGAGAGGCACTTGCAATGCTGCCCCTCTTCACACAGGAGAAGAGGCCCTGTGCTCCATCGGCTCCTGGGTATGCGCTTTGCATTCTCTTCCCCCACACGCTTTGCAACTCCGGGAGAGGGACACGCGCCGGCATTACCAGGCGCACGGAAAAAGAGCCCTCATGCAGGGAGCATGCTCTCCCTCCATCCTTCCCTCACAAGTGCGCACGTTGTCCTCCTCTCCTCCTCCTCCTTGCAGGCCAAGGGAGACAACAACGCCAGTGTGCATCCTTCTCCCGGCGTTAGGAAGTGCATGGAGAAGGAGGGCGATGCAGGGCGCACATTTCCTAATGCCGAGAGAGGGATGCGCAGCGGCATTGCCGGGCACGTGGGAAAAGAGGCCTCGTGCATGCCTCTTTTGTGTTTCATCTTGGGTGCTATCTTTGAAATGTGTCATTGTGTATGTAAACAGCTATCCCATGATCCCAAACATTTTATTTATTTATTTACAGTATTTGTATACCGCTTTTCTCACCCTCAGGAGGACTCAAAGTGATTTACACACTCTAGTTCAAAGCACTTTGGATCAGGGATACTCAACCTGTATTACATTACAAACTGCTAGACCGGCTGTTAGGTATTGTGGGAGTTGAAGTCCGAAACACCTGGAGGGCTGAAGTTTGCTCTTGCATGTGCTTGACCCAGAAGCAGATGAAGAGCCCTCCTTCCATCCAACTGCCACTGCTTTGGCCTTGGAGAAACAGGTGGCATGTGAAGCCATGGAGCCCTTCCAGACAGGCCCTATGCCGCATTATCACAGGGTGTTTACGCCCTACACCACTGGAAAAATTATACTGCCTAGCCGGTATTGCGCCACCTGACATCCGCCGGGAAGTGCAGCCAATAGTGAAAGGACCAAGGCAGAGACATCTCCAGCTCATCCCCTGTTTGGGTATCAGCCAGCACGTCAACGACTTAAATCTAGAAATAGTTTTCTAAGATCTACAGAGACACTCGCTGGAACCTCAGCAAGCGAGAGTCCAAAAGTGGCAGGCTCAAACCCAGCACCTCAGCCCATGGCTGATACCAGATGAGAGACTCCCCCCTGGGCACACAGAGGACTGGGCGACTTGGAAGGCGCTGAACAGACTGCGCTCGGACACCACGAGATGCAGAGCCAACCTTCAGAAATGGGGCCACAAAGTGGAATCCTCGACGTGCGAGTGTGGAGAGGAGCAAACCACTGACCACCTGCTGCAATGAACCCTGAGCCCTGCCACATGCACAAGGGAGGACCTTCTTGCGGCAACACCAGAAGCACTCCAAGTGGCCAGATACTGATCAAAGGACATTTAATCAACTACCATACTCACAAATTTTGTAATCTGCTTGTTTTGCTTTGTTCTGTTAGAAATGTAACATAATTTGACTGGTTGTTCTGACATGACAAATAAATAAATAAATCCCAGGTTTTCAGCTTTAAACTGGATCATATGAGTCCACTCTGCCAGATAATCCAGGATAAACAGAAAACCTGCAATCACATCCTGGGATATAGGGCCTGTCTGGACAGGCCCTTCATCCCTTCCCACACTGGCATCCCTTTGCCTTTGTGTCATGTTTTAATTAAATTATACACCTAAGGGCAGGGGAGCATTTTGTTGTTGCTTTACTCGTACAGTGACAGTGTTACACAGTTGGTGTTCTGCAACCACTGCTTCAACCATCCATGGTTTGAAAACATTTTTTTTAAAAAAATCCCAAAGCAGTCTTTGATTTTGCCACTTTGTACTGTGGAAAGATAAATATAGAGCTCCATAGTGTCTCGTCCAACAGCAGTTGGGATTGAGCCCTGGAACTGATGGAAGGATAAGTGGAAGGACAAGAGTTAGCAACCCAAAAGACACTGCTGCAAAATGTAATTGCTAAAATATCAAAGTCAAAATATTATCCAAATTTAAACTATTCGGCCAGCAATGGAAAGGAATCACACAGGATCATATTTTTGCAGTCTATTAAGTGTGTTGATGACAAATCAGATAAAGGAATACTGGGGAAATTAATATAAAGCAGTGTGTATAAAGGGACATTACATTTGGTAATCTAATGCAGGCTTTAAAAGGTTTTAAAGATCAAGTCAGGGTCTGCTGCAGTTTTTAGTTTTGGATATGTTTTTTATGGATTTTAACTGAATTTTAAAATACCAATGATATTTAATTCCATTTTAATGTTTGCATATTTGTGGATTTTAAACTGTACTGAAATGTTTTTAATCTAAGCCAATTTGAGTCTTCTTGGGGAGAGAAAAAGCAGGGTATAAATAAACATAATAATGTGTTGTGAAAGGCTTTCATGGCCAGAATCACTGAGTTGCTGTGAGTTTTCTGGGCTGTATGGCCATGTTCCAGAAGCATTCTCTCCTGACATTTTCCCCACATCTATGGCAGAGCAACCTCAGAGGAACAAAATCTGGCTACCAGTACCCTCTAAAATAACCCTCTAAAATCAGAACAGTAAATAAAGAGCAACACTAAAAAAAACAGGGGAATTTCTGACATGAAGCAATCAGGGCCAGTTAACCGCTCCCAACAAAGGATTCCTGGGCAGCAACTAGCTCGGCTTCGAAGCTGCAAGGCCATTAAATACTCATCAAGATGACCAATTGCAACATTCACACTTACCTCAAGCAGACATGAGTTCTTTTTCCCACCCTGGACATTCCACAGATATATAAACCCCACTTGCCTAGTTACAAACAGACCTCACAGCCTCTTGAGGATGCCTGCCATAGATGTGGGTGAAACATCAGGTGAGAATGCTTCACCAAGCACCAAAGAGCATTCTGAACTCCACCAATAATAGAACTGACCCAAACTTGGCATACAGGACTTCCATGACTAACAGAAAATACTGGAGAGGGGGTTGGGAAAAATAGACCCTGACATTTGGGAATTGCAGTTTACCAAGCACCAAAGAACATTCTGAGCTCCACCAACAATAGAATTGAACCAAGCTTGGCATATAGGACTTCCATGACCAAATACTAGAGGGGTTTGGGGGAGGCATGTACAAAAGATGACATTTGCAGTCCCTTTTGACCAGGGCTCCTTGCTGCCCTGAGAGGGGTCCAGGCTCAGCTGCAGGGAAGGAAAGGGAAAGCAAAAGAGCCTGGCTGGCTGGCTGGTGGGCTGCCTCCCTCCTGGCAGCACGTGGAGGGAGGACTTCCCTCTCGCCTAGTGGGCGGGGCCTGCGCTTCTCCATTAGAAGGCTGTTGAGGGCGCATGGGGCCTGCAGGAGGAGGCGTGGCCTAAGGACGGAACAGCGCCCCTGGCAAAAAAAGTATTCCGCCACCGCTTACTTCGAGTAATGGACGGGCCGCCCTGTCCCCCACCTTGTGTGACTGTGAAGCAGAACAGATAACTCTGCATATAGAATCATAGAGTTTGAAGAGACCTGGTGGGCCATCCTGCCAAGAAGCAGGAAAATCACATTCAAAGCACCCCCGACAGATATCCATCCAGCCTTTGTTTAAAAGCCTCCAAAGAAGGAACCTCTACCACAGTCCCCATCGGTATGCTTGTCCACTGTGCCCTGCCTCATGTACAGAGGAAGAATTGGAGGAAGACAATGCCATTGCTGTTGCCTGTTTTCGGTCAAAAGATATTTAGACACTTGTGCTCCTTCTATTTTTATCAGTTTTATAATAATTTATGCAATGCTTTTGACACAAAACAAACAAATAAATCTATGGGCACCACTATTGTCGGGGCAATGACTCACCAGCACCCCAGACAAACTCCAGGCAAGCTCAGGAGCCCCCCAAAGGCCTGGTCAGCAGTGCAAGGAAGAGACCACAAGTTGGGGCCTTACTGCAAAGGCTTTGAATATGGACCTAGCAATATGGTGACAGGAACTGCCCACGAAGCAAAAGGTCTCTCACACCCTGCAACAGGGTTGCAAGGCTTTTATCACTTTCACAGAAATTGGAAACACATCATCATTGGTGTTCAAAATCAATCATTTCATTGGTCTGAGCTGACTAAAACAGATTTCATTGGCTCTGTCTGACTCTAACAACCGGGAAGGCAAACAGGCACAGTGGCTAACAATGGCACAATTATGCTTTCGTATTCCTGACCCTGAATGTCTCAATGGGCCGGTCTTATCTGCTTTTCTGTTTCAAGCATGGATTTCCAGTGGCTGGGAAATCAGGGGGTACAAGCTAACCAGTTCTTCCTCTCTGCAGCTGTAAGACTGTAGAGTCTATATAGCAATACTAAATAACTACTCACAAGTCGTTTTTGCTTTGAAATGGATATATTGCTTGTATCTCCGCAGCAAAGAAAGACACTACTGACTTTCCCCACCACCACTTCCTTTTATACACCTTTCCTGCCCATTTCCCCTTCTTCTCAATTTCCTTATTAGAACTTGTTGCTTCACAAGTTCCGTAACATAATTTCCACCGCCCTCTGCTGGCTTCAGAATGTCACAGAGAGAATTGATTCAGCCAGGATGATTCAATCAGGATGTCACGGAAGAAAAATTGTGATGTCTTCATGCCGTCAGAAATTGACTCCGGACAGCAGCAACGTTTTCCCCAACTATCAGCATTTTTTGCAAACAAAGGCCTCTGCAAAGTCAGGACATATGGGACTTTCAATCATTGGAAGCACCCATGAAAATTCTTTGTAAAACTATGTCTCCCTCTGATGAAGGCATAATGTAAATACATAATACATATATTGGAAAATATATATTGAATGTATCCAGAAACAGAAATTAGAAATATATAAGAAATTATAAAGAGATGTATGCATGTAGTTCAGAGGTAGAAATAGGCTCTTCCTAAAAGCTGAAAATGAGGTACCACAAAGAGGCCAGGCTCTATGGAAGGGATGTACAGGCATCTGGCAAATGTCAAGAGACCCTCCGTACTAAGGGGAGCTTATCGTAAGATTATCGATGTAGCCTTGCTGTCAAGAAGCCCCCATACCAGGAAAGACTGATCTTAAGATGGAAGGAAGGTCTTGCTATCAGTAGCTGGTGGTAGACACTCTGGCGCTATAGGGTACGGGATGGTCCTCTAATAGCAACTGTTTGTATAAAGGTGCTTAATGGAAGGTCAAAGGTATTGAAGTTAAAAATATGCTATTAGAAACAATGTAAAGTGGACTTTTGTGATGCACATTTGTGATGCTTGTATGATACGTGCATATTATTATAAAGGGTATATAAACCAAGGCAATTCCTTTGTTCAGTACCCTGTTTCCTGGAATATCAGCTGGGTCCATATCGGAACCCAGATGCCTTAAGGTGCCAGACACAGGAGTATGTCCAAAACAATCATTTATTAAAGCAAAGTAAACAGGCCTCAGAGACACTTGCTTCAGCGCCTCTGGTCAAAACTCAAAGATTGTAGCAATTTCTAGCATGTAAAACAAACTCAGTCAATATTCCGGATTAAACTGGCAAAAAACCCGGATTAAACAAGAGTTCTTCCAAAGCACACTAAAATCACACAGTTCAATGAAAACAAACAAAGAGCCGTGAAGAGAAGCCGTCGTCCAAATGCAGTCCAAAGTCGAAGAAATCCCAGTTGAAGGTTCCAAAGTCCACTTAGGCAGCGTTGTCGTCAAAAGCAGTCTGAAGTCAAGGAGAGGGGAAATCTGCAATTATGAGAATCCAAGCTGGTCGGTACACGAAGGCAAACAGCAACCTGCAGATCCAGGACCCAAGCCCAACAGGAAAGCGGCAGCGACAAGACCGAAGGCACGAAACCAACACTTTGCCTACTGCAAAGTTCTATCATTCCAGTGCCTACATTTTGTCTTACAGTTCATCATCCGATGATGAGTTGCCCTCCACCCCATCCTCAC
Source organism: Anolis sagrei ordinatus (assembly GCF_025583915.1). NCBI lineage: Eukaryota > Metazoa > Chordata > Lepidosauria > Squamata > Anolidae > Anolis > Anolis sagrei. The sequence continues at coordinate 354,155,314 of NW_026844366.1, read as the reverse complement.
CACTCTCAGCTGGCTTAGCTTCTACAGCTGAATGCCAATGCCCATCCCTCCAACTCTTCCACCTCTTGTCAAGACTTAGGTCTCCCCATGATTCCACAGTATTACCTGATTGCCAATCCCCGCCACCAGAAAACCCCACAAAAGTGTCACTAGACGTTGGTTGAGGACACACATTCTGAACACACATTCTGAACCTCCTGTACCTTGGTCCAATCTAGTGACTCCTCTTCGTCCCCATCACTCCCAGACCCATCATTCCCAGAAAAACCCATGAAATCCTCTTCCTCTGTGGGAGCAGTAAATATGTCTCCGACGCTCCATATCTGATTCCTGCTCTCAAATAATCCTCTTAGTCCCTCTATTCCCATCTGTATCTCCTTCCTCCTCCTCACTCATTTCACTCTTGGAGAAACCCTCAAAGGACTCTTCATCAGTGGGTGACATAAGTATCTCCCGGATCCTCTTCCTTTGCTGTTCCTCGTCTAATACCTGGGCACCTCCTCTACCACTCCTACTACCAGTTGCAGCGTTGCCAACAGACTCTACTACAACAGTCCATAACCGGTTGGCACCAACTGAGAGTAAACTGAGAGTAAACTGTAATTTTGCAGACCTTGCAGACTCTCTTTTGTCTCTTTTTCTCAAAACTTCTCCCTGCCATTACACCTCATTATGTTTTTAAATGTTCTTTTAACTACTGTTTTCACTGTTTATTTTGTTTTACTTGTTTGCCTTTATTAACTTGTCGTTTACTATGTATATATTGTTTTATTGTGTTTTACTCATGTTGTGAGCCGCCCTGAGTCCTTTCAGGTAGATGGGGCAGGATAGAAATAATAATTGCAATCCCAGGCGACAGTAGGATTGAAGAGAAGCAACTGGAAAAGCTGACATGATACGAGGATTGAAAGATTGAACTGCAGAGACTTTGGCACAAGCCAGTCAAGGGGGTCCCAGTGGTGATCGGCACACTGGGTGCAGTGCCTAAAGACCTTGGCCTGCACTTAAACACAATCGGTGTTTGTGTTTGTGTGCAAAAGGCTGCCCTACTTGGATCTGCATTCATTATTCACTGATACATCACACAGTCCTAGACCCTTGAGAAGTGTCCGACGTGTGATCCAATACAACAGCCAGCAGAGTAACCTTGTTAGCTGTGTTCTCAATTTGTTGTGTTTCAAATAATAATAACAATAATAATTATTATTATTACTAGGACGGTGTTGTGACTCAGCTGGAATCTCAAAGTGATAGTGTCAATGATTCTGATGAGGATGATGGGATTCAGATTTGCAGTCAGGTGCAAAACGAAGTCCCTGTGATAGACGAGGAAGAACAGGGTACAGAAGTTCAGTTGTTCCCTCACAGCAAGGGATGACTCTGCTGTTGATAATGAAACTACTGAGAGCCAGGTGCATTCTGATTCAGGAAGGGAGGACAGTTGTTCTCGGCCAGATAATGAGCAAGAAAGCACTAACGAACAGATTGACCTTGATGAGGCTGGAGCTTTAGATCGAACTGATCGCTTGGAATTTAAGCTTCGAAGGAGTGTGAGAATTGCTAGCAAGCGAGAGAGGGAGGCCAAGGGCCAGAGAAACGCCTTCATGTTTTCCAAAGGGTATTAAACAGGCTGTTTGAAAATACGAACAGATTGACCTTGATGAGGCCGGAGCTTTAGATCGAGCTGATGGCTTGGAATTTAAGGTTCGAAGGAGTGTGAGAATTGCTAACAAGAGAGAGAGGGAGGCCAGGAGCCAGAGGAACGCCTTCATGTTTTCCAAAGATTTGAAGGAGTGTGAGAATCGCTAACAAAAGAGAGAGGGAGGCCAGGAGCCAGAGGAACGCCTTCATGTTTTCCAAAGATTTGAAGGAGTGTGAGAATTGCTAACAAGAGAGAGAGGGAGGCCAGGAGCCAGAGGAACGCCTTCATGTTTTCCAAAGATTTGAAGGAGTGTGAGAATCGCTAACAAAAGAGAGAGGGAGGCCAAGGGCCATAGGAACGCCTTCATGTTTTACAAAGGGTATTACACAAGCTGTTTGAAAACACTCCAGTGTCAGAGCAACTTCTCGCTTCAGCCAAGAGACTTAGGATTTATCTTGCAGTTTTCATGTTCATGGTTTCAGGACTTTGTCATGTTCTCATGGGACTTTGCCTTGTCTTCGTGGATCCTGTTTTCCCAGTGCTACCTGGTATTGATCTTTGGAACTATACTTTTGCCTTTTTGAACTTTTATCTTTTACTTTAATGAACCATAAAGACTATTGCTTGTGTGCTGTTTGGTGTCTAAAGCAAGGTGATTCTACTCTGAGGTGCAACAGACGTTCCATCTGCATCAACGGGCAGAAGTGGGCAGGGACAGGCAACACAAAATGGCGTCCGGATCACAAAATGGAGGCCCCACCGGGCTTGCTCCCCTCAGTCTTCCAAGGGTCAGAGTTACTGTTTCTGTGTCTCTTTCCTCCCTCTTTCCTCAGCCAGGTGTCAACTATGATCAATACAACTCTATGGGACCGACCATGGGCAAAATCATGTAGAACACATTCTGCTTTTCAGTCTGAAACTTAAATAAAGTCCATCCTTTAGCAACCACACCTGACTATTATCAAGCAAAAAGAAAGAAAGAAAAACCCATTGACAAAACTCATTTGGAAAAATAAAAAAATGTTCAAGATTCAAGAGAGAGAGGTGGAGTGGCATGACCAAATTTGGGGCTACATTACGACGCAGCAGCTTGGATATGGATAAAAGAATTGATTTCTTTTAGAAATGAAAATAGGTGTACTTAAAATAATGAATTAGAGCAGTACAAGAAAGGAGATTCCACCTGAACACGACCCCCCACCCCTATAAGAGATAGTAACTTATAGTTTTGCTAAGGGCAAGGACACCTGGATAATAAGGGTTAAGCCTTGGTCAGTTTGGTGTGTATCATTTAATCAAGGCTTTATGCCCTATTTTCATATGTTTACAGCAGAAAGTAACCAATTTATTACTGAAAATCATGCCACAAAAGTATTTGAATTTTCCCATCTGAGGCACACCTGGGCTCCTGATGGTCCCCCATCTCACAAACAAGGGACTCTCTTTCCCCCTCATGGATATATTTCCCTTTATGGACCTTCCTATGAATAATATGAACTATGGACACTGGGGGAGGGTAGTTGGGTTTACTCTCTGTATTATGATTTCTATATTTTCATATTTTCTCCTGTATTTCTATATTTCCCTTCATGTATCTGACCTTGCCCTGACCCTTTTGCCCCCTTCCCTTCTCCTTGAGGAAAATGTATAAGGAAGTTGCCCTGCCTTTGCAAAAAGCAATTAGCGATTTTTAAGACCCTTATCTCAGAACATTTCTTGCATGGAAAATTAACAAAGAATTATTTTCTTGACTTCGGAGTTGGGCCATCAAGAAGATAATCATTTGGCAGACTTTTTAATCACATTACAATGGGGGGAAACTAGGACCTTCGGGAAGTCCTCTTCCCCAACCCATTTTCTTTCAAGCCTTTCCATTAAAGACATTCACCCAAAATCTCCCCCATTGTGCCCCCCCTGCAAGAGGAAAACCCGGATTAAGTAGTCAATGCTTATCTCAGATCAACCACGACACAATAGACAGGTTTCGCTTGAAGGCCATTTAGGACTCGCTGAGCCACATGGACATTTCCTGAGTTCCATAATCCATTCAAGAATGCATTGTATTCCCTTGTCCCACCTCCCTCCCTCCTGATTCGTCGACGCGCCAAGGCGGCAGAAGCCTTGTGATTGGCCCAGGCGCTCGAGGGGCAGAGAAGCCCCCTCCCAGTCAATCACCTTCAAGCCAGGCCGGGGGGGGGGGGAGAGATTCAAACCCCACACTGTTTTTTCTATAAAAAATGGCATTTATTTGTGTACATGTATGCTTAGCTTGGCAAATGATTGCTGCTTTGTATCCTTTTCAGCTGAATCGCTAATAAAACATCTCCGTGGCACTGTTTTCAACTTTAGTGAGATTCTTTTTGGGAACTTAGGGAAAATAAAGTGCTTAAAATTAGGCTTCTCTTTGCTCACCAACGTAGTGACTCCTCTTTGGTGGGGCTGCATGGTCTCTCCTCCTGGGGTAGATCCTTCTAAAGTTCCTATCGATTTCAACTGCAGGTGTGCATTGGTCCAAACTTGGCCTGTAGAGTCTCCAGACCTACGGAGATAAGACAACCTACAATGAATTCCTCCTCTGTGAAAGAAGGTGCAAGAAAGATGCCCCCGGAACAGGTTAACAAAGTTTCTTTCTTTCTTTCTTTCTTTCTTTCTTTCGGATAGGGCCCTTGGGAGGGGTCTTCAACTGGGACCACCAACGGTTCTTCCCAAGGGCAGAATGACTGGACTCATGGGCTTGGGGCTGGGTGGAAAAGACCCCTTTGGAGGAAGTAGGCCCTGACTGGGAGAACTGGTATTTTCAGCTCCACGGAAGGCAGTCGTTGCTAAGGATTCCGTTTGTGGTTGCCTTACCTAAACATCAAGGATGGGAAGAGTCTCTTTCAGTGAAGGGTCTTCACTGTATGGACTGCAAATCCCATCCTCGGCCTGAGAGTTCTGCCAATGTGTAATGCAGATGGGGAAGACCTATGGGGAAGAGCATCCCCTTGCCAAGTGACATCTCCTTTCCCGTATGCAATCTAGCTCATCAGGAATCCAGATGAACTCTGGTCTTTTCCCTCGTGTACTCCTCTTCAAAAGGAAATGGGAAAAGGGCCAAACATGTCCCGCTCTCGTTTGCCTTCTGGAGCAATCCGTCCACTCTTTGGGAGGCACCAACGTTCCCCTCCAGTTTGGATAAACTGTTTCCTGAGTGGCATCTATTTTCTGTTGCAGGTGACCTTGAACTTCAAAGATGTGGCCATCTACTTCACAGAGGAGGAATGGAGGTTGCTGGGCAAGAAGCAGAGGGCCTTGTATGAGGAGGTCATGATGGAGACCTATGAAAATGTGGCCTTCCTGCGTAAGGACCTCCAAAACATTCCCTTTCCTCAGGAGAGTCAGGGCCCTTTCAATTCCTCAACCTTGAATGTCCTCTTCAGCTCAGGTCCTTGTTTTCCAGGAACATCAAGGGGTTCCCCTTAGCAACAGTGAGCAATTCCCAACCAGTCCTTCTCTGGGTCTGGAAGGTGCCTCTGGGAAGGCCCACAAGAGTCCAGAAAGCGAAGCCTTCCCAGGCAGCCCTGGGCTCTCAGGTCCACTCGTGTGTCCTTCAGAGTAATCACAACCCGTTAACACTGGTCTTGTGGTTTTGTCTAAATGCATGCCCATGTTTGTGGATGGGTATACTCTGGTAGAGAGGCAGAAATGGGACCCTGAGAGGAGAGTGTCCCCGCTTGTCATCCCAAGAGCAAGGTCACACCTGGCCCAAGGCTATCAGCCCAGTTGCCCTCTTCTCACCCCCTCAACCGACCACCACCTCATTGGCCTGCAGACCCATCCTTCCCATTTCCAGTTTTGACTAGCCTATTGGGTGGCCTGATTCTTCTGCAGCTTTGCTGTAGTCTCTCACCCCTCCGTCCTCTGCACGCCTGACTACTCTCCACTTCTTCCTCCATTCTCGTGTCCCCATCAGCCCTACAAAAGGTTCTTCCTCCCTGAATGTTTGGATTCACACTTGTCTATCCTTGTCTTTCTTTATAGGAGATAACTGGTGGGCCACAAAAGCCAGCATGAAGGATAGCCGTCATCTTAGGCACAAGCTGCATCTTGCCCAACATCTTCAAACCCACAAGTGTCAGCACTGTGGGAAATGCTTTTCTCGGAAGGGACACTTTGAGCATCACTTGAGAATCCATACAGGAGAGAAACCCTATGAATGCCAGCACTGTGGGAAATGCTTTGTTCAGAAGGGATACTTAGAGCGTCACTTTAGAGTCCACACAGGAGAGAAACCCTATGAATGCCAGCACTGTGGGAAATGTTTTTTTCAGAAGGGACACTTTGAGCGTCACTTGAGAGTCCATAAAGGAAAGAAACCCTACAAATGCCAGCACTGTGGGAAATGCTTTGTTCAGAAGGGATACTTTGAGCGTCACTTGAGAGTCCATACAGGAGAGAAACCCTACAAATGCTGGCACTGTGGGAAATGCTTTGCTCAAAAGCCATACCTTAAGAATCACCTTAGAGTCCATACAGGAGAGAAACCCTTCAAATGCCAGCACTGTGGGAAATGCTTTGCTCAGAAGCCAGGCCTGAATCAGCACCTCAGAGTCCATACAGGAGAGAAACCCTTCAAATGCCAGCACTGTGGGAAAAGCTTCGCTTGGAAACCACACCTTGAAATTCATCTGAGATACCATACAGGAGAGAAACCCTTCCAATGCCAGCTCTGTGGGAAAAGCTTTGCTGGGAAGCTAGGCCTGAAGCGTCACCTGAGAGTCCATACAGGAGAGAAACCCAACAAATGCCAGCACTGTGGGAAGGGCTTTGCTGGGAAGGCAGACGTGAAGCGTCACCTGAGAGTCCATACAGGAGAGAAACCCTACAAATGCCAGCAGTGTGGGAAATGTTTTGCTTGGAAGCCAGACCTGAAGTGTCACCTGAGAGTCCATACAAGAGAGAAACCTTTCCAGTGTCAGCACTGTGGAAAATGCTTTGCTGGAAAGCCAGACCTTGAGATTCATATAAGAAACCACACGAGAGAGAAACCCTATGAATGCCAGCACTGTGGGAAATGCTTCACTCGGGTGGCAAACCTTGAGAATCACCTGGGAGTCCATACAGGAGAGAAACCCTATGAATGCCAACACTGTGGGAAATGCTTTGCTCAGAAGGCGGACCTTGAGCGTCACCTGAGAGTCCATACAGGAGATAAACCCTACAAATGCCAACCCTGTGCGAAAAGCTTTGCTCACAAGGCAGATTTTGCGCGTCACTTGAGAGTCCATACAGGAGAGAAACCCTACGAATGCCAACACTGTGGAAAATGCTTTGGTCGGAAGGCACACCTTGAGTGTCACCTGAGAGTCCATACGGGAGAGAAACCCTACAAATGCCAGAACTGTGGAAAATGCTTTCCTCAGAAGGCACACCTTCAACGTCACCTGAGAGTCCGTACAGGAGAGAAACCCTCCAAATGCCAGGACTGTGGGAAAGGCTTTGCTCAGATGGCATACCTTGATGACCCCCAGGTGATTTTCAAGGTGTGCCATCCGAGCAAAGCATTTCCCACACAGGTGAGAAATCCTAAAGGGGCCAGCAGTGCTTTGTTCATGGTTCATATTTAGGAAGCATCGGGATGTTCTCACTGAAGAGGAACTATGTAATAGTTATTTTAATAGAGAAACTATGTTTTATTTAGTTCAATAATTTTTATTAGTTTTAAGTAAATAATATTATATTGTACCTCAGGTTTGTTTCATCATAATGTTATAATTATTTTTGGTGCTGTTTTTGCTGCAAGGCACATGTTTTTAGAGTGTTTTGCACACATGTTTTCATTCAATAAAACTCAGAATTATTTGAAGCCTTTTGTGTTCTTTGCTGCCCATCCAACACCTCTGAAATGAGATTGAACTGGAGATAGAAGGCGGATAGAGTTTTCAGATCCACAAATAGGAGAGTTGGCTACGGAAAAGTGACAAAAGATGTGATTATTTATGTTGTGAAAAAAAGTTTTAGAGATGAGATTTTGCAGAAATATAAAAAAATCAAATTGACATATCACGGAATACAGATGATAATAAAGAAAGACATCCCATGTTGTAGTAAGACCTGCTACTACTGGTGCAAATGGTGGGTTGGAGGCTAGAGGAGAGAAACGGGTTACTGAAGAGTCAGACTCTGATGAGGAGTGTCAAAGGAAAAGGATCCGGGATATACTTATGGCCCCCACGGATGAAGAGTCCTTTGTGGGTTTTTCTGGGTCACAGAGTGATGGGAATGGGGATGAGGCTTTGGATTGGACTAAAGTTCGAGAGGTGCAAGCGGTTTGTGGGGAACCAACATCCAGTGATGCATTCATGGGTTTCTCGGGTGGCGAGGAGTGGCAATCGGGGAACACTACAGAAACATGGGGAGACTTAAGTCTTGACAGGAGGTGGAGTGGTTGGAGAGATGGTAACAGGAGTTCACGTGTGGTTCATGGGACACCTGCACGGGATAATGACGGGGTGTTGGCTAGCTCTTCATCGGAGGATGAGGATGTGTAATATAAGCAAGGTCAAAAATGGGGAGCCTTTGCAGAAGGCAAGGTGTTACTTTGGGTATCGTATGCTCTTGTCACTGCCTGTTCGTGTTTGGGATTTTGGATCCTGGATCTGCAGCTTGGCGTTCCGTTTACTTCGTTAGGACTGACTTCTCGTGAGTGTGGAATTCTCCTCTCCTGAACCTTGGACTATTTGATGACGACGCTGCCCGCTGGATTTGGATTCGATGCTACTCCGGTTTGCCTCTATCCAGGGCCGGTTTATCAATTACTCGAAGTAAGCAGCTGCTGTACACTTTTTTTTTGGCCAGGGGCGCCGCGCAGAGCCGCCTCTGTAAATGCCCCTCTCTCTGCCTCCCTCTCCTTCTTGAAGGCGACACGGAGACGGGGCACTCCGCCGCCTCCCTTCTGGTTCCGCGCATGCGCCCCACAGTTGGATGGGAAAGGCGGGCTTCTCTGCTTCCCTCCACTCAGTGGGTGCGCACGTGAGGAGACGAGGGGAGCTGCTCTTTCTCTCTCCTGCGCCTTCCCCGCGCTGCCTCAGGACGATGAAGCCGAGCTCCCTCTGAAGGTGGTGCTGCTGCCTCCTCCAGGCATCAGGTGCCTTCCTGCTGTGCTCCCAAAGAGTGACTTGGAGGAAAGCAGCCCACCCGGGCCGTCTCAGTGGGTTAGTCACTCGCCGCTTGGGGGGGGGGCTCATCAGCCCAAGAGGGATGCGCCACCTCCAAAGGTTTCCATTGTGGACCCCAGAGAGGAGACAGCAGGCAGGTGCCCTGGGGAAGGAGGGAAAGAGGGGCGCTCTGTTCATGCTTTGCCTTTGAGTGCTTCTACACCAGGCATGGGCCAACTTCAGGCCCCACTTCCATATAAAACCCCCGGAGGGCCCAAGTTGGCCCATGCCTGAACTACACTATGGAATGAATGCAGTGCCACACTTTCAACTGCCCTGACTCAGTGCTGTGCTATCCTGGGAGCTGTAGTTTGCTGGGCTTTGGCAGAGAAGGCATTGTGGGGGTCCTTCCACACAGCTGAATAAAATCCCACATTTTCCGCTTTGAACTGGAATATATGGCAGTGTGGACTTGATGGCGTGAGCCCCCGCCATGAAATTGGTCTGCACTGCGGCAGGGAGTTCCGCAGTTCCCAGTGGTCACCAAGGGAGAAAACGGATGGAATGTGCCCCAGCCAGCAGCTCAAAGCAAAGGACTGCATGAAGTTTTTCTTTCACTTTCCCCTCTCCCTTTTCTTTGTAACAAAATCCCCCAATAAAACACTTAAAATTGAAACTTTAAATCTTTTCCGCTTGTTACTTTGTGTCCCCTTTACTGCCTGAAACTTTGCTAACACAAAATAACCCTTTTTCTGAGCTCTGGGGAACCGTGAGCTCACTGGGGATGCCCTCCCGGCATCCCCAGGCCCCTGGATTTGCGTTAGCTAAAATCGTGGATACGGAGGTTTTCCTAATGGCCCCCTTTATCCGCCAAAACAACAACATGGCGGATCGGGCCCGTTCAAATTTTATATTTTTCTACATTAACTTCTAAGATTAACTGCTATCTTGGTTTTCTCATTTTTGACTCCTGCACTCGTGAAATAATTGTTTTTGTTTACTCATTAAATTTGGCCGAGTCACCAGCTGATTGTCAATTTTCGCCGGCTTTTGCTGCTTGGTTCTTTCCGCGTGCGGTCGCTCGCTCCAGCATGGCTCCAGCCGCCTGGGATCCACCGCCGCTGCCCAAGGGGAAGCCTTGGAAGTGGGGGATCGGGCAGGGAGGCCCGATCCCCGGTTGGGAGCGCTAGTTCCACCAAGGACGGGACAGTAGAACGCAGCTCCCCCTTCAGCTCCAGCTCCTGTTCAGCAAAACGAACTGATCTCCTGATGGCCAGCCTAAACCATAGGCTGGCCCCTGCCTCCAAACCCCTCCGTTCAGACCTTTGGGACTTCTAGCCCACTTCTTCTTTATGAAATGAATAAAATATTTTCTTAATGTAATAAAACTGGGATCGGGATGGGTGGTGGGTTGCGATGCATGAATTGCCTGTATACTGATGGTGCCTGTATTTTTTAGATAGATATGAAATATGTGTCCCTCAATCAACTTCCCTGTGTCTTCGCCCCCCTGACCTCTTACCCCATAAAAGCCAGCCTAATCAGGAACTGCCTGAGGGAAAGAGCCCAAGCCTCTTTCCCCCAAATCACCCATTGATTGACTCATTTTGCATGGACAATACTGCTGACCCCCCCAATCTCGTCTTCGGAGCAGGGCCAACGAAGGAGGGATGGGTCAGCAGAGCCTCGGGATAAAAGACTGATTGACTCAACCAGAAGTTGTTGATCCTCCGGGCGGTCTGACTTCGATCCAGCTATTCCTATCCCTTGCCAGACTCATTAAGAACAGGAAAGCCTTTGTTTGACAAACATCACCCTCTTCCCGCCTTGGACAATGGCCCGCATTCCAGCAGGCAGGAAATCCCAAATCCCATCATCTTTCCCCCATTGTCCGCGGCTGTCCCGCCTCCTCGCTCCTGATTGGCCAGAACCCAGGAAGCGAGCAGAGGGCGCCCACTGGCCCTCCCGAGGCAGAAAAACGCTCCCATTGGCTCCTGTCGGGGGAGGGCGGGATTACCTCCTCCCAGCTGTTCCAGCCTCAGCCAATCAGCGTGAAGCCGGCTGACAGGGGGGCGGGCGGGATTTTCAAACTGCTTTTCCTTTGTTTCACACTGTATAAAAATGCCTGGAAATTCTTGTACAGTATGCTTGCAGTGGAATGATTCCTGTAATGCATCCTTTTCAGCTGAATCGCAAATAAACCTCGATCGCTGGACTTCTTCCGCCTCTGGTGACCTTATTATATTCTGCGCTCTTGGATTGGCTTCTAGCAATCTCACCAAGGTATCCAGGACCCTCTTTGGTGCGGTCCTTGGGCTCTCCTCCCTGGAGAGACCCCCTAAAAGAGCTCGATATCACCTCTATTAATGCAGGCCAAAATCCCATTGGCTTTTTTTGCCACTGTATCATATTCGGGTTCTAGGCTGTGTGGAAGGCCCAAACTGTCACTGATTAATTTTGACCATTTCAACACATTATCCAAAACATCACAGCAATGCAATACTGTTAATTTCACAGTGACCTATTATGTATCCTCTTTGGCCTGGATTATATGGCAGTGTAGAAGGAGGTTTGGGGCTCTTCTGCACAACTGTATAATCCATAATATCAAGGCACATAATCCATATTATCTGCTTTGAACTGGATTATTACAGGGCCCTACCAGGCAGACCTTATATCCCAGGATCTGATCCCAGGTTTTCAGTTTATCCCAGATGATCTGGCAGTGCAGACTCATATAATCCAGTTTAAAGCAGAAAATCTGGGATCAGATCCTAGGATATAGGACCTGTCAGGGACCTTCCACACAAACATATAACCCAGAATATCAAGGTAGAAAATCCCACAATATCTGCTTTGAACTGGGTTATCTGAGTCCACAATCAGATAATGTGGGTTTTTCTGCATTCATATTCTGAGATATAGGGCTATGTGGAAGGGCCCTGAGTCTACACTGCCATATAATTCAGTTCAAAGCAGAGAATCTGGATACAGCTGTGTAGAAGAGGTTTTGGATCGACACTGCCCTATAACCCAGGATCTGAACCCAGATTATGTTCTTGTGGGTTTTTTCGGGCTATAGGGCCATGTTCTAGAGGCATTTCTCCTGACGTTTCGCCTGCATCTATGGCAAGCATCCTCAGAGGTAGTGAGGTCAATTCAACTTAGAGGTGGGTGAAAGGTCAGGAGAGAATGCTTCCAGAACATGGCCATACAGCCCAGAAAACTCAAAGCAACCTAGTGATTCCGGCTATGATAACCCAGGATCTGAACCCAGATTATTTTCTTATCCCAGATTAATAAATAAAGATTATTATTATTATCTGGCAGTGTTTAACCCAGTTTAAAGCAAATAATCTCAGTTCAGATCCTGGGATATAAGGCAGTGAAGAAAGGGTTTTCAGCCCCATCTACGCTGCCATATAAAATACGGATTCTCTGCTTTGAACTGGATTATATGGCAGTGTGAACTCAGATAACCCAGTTCAAAGAAGATAATGTGGATTATCTGCCTTGTTATTCTGGGTTGCATGGCAATGTGGAAGGGCCCTTTGATACCTGATGAATTGCACTTTGTTATTTGTGCCTTAGGGTACCCATAAATCGGAAATGACTTAAGGGCACACAACAACAACAACAGTTTAAAATACTTTAATCTGATCGGAGGATAACCTTGTTAGTCAGATAATGTAACAGAACTGCTTATTTGTGGTCTGGCTGCATTTACTTAGATTATTGTTAGCTAGGAAAGTCTGCCTCAAAGGGGGATTGATGGACTGCATGGCCATCCAAGAAATCATAATCAAAGCCCTCCTGACAAAGAGCCATCCAGCCATAGATAGAGATAGATCTATATGATTCACACACACACACACACACACACACACATATGGAAGACATAATATCATAGATTTGAAAGGGATCCCTAAAGAAGGACAATTCTATGTTGCATGTTCCAGAGTAGGCAAACCAGACAATCTCCACATCAACACTGACAAAGAAACAACAAGAAGTACTGTTTACCCACAAGCATAAAGAAATTGCATAGATTAGAAACCAACACTTTCTCATTACTTTCTTTTCAAGATCACCAGACTGGATCACAGCAACGCATGGCAGGGGATGGCTAGTGTGTGTGTGTGTGTGTGTGTGTGTGTATATATATATATATACACATACACACACACACACACACACACACACACACACACACACACAGCCAGTAGGAAGTCCAAAATACCTGGAGGGCCAAAATTTGTCCATGCCCATATATATATATATATGTGTGTGTGTGTGTGTGTGTGTGTCTGTGTGAGATTGGTTTTTTTTTGGGGGGGGGCGCCAGAATACTCTTTGCTTACCATTGAAAATTACCTAGGGCCGCCTCTGCCTCTATCTTGACTTCTGGACTTCAACTGACTATGGCTTCTCTCTCCCTGCTGTTTCTGTTCTCTGTTAACTCTTTGGGTGCAGTTTGCTTGTTTACCGCTGAAGATTGTGTTTAATCCGGATCTTTTCTCCAGATAATCTGGGTTATTTCTCCAATTGCTTTATTTTGCACCAAGGTTGGTCTACATCTTGAGTTGTTGCCAGAAGCACTGAAGTTAAATGCTTCTGAGCTTAATTTCCGTTGGACTTAATAAACTTTGCCTTTGGACTAAGAACTGTGTGTGGCCCCTTTAAGGTGTCTGTGTCTTGACATCCTAGGTCATATACTGCCAAAAAGAAGGGATTACTGTTACTTGACAGAGAAGCTAAGGAAGAAAAACATTGTATATAGATGGGGGAAATTAGAAGGATTATCATTTTATTTTAATAAAAGATGATTCAGGACTGTTACTCTGCAACAAACAAAAGAATTCTGTGATAATTGACCTACAAAACCCTATATGGTTCCGGCCCAGTGTATCTGTCCGAACGGATCTCCCTCTACGTCCCACCTCGGAGTCTTAGATCTGCTGGGGAGGCCCTGCTCTCGACCCCGCCTTTATCACAAGTGAGGCTGGCAGGGACGAGGAGCAAGGCCTTCTCGGTAGTGGCCCCTCACCTGTGGAACTCACTCCCCGGGGAGATTAGATCAGCGACTTCCCTTTGTTCATTCAGAAAAAAACTGAAGACCTGGATGTGGGACCAGGCTTTTGGACATTCTGGCAGCTAAAGGAAAGACCTTGATGATGGGCAGGAATTGACGGAACGGAATGGATTTATGGAACTCTGAACACTGACCATGAGATTGTTTACTATTGTGTTATGTACTGATGTTTTTAACCTGTTAACTGTTTAATTGCTTTTATGTATGTATGTATTTTTGACATAGGCATCGAATTGTGCCTTCCTTTGTAAGCCGCCCTGAGTCCCCCCTTGGGGGTGAGAAGGGCGGGGTAGAAGTAATTGAAATAATAATAAATAAAATAAAATAATAATAATTCTAAACACAGATTGGAAGAAGAGGAACTGGAAGGAGCGAGTGGCAGGATAGGACAAATTTGTTGGTTGTCCAATATGTTACGTCATTTTAGGATTACAAGAATCATGGGTTTGGGGGCCCGGCATGTCAAGCTCCCAAAGAACCAAATAAGACACAGGCGAGATGAAGGCAAAGAACAGAGGTGTTTATTCACCTTGACCAAAGTGGTTGTCAGTAAAGACTGCTCTCCAAAAACTGACAGTGGTTCAACACAAAGAGATTTTTGCTGCACCAGTTGTTGATTGGTCCAGACCGATGGTGGCTAGGGTCCACCCACTGATAGGTGCTGGAGCACTGTTCATTGTTGCTGTTAATTGATTGGGAAGTGTGGTAGGAAATTTAATAAACTCTCATTGCTTGATTTGAAGTTTTGAAGCTGCCTTTTGGTCTGCCCATGGAAGGCCAATGGAAGGTTCCCATGGAAGGGTTATGGGAGGAAGGAATGCGGCTGTGCTGGAGTTAATGGGATTTATGGACATGGGTTTTGGCTGGTCACACAGTGGGTGCATGTGGAATTCGAGGCACGAATGGAAGGTGAAAAGGAGAAATGTGTCAGGAGGAAGGTGCATCAAGCTAACCCATGTTGGGATCACCTTACATCTGCAAACTGAAGCCATCACTGTGGAAGAGCATGCAGATCAAGAATAGGGCTCTACAGTCACCTACAGACCCACCACCAAGACCCTACACTTGGAAGGCAATCAGACTCAGGTACAAGTGATAGCCTATGATGCTGCCAGGGGTGTTGGCACAACCTCAATGAGGACCCCAGAGGTGGTCTGATTTGGCAATTAGGACGAGAAAATGTACCCAGAATGAAAGTCAGATAAATTCTGGAAAAACCCACAGCTCTTCTCAAGCTCATGTTGTGTCTCCAGGAGCATTGTGAGGGGATTATGTCTTTTCCTTAAACTGAGATGCCCCTTGAGGTGAGTGGTGCTGTGTATGTGGTGCCTGTGCAACTTTGGCGACTTCGTTGGGAAGCCGCCTGAAACCGGGAGAAAAGTTACCGCAGGTGCCATTGGTGAGCATCCTATGGAGCCATAGGTCTGGGAGTATGTTTCAGGATTCTGATGTCTGACACCAACCTGGTTTCAGCTGCCTTTCTGAGGCACCTCCGCCCCCGACCCCTTTTCTCTCCCCAGTCTCCTGCTCATGGCCCTCCTTTCCTTTTACTCGTGGCCCTGTTCCAGGTCTCAATACAACCCAAGAATCAGCCTCCCAGGCCCCAGGTGGGAATCCTGTGGACCTCCAGGTGAGGTGGGACTGGGACTCCTATGAACCTTGATCAGAGGAGGCAACGAGGGGAGTACAGCTGGGAGGAGGTGTCCAACAAAGCCGTCTGTGGCCTCAGTCCTGCCACAGCTTTGTTATGGCTGATAGAAGAGATCATTACCAAGAGCGATCCTTTGTAGAGGCAGGAAAGTACATTTTTCTTTTCAGCTGAGACCCTGGCGTGGAATCTCCACCAAAAGCAAAGCAGAGTGAGGATAAAGGGGTTGACTTTCTCTGTTATACATCTTCAAGTGCAGGCAAACAAAGAGACATGCTTCTACATGCGTTAACATCATTACTATGTCACCTTAGCATCATAGAAATATCAAATTATATCTTTGTACATGCAAGGAGCATGTCTCAGCATTCCGCTTACACAGATCCATCAAGGGGCCTACTTTTGACCTGTCAGGAGGGATGGAAGGAGACTCTTTACTTTTTGAAGTAAGAAGGTATAGCCTGTACTAAGTCGTACCAGGTCTCTGGAATATATAGATAGGCCCTCCCTCCCCCTCCCCCTTTCAACACAGATCTCCTTCAGCATCCCTGTGTATAGATAACATGCCCCCCTTCTCCTCCCCCTTTCAACACAGATCTCCTTCAGCATTCTTTCTGGCCTGTCAGCTTGGCTTCCTAATACAGAGAGTGAAGCAGGCTTTTTCCTTCCCCTGAGCAATTGCTCAGGAGCTCAGCCAAAATGCTCCGTTTCAGTTCAGTTGCGGACGCAGATGAGTCAGGAAAAACAGCCAACTGGGTTCAGCAAGAATATCAAAGTTTATTTATTTATATAGCAGCTGCTAGTTGACTTTCCGACGCAACAAGGCGTCTCTGGGGGAAGTCACCCAGCACAAAGGGTTAGGGTTTCTTTTATACATACAAAGGGGTTCGGCTTTAAGAGCCACCCCAAAGATTAAATCATTGGTTAAAAGAGCTGTCAATCTTATATTTATGTTAAGCAATTAGATCATATATTTTTAAGTTTCGTTTCCCAATAAGCAAACCCCTTTTTGGAAACATCTCAAGATGCTGAATACAGCTGGAAACAGCTGCTGATTTGGCGAGTTCCTCTTTGCAAGGTCAGCATGTCTCTTGACCGATACTTCACCCTTGCACAAAAAACTTCTCTTTGGCACCAAAACCCGTCTTTGTTTCCCATATATGGTCAAGTCCATATCCGTTCTCCTTTCTACATGAAGACTCCGGCACTTTGTAAAACTAAAGCTATATTTTCTGAAGAGCCTACAGAACAAAATTGAGGGGTATTTGCCATCATAACTATTAGGTCCATTGATCTGCAAAAATATGGGATCTGATTCTGCCTTAGTATTACAATATAATGGTATAGTACAATATAGTAATATATAATACTGATATTGTACTATGCTAATAATAAAATATATATATCTTGTAAACCGCTCTGAGACAGGTGGCGTATAAATGTCGTAAATAAATTCTCTGTGTGGCCTTCTGCTTGTGGTGTTGGGACGAGGTCATCTGCATATATAAAGCTTTTGGTGAGTGGTGAATAACTATAATAAATTGCAATAACCTTTAATTTTGCCTCAAGCTTCAGAAGGAATACTGCCCAATGTTCCCAGTCACTTGCAACCTGTCTACTGGGAGGGTCATGAGAGCATGGTGATGTCATTCTTGTCATTTAACGTGGGCTTTAAC
>NW_026844366.1:354037456-354138020 GCF_025583915.1 Anolis sagrei ordinatus | reverse complement strand
AGGCCAAAATCCCATTGGCTTTTTTTGCCGCCACATCACATTCCTGGCTCATGTTTAACTTCCTGTCCACGCAGACTCCAAGATCTTTTTCACACGTCCTGCTCTCGAGCCGGGCACCATCGTCCCCCATTCTGTATCTTTGCATTTCGTTTTTCCTGCCTAAATTGAGTATCTTGCATTTGTCACTGTTGAACTTCATTTTGTTAGTTTTGGCCCTTCATTTCTCTAATCTGTCAAGATCGTTTTGAGTCCTGCTCCTGTCCTCTGGAGTATTGGCTCTCCCTCCCAATTTGGTGTCGTCTGCAAACTTGATGATCATGCCTTCTAACCCTTCATCTAAGTCATTAATAAAGATGTTGAACAGGACCGGGCCCAGGACGGAACCCTCCTGATGGCACTCCACTTGTCACTTCTTTCCAAGATGAAGAGGAAGCATTGGTGAGCACCCTCTGGGTTTGTCCATTTAACCAGTTACAGATCCACCTCACCGTAGTTTTGTCTAGGGACTAGTTTCCTTGCCAGAAGGTCATGGGGGACCTTGTCGAAGAAGGCCTTCCTGAAATCCAGGTACGCCACATCCACGGCATCATTCCCCGCATGTACCCAGCTTGTAAGTCTATCGAAAAAAGAGATCAGATGAGTCTGGCATGACTTGTTTTTGATAAATCCATGTTGACTCTTAGCGATGACCGCATTTGTTTCTAAGTGTTTGCAGACCACGTCCTTGACCATCTTTTCCAGAATCTTGCCTGGTATCGACATGAGGCTGACTGGACATTGGTCATTGTTTGGGTCATCCTTTTTTCCCTTCTTGAAGATTGGGACCACATTGGCCCTCCTCCAATCTGCTGGAACTTCTCCCGTTCTCCAAGAACTCTCAAAGATGGTTGCCAATGGTTCCGAAATGACTTCCGCTAGTTCCTTCCGTACTCTGGGGTGTAGTTGGTCTGGCCCTGAAAGGGGACTGGAACTTATTTAGAGCGGCCAGGTATTCCTGGACGACTCTTTTCCCAATTTGGGGTTGGATGTCCTCTAATCCCTCACCCACTCCATCTTGGGTGTTCCTTCTCTGGTGTAGAGCCAGCCCTTGACTTCTGCCCCTGAAATGTGAGGGGAACCATACACATTCCATACAACGTTCTTCTCAGTCAGGATTTTCGTAGATTGTATGTTGTGTTTCCTCATCAGCTTCCCTATCAGCTTCCTCAGTTTCCTCATCAGCTTCCCTGAAGGAAATTTACCTCAGGATTCAGGAGCAAAATCTAAGTATCATGGCTGCCTGAGCCCACATTGCCATATAACCCAGTTTGATACAGCTGTGTGGAAGGGGCCGAGGATAAGCCAATTCGAAGCAGGTATTGTGGAGGATCTGCCTGGATATTCCGGGAGGAAGGAAGGAAGGAGGGGCCCGGAGTTGGGGCCTGACAAGGCCTCATCGTGCTCTGGCGTGATTCAGGCCTATGCGAAGAGAACCTGAAGGAAATTTACCTCAGGATTCGGGAGGAAATCTAAGTATCATGGCGGCCTGAGTCCACATATCCATATAACCCAGTTTGATACAGCTGTGTGGAAGGGGCCGAGGATAAGCCAATTCGAAGCAGGTATTGTGGAGGATCTGCCTGGATATTCCAGGAGGAAGGAAGGAAGGAAGGAAGGAAGGAAGGAAGGAAGGAAGGGAGGAAGGGCCCGGAGTTGGGGCCTGACAAGGCCTCATCGTGCTCTGGCGTGATTCAGGCCTATGCGAAGAGAACCTGAAGGAAATTTACCTCAGGATTCGGGAGGAAATCTAGGTATCATGGCGGCCTGAGCCCACATTGCCATATAACCCAGTTTGATACAGCTGTGTGGAAGGGGCCTCAGGATTCGGGAGGAAATCCAGGATGAAACCCAGGACACCGCCATTTCCTCCTTCTAAGTATCATGGCGGCCTCAAACCGCGTTCCTTCTCTTGTGTAGAGCCAGCCCTTGACTTCTGCCCCAGAAATGTGAGAGGAACCATACACATTCCTTCCATAATAAGGTTGCAAAGAACGTTCTTCTCAGTCAGGATTTTCGTCGCCATGGAGAGAAGCTGAGGGCACCTATGAAAAGAGTTGGAGGCCCCTTCTATGCGGCCATATAACCCAGATTATCGAAGCAGATACTCCACATGATCTGCTTTGAACTGGCTTATAGGAGTCTACACTGCCGTATAACTCAGTTCGAAGCAGATCATCTGGATTTTATAATATGGCAGAGTAGAGGGGGCCTGTGAGGCTTCATGGTACTCTGGTGCGTTATTCAGGCCCCATAGAACAAAACCTGAATTTTACCTCAGGATTTTACCTCAAGACGCTTGAAAAGCATGGGGATAAAAGAAAATGCACGCGCTGAAAGGGCCAGATCACTTAGGAAATGTTATATTTCTGGTGTAAAGTAAGAGCAAAATGTCTTTAAAGATTTGGTTGGATGTAACAGTTATTCAGACCTATTAGAAGGAAACCTGATGGAAGGAGGGAGTTCCAGAGGGCTGGAATGAAAATGGATGGAAACCGATATAACCAAATGTGTAATATATTATTGGTGGCAAGCTCTTTCACCTCAGCAGACTGAAAGACCAAACCAAGTTCACAATAATGTCTGTTATAGAACTCCAATATGCTGATGATAATGTACTCTCTGCACATTCAGGAGAAGACCTACAAGCCACTCTAAACATGTGGTCATTCTGTGGCTTTCCAGATATTGATGACCTACAGCTCCCAGAGGCCTCTAGGGTGTGTGTGTGTGTGTGCTGGGAATTGTAGTCCATCAACCGCTTGCCACTCCTGCCTTGGGCTCAGTCCTGTGGGTCATTCTAGATGCAGGTGTTTTGGGGTCCACATTACCATAGCCTCAGTTATTCTGACATCCAGGGAAACCTCAGGCTTGATCTGCTCTTGGAGTGATTTCGTTGTCTCTTGGTGGTCTGTGTATGGCCGCATGCCTGCGTGAAGCACCTCCATTTGTACTCCCTGCAGGTGTGCCTGAGTCCGAACTTGGCCTGCAGAGTCTCCAGACACACGGAGAGAAGACAACCCAGTGAACTCCTCCTCTGTGGAAGAAGGTGCCAGAAAGATGCCCCCGGGACAGGTTAGCCAAGTCCCTTCCTTCCTTCTGTCGTTTCCTTCCTTCTCCTTCTTTCCCTTCCTTCTTTTCTTCTTTATTTCTCTCCTTACCCCTCCTTCCTTCCTTCCTTCCTTCCTTCCTTCCTTCCTTCCTTCCTTCTCCTTCCTTCCTTCCTTCTTCCCTTCCTTCCTTCTTCCCTTCCTTCCTTCCTTTTCTCTCCTCCCTCCTCCTCTCCTTCCTTCTTTCCCTCCCTTCCCTTTCCTTCTTTCCTTTCCTTCCTTCCTTCCTTCCTTCCTTCCTTCTTCCTTCCTCCTTTCCTTCCTTCCTTCCCTCTTTCCTTCTTCTTTTCCCTTTCTCTCCTCCTCCCCTTCTTCCTCTTTCCTTCCTTCTTTTCTTCTTTATTTCTCTCCTCCCCTCCCTCCTTCCTTCCTTCCTTCCCTTCCTTCTTCCTTCCTTCCTTCTTCTTTCCCTTCCTTCCCTTCTTCTCTTCCTTCCTCCTTCCTTCCCCTCTCCTTCTTTCTTTCTTTCTTTCTTTCTTTCTTTCTTTCTTTCTTCCTTTCCACCTGCCTTCCTTCTTTTTTCCTTCTTCCTTCTTCCCTTCCTCTTTCCTTTTATTTCTCTCCTCTCCCTCCTTTCTTTCCTCCCTCCCCTCCTTCCTTCTTGTCCTTTTCTTCCTTTCCTTCCTTCCTTCCTTCTTCCTTCCTTCCTTCCTCCTTCCTTCCTTTCTTCCTCTCTCCCTCCTCTTCCTTCCTTCCTTCCTTCTTCCCCTCCTTCCTTCCTTCCCTCCTTCCTTCCTTCCTCCTTCCTTCTTCCTTCCTTCCTTCCTCCTCCTTCTTCCTTCTTCTCTTCCTTCCTTTCCTTCCTTCCCCCCTCCGTCCCTTCCTTCTTTCTTCTTTCGTTCTCTTTCTTTCCTTCTTTCCTTTCTTTCCTTTCTTTATTTCGTTCTTTTTTTCTTTCTTTCGGATAGGGCCCTTGGGAGGGGTCTTCAACTGGGACCACCAACCGTTCCTCCCAAGGGCAGAATGACTGGACTCCTGGGTTTGGGGCTGGGCTGGAAAGACCCCTTTGGAGGAAGGAGGCCCCGACTGGGAGAACTGGTGTCTTCAGCTCCACGGAAGGCAGTCGTTGCTAAGGATTTCATTTGTGGTTGCCTTACCTAAACATCAAGGATGGGAAGAGTCTCTTTCAGTGAAGGGTCTTCACTGTATGGACTGCAAATCCCATCCTCGGCCTGAGAGTTCTGCCAATGTGTAATGCAGATGGGGAAGACCTATGGGGAAGAGCATCCCCTTGCCAAGTGAAATCTCCTTTCCCGTATGCAATCTAGCTCATCAGGAATCCAGACTGAACTCTGGTCTTTTCCCTCGTGTACTCCTCTTCAAAAGGAAATGGGAAAAGGGCCAAACATGTCCCGCTCTCGTCTGCCTTCTGGAGCAATCCGGCCACTCTTTGGGAGGCACCAACGTTCCCCTCCAGTTTGGAGAAGCCGTTCCCTGAGTGGCACCTATTTTCTGTTGCAGGTGACCTTGAACTTCAAAGATGTGGCCATCTACTTCACAGAGGAGGAATGGAGGTTGCTGGGCAAGAAGCAGAGGGCCTTGTATGAGGAGGTCATGATGGAGACCTATGAGAATGTGGCCTTCCTGCGTAAGGACCTCCAAAACATTCCCTTTCCTCAGGAGAGTCAGGGCCCTTTCAATTCCTCAACCTTGAATGTCCTCTTCAGCTCAGGTCCTTGTTTTCCAGGAACATCAAGGGGTTCCCCTTAGCAACAGTGAGCAATTCCCAACCAGTCGTTCTCTGGGTCTGGAAGGTGCCTCTGGGAAGGCCCACAAGAGTCCAGA
Organism: Anolis sagrei ordinatus; assembly: GCF_025583915.1. Classification (NCBI taxonomy): domain Eukaryota; kingdom Metazoa; phylum Chordata; class Lepidosauria; order Squamata; family Anolidae; genus Anolis; species Anolis sagrei. The sequence goes on along the minus strand of NW_026844366.1, from coordinate 354,133,089 downwards.
AAGCGAAGCCTTCCCAGGCAGCCCTGGGCTCTCAGGTCTACTCGTGTGTCCTTCAGAGTAATCACAACCCGTTAACACTGGTCTTGTGGTTTTGTCTAAATGCATGCCCATGTTTGTGGATGGGTATACTCTGGTAGAGAGGCAGAAATGGGACCCTGAGAGGAGAGTGTCCCCGCTTGTCATCCCAAGAGCAAGGTCACACCTGGCCCAAGGCTATCAGCCCAGTTGCCCTCTCCTCACCCCCTCAACCGACCACCACCTCATTGGCCTGCAAACCCATCCTTCCCGCTTCCCGTTTTGACTAGCCTATTGGGTGGCCTGATTCTTCTGCAGCTTTGCTGTAGTCCCTCACCCCTCCGTCCTCTGCACGCCTGACTACTCTCCACTTCTTCCTCCATTCCCATTTCCCCATCAGCACTCCAAAAGGTTCTTCTTCCCTGAATGTTTGGATTCACACTTTTCTATCCTTATCCTTCTTTATAGGAGATAACTGGTGGGCCACAAAAGCAAGCATGAAGGGCAGCCGCCATCTTAGGCGCAAGTTGCATCTTGCCGGACATCTCCAAACCCACAAGTGTCAGCACTGTGGGAAATGCTTTGCTCAGAAGGCAAACTTTGAGTGTCACCTGAGAGTCCACACAGGAGAGAAACCCTACAAATGCCAGCACTGTGGGAAAGGCTTTGCTCATAAGGGAGACCTTAAGTGTCACCTGAGAGTCCACACAGGAGAGAAGCCCTTCAAATGCCAGCACTGTGGGAAAGGCTTTGCTCAGAAGGCAAACTTTGAGCGTCACCTGAGAGTCCACACAGGAGAGAAACCCTTCAAATGCCAACACTGTGGGAAAGGCTTTGCTCAGAAGAGAGACCTTAAGTGTCACCTGAGAGTCCACACAGGACAGAAGCCCTTCAAATGCCCGCACTGTGGGAAAGGCTTTGCTCAGAAGGCAAACTTTGAGCGTCACATGAGAGCCCACACAGGAGAGAAACCCTTCAAATGCCAGCACTGTGGGAAAGGCTTTGCTCATAAGGGAGACCTTAAGTGTCACCTGAGAGTCCACACAGGAGAGAAGCCCTTCAAATGCCAGCACTGTGGGAAAGGCTTTGCTCAGAAGGCAAACTTTGAGCGTCACCTGAGAGTCCACACAGGAGAGAAACCCTTCAAATGCCAGCACTGTGGGAAATGCTTTGCTTGGAAGCCAGACCTTGAGATTCATCTGAGAGTCCACACAGGAGAGAAACCCTACAAATGCCAACACTGTGGGAAATGCTTTGCTCAGAAGCCAAACCTGAAGTGTCACGTGAGAGTCCACACAGGAGAGAAGCCCTACAAATGCCAGCACTGTGCGAAAAGCTTCACTTGGAAGGCAAGCCTGGAGCAGCACCTGAGAGTCCACACAGGAGAGAAACCCTACAAATGCCAGCACTGTGGAAAATGCTTTGCTTGGAAGCCAGACCTGAAGTGTCACGTGAGCATCCACACAGGAGAGAAACTCTACAAATGCCAGCACTGTGCGAAAAGTTTCGCTTGGAAGCCAGGCCTGAAGCAGCACCTGAGAGTCCATACAGGAGAGAAACCCTTCAAATGCCAGCACTGTGGGAAAGGCTTTGCTCAGAAGAGAGACCTTAAGTGTCACATGAGAGCCCACACAGGAGAGAAACCCTTCAAATGCCAGCACTGTGGGAAAGGCTTTGCTCATAAGGGAGACCTTAAGTGTCACCTGAGAGTCCACACAGGAGAGAAGCCCTTCAAATGCCAGCACTGTGGGAAAGGCTTTGCTCAGAAGGCAAACTTTGAGCGTCACCTGAGAGTCCACACAGGAGAGAAGCCCTTCAAATGCCAGCACTGTGGGAAAGGCTTTGCTCAGAAGGCAAACTTTGAGCGTCACCTGAGAGCCCACACAGGAGAGAAACCCTTCAAATGCCAGCACTGTGGGAAAGGCTTTGCTCATAAGGGAGACCTTAAGTGTCACCTGAGAGTCCACACAGGAGAGAAGCCCTTCAAATGCCAGCACTGTGGGAAAGGCTTTGCTCAGAAGGCAAACTTTGAGCGTCACCTGAGAGTCCACACAGGAGAGAAACCCTACAAATGCCAGCACTGTGGGAAAGGCTTTGCTGGAAAGGGAGACCTTAAGTGTCACCTGAGAGTCCACACAGGAGAGAAACCCTTCAAATGCCAGCACTGTGGGAAATGCTTTGCTTGGAAGCCAGACCTTGAGATTCATCTGAGAGTCCACACAGGAGAGAAACCCTACAAATGCCAGCACTGTGGTAAAGGCTTTGCTAAGAAGGGATACCTTGAGTGTCACCTGAGAGTCCACACAGGAGAGAAACCCTACAAATGCCAGCACTGTGGTAAAGGCTTTGCTCGTAAGGGAAACCTTAAGTGTCACCTGAGAGTCCACACAGGAGAGAAACCCTTCAAATGCCAGCACTGTGGGAAAGGCTTTGCTCATAAGGGAGACCTTAAGTGTCACCTGAGAGTCCACACAGGAGAGAAAGCCTATGAATGCCGGCACTGTGGGAAATGCTTTGCTCATAAGGGAGTCCTTGTGTGTCACCTGAGAGTCCACACAGGAGAGAAACCCTTCAAATGCCAGCACTGTGCGAAAAGCTTCGCTTGGAAGCCAGGCCTGAAGCGGCACCTGAGAGTCCACACAGGAGAGAAACCCTTCAAATGCCAACACTGTGGGAAAGGCTTTGCTCAGAAGGCAAACTTTGAGCGTCACCTGAGAGTCCACACAAGAGAGAAACCTACGAATGCCAGCCCTGTAGGAAAGGCTCTGCTGGAAAGGCCGACCTGAAGCGTCACCTGAGATTCCACACAGCAGGGAAACCCTACGAATGCCAGCACTGTGGGAAAGGCTTTGCTGGGAAGGGGATTATGTCTTTCACTGAATGTTGAGATGTTCCTTGTGGAGAGCGGGATTATGTGGTGCCTGTGCACTTTTGGTGACCTCATTGGAGGCAGGAACACACAGAGGGTTTCCTCTCTTTCTCAGCCTTTTAGAATTTAATATACAGTGCTTTTATGAGACTGTTCCCCACTCTCCTTATGCTGGTCTTGATTTGATTTTACTTCATTGGGAAGTCACCTCAAACTGGGGGAACACTTATCACAGATGCCGTTGGTGAGCACCCTATGGAGCCATGGGAAATTGTTGCTTCTGTTTGATGTTTTGCCTTATGTCTGTTATAACAGGCTGCGTTTTTATTTAATTTTAGTTGTTAAGTCATAATTCATGTTTATATGTTGGGTTGTTACATTTTGTTAGCATGGATGTATTGTTGTATTCGGGCATTGAACGTTTGCCTTTTATGTTTGAAACCTGCCCTGAGTCCCTCCAGGAATATAGGGCAGAATATAAATAAATTTTATTATTATCTTATCTTATCTTATCTTATTTTTTATTACTAGCTTGGGGACCCGGCACTGCCCGGTTATTTGAGAAAGGAATTGTGTATCAAGGTTGGTCTTTATCAGTTATTTATATGGCTCACAGTGGTCTCAGGAAGTTAGTGAAGGTACTGCGAGTCCCATCATCTGTGGTCCATCCTCCTCCAAACTGCACCAGGATGGAGAGTTGGTCATGGGAGCTCTGTGTGGCAAGGTTGGTCTTGATTGGTCATTAGATGAGTGGTGCAGAAGACTTGGGAAGGGAGTGGAGGTACGTGAAGTCCCATCATCCATAGTCTGTACTCCCCCAACACAGAGCCTCCATGACCCACTCTACATCCTGGTGCACTTTTGAGTTGGCGATGGGGTTCTCTGTGCCAAGTTTGGTCTTTATTGGTATTTGGATGAGTGTTGCTGTGGTTTCAGGAAGTGAGTGAAGGTACTGCAAGTCCCATTATCCATCATCCGTCCACCTTCAAGCAGCACCGGGATGTAGGTGGGTCATGGGGGCTGTGTGTGCCAAGTTTGGTCTTGATCGGTCATTAGATGAGGGTTGCAGCAATCTTGGGAAGGGAGTGGCAGATTAGGAATCTCCCACTACCAAATCCCAGAAGCACTTTAGTACCAAATCACCGCACACTGCACACCGCACTTATATCATAATCCCACACCCCTCCGATACATCAGCACTTTTAACCTTGTACCCCTACTCCGGCCGACTCAGTTTTTAATAATGTCTTGTCGTATTGCTATTGTTATTGTTTTTCTGCTTAACTGTTTTTATTTGCTAGATATTGTATTGTTGTATTGTGTTGGGCTTCGGCCTATTGTGAGCCGCATAGAATCCTTCGGGAAATGCTAGCGGGGTACAAATAAAGTTATTAAGATTATTATTATTATTATTATTATTATTATTATTATTATTATTATTACCATACTCTGTTCTCCCCCAAACCTCACCAGAATATTGAGTTGGCCATAGGGACTCTCTGTGCCAAGTTTGGTCTTTATTGGTATTTGGATGAGTGTCACTGTGGTTTCAGGAAGTGCCATCATCCATAGGACTTGCAGTACCTTCACTCACTTGGTGGATCACTTCGTGGAAGACCTTTGCAGAGAGCTAGAGAGGGGGAGTTTGTCCCCGTTGGTTCTTTTGCATCTCTCAGCGGCTTTCGATACCATTGACCATGGTGTCCTTCCGGGTCGTCTCGCTGGGAATGGACTTGAAGGCATGGCTTTACAGTGACTGTTCTTTCCTGGAGGGCCATACCCAGAAGGTGGTGCTGGGGGACTCCCGTTCGAACCCCTGGCTGTTGACCTGTGGGGTTCCTCAGGGTTCCGTTTTGTCCCTATGCAGATTAACATATACATGAAACCGCTTGGAGAGGCCACCCAGTATTGCAATGCTTTTAGTTGTGAGCTGCTTTAAGTGTCCGCATGGAGAGAAAAAGCGGAATATAAATAAATCTAATAATAATGTTCCAGAATTATGATTTTTGACACCTCCACCCCCACCCCACCCACCCCACTCCCCGTTTCTCACCCCAATCTCCTGCTCCTGGCCCACCATACCTTTGAATCACGGCCCCCTTCCAGGGCTGAATGTGACCCAAGAATCAGCCCCCGCCTCCTTTCCTCCAGGAATTCGCCAAGGGTGCTGAACTGACTCCTGCCTGTCCTAATCCCTTCAGATCAGTAGTTCTCGACCTCCCTAATGCCGCGACTCCTTAACAGAGTTCCCCATGTTGTGATGATCCCCAAACATAAAGTTATTTTCATTGCTACTTCATAACTGTAATTTTGTGCCTGTTAATATCTGATCTCCCGGATGTATTTTCATTTACTGGACCAAATTTAGCACAAATACCCGATATGCCCAAATTTGAATACTGGTGGGGTTGCGGGGGGGGGGGGGGGGATTGATTTCATCATTTGGGATTTGTAGTTGCTGCGATTTATAGTTCACCTACAATCAAAGAGCATTCTGGACTCAACCAACAATGGAATTGAACCAATCTTGGCACACAGAACTCCCACGACCAACAGAAAATACTGGAAGGATTGGTGGGCATTGACCTTGAGTTTTGGAGTTGTAGTTCACCTACATCCAAAGAGCACTGTGGACTCAAACAATGATGGATCTGGACCAAACTTGTCAACAGACCTAACATGCCAACTTTGAATATTAGCAAGGTTTGGGGAGGATTGACCCACAACTTTGGGAATTGTAGTTCACCCACATCTTTATGCATTTTCTATTGGGAGCATTAATTAAAAAATAAGGAAATACTGAGTTTTTTCCCTAATAAATAGCATTACATTTACCTAAGCTGCTGGTCCTCCTCCTCCTGATGCTGCTGGGCCACTCTCAGTCCCATGTCGAGTGGGCACTTTCCCCCCTGCCTTGAAGGGACTTGCAAGCCTTCCCTCCAGCCTCGCACGCTCTCCCTTGCACGCTGCCATGTGCTGAACATGCCTGCTCTCAGAGGCGGCCCTAGGTAATTTTCAATGGTAAGCAAACAGTATTTTGCCCCCCCCCCCCCAACCAATCATTGATATATATTTTCTGTTTGTGTGGGAGTTCTGTGTGCCATATTTGGTTCAATTCCATCATTGGTGGAGTTCAGAATGCTCTTTGATTGTAAGTGAACTATACATCCCAGTAATAGTTCACTTTGCCGCATTTGCTCCCTTGCCTGGCCTGCTTTGGATCCGGAGGCGTGCCTGAAGACCCCGGCGTGTGCACCAAAAGTCACCTCCTCAGCCATTGGGACCGAGAGAGAGAGAGAGAGAGAGGTGGAGATGCCCACCTTTCCTGAAGGTAGGCGCAAAAACAAAGGAGGGAGCGGAGGTGGGAGATACCTCCAGCCGGGGGCTCTCTCTCTCTCTCTCTCTCTCTCTCTCTTGGTCCCAATGGCTGAAGAGAAAGTCAGGAGAAGAGGTGACTTTTGGTGCGCACGCTGGGGTCTTCAGACACGCCTCCGGACCCAAAGCGGGCCAGGCGCGGCGGCTCCGCCCCTTGGCCCACCCATGGATTGGGGAGAGGAGAGGCGGGTGGAGCGCTGGGGGATCGGGAAAGGGAGCCGGGCATGGGGAAGGGATAGAACGCGGAGAACCATTGAGCGCCGGCTCTGCTTGCGCACCCGGTGGCCGAGTGGAGCAGGAACGAGAGGGGCTAGGCGAGGCTCAAGGGCCCGGCCCCTTTGGGAAGAGGATCGCCCGGCAGCGAGGCAAGAAAGCCGAGGCTCCCGCCGGACTGCTAGGGCTGTTGTGAGCTGAGGGGGCGCTCCTCAAGTGGCGGTCGAGGGGCATTTACAGAGGCGCCTCTGCGCCCCTGGCAAAAAAAGTGTTCTGCGACCGCTTACTTCGCGTAATGGACGAGCCGCCCCTGCCTGCTCTCCCCTCCCTGCTTGGAGCCTCAGAAACAGCCCTCGACTGAGAGGCCGGCCAATCACAGTGGAGGAGAGCTTTTGTTGGGAGGATTCCTTCCCAAAAAAGGAAGAGGAGGACAGATGGAGAGATCTTCCGCCTTCTCCGCCAAAAGGCGCTTCTAAGACCATCAGGAATATGTGTTTTCTGATGGTCTTTGGCACCCTCTAACATGCCCATTTGACCCCTCCGGGGATCGCGACCCCCAGATTGAGAAACGGTGATGTAATACATATGTCCTTAGGGACTTGAATGCATTCAGATTAGTCAGATATTCTTTTATTGCCCCTTTACCTGTTTTTGTGCTGCGTTTCCTTTATTGCCTCCTTTGCTCCTGGACATTTTAATTCATTTAGATTGGCCAGGTATTCCTGTGCTGACCCCTTACCTCTTCTGTGCTGCGTTCCCCTTACTTATTTCTCAGCTGCATGTTGCTCAAACCCCAACCAGAAGGAATAAGTAGGGGGGGGGGGGAGCTCCATCTTGAAAATGATATTTCAGGCCACATGGACCTGGTTTAGGTGTCTGTAAAGGCCAAGGTGAGCTATGGGATGTACCTGGGGATGGCTGCATGCAAACCAACCTGGAGCCATTTCCTTGCTGTGGGAAACCAGGCTTTCTTTCCTTCCAGCTTTAGTCCCAGATGACCTTTTTGCAAATTGTCTGCCTGCCTGGAAGTAACTGGAGCGTGAAACTGCAATCGAACCAAGGGCAGGAGGACGATGGAGATGAGGAACATGCCAGAAGGTGCCAAGCTGATGTTACAAGACTGGGCTGGGTTTAGATAGATGGATGGATGGAGAGATCAACACCCTGAGATTTAAACATGGTGGGACTGCATTGGTTTTGACCCTGACCCAAATTGGAGCTCTTTCAGCAGGGAAGTGCTCTGGCTTCAGAGTTGAGCACCTGGACTCCAAAGACAATCATGTCCTCTGCTCTCATGTCCTCTGAGAGGAGTCAGCAGCAAATTCGACAGTAGAACACATGATGTTCTGGGAGATGTCTACTGCTCCAGTGGCCGTGAGAGGAGTGTCCATTCAGTTACCAGCAGATCTGGAACCCATGCCTTTTGGGACCAGTGGTGTTTATATTTTCTGGAGCAGCTTTGGAGGCATCCTGGAGAAGGCCTGGCTCTATTCCAAAGCAGTGGCCATCAAGATCATTGGGCTGGCTTTGGATGGATGGATGGATGGATGGATGGATGGATGGAGAGATCAACACCCTGAGATTTAAACATGGTGGGACTACATTGGTTTTGACCCTGACCCAAATTGCACCTCTTTCAGCAGGGAAGTGCTCTGGCTTCAGAGTTGAGCACCTGGACTCCAAAGACAATCATGTCCTCTGCTCTCATGTCCTCTGAGAGGAGTCAGCAGCAAATTCGACAGTAGAACACATGATGTTCTGGGAGATGTCTACTGCTCCAGTGGCCGTGAGAGGAGTGTCCATTCAGTTACCAGCAGATCTGGAACCCATGCCTTTTGGGACCAGTGGTGTTTATATTTTCTGGAGCAGCTTTGGAGGCATCCTGGAGAAGGCCTGGCTCTATTCCAAAGAATATACGAGCATTTCATTGGGCTGGGGTTGGATGGATGGATGGAGAGATCAACACCCTGAGATTTAAACATGGTGGGACTACATTGGTTTTGACCCTGACCCAAATTGCTGCTCTTTCAGAAAGTGCTCTGGCTTAAGGTTTTAGCACCTGGACTCCAAAGAGAATCATGTCCTCTGAGAGGAGTGTCCATTCAGTTACCAGCAGATCTGGAACCCATGCCTTTTGGGACCAGTGGTGTTTATATTTTCTGGAGCAGCTTTGGAGGCATCCTGGAGAAGGCCTGGCTCTATTCCAAAGCAGTGGCCATCAAGATCATTGGGCTGGCTTTGGATGGATGGATGGATGGATGGATGGATGGATGGAGAGATCAACACCCTGAGATTTAAACATGGTGGGACTACATTGGTTTTGACCCTGACCCAAATTGCACCTCTTTCAGCAGGGAAGTGCTCTGGCTTCAGAGTTGAGCACCTGGACTCCAAAGACAATCATGTCCTCTGCTCTCATGTCCTCTGAGAGGAGTCAGCAGCAAATTCGACAGTAGAACACATGATGTTCTGGGAGATGTCTACTGCTCCAGTGGCCGTGAGAGGAGTGTCCATTCAGTTACCAGCAGATCTGGAACCCATGCCTTTTGGGACCAGTGGTGTTTATATTTTCTGGAGCAGCTTTGGAGGCATCCTGGAGAAGGCCTGGCTCTATTCCAAAGCAGTGGCCATCAAGATCATTGGGCTGGCTTTGGATGGATGGATGGATGGATGGATGGAGAGATCTACACCCTGAGATTTAAACATGGTGGGACTGCATTGGTTTTGACCCTGACCCAAATTGCAGCTCTTCCAGCAGGAGCGTGCTCTGGCTTCAGAGTTTAGGCCCTGGGCTCCAAAGAGAACTTTTAGGAAATCTGCAAATCTGTTGATTCCTGAACAAGTTTCACACTTGATGTCTCTTAATGGGAGAAGAATGCCACCTCTGCCATTGGGAAGCCCAGTCATTTAGACCAAGACACGTCACATACTGTTTAAGATAGAGAAATGGGGAGATGAAGATGATGATGATGACGATGATGGCAATACATCAAGTGTGCAGTCCATACCTGAAGGGATGTCGTGGAGGAGAGGGAGCCAGCATGTTTTCTGATGATGATGATGATGATGATGATGATGATGATACATCAAGTGTGCAGTCCATACCTGAAGGGATGTCGTGGAGGAGAGGGAGCCAGCATGTTTTCTGCTGATCCAGAGACAAAGACACGGATCAATGGATCCAAATGGCAAGGGAAATGATTCTCCATAAATATTAGGATGAACTCCTTGGCTACGAGAGTTGTTTGAGAGTGAATAGACCACCTGGGAAGGTGTCAGATCTCCTTCCCTGGAGAATTTAAGCAGAGGCTGGGTGGCCATCTGTCAGGAGGGTTTTGATTGTGCTTTCCTACCTAGCAGAAGGGATCTGGACCAGGTGGCTTCTGAGTAATTGGCCTTGAGCTTCATTGAATCATCAGATCAAAGAATCTTGGGGCTGGAAGGGGCCCCAAGGGCCATCCAGTCCAACCCCTTGCAAGGCAGGAACACACAGAATCAAATCCCCAGGAATAATGAAGTCGGCCTGCCATCTATCCCACAGGCAACTCATCATCACCATCATCATTGGCGATCCCTCGTGTCCGAATCTGATTACTTTCCCTCTGCTGTTTTAATTTTAGAGTTTTTAAATACTGGTAGCCAGTAGCATAGCAGAGCACCTGAGGAACCCACCTGGACACAGCGTATTATTATTTGAGAACACAGAGATGCTGGACCACTCTCACAACCACCATGTCAGGCTACACAGAGAAGCCACTGAAATCCACAGAAGCAGGTGGACAATTTCAACAGAAAGGAGGAAACCATGAAAATGAACAAAATCTGGCTACCAGTATTAAAAAAAACTCTAAAATTACAACAGCACAACAACAGAGAGGAAACAATCAGGGACATCTAATCACCTCTCAACAAAAGATTGCTCCAGGCACTGCCAGGCTATCAAATGCTAATCAAGGTGGTCAGTTGAAACATTCACACCTAGCTCCATCAGGCAAGAGTCCTTTGTCCCACCCCGGTCATTCCACAGATATATAAACCATTTTTCCTACTTCCAACAGACCTCACAACCTCTGAGGACGCTTGCCCTAGATGCAGGCAAAACGTCAGGAGAGAATGCCTCTAGAACATGGCCATATAGCCAGGAAAACCTACAACAACCCAGTGATTGTTGTAGATTTTTCATGGTTTCTTCCTTTCTGTTGAAACATGAACACCTAGCTCCAGCAGACAAGAGTCCTTTGTCCCACCCTGTTCATTCCAAAGATATATAAACCCTTTTTCCTATTTCCAACAGACCTCACTACCTCTGAGGATGCTTGCCATAGATGCAGGCGAAACATCAGGAGAGAATGCCTCTAGAACATGGCCATATAGCCAGGAAAACCTACAACAACCCGTGTGATAATTATTTTGTCATTCCCAATCCAATGAGAGATCTGAGGAGGTGGCTTTGGCAAATGGCATGGGGCCTGGAGCGTGTGCTTGATTCTCATCCTGGTGCCTTAGTATGTGCTTTGCCTTGTTGTTGTTGTTCATTCGTTCAGTCGTCTCCGACTCTTCGTGACCTCATGGACCAGTCCATGCCAGAGCTCCCTGTCGGCCGTCCCCACCCCCAGGGTCTCCTTCAAGGTCAGTCCAGTCCCTTCAAGGATGCCATCCCTCCACCTTGCCCTTGGTCGGCCCCTCTTCCTTTTGCCTTCCACTTTCCCCAGCATCATTCCCTTCTCTAGGCTTTGCTGTCTCCTCATGATGTGGCCAAAGGACTTCCGCTTTGTCTCTAGTCTCCTTCCCTCCAGTGAGCAGCCGGGCTTTATTTCCTGGAGGATGGACTGGTTGGATCTTCTCGCAGTCCAAGGCACTCTCAGCACTTTCCTCCAACACCACAGCTCAAAAGCATCTCTCTTCCTTCGCTCAGCCTTCCCTACGGTCCAGCTCTCACATCCGTAGGTTACTACAGGGAATACCATGGCTTTGACTAGGCGGATCTTTGTTGCCAGTCTGATGTCTCTAATCTTCACTATTTTATCGAGACTGGACATTGCTCTCCTCCCAAGAAGTAAGCGTCTTCTGATTTCCTGGCCACAGTCTGCATCTGCAGTAATCTTTGCACCTAGAAATACAAAGTCTGTCACGGCCTCCACATTTTCTCCCTCTATTTTCCAGTTGTCAATCATTCTTGTTGCCATAATCTTGGGTTTTTTTTATGTTTAGCTGCAACCCGGCTTTTGCGCTTTCTTCTTTCACCTTGATTAGAAGGCTCCTCAGCTCCTCCTCGCTTTGCCTTACCCTCGGAGCAATACAGGCCAAGGGCCACTAGATGCCCTCACAACACTGGCTGAATGGCATGTGTGTGTGTGTGTGTGTGTGTCATCCCTCCCTGTAGGTAGTAGGACCCCCTGTCAAGGCACCTCTGCAGAGTCAGCAGCCTCGAGGAGCAAAGGCGGAAGGAAATCCTGCAAAAGGAAGGGAGACCCTCCAAACAAACCCTGGGATGCCCCCCTTCCTCACGTCCTAGAGACAAAGCAGGCATTTTGTCCTCTTCCTCTCTAGAGCCTGGCAGGCTGTGTCTGAATGGATGGACTGATCGCATGTGGGGCTCAAGGGGCAGCCCAATGAATTCTCATGCGCCTTCATGCAGTCTGACCTGCAGCTTTCTAAACTCACTGGGTTCTGCTGCTCTGGGAAGGGAGTCCCGGTCAGGCTTGGCTTGAAGTGCCTTCTTCCCCTTGGCATACTCCTCCTTGCAACTACTTGGCAGAACACTGTACAGAATGCGTGAAGGGCACATTTACATGCGTGTTGATGCTTGCGAGAGTCTTCAGATGGAAAGATGCTTCAATGACGACGAATGGGGAAAGCCAGCCTGCCTCCTAACGTGGAACCCCGGCTCCACGTAGACGTTGGTGGGATTCCTGCTTTTGATGCCGAGCATCTTTCCCCCCCTCCCAAGTATTTATAGTTCCCCAAGGGCTGAGCGATGGATTCTGTTGTTGATCAACCCAGCGCCCATCACTGGACTTCTGCCTTTTTCTTATTGACTCTCTGAACTGTTTTTGGCCACGAACTTCCTTCTGGTGCTTGCCCTGAAATGCAAGCAGCCTCCGTTTCCACGCACCTTTGCCAAAGGACCATGAGATTTCCAGTTTTCCTTCTTTTTTGAAATAAATAAAACATTTTCTTACTGTAATGAACTGGGGCTGGGATGGATTGTGGGTTGTAAAAATATGAAATGCCTGTAAGTTAGTGATGCCTATGCCTTATGATTATGATATATGTAACCCTTATGAATTCCTCTGTGTCCTCACCCCCTTGACCCTCACCCCACAAAAAACCGGCGTGACCAGGGACTGCCTGAGGAAAGAGCCCCAGCCTCTTCCTCAATCACCCATTGATTGACTCATCAGCACGGACAATGCTGCTGATCCCCAACCCTAGCCCTCGGAGCAAGGCCAGCAAGGGAAGGGGGGTCAGCAGAGCCTCGGAAAAAGAGACTGATTAATTCACCCAGATATTGTTGACCCTCCGGGTGGTCCGATATCGATCTAGCCCATTCAAATCACTCGCCAGACCCATCAAGGACAGGAAAGCTCTTTGTTTACCAAATATCACCCTCTTCCCGCCCAAGACAAAGCCCGCATTCCAGCGGGCAGGAAATCCAAATCCCATCATTTTTCCCCTTTGTCTGCGGCCGTCCCGCCCTCCTCGCTCCTGATTGGCCCAGACTCAGAAGCGAGCGGAGGGCGCCCATTGGCCCTCCCGAGGCACAGGAACGTTCTGATTGGCTGAAAACCGAGGCGGGCCGCCAAGCCTCCTCCCAGCTGTTCCAGCCTCAGCCAATCAGCGTCAAGCCGGCCGGCAAGGGGCGGCGGGAGTTTCAAACTGCTTTCTTTTGTCCTGTACTGTATAAAAATGCCTGAAATCTTTGTATCTGGATGCTTGTAGAGGAACTATCCCTACAATTGCATCCGACTCAGCTGAATCGCAAATAAACCTCGATCGCTGGACTTCTTCCGCCTCTGGTGAGCTGATTATATAAACCTGCGCTCTTGGATTGGCTTCCGGAAAAATCTCACCAAGGTATCCAGGACTCTCTTTGGTGTAGTCCTAGGGCTCTCCTCATTGGAGGGGCCCCCTAAAAGAGCTCGATATCACTTTGAATCCCTTCCAACTGCATAATACCGTGGGAGAAAATAATTTGTCATTCCCAATCCAGTGAGAGATCTGAGGAGGCGGCTTTGGTAAATGGCATGGGGCCTGGAGCGTGTGCTTAATCGTCATCCTGCTGTAGCGTGTGCTTTGCCTTACCCTCGGAGCAATACGGGCAAAGGGCCGCTAGATGCCCTCACAACACTGGCTGAATGGTGTGTGGCCATTCTGGATGGCCATCTGTCTGGATGGCCATTTGTCAGGGGTGATTTGAATGCAATATTACTGCTTCTTGGCAGAATGGGGTTGGACTGGATGGCCCAGGAGGTCTCTTCCAACTCTAGGATTCTATGATTCTATTCTGTGTGTGTGTGTGTGTCATCCCTCTCTATAGGTATTAGGAACCCCTTTCCAGGCACCTCTGTAGAGTCAACAACCTGGAGGAAGAGGAGGAGGAGGAGGAGCCTGGGCTGAGGGAGATCCTGCAAAAGGAAGAGTAACCCTCCAAACAAGTCCTGGGATTCACCACCTGCATCCTAGGGATAATGAGAACTGGGAAGTCCTGGCCCTTGAACGCTACAGCTGGAGGTCAGCTGTGACCAGCAGTGCTGTAGAATTCAAAGAGGCACAAATCATAGAATCATAGAATCAAAGAGACCTCCTGGGCCATCATCCAATCCAACCCCATTATGCCAAGAAGCAAGAATATTGCATTCAAATCACCCCTGACAGATGGCCATCCAGCCTCTGTTTAAAAGCTTCCAAAGAAGGAGCCTCCACCACACTCCCTCCGGGGCAGAGAGTTCCACTGCTGAATGGCTCTCAGTCAGGAAGTTCTTCCTCGTGTTCAGGTGGAATCTCCTTTCTTGTAGTTTGAAGCCATTCCTCCATTGCGTCCTAGTCTCCAGGGAAGCAGAAAGGAAGCTTGCTCCCTCCTCCTCCCTGTGGCTTCCTCTCACATATTTATACATGGCTATCATATCTCCTCTCAGCCTTCTCTTCTTCAGGCTAAAATGCCCAGCTATTATTATTTATTAAACTTTATTTGTACCCCGCTAGCATCTCCCGCAGGACTCGATGCGGCTTACAAAGGCCAAGGCCTCAACAACAATACAACAATACAACCTAAGCAAATTAAAAACATAAGCAATAACAAAAACAGGCTAAACATGCCCAGCTCCTTAAGACACTCCTCATAGGGCTTGTTCTCCAGACCCTTGATCCTTTGAGTTGCCCTCCTTTGGACACATTCCAGCTTAGAGTCAATATCTCTCTTGAATTGTGGTGCCCAGAATTGGACACAATATTCCAGGTATGGTCTAACCAAAGCGGAATAGAGCATGGGGAGCATGACTTCCCTGGACCTAGGCACTAGGCTCCTCTTGATGCAGCCCAAAATCCCATTGGCTTTTTTTGCCGCCACATCACATTCCTGGCTCATGTTTACCTTCCTCCCCACGAGGACTCCAAGATCCTTTTCACACGTCCTGCTCTCGAGCCAGGCCTCCTCGCCCCCCATTCTGTCTCTTTGCATTTCGTTTTTTCTGGAGGGCAAAAGAGAAAAACGTGCCAAGAGGAAGGCGCGCCAAGCCAACCCCGACCGGGACCACCTTCCACCTGGAAACCAATGTCCTCACTGCAGGAGAACATGCGGGTCAAGAATAGGGCTCCACAGTCAACTCCGGACCCACTGCCAGGAATACTGATCTTGGAATACTATTTATGTATTTATTTATTTACTTATTTACTTTACTTCTATACCGCTGTTCTCAGCTCGGAGGCGACTCACAGCGGTTCACAGGACACAAGACACAGCAAAATTTAATACACCAATATAAAACAGTTAATAACCAATCTAATACACAGTTAGTATACAATTACTATAATAACCATTCAATAGCGTCTCTTCACTAAAAAACATGATCCAGATTCGTCATCCATTGTTCCATTCCTATGTCATTGCCAGTCATTGCACTAATTATTCGAACGCCTGCACAAACAACCAGGTCTTTACTTTTTTGCGGAATACCATTAGAGATGGTGCTAGCCTAATGTCTGTGGGAAGGGCGTTCCACAGCCGGGGAGCCACCACCGAGAAGGCCCTATCTCTCGTCCCCGCCAGCCGTGCTTGTGAAGCTGGCGGGATCGAGAGCAGGGCCTCCCCGGAAGATCTCAAAGTCCTGGTGGGTTCATAGGCCGAGATGCGGTCGGATAGGTAGCTTGGGCCAGAACCGTTTAGGGCTTTAAAGGTCAACGCCAGCACTTTGAATTGAGCCCGGTAGCAAATCGGTAGCCAGTGGAGTTGGCGCAACAGGGGGGTTGTATGCTCCCTGCGCTCCGCTCCTGTTAGAATCATGGCTGCCAAGCGTTGGACTAGTTGAAGCTTCCGAGCTGTCTTCAAAGGCAACCCCACGTAGAGAGCGTTGCAGTAGTCTAAACGGGATGTAACCAGAGCGTGGACTACCGTGGCCAAGTCAGACTTCCCAAGGTACGGGCGCAGCTGGCGCACAAGCTTTAGCTGTGCAAATGCTCCCCTGGTCACCGCCGAAACCTGGGTTCCAGGCTCAGCGATGAATCCAGGGTCACACCCAAGCTATACTATCCTACTCAGACAACGAGGGATCACCTAATAAGGGACAAGTCAGGCGTTTTGTCATGTGATGGGACTTCTCTTCCTCTCTGGAGCCCGGCAGGCCGTTTGGGGCTCAGGGGGCAGCACAATTCTCATGCGCCTTCACTCAGCCGGACCCGCAGATTTCTCACTCACTGTGTGTTGTTCTTCTGGGGCAGAGAAACCCCTCCCTGTGCCCAGGTGATCCGTTTGCAAAGGGACCTGGCTTGGATTGTGTCTTCCTGTGTGGCAGGAGGCGGCTGGACTGGGTGGCCTTCGGGGTCCCCACTGCCTCCTGGCCTGGATCCCTTTCAAGTCGAACGTGACCCCCCCCTCTCCAGAGATAGTAACTTATAGTTTTGCTAAGGGTGATGTCAAGCACCCCCCCTCCCCCAAAATAAGGGATAATGACTTATAGTTCTGCAAAGGGCAAGGGCACCAGACTGCACAACAAGGGTTAAGTCTTGGTCACATTGCCAAGGCACTGACAACAACAAGGACCCCACGAGGCTTTTGGGAAATGGCTGGATCTTGGGACTTCTGCCCTTTGTGAGAGTTGTAGTTTCCAAAAGCATGAATCAGTTGCAGCACAGCTGGGGTTTCATCTGCCAGCCTTCCCAATGATCATGGACTCTGCCTGCATGTCTTAGACTTCAGTATCTCCCTCATGGACTTTCCTCAAAGACCTTTTAAAACATTGGACTTCAGGCTTCTTCATGAAAATTAATTCTCTTATTAAACATACTTGGGATGTGGGACAAGGATGGGGTTGTGTTGCTATGAAAATGCTTATGATTTGAATGTATGTATCTTGCTATGAAACACTGCTTGTCCCCCTGTCTTTCCCCTTGACATTTGCCCTACAAAAAGTGACCAGAAACTGTTGCAATGCTCGAGAGGAAATCCCTGTCTCCCTCGAAACTCATCCTTGATTGACTTATCTGCATGAAACAATAGCCGTTGGCTTCCTTATCTCGTTTTCTGAGCTTGACTGGCGAGATGAGGAAGTTTATGAGACTTTGGAAAGAAAAAATGATTGAAATTACAAAGGGCAGCGTTGATCCCCTTCGAGGTCCGCAGCCCGATCCTGTTGTTTCTTCCCCCAAAACCCATTTTTGGCAGGAAGACCTTTGTTTACGGCCATCACACCTTGCCAGCCAAAACAAAGCCTCGCATTCCATTCTGGCTGGCAATCTGTAATCCCATCATTTCCCCCATTGCCTGCGGTTGTCCCGCCTTGCCTGCTTCTGATTCGTTCATCCTCAGAAGCAAGGAAAGCCTGCTGATTGGCCCTCCAGAGGCAGAGGGCGGGCGGGGGATTTGAACTGTTTTCCTTTGTATTTTCTCTATAAATATGCTTGCAACCACCCTAGCAGCATGCTTGTGGTGGAACTATTCCCACTTGCATCTGATCTCAGCTGAATCGCTAATAAACACCTCAATGCCTCTTCTTCGCTTTGGCAAGGGTCTCATTTCAATTATCAATATCCACCAAAATCGCTGGAATCAGGCTTCTCTGAAGGCTTGCCAAGGTAGCGTTCTCTTTTTGGTGGGAACTAAGGGTCATCTCTCCTTGGAGTTGACCCCCCTAAAGTCTAGTTTGATTTCAAAACTATGAATTCCCTGATTTTGAACTATCTTTTACAGAGCCCTGGAAGGGGGGTGGTCACCTCCGATCACATGAGGATGCCTGCCATAGATGTGGGTGAAATGCCAGGAGAGAATGCTTCTGGAACGTGGCCAGACAGCCCGGAAAACTCAAAGCAACCCAGTGATTCCAGCCATGAAAGCCTTCAACAACACACCTCAGATTTCAATTATTCCAACCTATGTGTCTTCATGTGTATGGAACCACACGCATGGCCTGTTTGTGGTCCTTTTCTCTCTCTCCACAGAAGTTAGAACATACTAAAAACACGTAGGTGATAAAAAACAACAACTTCCCCCTCCCCCAAAATGTGGGAACACACAGGGAAAGGCGGGGGGAGGGGGCTTTGGGCCTTGTAACATCCCATTTGTTCCAATGCCATGGTCAGCTTGGTGCAGAGGCTGAGCCAAGCCTGACTTAACTGTCCTTGGCACACCAAAGGGTGTGTGTGTGTGTGTGTGTGTCCATTGGTGCCAGTCTGGCTGGACAGCCCTCCCTCCCTCCCTCCCTGGAAGCCAGCCATGATGCTTCTGCCCACATTGCGATGGCAGTGGCACAGAAACATCCCCAGCACACTGGAGTTCTATAACAGATGGGGTCTTCCTTAGGCAATCCCTCGTAGTCCGAGGACGATGGTCCTCCAAGTGTGGTGTCCTGGGGGTGGGTCCGTAGGTGGCTGTGGAGACCTCTTCTTGACCTGCATCTTCTCCCTTCCGCAGTGAGGGCATCGGTTTCCAGGTGGGAGGCGGTCCCGGTCAGGGTTGGCTTGATGCACCTTCCTCTTGGCACGTTTCTCTCTTTCGCCCTCCATTCGTGCCTCTTCACATTCTGCAGCACTGTTGGTCACAGCTGACCTTCAGCTGGAGCGGTCAAGGGCCAGGGCTCCCCAGTTCTCAGTGTCTATGCCAGAGTTTTTGAGGTTGGCTTTGATCCCGTCTTTCAATCGCTTTTCCTACCCTCCAACATTCCGTTTACCATTCTTGAGTTCGGAGTAGAGCAACTGCTTTGGGAGACGGTGGTCGGGTATCCGGACAACGTGGCCGGTCCAGCGGAGTTGGTGGCGGAGGACCATCGCTTCAATGCTGGTGGTCTTTGCTTCTTCCAGCACGCTGACACTTGTCCGCTTGTCTTCCCAAGAGATTTGCAGGATTTTCCAGAGGCAACGCTGATGGAATCGCTGTAGGAGTTGAATGTGACATCTGTAGACAGTCCACGTCTCACAGGCAAATAGCAGGGTTGGGAGGACAATGGCTTTATAAACAAGCTCCTTGGTTTCCCTACAGACGTCCTGGTCCTCAAACACTCTCTGCTTCATTTGGAAAAATGCTGCACTTGCAGAACTCAGATTGTGTTGTATTTCAGTCTTAGTGTTGATGTCTGTAGACAGTCCATGTTTCGCAGGCATAGAGCAGGGTTGGGAGGACAATAGCTTTATAAACAAGCCCCTTGGTCTCCCTACGGATGTCCCGGTCCTCAAACACTCTCTGTCATTCGGAAAAATGCTGCACTCGCAGAGCTCAGGCGGTGTTGTATTTCAGTGTCGATGTTGACTTTGGTGGAGAGGTGGCTGCCACCACAGGGTTGGGAGCACAATAGCTTTATAAACAAGCCCCTTGGTCTCCCTACGGATGTCCCGGTCCTCAAACACTCTCTGCTTCATTCGGAAAAATGCTGCACTCGCAGAGCTCAGGCGGTGTTGTATTAGTAAGCTTAGCACCAACTATTACACAGGGTTGGGAGGACAATAGCTTTATAAACAACCACCTTGGTATCCCTACGGATGTCCCGGTCCTCAAACACTCTCTGCTTCATTCGGAAAAATGCTGCCACTCGCAGAGCTCAGGTGGTGTTGTATTCCATGTTGTTGACTTTGGTGGAGAGGTGGCTGCAAAGGGTTGGAAGACAATGGCTTTATAAACAAGC
The DNA here is from genome assembly GCF_025583915.1 of Anolis sagrei ordinatus. Classification (NCBI taxonomy): domain Eukaryota; kingdom Metazoa; phylum Chordata; class Lepidosauria; order Squamata; family Anolidae; genus Anolis; species Anolis sagrei. The sequence goes on along the minus strand of NW_026844366.1, from coordinate 354,113,289 downwards.
ACCTTGGTCTCCACGGATGTCCCAATCCTCAAACACTCTCTCCTTCATTGGAAGAATGCTGCACTCGCAGAGCTCAGGCGCTGTTGTATTTCGGTGTCGATGTTGACTTTGGTGGAGAGGTGGCTGCCAAGGGAGCAGAAATGGTCCACATTTTCTAATGTTACACCATGAAGCTGTATCTCTGGCATTGGAGAGGGATTGGCTGGTGACTGCTGGAAGAGCACTTTGGATTTCTCGATGTTCAGTGACAGACCAAGCTTCGTGTATGCTTCTGCGAAGGTGTTTAGGGTAGCTTGTAGGTCTTCTTCTGAATGCACACAGACGACATTGTCATCAGCATAGTGGAGTTCTATAACAGATGTTGTTGTAACCTTGGCTTTGGCGCACTTTGGTTTTCAATGTTCAATGACAGGCTGAGCTTCTTGTATGCTTCTGCGATGGTGTTTAGAGTGGCTTGTAGATCTTCTGAATGCGCACAGATGACATTGTCATCAGCATACTGGAGTTCTATAACAGATGTTGTTGTGACCTTGGTTTTGGCTTTCAGTCTGCTGAGGTTAAATACATAAATAACACACCCACTTTCAACCCAACATCATAGAGTGGGCATGGCTCAAGGCTCTGTGTGGCCCCGCCCCCACGTTGGGGCTCCTCCCCTGCGCCTGGGAAGACCAGTGAGGAGGGGTGGTGGGAGGGGCGTGGTCTCCTTTAGCCCCGCCCTCCTGGTGGCTCTTGGCCTGTGAAGCGAGCGCCCCCTTTGGGAGCCTGGAAAGGGGCGTGGCTAAAGGGAAAGCTCCTTTCACCAATTCAGAGAGAACTGAGAAGAAAGGGGGCGTGTCTCTGTGTGGCCCCGCCCCGTGCCGAGACTCCTCCCCTCCTCCTGGGAACCCCAATGAGGAGTGGCGGTGGGCGGGGCTCTGTGTGGCCCCGCCCCCGTGTTTGGGCTCCTCACCCTGCGCCTGGAAAACACAATGAGAGGCGGCGGGAGGGAAAAGGGGCGTGTTTTCCGTAGGCCCCGCCCACCACGTGGCTCCTCCCTCTCACTCCACTCAGAGCTGCGAGGAATAAATGGGGCGTGACTGTGTGGCCCCGCCCCTTACAAGGTCTCCTCCCCTGAGACTGGGATAACCAATAAGAGGCGTGTTGGGAGGGAGGGGCGTGCTTTCCCTAGGCCCCGCCCACGGCGTGGCTCCTCCCCCTCACTCCACTCAGACCTGAGGAGAAGAAAAGGGGCGTGACTTTATGTCGCTCCACCCCGTGATATAGCTCCTCCCCTGCACTTGGGAAGCCCAATGAGAGGAGAGGTGGGAGGAGCGTGCTGGCGCCCTTCCCGTGGCTCCTCCCTCTCACTCCCCTCAGAGGTGAGAAGAAAGGGGGCGGGACTCTGTGTGGCCCCGCCCCGTTATAAGGGCTCCTCCTCCCCTGCGCCTGGGATGCCCAATAAGGGGCGTGTTGGGAGGGAGGGGGGTGTTCTCGCTAGGCCCCGCCCATGACGTGGCTCCTCCCTTTCCTTTCACTCCACTCAGACTGCAGGAGAAGAAAGGGGGCGTGACTCTGTCTGGCCCCGCCCCCGTCTTAGGGCTCCTCCTCCTCCCCTGCGCCTGGGAAGCCCAAAGAGAGACGGCGGGAGGGAGGGAGAGAGGGGCGTGCTTGCTTTCCCTAGGCCCCGCCCACGGCGTGGCTCCCCTCTCACTCCACTCAGAGAGTTGAGAAGAAAGGGGGCGTGACTCTGTGTGGCCCCGCCCCCGTGGTAGGGCTGCTCCTCCCCTGCGCCTGGGATAACCAATAAGAGGCGTGTTGGAAGCGAGGGGCGTGTTCTCGCCAGACCCCGCCCACGTCGTGGGTCCTCCCCCTCACTCCACTCGGAGAGCAGGAAGGGGGCGTGGTTCTGTGTGGCTCCTCCCCCCTGCAACTGGGAAGCCCAATGAGAGACTGCTGGAGGGAGTGAGGGGAGTGTTTTCCCTAAGTCCCGCCCATGACGTGGCTCCTCCCTTTCACTCCACTCAGAGCGGTGAGAAGAAAGGGGGCGTGACTATGTGTCGCCCCGCCCCCTTATAAAGGGCTCCTCCTCCTCCCCTGCGCCTGGGAAGCCCAATGAGAGGCGGCAGGAGGAGAAGGAGGAGGGGCGTGGTTTCCCCTAGGCCACGCCCACAGCGTGGCTCCCCTCTCACTCCACTCAGAGCTGAGGAGAAGAAAGGGGGCGTGATACTGTGTCTCCCCGCCCCGTCGTTGGGCTCCGCCCCTGCGCCTGGGAAGCCCAATGAGAGGCGGCGGGAGGGTCGGAGGGGCGTGTTTTCCGTAGGCCCCGCCCCTTTATAGGGCTCCTCCTCCCCTGCGCCTGGCAAGCCCAATGAGAAGCGGCGGGAGGGAGAGAAGGAGGGAGGGGCGTGTTTCCCCTAGGCCACGCCCACGCCATGGCTCCGCCCTCTCACTCCACTCAGAGCTGAGGAGAAGAAAGGGGGCGTGACTCTGTGTGGCCCCGCCCCGTTTTTGGGCTCCTCCTCCTCCCCTGCGCCGGAGAAGCCCAATGAGAGGCGGCGGGAGGGGGAGAGGGGCGTGTTCCCCCTAGGCCCCGCCCACGACGTGGCTCCTCCCCCCTTGCGTCCCTCCCGCCCGCGACGCTTTGCGGCTCATTCATCACCGAGCTGCGTGAGGAGAAGGATCGGCGGAGAGGCGAGCAAGGAAGGAAGGAAGGGAGGAAAAGAGGAGGGAGGAGCCGCCTTCGAGTAGGCCCGGGATGCGTTCTCGGCGTCGTCGCCGCCGCCGTGGGAGCGGGTCGTGAGGAGAAGAAGGAGAAGAAGGAGAAGCAGAAGCCGAGCCAGGGAGGGAGATGCCTTCTCCCGGGGGTGGCGCCGGTGGAGGCGGGGAGGCGCTGCGGGTGGTGGCGCGCGTGAGGGGCCTGTCCCGGCGCGAGGCCGCCCTGGGGGCGGAGAGGGCCGTCTTCCTGGACCGGGAGCAGGGGCAGGTGCTGCTCAGGGCGCCCCCCGCCGAGGGGACCAATTCCTCTTCCACTTCCGCTTCCCTGAAGAGCTTCTCCCTGGACGGTGTCTTTGGGGGCGGCGCAGGCGAGGAGGGGGCGCTCTTCCAGTCGGTGGCAGCGCCCGTGGTGGAGGCGGCACTCTGCGGGGTCAACGGGACGTTGCTCTGCTACGGCCAGAGCGGCTCCGGCAAGACCTTCACGCTCTTCGGACCCGGCGGCGACGGCGGCGAGGAAGCGGGAGAGGCGGAGATCGTGGCGGAGGGTGATGATGATGACGCGGAGGAGGACCACCACCACGGCAAGGAGAGTGTCTCTGCCGACGCCGCTACGCCGTGCCGTGGCTTGCTCCCGCTCGCCGCCGAGCTCCTCTTCGCCCGCATCGCCGGGGCGGCCCCCGAGCAGCGCTTCCTGGTGCGCGCCTCCTTCCTGGAGGTCTACCTGGAGGAGGTGCGCGACCTGCTCTCCCCCTCGGCTTCCACGGCTTCCCCGCAGCGGCTGGAGCTGAAGGAGAGCCCCGAGCGCGGCGTGTACCTCAAGGACCTCTCCGCCTTCGTGACGAAAGACGCCGCCGAGCTGCGGCATGTCCTGCGCCTGGGGCAGCGCTGCCGGGCCCGCGGGGTCACCGCGCTCAACCCCCGCAGCTCCCGCTCGCACGCCGTGCTGCTCCTGACGGTGGAGTGCAGCCAGGATGGGGAGGCCGAGCCCGTGCGGGTAGGCAAGCTGCACCTCGTGGACCTGGCCGGCGGGGAGAGGCAGGGTCGCGGCGGCGGCGGCGGCAACAACGTCGGCGGCGGAAGGGAAGCCGCGCGCATCAACCTGTCGCTGTCCGCGCTGGGACACGTCATCTGGGCGCTGGCGGAGGGGCGGTGCCGCACGCACGTGCCCTACCGGGACTCGAAGCTGACGCGCCTGCTGCAGGACTCGTTGGGGGGCTCCGCACGCACGGCGCTGCTGGCCACGCTCAGCCCGGCCTCGCTCTGCCTGGAGGAGAGCCTCTCCACCCTGCGCTTTGCCGGGAGGGCCAAGCGCGTGCGCAACCGGCCCCGCGTCAACGAGGACCCCAAGGATGCCCTCCTGCGCGAGTTCCGGGCCGAGGTGGCCCGCCTCAAGGCCCAGCTCCAGAAGAGGGGCATGCTGGGAGGAGGCGGGCTCAAGCACCGGCACAAGAAGAAGGGCTCCCACGTGGAAGGCGAGGAGGAGGAGGAAGACGACACCGAGGACGACAACGATGACAACAACAACAACCGGCACGGGGACAGGTCTACTACTCGGCAGCAGCGGCAAGAAGAGGAAGGGCGGCTCCTGGAGAAGAAGGTGGAGGGCTACCTCAAGGACCAGAAGGAGCGCCTGGAGCAGGAGAAGGCCGCCATCCAGGACGACCGCAGCCTGGTCAGCGAGGAGAAGGCCCGGCTCCTGGAGGAGAAGGAGAGCATGCTGGGCGAGCTGCGCAAGGAGCGACAGGCCACCGAGCACCTGGCCGCCAGGTACAAGGTGAGTGAGATGCAGGTGGTGGTCTCCCCAAGGCAGGAGACACCCCGATGCTAAGTTGGAGGCAGGCCCTCGGCCCAGTCATAAACTGTGTTCATGTGCCAAGCGTTAGGGAAAAGTACCATATTTTCCGGCATACAAGGCGACTGGGAGTATAAGACGACCCCCCAACTTTTCAACACAAAATACAGAGTTAGGGATATACTCATTGTTTAAGACGACTCCGCATTCCATGGAGATTGGACTCTGCATCTTTGCCTGCCTAAGCTCTAAATTGTTTACAGCCACATCCAACGTCAGCTCACTCTGCATGCTGTGACCTAATGATCAACTTTTAGTATCCTGTTTACGTTTTGGATGCTCTGCTATATTTTAGGGTATTGTATTTTCCGGCGTACTACATGACTTTTTAGGCCTGGAAATATTATGAAAAGTCGGAGGTCATCTAGTACGCCGGGTATAAAATCAAAATAATAATAATTAAAAGAAAAAAATAAATTACAACTGCCTTAGGAGGGAGGGAGGAGGGTGGAGGGAGGGCACAGGGAGGAGGAGGAGCAGCAGGCGGGAATGACATGGAGACCATGTCAATTGTTTACAGTCACATCCTACGTCAGCTCACTCTGCATTCTGTGCATGCTGTGACCTAATGATCAATTTTTAGTATCCTGTTTACGTTTTGGATGCTCTGCTATATTTTATGTCCCCGTAGCCCCTGCCACTCTACCCACTCTACTTTCAAGGCCCTCCTCCTCCCTCGCCTCCTCCAAAGGCCACTGGGCTCACCTTAGGCACAAGGAAGCGCCTTCGGACAACAACTCCCAGCCCCAGGTGGCGGCGGCGTGCCTGGGAGGTGCAAGCTAAGGCATTCTGAGAGCCGTAGGAGTCAGGAAACTACAGCTCCCAGAATGCGTCAGCGAGCACATCCCAGGCACGCTACCACCTGGGGCTGCTGGGAGTCATCCGAAGACGCTTCCTTGGGCCTATACGAGCCCAGGGGACTTCAAAGGAGGTGAGCGCCAGGAGCAGAGGAGGGCCATGAAAGTAAAGCATTCTACACAGCCAACTAAAGTAAAGGCTTGCAGTAGAAAAGTATCCGTTCTACACAGCCAACTAAAGTAAAGGCTTGCTGTAGAAAAGTATCCATTCTACACAACCAACTAAAGTAAAGGCTTGCAGTAGAAAAGTATCCGTTCTACACAACTAACTAAAGTAAAGGCTTGCAGTAGAAAAGTATCCGTTCTACACAACCAGCTAAAGTAAAGGCTTGCAGTAGAAAAGTATCCGTTCTACACAGCCAACTAAAGTAAAGGCTTGCAGTAGAAAAGTATCCGTTCTACACAGCCAACTAAAGTAAAGGCTTGCAGTAGAAAAGTATCTGTTCTACACAGCCAACTAAAGTAAAGGCTTGCAGTAGAAAAGTATCCATTCTACGCAGCCAACTAAAGTAAAGGCTTGCAGTAGAAAAGTATCCATTCTACGCAGCCAACTAAAGTAAAGGCTTGCAGTAGAAAAGTATCCGTTCTACACAGCCAACTAAAGTAAAGGCTTGCAGTAGAAAAGTATCCGTTCTACACAGCCAACTAAAGTAAAGGCTTGCAGTAGAAAAGTATCCGTTCTACGCAACCAGCTAAAGTAAAGGCTTGCAGTAGAAAAGTATCCGTTCTACACAACCAGCTAAAGTAAAGGCTTGCAGTAGAAAAGTATCCATTCTACACAACCAGCTAAAGTAAAGGCTTGCAGTAGAAAAGTATCCATTCTACACAGCCAACTAAAGTAAAGGCTTGCAGTAGAAAATATCCATTCTACACAACCAGCTAAAGTAAAGGCTTGCAGTAGAAAAGTATCCATTCTACACAACTAACTAAAGTAAAGGCTTTCAGTAGAAAAGTATCCATTCTACACAACTAACTATAGTAAAGGCTTGCAGTAGAAAAGTATCCGTTCTACACAACCAGCTAAAGTAAAGGCTTGCAGTAGAAAAGTATCCGTTCTACACAGCCAACTAAAGTAAAGGTTTGCAGTAGAAAAGTATCCGTTCTACACAACTAACTAAAGCAAAGGCTTGCAGTAGAAAAGTATCCAAGTATCCTCCCCGTGCCCTCCCTCCACCCTCCTCCCTCCCTCCTAAAGTAGTTGGATTTTTTTCTTTTAATTATTATTTTTTTTCAATTTTATACCCGGCATACTAGATGACCTCCAACTTTTCATAATATTTCCAGGCCTAAAACGTCATGTAGTACGCCAGAAAATACAATACCCTAAAATATAGCAGAGCATCCAAAACGTAAACAGGATACGTAAACAGCCTTCGACAATACAAGGATACTAAAAGTTGATCATTAGCTTACAGCATGCAGAGTGAGCTGACGTTGGATGTGACTGTAAACAATTTAGAGCTTAGGCAGGCAAAGATGCAGAGTCCAATCTTTAGTAATAATGACACTCCTTCATAGTAAATAATTGGGCCTGAGTTACTCTAACGCCCGTCTCTTCTAAGGTTTGAAAGAGAGGGGGAAAACGGCAATCACTGCATATCTGACACACACGTAGAGAGAGAGATCTCAAAGCACACAGCACCGTCTCAGATGTCAGAAGGTAAAGTAAAGGCTTGCAGTAGAAATGTATCCATTCTACACAACCAACTAAAGTAAAGGCTTGCAGTAGAAAAGTATCCGTTCTACACAACTAACTAAAGGCTTGCAGTAGAAAAGTATCCGTTCTACACAACCAGCTAAAGTAAAGGATTGCAGTAGAAAAGTATCCATTCTACACAACCAACTAAAGTAAAGGCTTGCAGTAGAAAGGTATCCGTTCTACACAGCCAACTAAAGTAAAGGCTTGCAGTAGAAAAGTATCCGTTCTACACAACTAACTAAAGTAAAGGCTTGCAGTAGAAAAGTATCCGTTCTACACAACCAGCTAAAGTAAAGGCTTGCAGTAGAAAAGTATCCGTTCTACACAGCCAACTAAAGTAAAGGCTTGCAGTAGAAAAGTATCCGTTCTACACAACCAGCTAAAGTAAAGGCTTGCAGTAGAAAAGTATCTGTTCTACACAGCCAACTAAAGTAAAGGCTCGCTGTAGAAAAGTATCTGTTCTACACAGCCAACTAAAGTAAAGGCTTGCCGTAGAAAAGTATCCGTTCTACACAACCAACTAAAGTAAAGGCTTGCTGTAGAAAAGTATCCGTTCCACACAACCAACTAAAGTAAAGGCTTGCCGTAGAAAAGTATCAATTCTACACAACCAACTAAAGTAAAGGCTTGCTGTAGAAAAGTATCTGTCATTTTGCTACTGTTGTGAATCGTCATGTAAATATCTGATATGCAGGATGTATTTTCATACACTGGACCAAATTTGGCACAAATACCCAATACACCCAAATTTGAATACTGGTGGGATTGGGAGAGGGTATTGATTTTGTCCTGTGGGAGTTGTAGTTGCTGGATTTATAGTTCACCTAAAATCAAAGTGCATTCTGAACTCCACCAACGATGGAATTGAATCAAACTTGGCACACAGTTTGGTGGGAATTGACCTTGAGTTTTGGGAGTTGTAGTTCACCTACATCCAGAGAGCACTGTGGACTCGAACAATGATGGAACTGGACCAAACTTGGCACAAGCACTCAATACACCCAAATATGAACACAGATGGAGTTTGGGGGAAATAGACCTTGTCATTTGGGAGTTGTAGTTGCTGGGATGTATAGTTTGCCTACAATCAAAGAGCATTCTGAACCCTACCAATGATTGAATTGGGCCAAACTTACCGCACAGAAACCCCATGACCAACAGAAAATACTGTGTTTTCTGGTGGTCTTTGGTGACCCCTCTGACCCCCTCGCAACCCCTCCAGGGCTCCTGACCCGCAGGTTGAGAAACACTGGTTTAGGGCTAACTGTTCATAGAATCAAATCATAGAATCCTAGAGTTGGAAGAGACCTCCTGGGCCATCCAGTCCAACCCCATTCTGCCAAGAAGCAGGAATATTGCATTCAAATCACCCCTGACAGATGGCCATCCAGCCTCTGCTTAAAAGCCTCCAAAGAAGGAGCCTCCACCACACTCTGGGGCAGAGAGTTCCACTGCTGAACGGCTCTCACAGTCAGGAAGTTCTTCCTCATGTTCAGATGGAATCTCCTCTCTTGTAGTTTGAAGCCATTGTTCCGCGTCCTAGTCTCCAGGGAAGCAGAAAACAAGCTTGCTCCCTCCTCCCTGTGGCTTCCTCTCATATATTTATACATGGCTATCATATCTCCTCTCAGCCTTCTCTTCTTCAGGCTAAACATGCCCAGTTCCCTAAGCCGCTCCTCATAGGGCTTGTTCTCCAGACCCTTGATCATTTTAGTCGCCCTCCTCTGGACACATTCCAGCTTGTCAATATCTCTCTTGAATTGTGGTGCCCAGAATTGGACACAATATTCCAGGTGTGGTCTAACCAAAGCAGAATAGAGCATGGGGAGCATGACTTCCCTAGATCTAGACACTATGCTCCTCTTGATGCAGGCCAAAATCCCATTGGTTTTTTTTGCCGCCGCATCACATTCCTGGCTCATGTTTAACTTGTTGTCCACGAGGACTCCAAGATCTTTTTCACACGTCCTGCTCTTGAGCCAGGCCTCATCGTCCCCCATTCTGTCTCTTTGCATTTCCTTTTTCCTGCCTAAGTGGAGTCTCTTGCATTTGATCCTGTTGAACTTCATTTTGTTAGGTTTCGCCCATCATCTCTCTAATCTGTCAAGATCCCTTTGAGTCCTGCTCCTGTCCTCTGGAGTCTTGGCTCTCCCTCCCAATTTGGTGTCATCTGCAAACTTGATGATCCTGCCTTCTAGCCCTTCATCCAAGTCATTAATAAAGATGTTGAACAGGACTGGGCCCAGGACTGGGCCCAAGTCCTCTTTGAGGACTTGAGACTTGGGCAGTGTGGGGTTGAATCCCAACACCAAGGAGAGTAGCCGCTTGGAATCATATGGTTGTGATTCAACGCAGGTGGTCAGAGTCTCCTCTAAGAAGAGGAAGCGGGCGGGACCTCCGTATCAGAATTCATCTCCCGACAAGGCACCGCTGCACAAAGCGTGTGTTTTCCAAAACCACGTTGGCATTTGGCAAGGCAGAAGATCCCTCTTTCCTTTGATCTGGGGGAGTTGGGGGCTTGCGTTGGCCTGCCCCACAGCAGCCGCCCTTCCTCATAGCGCTAGGGGTGGAGAATTAGGCTTGTGCATCATTTTGGGTCGATGCTCGGCTGTCATTCTGGGTGTGCATCTCCTTGAAGTGTATTGCTTTCCTACCGAAGGCCTTTGAGCTTCCTTTGAGCCTCCTTTATGCGCCCCCCGCCCACCCACCCACCCACCGCGGTTTTGTGTCAGATTCCTTTGCATGGGTGATTACGATGAGGATGGTGATGCTTTTTTCCATCCGGCCTCTCCGCAGGAAGGCAACAAAGCTCTGGATTTGGGGAGGGGGCAAGTGGGAGGGGCTTAGCCCCCTCCCTCCTCAATCCTCAAACAAAGCCACCCAGGGACAATCCATCACAGGCCGAGGAGGCACGCGGGCGGGGTGGAGGTCACCCTTGCGGCGGTCCGCATTGCCCGGCGGGGCTGGCTGGGAGGCCGGCCAGTTGGATCCCACATCCCTGGAGGGGGGCTCCTTTTGTCCTTACAAGACGTGCCCCCCCTCTCAATTTGCCCCCTCTCTCCTTCCTTCTTTCCTTTTCCGCTCGCTAAGCCCGCTCTTTAGCTCTTCCATCTTCCTTGCTGAGTGTCAACAATAACAAATAACAAACATGGCTCCCCATGGACACTGCTAATTGGGGCAGGGGACGACGACATCGGAGCTGTTGGAGGCTAGTTCCGGACCACTGTCCCCAATTCTGGAGGTCAGTGTCAGTGTCCAGTCCCAGCCACTTTCAGACCAGACCAGGGTGTGGCCCAGGCTCGAGATCGGAACCCCCTTTGACCTCCTTTGGGGAAAATGGAGCGGGAGAAACCTTAACTCAGGCCTGGGCCAACTTGGGCCCTCCCTCCAGGTGTTTTGGACTCCAACTCCCACCATTCCTCACAGCCTGGGGCCGTTTCCTTTCTCCCCCTATGTGTTTGTTTTGAAGGCCAGGCTAGGTACTTCATCCAGCAGCAAATGTCATTGTTGACGCTCATTCACTCTACTGCTGGCACTAGAAGAGGCATGGGCCAACTTGGGCCCTCCCTCCAGGTGTTTTGGACTCCAACTCCCACCATTCCTCACAGCCTGGGGCCGTTTCCTTTCTCCCCCTATGTGTTTGTTTTGAAGGCCAGGCTAGGTACTTCATCCAGCAGCAAATGTCATTGTTGACGCTCATTCACTCTACTGCTGGCACTAGAAGAGGCATGGGCCAACTTGGGCCCTCCCTCCAGGTGTTTTGGACTACAACTCCCACCATTCCTCACAGCCTGGGGCCGTTTCCTTTCTCCCCCTATGTGTTTGTTTTGAAGGCCAGGCTAGGTACTTCATCCAGCAGCAAATGTCATTGTTGACGCTCATTCACTCTACTGCTGGCACTAGAAGAGGCATGGGCCAACTTGGGCCCTCCCTCCAGGTGTTTTGGACTCCAACTCCCACCATTCCTCACAGCCTGGGGCCGTTTCCTTTCTCCCCCTATGTGTTTGTTTTGAAGGCCAGGCTAGGTACTTCATCCAGCAGCAAATGTCATTGTTGACGCTCATTCACTCTACTGCTGGCACTAGAAGAGGCATGGGCCAACTTGGGCCCTCCCTCCAGGTGTTTTGGACTACAACTCCCACCATTCCTCACAGCCTGGGGCCGTTTCCTTTCTCCCCCTATGTGTTTGTTTTGAAGGCCAGGCTAGGTACTTCATCCAGCAGCAAATGTCATTGTTGACGCTCATTCACTCTCCTGCTGGCACTAGAAGAGGCATGGGCCAACTTGGGCCCTCCCTCCAGGTGTTTTGGACTCCAACTCCCACCATTCCTCACAGCCTCAGGCCCTTTCCTTTTCCCCCTCAGCCACCTATTATTTTTATTTTTATCATTTACGTCATTTCTTTCCCGCCCATTTCAGCACGAAGGTGACTCAGGGCGGCGTACGGACCGGCAACAGATGCCATATCTATATAAATAAAAATGTAATGTTCGTTTGTGGGATTAACATAACTCAAAAACCACTGGACGAATTGACACCAAATTTGGACACAAGACACTTCTCAGGCCAACGAGTGACCGTCACTCATAAAGCACTGAAAAACACAACACAAAAGACTTAAAAAGCCAAAAAACAAAAATTACATTACAACGCATGCACAAAACCACATACACACACATATATATAAACCTATACACAGACATATAGACAACTGGGCCACAGCAACAAGTGGCAGGGGACGGCTAGCATCTATTTAAATACAAATGTAATGTATTGTCGAAGGCTTTCATGGCTGGAATCACTAGGTTCTTGTGGGTTTTTTCGGGCTATAGGGCCATGTTCTAGAGGCATTTCTCCTGACGTTTCGCCTGCATCTATGGCAAGCATTCTCAGAGCATCCTCACTACCTCTGAGGATGCTTGCCATAGATGCAGGAGAAACGTCAGGAGAGAATGCCTCTAGAACATGGCCCTATAGCCCGAAAAAACCCACAAGAACCTAAAAATGTAATGTTTGTTTGTGGGATTAACAGAACTCAAAAACCACTGGGGGAATCGACACCAAATTTTGACACAAGGCACCAAACAACCCAATGTATGCCCTTCACTCAAAAAAATTGATTTTGTCATTTGGGAGTTGTGGTTGCTGGGATCACCTACAATCAAAGAGTATTCTGAACTCCATCAACGATGGAATTGAACCAAACTTGGTACACAGTTCTCTCCTGACCAACAGAAAATACTGGAAGGGTTGGGTGGGCAGTGTCCTTTGGTTTTGGAGTTGTAGTTCACCTACATCCAGAGATCACTGTGGACTCAAACAACGATGGATCTGGACCAAACTCTATGCGAATACTCAATATGCCCAAATATGAACACTGGTGGAGTTTGGGGGAAATAGAATCTTGACATTTGGGAGATGTAGTTGCTGGGATTTGTAGTTCACCTACAAACACAGAGCATTCTGAACCCCACCAACGATAGAATTGGACTTATTTATTTATTGTGTCAGGGGCAGACCAAACAGTTGCATTGCATTTTTTAACAAACAAACAAGAATTGGGCCAAACCTCCCACACAGAACCCCCATGACCATCAGAGTTGGCCACAGCAATCCATGGCAGGAGACGGCTAGTGTGTGTGTGTGTGTGTATATACACACACACACACACACACACAAATCGGTTAAAAGCAATTAAATCACATCATAAATACATAATGAAACCATCAGCTATAAAAACTATATAAATCTATAAAAACAATGTCTTCTGGTCCAATTCCTCGTCTGTTTACATCATCCTTGCCGTTCCGTGTACGTATTCCAGTTTTGTGTTTTATCTGATCACGCTGAAGTTCCAAACGCTTGCTCCAAGAGCCAGGTCTTCACTCTTCTCCGAAAGATCAGGAGGGAGGGGGCCGATCTAATATCCCTGGGCAGGGAGTTCCACAGCCAAGGGGCCACCCCTGAGAAGGCCCTGTCTCTCGTCCCCGCCGGACGCACCTTAGAGGCATGTGGGATCGAGAGCAGCGCCTCCCCAGATGATCTTAAATTCCTAGAAGGTTCATAGGGAGAGATGCGTTCGGATAGATAAGCTGGAAGAGGAAGAGGAAAGAGTCAGAGTGTGAGGAATTGTGGGAGGGCTGAAGTTTGCCCAGGAGTGGAACAGACCCTTTCCCACACTGCAGACAATGCAAGCCCCTCTGTGTTTGACCGCTTGGCATTTTGCATGTGCTCAGAGGCAATCTTTGTTGTTTACCAATCAGAACCAGGGATCAGGGGCAGCCGGGCTTTGTTTGGATGGACAGGCTCCAATCTGGGGCTGACCTTTACCATCGTCCATAGCTTATTTATTTATTTGTCGTGTCAGAGCAACCAGTCCATTACATTATATTTCTAACAGAACAAAGCAAACAAACAGACAAATACAAAACTTGGTAGTGGATTAAATGTCCTTTGACCAGTCTCTGGCCCCTTGGAGTGCCTCTGGTGTTGCTGCAAGAAGGTCCTCCATTGTGCATGTGGCAGGGCTCAGGTTGCATTGCAGCAGGTGGTCAGTGGTTTGCTCTTCTCCACACTCGCATGCCGAGGATTCCACCCTGTAGCCCCATTTCTTAAGATTGGCTCTGCATCTCGTGGTGCCAGAGCGCAGTCTGTTCAGCGCCCTCCAAGTCGCCCAGTCTTCTGTGTGCCCAGGGGGGAGTCTCTCATTTGGTATCAGCCATTGGTTGAGGTGCTGGGTTTGAGCCTGCCACTTTTGGACTCTCGCTTGCTGAGGTGTTCCAGCGAGTGTCTCTGTAGATCTTAGAAAACTATTTCTAGATTTAAGTCGTTGATGTGCTGGCTGATACCCAAACAGGGGATGAGCTGGAGATGTTGCTGCCTTGGTCCTTTCACTATTGGCTGCTACTTCCTGGCAGATGTCAGGTGGTGCAATACCGGCTAAGCAGTGTCGTTTCTCCAGTGGTGTAGGGTGCAGACACCCCGTGATAATGCGGCATGTCTCATTAAGAGCCACATCCACTGTTTTAGTGTGGTGAGATGTGTTCCACACTGGGCATGCTTACTCAGCAGCAGAGTAGCACAGCGCAAGGGCAGATGTCTTCACTGTGTCTGGTTGTGATCCCCAGGTTGTGCCAGTCAGCTTTTGTATGATATTGTTTCTAGCACCCACTTTTTGCTTGATGTTCAGGCAGTGCTTCTTGTAGGTCAGAGCATGGTCCAGAGTGACTCCCAGGTATTTGGGTGCGCTGCAATGCTCCAGTGGGATTCCTTCCTTCCCAGGTAATAATCCTCAGAGCTCGGGATGCTTCTCTGTTCTTGAGATGAAAGGCGCATGTCTGTGTTTTAGATGGGTTAGGGATCAGCTGGTTTTCCCTGTAGTAGGCAATAAGAGCACCTAGAGCAGTGTTTCTCAACCTGGGGGTCGGGACCCCTGAGGGGGTCGCGAGGGGGTGTCAGAGGGGTCGCCAAAGACCATCAGAAAACACAGTATTTTCTGATGGTCATGGGGATTCCATGTGGGAAGTTTGAGCCAATTCTGTCGTTGGTGGAGTTCAGAATGTTCTTTGATTGTAATGAACTATAAATCCCAGCAACTACAACTCCCAAATGTCAAGGTGTATTTTCCCTAGACTCCACCAGTGTTCACACTTGGGCATATTGAGTATTCGTGCCAAGTTTGGTCCAGATCCACCATTGTTTGAGTCCACAGTGCTCTCTGGATGTAGGTGAACTACAACTCCCAAACTCAAGGTCAATGCCCATCAAATCCTTCCAGTGTTTTCCACTGGTCATGGGAGCCAAGTTTGGTTCAATTCCATCGCTGGTGGAGTTCAGAATGCTCTTTGATTATAGGTGAACTATAAATCCCAGCAACTATAACTCCCAAATGACAAAATCAATCCTCGCCCAACCCCACTAGCATTCACATTTGGGTGTATTGGGTATTTGTGCCCAGTTTGGTCCAGTGAAGGAAAATGCATCCTGCGTATCGGATATTTACATTACGATTTATAACCGTACTAAAATGACAGGTATCAAGTAGCAACGAAAACAACATTATGGTTGGGGGTCACCACAACATAGGGAACGGCATTAAGGGGTCACGGCATTAGTAAGGTTGAGAAACACTGACCTAGAGCTTCGGAGAGCTTCTGTTCAACCATCTCAAAGCTCCCTGCTTGAGCAGTAATGGCATGGTCATCAGCATAGATGAAGCTCTCTGTCCCTTCTGGCAGTTTTTGGTCATTTGTGTAGATGTTGAACGTGGATGAAGCAAGCACGCTCCCCTGAGGCAGGCCGTTCTTCTGTTTCCGCCATCTGCTTCTCTGGCCTGGAACTCAACAAAAAAGCTCCTGTTTTGTAGCAGGTTTCCTATGAGGCGGGTGAGGTGGTCGTCCTTTGCGATATTATACATTTGTGATATTATACATTTGCTTACAGAAGCAACCAGCATGCAAGCAATCGTCCACAGCTGCGTCCCCTTGAATGCCCGCCTCTGTCCAGCAAAGATGCACAAGCGCACGGCCACTAGCAAGCCGGCCTTTGAGGGAGGAGCTGGGACGCATGGGTCAACATCCTCTGGGGAATAAAGGGGGGCATTGTGTCTGGACAGAGAGCGAGGTGCGCCCTTCCGAGGCACACAGGGAGCGGTCGCGGTCACCCTTTGGAAACTCAATCCGGATGATGAGGCCGCAGCGTGGAGGAAAGGGAATGGGCCAGCTGAGCCTCAGAACCCCTTTGGCGTACTGCAACTCCCAGAATCCCCCGTCACTGATGGGTTTTGTGTATCTATTTACTTACTATATTTATATACCGCCTTTCTCACCCCAGGAAGGACTCAGTGCGGTTTACAACATAATTAATGGCAAAAATTAAGTTCCATATCAATATACAAGGGAAAAAATGGTAATAATTGAACACTAACATATAACTATAAGTTAAAACCATTAAAAAAACATTAAACGTAAGACGTAAACAACATTTGCATAAGATGTAAACAACGTATGGCTCTGCCACTCACCTCTCCGCTTAAGTCCTTCAAGGCTCGGATTCCTCTACACGGCAGGATTAATGCAGTTTGACACTCTCTTTAAACTGCCATGGCTTAATGCTGTGGAATCCTGGGAATTGTAGTTTTGGGATCTTTGGCAGAGAAAGCATTGCCTCTAAAATTACAACAGCACAACAACAGAGAGGAAACAAACAAGGACATCTAATCACCTCTCAACAAAAGTTTACCCCGGGCTCTGTCAGACCATTATATGCTCATCAAGGTGGACAATTGAAACATTCACACCTAACTCCAGCAGACAAGAGTCCTTTGTCCCACCCTGGTCATCATTCCACAGATATATAAACCCATTTTTCCTACTTCCAACAGACCTCATTACCTCTGAGGATGCTTGCCATAGATGCAGGCGAAACGTCAGGAGAGAATGCCTCTAGAACATAGCCATATAGCCCCGAAAAAACCTACAACAACCCATTGCCTCTTCCTTGGTATCCTTTTGTAGAGTTGTAGTTTTGCAAGGTCTTGAGCGTTCTCTCGCAGGACAAATGCATTGACCCCACTTCTGCTGCCATGGTTCAATGGTATGGAATCCTTAGATTTGTCATTTGTTGATGTACCAACCCTCTTTGTCTGGAGACCTGCGAAACTACAACTCCCAGGATTTGTAGAGTGAAGAGAGGGGGCCAGGAAGACAGTTCCCCCTTGTCTCCTGCACTACGCTAATAATATAATATATTGTACATACATAGCATATTGATAATATATATTGCCTATTTATTTATTTCCTATAAAAACTACAACTCCCAGGATTTGTAGAGTGAAGAGAGGGGGCCAGGAAGACAGTTCCCCCTTGTCTCCTGCACTACGCTAATAATATAATATATTGTACGTACATATCATATTGATAATATATATTGCCTATTTATTTATTTCCTATAAAAACTACAACTCCCAGGATTTGTAGAGTGAAGAGAGGGGGCCAGGAAGACAGTTCCCCCTTGTCTCCTGCACTACGCTAATAATATAATATATTGTACGTACATATCATATTGATAATATATATTTCCTATTTATTTATTTCCTATAAAAACTACAACTCCCAGGATTTGTAGAGTGAAGAGAGGGGGCCAGGAAGACAGTTCCCCCTTGTCTCCTGCACTACGCTAATAATATAATATATTGTACGTACATATCATATTGATAATATATATTGCCTATTTATTTATTTCCTATAAAAACTACAACTCCCAGGATTTGTAGAGTGAAGAGAGGGGGCCAGGAAGACAGTTCCCCCTTGTCTCCTGCACTACGCTAATAATATAATATATTGTACGTACATATCATATTGATAATATATATTTCCTATTTATTTATTTCCTATAAAAACTACAACTCCCAGGATTTGTAGAGTGAAGAGAGGGGGCCAGGAAGACAGTTCCCCCTTGTCTCCTGCACTACGCTAATTGTACGTACATATCATATTGATAATATATATTGCCTATTTATTTATTTCCTATAAAAACTACAACTCCCAGGATTTGGACCACACCAACAACCACCATGTCAGACTACACAGAGAAGCCATTGAAATCCACAAGCATGTGGACAATTTCAACAGAAAGGAAGAGACCATGAAAATGAACAAAATCTGGCTACCAGTATTAAAAAACTCTAAAATTACAACAGCAAAACAACAGAGAGGAAACAACCAGGCACAGATTAACACCTCCCAGCAAGAGATTTTCCCAGGCTCAGGCAGGCCTTCAAATGCTAATGAAGGTGATCAGTTGAAACATTCACACCTAGCTCCAGCAGGGAAGAGCTCCTTGCCCCACCCCAGCCATCCCACAGATATATAAACCCATTGTCCTAATTCCAACAGACCTCACTACCTCTGAGGATGCTTGCCATAGATGCAGGCGAAACGTCAGGAGAAATGCCTCCAGAACATGGCTCTATAGCCCGAAAAAACCCACAAGAACCTAGTGATTCCAGCCATGAAAGCCTTTGAGTATTTACATATTACTTGTTAGCCGCTTTGAGTCCCCTTCGGGGCGAGAAGGGCGGGGTAGAAATGTTGTAAATAAATAAATACATAAATAAATTTCGTAGAATTACGCCATGGCAGTGACAACAGAGTCAAATTGCATTGATTCGTCAGTGTGGAGGCATCCTTTGAAACTGAACTGCTG
This sequence comes from Anolis sagrei ordinatus, assembly GCF_025583915.1. Lineage (NCBI taxonomy): Eukaryota > Metazoa > Chordata > Lepidosauria > Squamata > Anolidae > Anolis > Anolis sagrei. Next base: position 354,094,979 of record NW_026844366.1, on the reverse strand, counting down.
GTGGGAAAAAGATAATATAATGTTTGAATGGCTGGAAGGAGGTCAAGCTTGTTTTCTGCTGCTCCAGAGGTTCCGGCCCCATCTACACTGCCATATGATGCACTTTCAAGCTGCAGGAAGAGATTCCCCCAAAACATGGGGCAGAACTTCCTGAGGGTCAGTGGGGTTGGACAGAGGAGGAAAGCAGGATGTAAACAGAAATACAACAGTAACCATTCTATAGATTCTTGTGGGTTTTTTTGGGCTATATGGCCATATTCTAGAGGCATTTTCTCCTGACGTTTCGCCTGCATCTATGGCAAGCATCCTCAGAGGTACTGAGGTCTGTTGGAAGTAGGACAATGGGTTTATATATCTGTGGAATGGCTGGGGTGGGGCAAGGAGCTCTTCTCTGCTGGAGCTAGGTGTGAATGTTTCAACTGACCACCTTCATTAGCATTTGAAGGCCTGGCTAAATCTTTTGTTGAGAAGTGTTAAGATGTGCCTGGTTGTTTCCTCTCTGCTGTTTTGCTGTTGTAATTTTAGAGTTTTTTTTATACTGTAGCCAGATTTTGTTCATATTCATGTTTTCCTCCTTTCTGTTGAAATTGTCCACAGCTTGTGGATTTCAGTGGCCTCTCTGTATAGTCTGTCATGGTGGTTGTTGGTGTGGTCCAGCATTTCTGTGTTCTCAAATAATATGCTGTGTCCAGGCATTTGAAGGCCTGGCTGAACCTGGGGCAATCTTTTGTTGAGAGGTGTTAAGCTGTGCCTGATTGTTTCCTCTCTGCTGTTTTGCTGTTGTAATTTTAGAGTTTTTTAATACCGGTAGCCAGATTTAATACCTCTCAACAAAAGCTTCTCCCAGGCTCAGCCAGGCCTTCAAATGCTAATGGAGGTGGTCAGTTGAAACATTCATACCTAGCTCCAGCAGAGAATCATAGAATCATAGAATCAAAGAGTTGGAAGAGACCTCCTGGGCCATCCAGTCCAACCCCATTCTGCCAAGAAGCAGGAATATTGCATTTAAATCACCCCTGACAGATGGCCATCCAGCCTCTGTTTAAAAGCTTCCAAAGAAGGAGCCTCCACCACACTCCGGGGCAGAGAGTTCCACTGCTGAACGGCTCTCACAGTCAGGAAGTTCTTCCTCATGTTCAGATGGAATCTCCTCTCTTTAAGTTTGAAGCCATTGTTCCATTGCGTCCTAGTCTCCAGGGAGCAGAAAACAAGCTTGCTCTCTCCTCCCTGTGACTTCCTCTCACATATTTATACATGGCTATCATATCTCTCCTCAGCCTTCTCTTCTTCAGGCTAAACATGCCCAGCTCTTCAAGCCGCTCGTCATAGGGCTTGTTCTCCAGACCAGTCCTTTGTCCCACCTGGTCTTTCCACAGATATATAAACCCATTTTCCTAGTTCCAACAGACCTCACTACCTCTGAGGATGCTTGCCATAGATGCAGGCGAAACGTCAGGAGAAAATGCCTCTAGAACATGGCCATATAGCCCGAAAAAACCTACAACAACCCAGTGATTCCAGCCATGAAAGCCTTCGACAATACAAGGTGGTCAGTTGAAACATTCCCACCTAGCTCCAGCAGACAAGAGCTCTTTGTCCCACCCTGGTCTTTCCACAGATATATAAACCCATTTTCCTAGTTCCAACAGACCTCACAACCTCTGAGGATGCTTGCCAGAGATGCAGGCGAAACGTCAGGAGAAAATGCCTCTAGAACATGGCCATATAGCCCGAAAAAACCCACAAGAACCTATTGATTCCAGGCATGAAAGCCTTCGACAATACAATAACCATTCTAGTTTCTCCTTTGTTGTCAATGTTATTTTTTCACCTGCTGGAAAGATGCATAATGTTTTCCTTCAACAAAAATGTTTTATACTTGCTGGAAATATATATATGTTTTTCCCTAATCCAAAAAGAAAACCCCTCAATGCAGGGGGGCCGCCAGGGAAATGCAGGCGTGGATGCCTTGACCCACAGGCGTGGGGAGGCCGCCCTCCTTGCTCTCCTCCCAGCCATGAGATTGCTTTTGCTGCAAGATGATCCCGGTCTCCCTTCCATGTTTTACTGCCATTGTTCTGGACGGTTCTTCCCTGGGGAAAGGCTGCCTTTTCCTCTCATTATCTCCGGGTTCGTTGTCGTCGGCCTCCTTGGCAGTTTCCTCCTTTGCCTTCTGAACGGATCTGGCACCCCTCTGGTGGCTTCCTCTTAGGGCAGGCATGGGCAAGCTTGGGCCTTCCTCCAGGTGTTTTGGACTTCAACTCCCACAATTCCTAACAGCCAGTCCCTTACTTAGGTGATCCCTCGTAGTCCTCCAAGTGTAGTATCCTGGCGGCATGTTCAGTTTGCAGACAGAAGGCAGTCCCGGTCGGGGCTTGCTTGCACGCCTTCCTCTTGGCACATTTCTCTCTTTCGCCTTCAATTCGTGCATCTTCAAATTCTGCAGCACTGGTGGTTGCAGCTGACCTCCAGCTGGAGCGCTCAAGGGCCAGGGCTTCCCAGTTCTCAGTGTCTATGCCAGAGTTTTTAAGGTTGGCTTTGAGCCCATCTTCAATCTCTTTTCCTGTCCACCAGCATTCCTGGGTTGTTGCAGCACTGCTGGTCACAGCTGACCTCCAGCTGGAGCACCCTAGGGCCAGGGCTTCCCAGTTCTCAGTGTCTATGCCAGAGTTTTTAAGGTTAGCTTTGAGCCCATCTTTCAATCTCTTTTCCTGTCCACCAGCATTCCTGGGTTGTTGCAGCACTGCTGGTCACAGCTGACCTCCAGCTGGAGCGCTCAAGGGCCAGGGCTTCCCAGTTCTCAGTGTCTATGCCAGAGTTTTTAAGGTTGGCTTTGAGCCCATCTTTCAATCTCTTTTCCTGTCCACCAGCATTCCTGGGTTGTTGCAGCACTGCTGGTCACAGCTGACCTCCAGCTGGAGCGCTCAAGGCAGGGCTTCCCAGTTCTCAGTGTCTATGCCAGAGTTTTTAAGGTTGGCTTTGAGCCCATCTTTCAATCTCTTTTCCTGTCCACCAGCATTCCTGGGTTGTTGCAGCACTGCTGGTCGCAGCTGACCTCCAGCTGGAGCGCTCAAGGGCCAGGGCTTCCCAGTTCTCAGTGTCTATGCCAGAGTTTTTAAGGTTAGCTTTGAGCCCATCTTTCAATCTCTTTTCCTGTCCACCAGCATTCCTGGGTTGTTGCAGCACTGCTGGTCACAGCTGACCTCCAGCTGGAGCGCTCAAGGCCAGGGCTTCCCAGTTCTCAGTGTCTATGCCAGAGTTTTTAAGTTTGGCTTTGAGCCCATCTTTCAATCTCTTTTCCTGTCCACCAGCATTCCTGTTTGCAGCACTGCTGGTCACAGCTGACCTCCAGCTGGAGCGCTCAAGGGCCAGGGCTTCCCAGTTCTCAGTGTCTATGCCAGAGTTTTTAAGCTTGGCTTTGAGCCCCTCTTTCAATCTCTTTTCCGGTCCATCAACATTTCAAATTCTGCAGCACTGCTGGTCACAGCTGACCTCCAGCTGGAGTGCTCAAGGCCAGGGCTTCCCAGTTCTCAGTGTCTATGCCAGAGTTTTTAAGGTTTGGCTTTGAGCCCATCTTTCAATCTCTTTTCCTGTCCACCAGCATTCCTGGGTTGTTGCAGCACTGCTGGTCACAGCTGACCTCCAGCTGGAGCGCTCAAGGGCCAGGGCTTCCCAGTTCTCAGTGTCTATGCCAGAGTTTTTAAGGTTAGCTTTGAGCCCATCTTTCAATCTCTTTTCCTGTCCACCAGCATTCCTGGGTTGTTGCAGCACTGCTGGTCGCAGCTGACCTCCAGCTGGAGCGCTCAAGGGCCAGGGCTTCCCAGTTCTCAGTGTCTATGCCAAAGTTTTTAAGTTTGGCTTTGAGCCCATCTTTCAATCTCTTTTCCTGTCCACCAGCATTCCTGGGTTGTTGCAGCACTGCTGGTCGCAGCTGACCTCCAGCTGGAGCGCTCAAGGGCCAGGGCTTCCCAGTTCTCAGTGTCTATGCCAAAGTTTTTAAGTTTGGCTTTGAGCCCATCTTTCAATCTCTTTTCCTGTCCACCAGCATTCCTGGGTTGTTGCAGCACTGCTGGTCACAGCTGACCTCCAGCTGGAGCACCCTAGGGCCAGGGCTTCCCAGTTCTCAGTGTCTATGCCAGAGTTTTTAAGGTTGGCTTTGAGCCCATCTTTCAATCTCTTTTCCTGTCCACCAGCATTCCTGGGTTGTTGCAGCACTGCTGGTCACAGCTGACCTCCAGCTGGAGCACTCAAGGGCCAGGGCTTCCCAGTTCTCAGTGTCTATGCCAGAGTTTTTAAGGTTAGCTTTGAGCCCATCTTTCAATCTCTTTTCCTGTCCACCAGCATTCCTGGGTTGTTGCAGCACTGCTGGTCACAGCTGACCTCCAGCTGGAGCACTCAAGGGCCAGGGCTTCCCAGTTCTCAGGTCTATGCCAGAGTTTTTAAGGTTGGCTTTGAGCCCATCTTTCAATCTCTTTTCCTGTCCACCAGCATTCCTGGGTTGTTGCAGCACTGCTGGTCGCAGCTGACCTCCAGCTGGAGCGCTCAAGGGCCAGGGCTTCCCAGTTCTCAGTGTCTATGCCAGAGTTTTTAAGGTTAGCTTTGAGCCCATCTTTCAATCTCTTTTCCTGTCCACCAGCATTCCTGGGTTGTTGCAGCACTGCTGGTCACAGCTGACCTCCAGCTGGAGCACCCTAGGGCCAGGGCTTCCCAGTTCTCAGTGTCTATGCCAGAGTTTTTAAGGTTGGCTTTGAGCCCATCTTTCAATCTCTTTTCCTGTCCACCAACATTCCTGGGTTGTTGTAGGTTTTTTCGGGCTATATGGCCATGTTCTAGAGGCATTCTCTCCTGACGTTTCGCCTGCATCTATGGCAAGCATCCTCAGAGGTAGTGAGGTCTGTTGGAACTATAGGGACACGAGACAGGGCCTTTTCTGTGGTGGCCCCCCGACTCTGGAACACCCTCCCCAAAGACCTTAGACAGGCCCCTACATTGGCAGTCTTCAGAAAGAACTTGAAGACCTGGCTGTTCCGATGTGCCTTCCCAGATTAGGAAATCTCCAATACCAAGTCCCATAAGCACTTTACTAGAACTAAGATTGCTGCACACAATGCACTTGCCCTATAATCCTACATACCTCCTGTCACATCAGCACTTTTAATCCTGTACCCATTACTCTGGCCCGGCCCAGTTTCATTGTGTCTTAGTGTATTGTTTATTGCTTGTTGTTTATATTGCTTTAATTGTTTTTAATTTGCCTTAGGGTTTGTATTGTTGTATTGTGTGTTGAGGCTTCGGCCTTTGTAAGCTGCATCGAGTCCTTCGGGAGATGCTAGCGGGGTACAAATAAAGTTAATAATAATAATAATAATAATAATAATAATAATAATAATATCTGTGGAAAGACCAGGGTGGGACAAAGGACTCTTGTCTGCTGGAGCTAGGTGTCAATGTTTCAACTGACCACCTTGATTAGCATTTGACAGCCTGGAAGTGCCTGGAGCAATCTTTTATTGAGAGGTGATTAGATGTTCCTGGTTGTTTCCTCTCTGTTGTGCTGTTGCAATTTTAGAGTTTTTTAATATTGGTACCCAGATTTTGACAGGAAAGCCTAGAGAAGGGAATGATGCTGGGGAAAGTGGAAGGCAAAAGGAAGAGGGGCCGACCAAGGGCAAGATGGATGGATGGCATCCTTGAAGTGACTGGACTGACCTTGAAGGAGCTGGGGGTGGTGACGGCCGACAGGGAGCTCTGGCGTGGACTGGTCCATGAGGTCACGAAGAGTCGGAGACGACTGAACGAATGAACAACAACAACCCAGATGTTTCAACTGACCACCTTGATTAGCATATAATGGCCTGACAGTGCCTAGAGCAATCTTTTGTTGAGAGGTGAGTAGCTGTCCTTGTTTGTTTCCTCTCTGTTGTTGTGCTGTTGTAACTTTTAGAGTTTTTTAATACTGGTAGCCAGATTTTGTCCATTTTCATGGTCTCCTCCTTTCTGTTGAAATTGTCCACATGCTTCTTGTGGATTTCAGTGGCTTCTCTGTGTAGCCTGACATGGTGGTTGTGAGAGTGGTCCAGCATTTCTGTGTTCTCAAATCATATGCTGTGTCCAGGTTGGTTCCTCAGGTGCTCTGCTATGGCTGACTTCTCTGGTTGAAGGAGTCTGCAGTGCCTTTCATGGTCCTTGATTCTTGTGTTGGGCAATGCTGCTAAGTTTGGGGTTCCCTCTGGAGACTTCTTGTCCACAGCTGCATGGTCTACGGTAGACTCCCGCAGAGGTGAGAGGGTCCCTCTTGTCCTTTGCTGAACATAGTAGCATTGGTTGGATTTTCTTGGTGGGTCTGTAGATGGTTTGTATGTTGTGTTTCCTCATCAGCTTCCCTCTGCGGTCAGTGGTTCCCTTGATGTCTGGCAAGAACACTTTCCCTCTGGGTGGGTCTTCCGTTCTTGAGTTCGGAGTAGAGCAACTGCTTTGGGAGATGGTGGTCGGGCATCCGGACAATGTGGCCAGTCCAGCGGAGTTGATGGTGGAGGACCATCGCTTCAATGCTGGTGGTCTTTGCTTCTTCTTCCACCACCCTGATATTTGTCTGCTTGTCTTCCCAAGAGATTTGCAGGATTTTCCGGAGGCAGCGCTGATGGAATCGTTCCAGGAATTGCATGTGACGTCTGTAGACAGTCCACATCTCACAGGCATATAGCATGGTTGGGAGGACAATGACTTTGTAAACAAGCCTCTTAGTATCCCTACAGATGTCCCAGTCCTCGAACACTCTCTGCTTCATTTGGAAAAAAGCTGCACTCGCAAAGCTCAGGTGGTGTTGTATTTCAGTGTCAATGCTGACGTTTGTAGACAGTCCACATTTCGCAGGCATATAGCAGGGTTGGGAGGACAATAGCTTTATAAACAAGCCCCTTGGTCTCCCTATGGATGTTCCATTCCTCAAACACTCTGCTTCATTTGGAAAAAAGCTGCACTCGCAGAGCTCAGGCGGTGTTGTATTTCAGTGTCAATGTTGACATCTGTAGACAGTCCACGTTTCACAGGCATATAGCAGGGTTGGGAGGACAATAGCTTTATAAACAAGCCCCTTGGTCTCCCTAGGGATGTCCCAGCCCTCAAACATTGCTTAATTCGGACAAAAACTGCACTCGCAGAGCTCAGGCAGTGTTGTATTTCAGTGTCAATGTTTACGTCTGTAGACAGTCCACATTTCACAGGCATGTAGCAGGGTTGGGAGGACAATAGCTTTATAAACAAGCCCCTTGGTCTCCCTATGGATGTTCCATTCCTCAAACACTCTGCTTCATTCGGACAAAAACTGCACTCGCAGAGCTCAGGCAGTGTTGTATTTCAGTGTCAATGTTGACATCTGTAGACAGTCCACGTTTCACAGGCATATAGCAGGGTTGGGAGGACAATAGCTTTATAAACAAGCCCCTTGGTCTCCCTATGGATGTTCCATTCCTCAAACACTCTCTGCTTCATTTGGAAAAAAGCTGCACTCGCAGAGCTCAGGCAGTGTTGTATTTCAGTGTCAATGTTGACATCTGTAGACAGTCCACGTTTCACAGGCATATAGCAGGGTTGGGAGGACAATAGCTTTATAAACAAGCCCCTTGGTCTCCCTATGGATGTTCCATTCCTCAAACACTCTGCTTCATTCGGACAAAAACTGCACTCGCAGAGCTCAGGCAGTGTTGTATTTCAGTGTCAATGTTGACATCTGTAGACAGTCCACGTTTCACAGGCATATAGCAGGGTTGGGAGGACAATAGCTTTATAAACAAGCCCCTTGGTCTCCCTATGGATGTTCCATTCCTCAAACACTCTGCTTCATTCGGACAAAAACTGCACTCGCAGAGCTCAGGCAGTGTTGTATTTCAGTGTCAATGTTGACATCTGTAGACAGTCCACGTTTCACAGGCATATAGCAGGGTTGGAAGGACAATAGCTTTATAAACAAGCCCCTTGGTCTCCCTATGGATGTTCCATTCCTCAAACACTCTGCTTCATTCGGACAAAAACTGCACTCACAGAGCTCAGGCAGTGTTGTATTTCAGTGTCAATGTTGACATCTGTAGACAGTCCACGTTTCACAGGCATATAGCAGGGTTGGGAGGACAATAGCTTTATAAACAAGCCCCTTGGTCTCCCTATGGATGTTCCATTCCTCAAACACTCTGCTTCATTCGGACAAAAACTGCACTCGCAGAGCTCAGGCAGTGTTGTATTTCAGTGTCAATGTTTACGTCTGTAGACAGTCCACATTTCACAGGCATATAGCAGGGTTGGAAGGACAATAGCTTTATAAACAAGCCCCTTGGTCTCCCTATGGATGTTCCATTCCTCAAACACTCTGCTTCATTCGGACAAAAACTGCACTCACAGAGCTCAGGCAGTGTTGTATTTCAGTGTCAATGTTGACATCTGTAGACAGTCCACGTTTCACAGGCATATAGCAGGGTTGGGAGGACAATAGCTTTATAAACAAGCCCCTTGGTCTCCCTATGGATGTTCCATTCCTCAAACACTCTGCTTCATTCGGACAAAAACTGCACTCGCAGAGCTCAGGCAGTGTTGTATTTCAGTGTCAATGTTTACGTCTGTAGACAGTCCACATTTCACAGGCATGTAGCAGGGTTGGAAGGACAATAGCTTTATAAACAAGCACCTTGGTCTCCCTATGGATGTTCCATTCCTCAAACACTCTGCTTCATTCGGACAAAAACTGCACTCACAGAGCTCAGGCAGTGTTGTATTTCAGTGTCAATGTTGACATCTGTAGACAGTCCACGTTTTGCAGGTGTATGGCATGGCTGCCGGCCCATTTATGGAAGATATGTGAGACTACTGTAATAATAATAATAATAATAATAATAATAATAATAGTCATTGTCATCATTGTTTTATTTCTTGTTGGCTTCTCCCCATGGCAGGCTAGGCATGATTTGAGGTGGCCCCATCTTTTGAGAAGCCTCTTTGCAAAGTGCAGTGGTTTATGCATCATATTATGGCTCTGCAGACCAAGGCCCAAGTCCCCAGATGGCTGCGGTTTTTCATTGGGTCACCTTAATTAGGAAGTGGCACTCTCTCAGCCTCGGAGGAAGGCCACCCTAGCAATCTTTATTAATGACTTGGATGAAGGGCTAGAAGGCATGATCATCAAGTTTGCAGATGACACCAAATTGGGAGGGAGAGCCAATACTCCAGAGGACAGGAGAAGGACTCAAAACGATCTCGACAGATTAGAGAGATGATGGGCCAAAACTAACAAAATGAAGTTCAACAGGGACAAATGCAAGATACTCCACTTTGGCAGGAAAAACGAAAAGCAAAGATACAGAATGGGGGACGGCCTGGCTCGAGAGCAGTACGTGTGAAAAAGATCTTGGAGTCCTCGTGGACAACAAGTTAAACATGAGCCAACAATGTGATGTGGCGGCAAAAAAAGCCAATGGGATTTTGGCCTGCATCAAGAGGAGCCTAGTGTCTAGATCTAGGGAAGTCATGCTCCCCATGCTCTATTCTGCCTTGGTGAGACCACACCTGGAATATTGTGTCCAATTCTGGGCACCACAATTCAAGAGAGATATTGACTCTAAGCTGGAATGTGTCCAGAGGAGGGCGACTCAAATGATCAAGGGTCTGGAGAACAAGCCCTATGAGGAGCGGCTTAAGGAGCTGGGCATGTTTAGCCTGAAGAAGAGAAGGCTGAGAGGGGATATGATAGCCATGTATACATATGTGAGAGGAAGCCACAGGGAGGAGGAGGGAGCAAGCTTGTTTTCTGCTTCCTTGGAGACTAGGACGCAATGGAACAATGGCTTCAAACTACAAGAGAGGAGATTCCATCTGAACATGAGGAAGAACTTCCTGACTGTGAGAGCCGTTCAGCAGTGGAACTCTCTGCCTTCCCCAGAGTGTGGTGGAGGCTCCTTCTTTGGAAGCTTTTAAGCAGAGGCTGGATGGCCATCTGTCAGGGGTGATTTGAATGCAATATTCCTGCTTCTTGGCAGAATGAGGTTTGACTGGATGATGGCCCAGGAGGTCTCTTCCAACTCTTTGATTCTATGATTCCCTGGAGACTAGGACGCAATGGAACAATGGCTTCAAACTACAAGGAAGGAGATTCCACCTGAACATGAGGAAGAACTTCCTTACTGTGAGAGCCGTTCAGCAGTGGAACTCTCTGCCCCGGAGTGTGGTGGAGGCTCCTTCTTTGGAGGCTTTTAAGCAGAGGCTGGATGGCCATCTGTCAGGGGTGCTTTGAATGCAATATTCCTGCTTCTTGGCAGAATGGGGTTGGACTGGATGATGGCCCAGGAGGGCTCTTCCCACTCTTTGATTCTAGGATTCTATGAACTAACTCCCATGATAGATGTGGGTCACTCCACCGTAGCCCGTCATCTCTTCCAGTTCTATGATTCTACGAGTCGCAGTCCCTTGGCCGCGGAGGAGGGCCACGATTGCAACCCCCTTAGCAAACTCCCGTGATAGATGTGGGTCACTCCACCATGGCCCGGAAGCGCCGTCACGATGCCAGGCTTATGCCAAACCAGGCCAGTAGGCCAACTCCTGCAGAAAGCAGGATTAGCTCAGGAGGAAGGAATGTGCCGGACCCATGTATGAGAAATGCCCCACTTCTGAAGGCACAGGGCCCCCTTCCCCCCCCCCCCCCCAAAAAAAAGACCACAGTTGCAGGAAAGCCATTGGAATCCTAGAATCCAAGAGTTGGAAGAACCTCCTGGGCCATCCAGTCCAACCCCATTCTGCCAAGAAGCAGAAATGTTGCATTCAAATCACCCCTGACAGATGGCCATCCAGCTTCCAAAGCTTCCAAAGAAGGAGCCTCCACCACACTTCCTCTGGAGCAGAGAGTTCCACTGCTGAACGGCTCTCACAGTCAGGAAGTTCTTCCTCATGTTCAGGTGGAATCTCCTCTCTTGTAGTTTGAAGCCATTGTTCCATTGCGTCCTAGTCTCCAGGGCAGCAGAAAGGAAGCTTGCTCCCTCCTCCTCCCTGTGGCTTCCTCTCACATATTTATACAGGGCCCTCATCATGTCTCCTCTCATCCTTCTCTTCTTCAGGCTAAACATGCCCAGCTCCTTCAGCCGCTCCTCATAGGGCTTGTTCTCCTTGATCATTTTAGTCGCCCTCCTCTGGACACATTCCAGCTTGTCAAGATCTCTCTTGAATTGTGGTGCCCAGAATTGGACACAATATTCCAGGTGTGGACACAATATTCCAGGTGTGGACACAATATTCCAGGAAGGCGTTTGTATGTCTGGTCGAGCCAAGAGTCATCTTGCCCCTGGATCAGGCCCATTCAGAGTGATCCAGTGGAAAGAGTGGCGGGGGTTTAGTGCAGGAAAACAATCTGCCCCACGTAGAGGGCATTACAGTAGTCCAATCTAGAGGTGACCAAGGCATGGACCACCCCGGTCAGATCCGTCTTCACGAGGTACGGTCGCAGTTGGCGCACGAGTCTCAATTGTGCAAAAGCCGTCCCGGACACCGCCGACGCCTGAGCCTCAAGCGTAAGTGATGAGTCCAGGAGGACACCCAAGCTACGGACCTGTGACTTCAGGAGGAGTGTAACCCCGTCCAACAAAGGTTGCCACCCATACCCCGGTCCGGTTTACGATTGACCAGGAGGACCTCTGTCTTGTCGGGATTAATCTTCAGCTTGTTCCTCCTCAACCAGATGGACACAGTGGCCAGGCACTCGTCCAGCACTTGGAACTGGGTGGAAACGAGTAGTAGAGTTGCGTGTCATCTGCGTAGAGGTGGCACCCAACTCCAAAACTCCGGATGACCTCTCCCAGCGGTTTCATGTAGATGTTAAAAAGCACGGGAGACAGAATAGAGCCTTGCGGGACCCCACAGGTCAAGGGCCAGGGGTCCGAGCAGGCATCTCCCAGCTTCACCATCTTGGTTCGTCCCTCCAGGAAGGACCGGAGCCAGGACAGACCCATCCCGGAAAGTCGACCCAGAAGGACATGGATCTGCAGTTCCAAATGGCATTATGTGGCCTCTTTGGCCCTGATGGGGGTGGTCCGGACAGCCCTTTGGCCGGCTCTCCTCACAAAGGCTTGGCTGGCCACCACCCTGAGGGAGTCTTCCTCCTCCTCCTCCTCCTCGTCTTGACTCCTCTTTGGAAACCCAGTTCCACGGCTGACCTAATTCCGAGAGAGAGAGAGAGAGGAACCGCTGCCCAGCCGGAGCTTCCTTTGGGGAGGAGGCGTATTTGCGTGCTTGCACATGCGGCACGGCTTTGGAGATGTGATGCTTCCTGGCAGGCCAGGCAGGAGCCGCCTTGCGCTAATGGTGCGCTCTGTGCCTGCGCATGGATAGAGCCGCGCGGGGCCAGGCTGCAAATGCCAGCTCCTCTCTCCGTCTGGTTTGCGCTCAAGAGGATGAGCCCCCGCCTTCCAAGAAAGGCAGGGTTTGATGCCACCAGAGAGAGCGCTAGAGCTGGAAGGGGCCCCAAAGGCCACCCAGTCTGACCCCCTTCTTCCTTTCTGACATCGAATCATAGAATCATAGAATCAAAGAGTTGGAAGAGACCTCCTGGGCCATCCAGTCCAACCCCATTCTGCCAAGAAGCAGGAATATTGCATTCAAATCACCCCTGACAGATGGCCATCCAGCCTCTGCTTCAAAGCCTCCAAAGAAGGAGCCTCCACCACACTCCGGGGCAGAGAGTTCCACTGCTGAACGGCTCTCACAGCCAGGAAGTTCTTTCTAATCATAGAATCATAGAATCAAAGAGTTGGAAGAGACCTCATGGGCCATCCAGTCCAACCCCATTCTGCCAAGAAGCAGGAATATTGCATTCAAAGCACCCCTGACAGATGGCCATCCAGCCTCTGCTTCAAAGCTTCCAAAGAAGGAGCCTCCACCACACTCCCTCCGGGGCAGAGAGTTCCACTGCTGAACGGCTCTCACAGTCAGGAAGTTCTTCCTAATGTTCAGATGGAATCTCCTCTCTTGTAGTTTGAAGCCGTTGTTCCATTGCGTCCTAGTCTCCAAGGAAGCAGAAAACAAGCTTGCTCCCATGGTGCAGGAATAACAACAACAACAACAATAACAACAATCTATATAAATAAAAATGTAATGTTCGTTTGTGGGATTAACAAAACTCAAAAACCACTGGGGGAATTGACACCAAATTTGGACACAAGGCACCTAACAACCCAATGTATGTCCTTCACTAAAAAAAATTTGATTTTGTCATTTGGGAGTTGTAGTTGCTGGGATTTATAGTTCACCTACAATCACAGAGCATTCTGAACCCCACCGACAATAGAATTGAACAAAACTTGGCACACAGTTCTCCCATGACCAACAGAAAATACTAGAAGGATTTGGTGGGCAGTGTCCTTTGGTTTTGGAGTTGTAGTTCACCTACATCCAGAGATCACAGTGGATTCGAACAATAATGGATCTGGACCAAACTCTACAGGAATAATCAATCTGCCCAAATGTGAGCATTGGTAGAGTTTGGGGAAAATAGAATCTTGACATTTGGGAGTTGTAGTTGCTAGGATTTGTAGTTCACCTACAATCAAAGAGCATTATGAACCCCACCAACGATGAAATTGAACCAAACTTGGCACACAGTTCTCCCATGACCAACGGAAAATACTGGAAGGGTTTGGTGGGCAGTGTCCTTTGGTTTTGGAGTTGTAGTTCACCTACATCCAGAGAGCACTGTGGACTCAAACAATGATGGATCTGGACCAAACTCTACGCAAATACTCAATATGCCCAAATGTGAGCATTGGTAGAGTTTGGGGAAAATAGAATCTTGACATTTGGGAGTTGTCGTTGCTGGGATTTGTAGTTCACCTACAATCACAGAGCATTCTGAATCCCACCAACGATAGAATTTTTCCAAACCTCCCACACAGAACCCCCATGTGGGCCACAGCAACGCGTGGCAGGGGACGGCTAATAATAATAATAATAATAATAATAATAATAATAATATACATCTCGTTTGCTGTGACATACTGTGCTTTTATGTCAATAATAATAATAATAATAATAATAATAATAATAATAATAGAGTCACCCACGGGCTGAGAAAGGCGGTGTACAAATATAGTAAACAAACAAATTATTTATTTGTTTGTTTACTATATTTGTACACCGCCTTTCTCAGCCCGTGGGTGACTCTATTATTATTATTATTATTATTATTATTATTATTATTATTATTATTATTATTATTTATACCCTGCCACTACCGAAGCCCTCCCAACAGATGGCCACCCAGCCTTTACATTATTTATTTCGTATCAAAAGCATTGCATAAATGAGAATAAGACTGCTGGAAATAGAAGGAGCACAAGCGGCTAAATATCTTTTGATTAAAAACGGGCAACAGCAGCTGCATTGTCTGTAGCCCCACACAATTCTTCCTTTGTACATGAGGCACGGCATAGTGGACAAGCATAGAGATGCGGAGTTGTCTGTTCTGCTCCACAGTCACACAAGGTGGAGGGTTCTGGGTCGTGTCTTTTTGCCAGGTTGTGTTTTGATCTGCCCGTTCCGCTTCTGAGTCTCTTGAGGGACTTCCAAGTTGCCCATTCTTGCTTTGCCCCGGACGGAGACCCTCCTTCCTCCCCAACAGTTGTGGGAGTTGAAGCCCAAAACACTTGGAGGGAGGGCCCAAGTTGGCCCATGCCTGGTCTATATTGACCATCTGATGCGATTCCAACTTTACTTACTTACTTAGGAGATCCCTCGTTGTCTGAATAAGATTGTCTTCCAAGTTCGGTGTCCTGGCGGTGGGTCCGTCGGTGGCGGCGGAGCCCTATTCTTGACCCGCATGTTCTCCCACAGTGAGGACATCGATTTCCAGGTGGAAGGCGGTCCTGGTTGAGGTTGGCTTGATGCACCTTCCTCTTGCCACGTTCCTCTCCTTTGCCTTCCATTCGTACCTCTTCGAATTCCACAGCACTGCTGGTCACAGCTGACTTCCAGTTAGAACGCTCAAGGGCCAGGGCTTCCTAGTTCTGTGCCACAGTTTTTGAGGTTGGCTTTAAGCCCATCTTTAATTCTCTTTTCCTGTCCACCAACATTATGTTTCCTGTTCTTGAGTTCAGAGTAAAGCAACTGCGTTGGGAGACGGTGATCTTTGGGCATCCAGGCAACGTGGCCGGTCCAGCAGAGTTGATGGGCGGAGGACCATTGCTTCAATGCTGGTGGTCTTTGCTTCTTCCATCATGCTGACATGTGTCTGCCTGTCTTCCCAAGAGATTTGCAATATTTTTGAAGGTAGCTCTGATGGAATCGTTCCAGGAGTTGAGTGTGACATCTGTAGACAGTCCACGTCTCACAGGCATATAGCAGGGTTGGGAGGACAATAGCTTTGTAAACAAGCCCCTTGGTATCCCTACGGATGTCCCAATCCTCAAACACTCTCTGCTTCATTTGGAAGAATGCTGCACTCGCAGAGTTCAGACAGTGCTGTATTTCTGTCTTAATGTTGACGTCTGTAGACAGCCCACGTTTCGCAGGCGTATAGCATGGTTGGGAGGACAATGGCTTAATATTGTCAAAGGCTTTCATGGCCGGAATCATTGGGTTGTTGTAGGTTTTTTCAGGCTATCTGGCTATGTTTTAGAGCAGGGGTCCTCAAACTAAGGCCCGGGGGCTGGATGCGGCCCTTCAAGGTCATTTACCCGGCCCTCGCTCTGGGTCAACCTAACTATGAAACTACTTGAAAGCACACAATAACAACAACAATCCTATCTCATCAGCCAAAAGCAGCCCCACACTTTCCATTGAAATACTAATAAATTTATATTTGTTAAAATTGTTCTTAATTTTAATTATTGTATTGTTTTTAAATGTTTTTTGCACTACAGATAAGGTATTTGCAGTGTGCATAGGAATTTATTCATGTTTTTTCGAATTATAATCTGGCCCACCAACAGTTTGAGGGACTGTGACCTGGCCCTCTGTTTAAAAAGTTTGTGGACCCCTGCTCTAGAGGCATTCTCTCCTGACGTTTCGCCTGCATCTATAGCAAGCATCCTCAGAGGTAGTGAGATGGTGAGACCTCACTAACTCTGAGGATGCTTGCCATAGATACAGGTGAAACATCAGGAGAGAATGCCTCTAGAACATGGCCATATAGCCCGAAAAAAACCTACAACAACCCAGTGATTCCGGCCATGAAAGCCTTCGACAATACACCTTTGCAGGCTTTTCCGGAGGCAGCGCTGATGGAATCGTTCCAGGAGTTGCATGTGACGTCTGTAGACAGTCCACGTCTCGCAGGCATAGAGCAGGGTTGGGAGGGGAATAGCTTTATAGACAAGCACCTTGGTCTCCCTACGGATGTCTCAGTCCTCAAACACTCTCTGCTTCATTCGGAAAAATGCGGCACTCACAAAGCATGTGATGTCTGTAGACAGTCCACGTTTCGCAGGCATATAGCAGGGTTGGGAGGACAATAGCATTATAAGCAAGCCCCTTTGTCTCCCTACGGATGTCCCGGTCCTCAAACACTCTCTACTTCATAAGTACAGCCAATGTTGTATTTCTGTCTTAATGTTGATGTCTGTAGACAGTCCACGTTTCGCAGGCGTATAGCAGGGTTGGGAGGACAATAGCATTATAAGCAAGCCCCTTTGTCTCCCTACGGATGTCCCGGTCCTCAAACACTCTCTACTTCATAAGTACAGCCAATGTTGTATTTCTGTCTTAATGTTGATGTCTGTAGACAGTCCACGTTTCGCAGGCGTATAGCAGGGTTGGGAGGACAATAGCATTATAAGCAAGCCCCTTTGTCTCCCTACGGATGTCCCGGTCCTCAAACACTCTCTACTTCATAAGTACAGCCAATGTTGTATTTCTGTCTTAATGTTGATGTCTGTAGACAGTCCACGTTTCGCAGGCGTATAGCAGGGTTGGGAGGACAATAGCATTATAAGCAAGCCCCTTTGTCTCCCTACGGATGTCCCGGTCCTCAAACACTCTCTACTTCATAAGTACAGCCAATGTTGTATTTCTGTCTTAATGTTGATGTCTGTAGACAGTCCACGTTTCGCAGGCATATAGCAGGGTTGGGAGGACAATAGCTTTATAAACAAGCACCTTGTTGTCCCTACGGATGTCCCGGTCCTCAAACACTCTCTGCTTCATTCGGAAAAATGCTGCACTCGCAGAGCTCAGGCGGTGTTGAATTTCGTGTCAATGTTGACTTTGGTGGAGAGGTGGCTGCCAAGGGAGTGGAAATGGTCCACATTTTCTAACGTTACACCATGAAGCTGTATTTCTGGCATTGGAGATAGATTGGCCAGTGACTGCTGGGAGAGCACTTTGGTTTTCTCAATGTTCCGCTCTGAGTCGCCTTCGGGGTGGGAAGGGCGGGATATGCATCCTGTAAATAAATATTGTAAATAGAAAGCCAGCTGGTCTGAAACATTGCAGAAAAAGTATTGTGATTTTCCTAAGGTGGAGGAGATGCTTGCAGTAGAGTAAAAGAGGAATAATGGAGAGTTTGTGATGTCTTAAAGGGGTTTTAGGGGGCTGGGGTCTTTGTGTGGTTCAGCCCTTTGAGATGGGTCTTCTATGCAAGATCCGACTCCCGGAATGGTGGCCAGTTCTGGGGAGGAGGGTTTCTGCCTCTCTTTGCCGAGAAGCAAAACATCCGGGAAGGAGCCTCTTGAGCATCTCTGAGGATGCAGATGGGAGGGCCCGTTGCTAGGCGACCGCCGTGCGGGGAATTGGCCTTCTCTCCGCTGCTTTGCAAGAAAGGATTCCTAAGTGCCCTCAAATTGGCCGGCTTTGCAGCCGCTTCCGTCACAGTGGCTCCAGATGTTCCCTTCCCAAAGGCAGCCGGCCAAGGGGGTGGCTTGCCTTTCCGCATCTATTTCGTCTCTGGCCTTTCCAAGCCTAGCTGTGCAGTCCCTGCCTCTTCGTGCACGCACCCTCCTTCCGCCTTTTAATAGTTGTAACAGGCCCTTCTGTTTTTGCAATGCTCTTCAATGGGCATGGCACTGGGCAAAGAATTAAATGTGCATATGAGGGATAATGTGTCTTCCTGGACCTGGAAAGCTGGGCCAAAACCAAGAGGATGAACCTCAACATGTATGACAGAGTAATGAAAATAACATGCACAAATCTAAAATGTGGGGTGACTTGACTTGGAAACAGTGCATGCAAAAGTGACCTAGGAGTCTTAGTAGATGGTGAATATGGGTCAAGAGGAGGCATGGGCAAACTTTGGCCTTCCCTCCAGGTATTTTGGATTTCCACTCCCACAATTCCCAACAGCCCCAGGCTGTTCACCCTGACCCGGGTAAATTAAGATCCATTGGAACAACAATCCATGAAACGAGGCAGCTTGAAAAAAGCAATACACAAAACAGGAGCTTGGCAAAAAAATTGGTACATGATACTAAGAGCACTTAAAAACAAGACTGCCATGAAATTCCAGCATTGACCCGACTGAGGCAACTCTTTCCCATTAATCAATATAAAGCTTTTCCAGATCCCAGAATGGAAAGGAAAGCATTTCTTTTGACCTTTTTTTTTTGCTAAGCTCCTGTTTTGTGTATTGCTTTTTTCATGCTGCCTTGTTTCATGGATTGTTGTTCCAATGGATCTTATTTTGCCCTGAAGCTCATGGAGGCTGAGGCTGTTAGGAATTGTGGGAGTGGAAATCCAAAATACTGGAGGGCCCAAGTTTGCCCATGCCTGGTTGCTTTACACCAGAGCAGGAACACCTCCGACTTTAAACACCACACCAGCATGGTAAAATCAGCAAGCAGTTGATTGAAGACTATATGTAGGCAAAGCAGTAAAAATAGCAAAAACAGTAAAGTTCCAAAACATAGAATAGTTTCTAAAACAGCAACGTGAGTAGATAAATAGGTACCACTTAAGCAGGGAAGTATTTAAGGCACCCATAAGGAAATGCCTGTCATACACCAGAGCAGGAACACCTCTGTCATTAAACACCACACCAGCTTGGTAAAATCAGCAAGCAGTTTATTGAAGAATATATGTCGGTAAACCAGTATAATTAGCAAAAACAGTGAAGTTCCCAAAACAAAAAATAGTCCATGAGCTACAGGGCAAAATAAACATGAAACAAGGCAGCATGAAAAAAGCAGTACACAAAACAGGAGCTTGGCAAAAAATTGGTACATGATACTAAGAGCACTTAAAAACAAGACTGCCATGAAATTCCAGCATTGACCCGACTGAGGCAGCTCTTTCCCATTAATCAATATAAAGCTTTTCCAGATCCCAAAACAGAAAGGAAAGCATTTCTCTTGACCTTACCACCAGATAAAGGTTTCTTATCTCTCTTTTCCTGTAAATAAACTGACCTTCTTTACGCCTAAGCTCTCTGTCTCTGTTTACAAAAACCTTGCCTTCTATCTACACCTGATGGTGGCACTGGGTCTGTTGGCAATGGGGTGAGGGTTTGTTTGGGCCTGAGTTAAGCTCAGACGAGAGGCCCTAGCTGTCTCAGGAAGGCCACATTCCTGGGAGGGGCCCTTCGCAGTCTCTCTCAGAGCAACTGTCTGAAGATGATTTATAAAGAAATACAATATGTATAAGTGGATAAAAGGTGTGTAATAGAGTTATATGTAGCACAAGTTGTAATGGAAATTTAAAAATAATGATAAGAAATATGATTAAAGAAGTTTTTGATGTTTATTTACTGTTAGATTGTATATAATATGAAAAAAATGTATTAAAAAAAAGAAGCTCATGGAGGCCGAGGTTGTTAGGAATTGTGGGAGTGGAAATCCAAAATACTGGAGGGCCCAAGTTTGCCCATGCCTGGTTGCTTTACACCAGAGCAGGAACACCTCCGACTTTAAACACCACACCAGCATGGTAAAATCAGCAAGCAGTTGATTGAAGACTATATGTAGGCAAAGCAGTAAAAATAGCAAAAACAGTAAAGTTCCAAAACAGAATAGTTTTGAAAACAGCAATGTGAGTAGATAAATAGGTACCGCTTAAGCAGGGAAGTATTTAAGGCTCCCATAAGGAAATGCCTGTCATACACCAGAGCAGGAACACCTCTGTCATTAAACAACACACCAGCTTGGTAAAATCAGCAAGCAGTTTATTGAAGAATATATGTCGGTAAACCAGTAAAGTTAGCAAAAACAGTGAAGTTCCCAAAATAAAAAATAGTCCATGAGCTACAGGGCAAAATAAGACCCATTGGAACAACAATCCATGAAACAAGGCAGCATGAAAAAAGGCAATACACAAAACAGGAGCTTGGCAAAAAAACGGTGCATGAAATTAAGAAGACTTGGAAGCAAGACCATCATGGACTATCCTTTGCTGTGGAGCCCTCTTCTTGACCCGCATCTTCTCCCACAGTGAAGGCATTGGTTTCCAGTGGAAGGCGGTCCCGGTCGGGGTTGGCTTGATGCGCCTTCCTCCTGGCACGTTTCTCTCTTTCACTCTCCACTCGTGCCTTTTCAAATTCTGCAGCACTGCTGGTCACAGCTGACCTCCAGCTGGAACGCTCAAGGGCAAGGGCTTCCCAGTTCTCAGTGTCTATGCCAGAGTTTTTAAGGTTGCTTTGAGCCCATCTTTCAATCTCTTTTCCTGTCCTCCAACATTCCGTTTTCCTTTCTTAAGTTCAGAGTAGAGCAACTGCTTTGGGAGACGGAGGTCAGGCATCCGGACAACGTGGCCGGTCCAGCGGAGTTGATGGCAGAGGACCATCGCTTCAATGCTGGTGGTCTTTGCTTCTTCTTCCAGCACGCTGACATTTCCCCACTTGTCTTCCCAAGAGATTTGCAGGATTTTCCGGAGGCAGCGCTGATGGAATCGTTCCAGGAGTTGCATGTGACGTCTGTAGACAGTCCACGTTTCGCAGGCATAGAGCAGGGTTGGGAGGACAATAGCTTTATAGACAAGCACCTTGGTCTCCCTATGGATGTCCCGGTCCTCAAACACTCTCTGCTTCATTCAGGAAAATGCTGCACTCGCAGAGCTCAGGCGGTGTTGTATTTCGGTGTCAGTGTTGACTTTGGTGGAGAGGTGGCTGCCAAGGGAGTGGAAATGGTCAACATTTTCTAATGTTGCACCATTAAGTTGTATCTCTGGCATCGGGGAGGGACTGGCTGGTGCCTTTTGCTGGAACAGCACTTTGGTTTCCCCGATGTCTAATGACAGGCTAAGTTTCTCATATGCTTCTGCGAAGGTGTTTAGAGTGGCTTGTAGATCTTCTGAATGCGCACAGACGACACAGTTCCTTAAATACCTCCCCACTTAAGCGGTACCTATTTATCTACTCATGTTTCTGTTTTCGAAACTGCTAGGTAGGCAGAAGCAGGGCTAAAGACCAGGTACGCACCCTGACCTGGGCTTCAAACTGTCAACCTTTTGGTTGGCAAGATTTATTGCAGTTGGTTATTAACCTGCTGTGCTAAAGCCCAGCCCTCCTTTGCCCTATTCAAAAGATGGATCGTGTCATTGTTTTGGCCCACCTTCCCTTATTCCATTCCCAAAAGAGGCCATTTCAACCCAGAGGGATGGATTAACTTGGATTCAGAAACATTTCCTGTTTTTGTGGGTTTTTTCGGGCTATATGGCCATGTTCTAGAGGCATTTCTCCTGACGTTTCGCCTGCATCACCTCTGAGGATGCTTGCCATAGATGCAGGCGAAACGTCAGGAGAAATGCCTCTAGAACATGGCCATATAGCCCGAAAAAACCCACAAGAACTGAGTGATTCCGGCTATGAAAGCCTTCGACATTTCCTGTTTTGTTCCTCAACAAAATTAGATTTGAAAAATTGCATTTCGGAACAAAATTAGTTGTGTATTGGGGAAGTCCTGGGCCAGTGGTTCTCAACCTTCCTAATGCCATGACCCCTTAATACATTCCCTCATGTGGTGGTGACCCCCAACCATAATATGGTTTGTGTTGCTACTTCATAACAGTCATTTTACTACTGTTATAAATCATAATGTAAATATATGATCTGCAGGATGCATTTTCTTTCACTGGACCAAACTGGGCACAAAAACCTAAATGCTAGTGGGGTGGGGGGGGGGGGATTGATTTTGTAATTTGGGAGTTGTAGTTGCTGGGATTTATAGTTCACCTATAATCAAAAAGCATTCTGAACTCCA
Organism: Anolis sagrei ordinatus; assembly: GCF_025583915.1. NCBI lineage: Eukaryota > Metazoa > Chordata > Lepidosauria > Squamata > Anolidae > Anolis > Anolis sagrei. The sequence goes on along the minus strand of NW_026844366.1, from coordinate 354,072,834 downwards.
CCAGCGATGGATTTAAACCGAACTTGGCACAAAGAACTCCCATGACCAACAGAAAACACTGGAAGGGTTTTGTGGGCATTGACCTTGAGTTTGGGAGTTGTAGTTCACCTATATCCAGAGGAGCACTGTGGATTCATGCAATGATGGATCTGGACCAAACTTGGCACGAATACTCAGTATGCCCAAATGTGAACACTGGTAGAGTCTGGGGGAAATAGACCTTGACATCTGGGAGTTGTAGTTGTTGGGATTTATAGTTCACCTACAATCAAAGAGCATTCTGAATTTGACCAACAATAGAATTGGGTCAAACTTCCCACACAGAATCCCAATGACCACTAGAAAATACTATGTTTTCTGGTGGTCTTTGGCGACCCCTTTGACACCCCCTCATGACCCCCTCAGGGGTCCCGACCCCCAGGTTGAGAAACACTGCCCTGGGCCTTTGTGGATGTGCCTGTCCCTTTAAGCAGCGCGGGCTTTCAGTGAAAGCTTTTGTTGCCTCCCCTGTGTTGCTTTTCCTGTTCCAAAAAGAGTTTGCCGTCCAAGGTTGGAAAGAGAACGCTTTGGCCATCCGTTCTTCAGTTGGGGGAGATCCCAAATGTGCAAAAGAGAGAAAATATTCAGTCCTCTCCTATGATTAATAGCATTAGTATTACACTACTAATTTATATACTTCCCCTTTTTTTATAATTTTGGGACTCAAAGCAGGCTATTGTTGTTGTTGTTGTGTGTGAAATCTTTTCCAACTATTTATTTATTTATTTATTTATGATTTGGACTTCCATGCGGCCACTCCCTTCCCTGGGGCTCGGAGCGGCTTACAAGAACAGGCTCAAATCTAACAAAGTTTAAAAGCAATTTAAAAACAACAATATCAAACATTAAAAGCCTGTCGAAACAGGTATGTCTGACATGCCCTGCGGAAAGCTGGTAAGTCCCGCAAGGCACGGACTTCAGGTGGCAGAGTATTCCAGAGTGATGGTGCCACTGCTGTGAAGGCTCTGCGTCTGGTTGCTGTTAGACGCAAGGTCTTGACACTGGGGACTTCCAATAGATCTTGGTCCTCAGAACGGAGGGATCTCTGGGGTTGGTAGGGGGTGAGGCGGTCCCTCAGATACATCGGCCCCAGACCTTAAAGGTGAGTACCATCACTTTGAAAGTGATCCGGTGCTCAATTGGTAACCAATGATAAAAATTTTATCTAGTCTCTGCCCTCTCCCTTGGCTTATGACTGGAATAATTACAAACCCACAATTAAATTGGGACTCAAGGTGGCTCCTGAAAATCATAGAAGCTGAAAACAATTAAAATCAAAATAAACAAACACACACAGAAGAAGAAAAAAGAAAGCCCAGGTGGCTTACAAAAACAGTATGGTATTAACAAGAAGGAAGGAAGGAAGGAGAGAAATGAATGAAGAATGAAAAGAAGGAAGGAAGGAACAAGAAAAGAAGAAGAGAAGAAAGAAAGAAAGAAAGAAAGAAAGAAAATGAAGGAAGGAAGAATGAAAATGAAGGAAGGAAGGAAGGATGAAAGGAAGGAAGGAAGGAAGGAAGGGAGAATGAATGAATGAATGAATGAATGAAAAGAAGGAAGGAAGAATGAAAAGAAGAAAGAAAGAAATAAAATGAAGGAAGGAAGAATGAAAATGAAGGAAGGAAGGAAGGAATAAGCAAAAACAACAACCATTATGTTCCTAAGCTTGGAAGAAAGAATGAAAAGAAGGAAGGAAGGAAGGAAGGAAGGAAGGAAGGAAGGAAGGAAGGAAGGAAGGAGAATGAATGAATGAATGGAAAAGAAGGAAGGAGAAAAGGAAGAAAGAAAGAAAGAAAGAAAGAAAGAAAGAAAGAAAGAAAATGAAGGAAGGAAGAATGAAAATGAAGGAAGGAAGGAAGGATGAAAGGAAGGAAGGAAGGAAGGAAGGGAGAATGAATGAATGAATGAAAAGAAGGAAGGAAGAATGAAAAGAAGAAAGAAAGAAAGAAAGAAAATGAAGGAAGGAAGAATGAAAATGAAGGAAGGAAGAATGAAAAAAAGGAAGGAAGAATGAAAGGAAGGAAGGAATAAGCAAAAGCAACAACCATTATGTTCCTAAGCTTGGAAGAAAGAATGAAAAGAAGGAAGGAAGGAAGGATGAAAGGAAGGAAGGAAGGAAGGAAGGAAGGAAGGAAGGGAGAATGAATGAAAAGAAGGAAGGAAGGAAGAATGAAAAGAAGAAAGAAAGAAAGAAAGAAAATGAAGGAAGGAAGAATGAAAATGAAGGAAGGAAGGAAGGAAGGAAGGAAGGAAGGAAGGAAGAATGAATGAATGAATGAATGAATGAATGAATGAAAAGAAGGAAGGAAGGAAGAATGAAAAGAAGAAAGAAAGAAAGAAAGAAAATGAAGGAAGGAAGAATGAAAATGAAGGAAGGAAGGAAGGATGAAAGGAAGGAAGGAAGGAAGGAAGGGAGAATGAATGAATGAATGAAAAGAAGGAAGGAAGAATGAAAAGAAGAAAGAAAGAAAGAAAGAAAATGAAGGAAGGAAGAATGAAAATGAAGGAAGGAAGGAAGGAAGGAAGGAAGGAAGGAAGGAAGAATGAATGAATGAATGAATGAATGAATGAATGAAAAGAAGGAAGGAAGGAAGAATGAAAAGAAGAAAGAAAGAAAGAAAGAAAATGAAGGAAGGAAGAATGAAAATGAAGGAAGGAAGGAAGGATGAAAGGAAGGAAGGAAGGAAGGGAGAATGAATGAATGAATGAAAAGAAGGAAGGAAGGAAGAATGAAAAGAAGAAAGAAAGAAAGAAAGAAATAAAATGAAGGAAGAATGAAAATGAAGGAAGGAAGAATGAAAAGAAGGAAGGAAGGAAGGAATAAGCAAAAACAACAACCATTATGTTCCTAAGCTTGGAAGAAAGAATGAAAAGAAGGAAGGAAGGATGAAAGGAAGGAAGGAAGGAAGGAAGAATGAATGAATGAATGAATGAAAAGAAGGAAGAATGAAAAGAAGAAAGAAAGAAAGAAAGAAAATGAAGGAAGGAAGAATGAAAAGAAGGAAGGAAGGAAGGAAGGAATAAGCAAAAACAACAACCATTTTGTTCCTAAGCTTGGAAGAAAGAATGAAAAGAAGGAAGGAAGGATGAAAGGGGAAAAGGGAGGAAGGAAGGGAGAATGAATGAATGAATGAAAAGAAGGAAGGAAGAATGAAAAGAAGAAAGAAAGAAAGAAAGAAAGAAAGAAAGAAAATGAAGGAAGGAAGAATGAAAAGAAGGAAGGAAGGAAGGAATAAGCAAAAACAACAACCATTTTGTTCCTAAGCTTGGAAGAAAGAATGAAAAGAAGGAAGGAAGAATGAATGAAAGGGGAAAAGGGAGGAAGGAAGAATGAATTAAAAGATGGAAGGAATTAAAAGAAGGAAGAATGAAAAGAAGGAAGGAAGGAAGAGTGAATGAATGAAAAGAAGGAAGAATGAAAAGAAGGAAGGAAGGAAGGAAGAATAAAAGAAAGGAGGGAATAAGCAAAAGCAACAACCATTATGTTCCTAAGCTTCAGAAAGGGCTTCCAAGCATTAGGGAGAGGCCTTTCCAAACCACAGTGGCACATAGGGTGCGCATGCATGGGATGGCACCAGGACTTTGTTTGAAGCCAGATTGCCGTTCAAGGGGTTGTCATTGCTGCAGAAAAATAAGCCACACATAGGCAGAGATACATCACCCAGTGGTGTGCAAATTGCAAAATAGTGTGTGGTGCTGCCTGCATGCGTTTGATGTCACTCAAGGGACGCATCCTGCAAACGTGGCGTGATTCCACACCTGCCTCTCACGATAATGCTCAGCAAAGGTGCATTGATGGCTGTGCGGGTCTCAGCAAAATCCGGTTAGCCGAATGGAGTAGAAATCTGGAAAGATGGAGTCGGCAAAAATCTCCAACCCAGGCCCCAATTGGCAGGAAGGAGGAGGAGGAGGAGGAGGGGGCCGCGATGCACAGAAAGGGCATTGTGCGCAAAGGAAGGGGGGAGACGTGGCGCATAGCTATCTCCCTGCCAAAGGAAGCCCCTCCGCCACCGTTTGCAGTGACCTATATAGTGTAATATATGCAGGGAATGTGCAGCAGCCCCCACCTCGAATTGCACTAATGCGGGCAGCATGGGTCCGTGGGGGGCAAACGGGCCAAATATCCCAGGAGAAAATGGGGCTGCTCTCTCCCCCAAATTGGGGGGGCCAATGGGAGCCACAGTCCCCAAAAGGGTCTTTTCTGAGCCGGGGTTTTTGCAAAGGCCTGAGCCTCGCTTTGTGGCCAAACGCCCTCCTTTCGCAATAAGCAATCTCACAGTAAACGTGAATGAAGAATCCACGTATTTGCACTCTGGCTCTGCCTTTCAGAACCTGGGATCTCTCTCTCTCTCTCTGGTTGATATCATCGCTGAGCCGCCTCGGATTTGGGCAGATATAATCCTCTGGATTACAACAGGCACAAATTGGTTTACCTCCAAGCGCTTGGGTTTAACTGGATTGTGCAGCCGGATGATGGGAATGCTGTCCTAACACATAAATCCAGCTTGTTGTCTGTCATCGTCATCATCGGACAGTCAGGAATCATCTGCCACGCTGCCTGCTTTATTTATTTATTATTTACTGTATTTGTGTCCCGCCTTTCTCAGCCTTTCGTGTCCAAATTTCGTGTCAATTTGCTCACTGGTTTTTGAATTCTGTGAAGTGACTGGACTGACCTGGAAGGAGCTGGGGGTGGTGACGGCCGACAGGGAGCTCTGTCGTGGGCTGGTCACATTTGGGCATATTGAGTATTTGTGCCAAGTTTGGTCCAGATCCACCATTGCATGAGTCCACAGTGCTCTCTGGATATAGGTGAACTACAACTCCCAAACACAAGGTCAATGCCTATCAAACCCTTCCAGGGTTTTCCATTGGTCATGGGAGCCACGTTTGGTTCAAATCCATCGCTGGTGGAGTTCAGAATGCGCTTTGATTATAGGTGAACTATAAATCCCAGCAACTACAACTCCCAAATTACAAAATCAATCCTCCCATCCCAACCCCACCAGTATTCAAACTAGGGCATATTGGGTATTTGTGCCAAATTTGGTCCAGTGAATAAGAATACATCCTGCATATCCAATATTTATATTATTTACATAATATTTACATAACGATTCATAAGAGTAGCAAAATTACAATTATGAAGTAGCAATGAAAATAATGTTATGGTTGGGGGTCACCACAACACGAGGAACTGTATTAAGGGGTCGTGGCATTAGGAAGGTTGGGAAACACTGCTCTAGAGGCATTCTCTCCTGACATTTCGCCTGCATCTATGGCAAGCATCCTCAGAGGTTGTGAGGATGCTTGCCACAGATGCAGGAGAAACGTCAGGAGAGAATGCCTCCAGAACATGGTCACATACCCCGAAAAAAACCTGCAACAATCCATTTGTTTGTTTGAAACCTTTATCTTCTGCCCTTCTCACCCCGGAGGGGACTCAGGGCAGAGCACAGCTTATATAGGGCAAGCATTCCATGCCAGAACATAACTATAAATATACACAAAGACTACTTCAGGTTATACAACGACACATGATAAAACAGACAAACATCATATAGAGGAGGTTTGAGAAGGTTGTTTCTTCCAACAGAGACTGCCTGGGAGTCTGGGGGAGTCTCCTTCTCTGAAGGTTTGCTAAGCAAAGGCTGGGTGGCCATCTTGGGAGCTAGAAACAATACCATATGAAAGCTGACTGGCACAACCTGGGGATCACAACCAGACACAGTGAAGACATCTGCCCTTGCGCTATGCTACTCTGCTGCTGAGTATGCATGCCCAGTGTGGAACACATCTCACCAAACTAAAACAGTGGATGTGGCTCTCAATGAGACATGCCGCATTATCACGGGGTGTCTGCGCCCTACACCACTGGAGAAATTACACTGCTTAGCCGGTATTGCACCACCTGACATCCGCCGGGAAGTGGCAGCCAATAGTGAAAGGACCAAGGCAGAGACATCTCCAGCTCATCCCCTGTTTGGGTATCAACCAGCACGTCAACGACTTACATCAAGAAATAGTTTTCTTAGATCTACAGAGACACTCGCTGGAACACCTCAGCAAGCAAAAGTCCAAAAGTGGCAGGCCCAAACCCAGCACCTCAATTCATGGCTGATACCAAATGAGAGACTCCCCCCTGGGGACACAGAAGACTGGGCGACTTGGAAGGCGCTGAACAGACTGCACTCTGGCACCACGAGATGCAGAGCCAACCTCAAGAAATGGGGCCACAAAGTGGAATAATCCACGACATGTGAGTGCGGAGAAGAGCAAACCAGAGACCACCTGCTGCAATGCACCCTGAGCCCTTCTTCCACATGATGCACCAGGGAGGACCTTCTTGCAGCAACCCCAGAGGCACTCCAAGGGGCCAGAGACTGCTCAAAGGACATCTAATCAACAACCAAGTTTGCAAACTTTGTGGGTTTTTTTTTTAATATGTTTGTTTTGTTCTGTTAGAAATGTAATACAATGGTCTGGTTGCCCCTGACACGATAAATAAAAATCTTGTTGGGAGGGCTTGATTGGGCTGGATGCCCTCTAGGAACCCCTTCCAGCTCTGTGCTTCTCTGTGCCTGTGTGGGGCGAGACGTGCAGAGAAGTGCATGTGGGGCCAACAGCTGGCCGGAAGGAAAGAAGTGGGCCCGGCCTTGGCCAGCAGCCCAGCACTGCATCGGAAATCCTTCTGCACAAAGGGCGCTTTGGCTCAAGCGAGAGCCCTGGGAAGGTGGCATGTGGGGGTGCGGTCAGCTGTCCATTTCCTCGCCCCTTTCCATGGGTGCATCTGCACCGGAGAATGAATGAGTGCAGCCTGTCGCCACTTGAACTCCCACGGCTCTCTGCTATTGGGACCCTAGTGTTGCACCTGAGAGTAGATTCACCTTAGAATCATAGAATCAAAGAGTTGGAAGAGAGCTCCTGGGCCATCATCCAGTCCAACCCCATTCTGCCAAGAAGCAGGAATATTGCATTCAAATCACCCCTGACAGATGGCCATCCAGCCTCTGTTTCAAAGCTTCCAAGGAAGGAACTTACACTGGACTCCGAGGCAGAGAGTTCCACAGCTGAACATAAAATCCTAGAGTTGGAAGAGACCTGGGGCGGTGGGCCATCATCCAGTCCAACCCCATTCTGCCAAGAAGCAGGGAAATCGCATTCAAAGCACCCCTGACAGATGGCCATCCAGCCTCTTTCCACTCCGGGGCAGAGAGTTCCACTGCTGAATCATAGAATCAAAGAGTTGGAAGAGACCTCATGGGCCATCCAGTCCAACCCCCTGCCAAGAAGCAGGAATATTGCATTCAAATCACCCCTGACAGATGGCCATCCAGCCTCTGTTTAAAAGCTTCCAAAGAAGGAGCCTTCACCACACTCCGGGGCAGAGTTCCACTGCTGAACGGCTCTCACAGTCAGGAAGTTCTTCCTCATGTTCAGATGGAATCTCCTCTCTTGTAGTTTGAAGCCATTGCTCCCTTGCATCCTAGTCTCCAAGGAAGACAAACTTGCTTCCTCCTCCCTGTGGCTTCCTCTCACATATTTATACATGGCTATCATATCTCCTCTCAGCCTTCTCTTCTTCAGGCTAAACATGCCCAGCTCCTTAAGCCGCTCCTCATAGGGCTTGTTCTCCAGACCCTTGATCATTTTAGTCACCCTCTTCCTCTGGACACATTCCAGCTTGTCAATATCTCTCTCGAATTGTGGCGCCCAGAATTGGACACAATATTCCAGGTGTGGTCTAACCAAAGCGGAATAGAGCATGGGGAGCAGGACTTCCCAGCAGAAAGTGTCACCTCAACATCTTTAAACTTACTCGCCCAGTGACGCACAGTACTCCCATCAACACAATCACCATACACAGCTTGCATTCTCTGATGAATCTCCTTTGGGGTGACACCTTCTGCTGTCAAGAATGCAATGACTGCACGTTGCTTATGCTGCATTGACCAACCGTCCGCGCAGGGTTCCATACTTCGCACTTTAACAACACAACCGTTCAATGCTAAGCTTCCCACCAAAATGGAACTGTAGAGGAGAGTCTACTGAACAAGCCAGTACCTGCCGCATACCAGTACTGCCATCTGTTGAGGAGTTACGAAGGTGGAGGCATTACTTTTCACTTTAACAACACAACCGTTGAATGCTAAGGCTTCCCACCAAAATGGAACTGTAGAGGAGAGTCTACTGAACAAGCCAGTACCTGCCACATACCAGTACTGCCATCTGTTGAGGAGTTACGAAGGTGGAGGCATTACTTTTCACTTTAACAACACAACCGTTCGATGCTAAGGCTTCCCACCAAAATGGAACTGTAGAGGAGAGCCTACTGAACAAGCCAGTACCTGCTGCATACCAGTACTGCCATCTGTTGAGGAGTTACCAAGGTGGAGGCATTACTTTTCACTTTAACAACACAACCGTTCGATGCTAAGGCTTCCCACCAAAATGGAACTGTAGAGGAGAGCCTACTGAACAAGCCAGTACCTGCTGCATACCAGTACTGCCATCTGTTGAGGAGTTACCAAGGTGGAGGCATTACTTTTCACTTTAACAACACAACCGTTCGATGCTAAGGCTTCCTGCCAAAATGGAACTGTAGAGGAGAGTCTACTGAACAAGCCAGTACCTGCTGCATACCAGTACTGCCATCTGTTGAGGAGTTACCAAGGTGGAGGCATTACTTTTCACTTTAACAACACAACCGTTCGATGCTAAGGCTTCCCACCAAAATGGAACTGTAGAGGAGATCCTACTGAACAAGCCAGTACCTGCTGCATACCAGTACTGCCATCTGTTGAGGAGTTACCAAGGTGGAGGCATTACTTTTCACTTTAACAACACAACCGTTCGATGCTAAGGCTTCCTGCCAAAATGGAACTGTAGAGGAGAGCCTACTGAACAAGCCAGTACCTGCCGCATACCAGTACTGCCATCTGTTGAGGAGTTACCAAGGTGGAGGCATTACTTTTCACTTTAACAACACAACCGTTCGATGCTAAGGCTTCCTGCCAAAATGGAACTGTAGAGGAGAGTCTACTGAACAAGCCAGTACCTGCCGCATACCAGTACTGCCATCTGTTGAGGAGTTACGAAGATGGAGGCATTACTTTTCACTTTAACAACACAACCGTTCAATGCTAAGGCTTCCCGCCAAAATGGAACTGTAGAGGAGAGTCTACTGAACAAGCCAGTACCTGCCGCATACCAGTACTGCCATCTGTTGAGGAGTTACAAAGGTGGAGGCATTACACAACCATTCAATGCTAAGGCTTCCCCGGCAAAATGGAACTGTAGAGGAGAGTCTACTGAACAAGCCAGTACCTGCCGCATACCAGTACTGCCATCTGTTGAGGAGTTACGAAGTGGAGGCATTACTTTTCACTTTAACAACACAACCGTTCGATGCTAAGGCTTCCCACCAAAATGGAACTGTAGAGGAGATCCTACTGAACAAGCCAGTACCTGCTGCATACCAGTACTGCCATCTGTTGAGGAGTTACCAAGGTGGAGGCATTACTTTTCACTTTAACAACACAACCGTTCAATGCTAAGGCTTCCTGCCAAAATGGAACTGTAGAGGAGAGTCTACTGAACAAGCCAGTACCTGCCGCATACCAGTACTGCCATCTGTTGAGGAGTTACCAAGGTGGAGGCATTACTTTTCACTTTAACAACACAACCGTTCGATGCTAAGGCTTCCTGCCAAAATGGAACTGTAGAGGAGAGTCTACTGAACAAGCCAGTACCTGCCGCATACCAGTACTGCCATCTGTTGAGGAGTTACGAAGATGGAGGCATTACTTTTCACTTTAACAACACAACCGTTCGATGCTAAGGCTTCCCACCAAAATGGAACTGTAGAGGAGAGTCTACTGAACAAGCCAGTACCTGCTGCATACCAGTACTGCCATCTGTTGAGGAGTTACCAAGGTGGAGGCATTACTTTTCACTTTAACAACACAACCGTTCAATGCTAAGGCTTCCGCCAAAATGGAACTGTAGAGGAGAGTCTACTGAACAAGCCAGTACCTGCCGCATACCAGTACTGCCATCTGTTGAGGAGTTACGAAGGTGGAGGCATTATTTTTCACTTTAACAACACAACCGTTCAATGCTAAGGCTTCCTGCCAAAATGGAACTGTAGAGGAGAGTCTACTGAACAAGCCAGTACCTGCCGCATACCAGTACTGCCATCTGTTGAGGAGTTACGAAGGTGGAGGCATTACTTTTCACTTTAACACACAACCATTCAATGCTAAGGCTTCCTGCCAAAATGGAACTGTAGAGGAGAGTCTACTGAACAAGCCAGTACCTGCTGCATACCAGTACTGCCATCTGTTGAGGAGTTACGAAGGTGGAGGCATTACTTTTCACTTTAACAACACAACCGTTCAATGCTAAGGCTTCCCACCAAAATGGAACTGTAGAGGAGAGTCTACTGAACAAGCCAGTACCTGCCGCATACCAGTACTGCCATCTGTTGAGGAGTTACGAAGCTGGAGGCATTACTTTCCATTCAACCCTCGTAATTTTACAAGGTCTCACCCAACTGGCCAAACTACAACTCCCAGGATTCCATAGCAGCGAAAGTAGGGTCAAACTGCATTAATTCTACAGTGTAGATGCCCTTTTTTGGGCCTTGCTGGCCGGGAATTGTAGTGCGAGTGGCTCCGCCTCCCCAGCAACAGAAGGGATGTTCCTCTGAGTTTCTCTCCATCTGCTTCACTCCTTGGAAAGAAGGAACTCTTTGCCAGCTTCCTCCCTGTACAGTTACGTCCTTCCTGTTGATGCCATCTGTTTCTTCCAGGGATAATAATTGGCCCCTTTTTGTTCCGTTGTAGCATTTACGGATCCCTTTCGATCGTGCACAATGCAGAAAAATCGTTTGTATGAGAATGGGAGAACATACTTACATTACGTGCCATTTTAAAAAGCAATTTGTAGCCCGACGTGGATGCTGGCCAGAGCCATGACCAGGCCAAAAGTCATGAGAAAGGATGAAGTCCCAACGGGTGTCCCTTGGCAAGGAGCTCCATGGCCAGCACATCCCCAAACTACAGATCCCAGCATCCTAGGATCCTATAATCCTAGAGTTGGAAGAGACCTCGTGGACCATCCTCCAGTCCAACCCCATTCTGCCAAGAAGCAGGAATATTGCATTCAAAGCACCCCTGACAAATGGCCATCCAGCCTCTGTTTAAAAGCTTCCAAAGAAGGAGCCTCCACCACACTCCGGGGCAGAGAGTTCCACTGCTGAACGGCTCTCACAGTCAGGAAGTTCTTCCTCGTGTTCAGGTGGAATCTCCTTTCTTGTAGTTTGAAGCCATTGTTCCCTTGCGTCCTAGTCTCCAAGGAAGCAGAAAACAAGCTTGCTCCCTCCTCCTCCCTGTGACTTCCTCTCACATTTATACATGGCTATCATATCTCCTCTCAGCCTTCTCTCCTTCAGGCTAAAGATGCACAGCTCCTTAAGCCGCTCCTCATAGGGTTTGTTCTCCAGACCCTTGATCATTTTAGTCACCCTCCTCTGGACACATTCCAGCTTGTCAATATCTCTCTTGAATTGTGTTGCCCAGAATTGGACACAATATTCCAGGTAAAGTGGTCTAACCAAAGCAGAATAGAGCATGGGGAGCATGACTTCCCTAGATCTAGACACTAGGCTCTTGTTGATGTAGGCCAAAATCCCATTGGCTTTTTTTGCCGCCACATCACATTCCTGGCTCATGTTCTCCTTCTTCCCCACGAGGTCTCCAAGATCTTTTCCACAGGTACTGCTCTCGAGCCAGGCCTCGTCGTCCCCCATTCTGTATCCTTGCATTTCGTTTTTTCTGCCAAAGTGGAGTGTCTTGCATTTGTCCCTGTTGAACTTCATTTTGTTAGTTTTGGCCCTTCATCTCTCTAATCTGTCAAGATCGTTTTGAATCCTGCTCCTGTCCACCCCATTGAGCTTGTTACGCAGTGCGTGTTTAATCCAGCGACCTAACGCCCAAAAACCCAGATGCAAAATAGTCTCAGACCAATCGCCAAGGTAAACAGAAAATCTTTACTCTCTTTACTTTGCAGAGATAAAACAAAACTGGCAATGCAGCACACACAAAAACAGCAATGTATCTACACAGTCTTTGTAATATGCATAAAATCAAGCATCTTCTAAGCAGCAAATGGGAAATCAAAACAACCTGAAGTAAATAGCCATTTCACCATCAGCATCTCCTGCTGTATATTTTGTCATCATCATCATCATCATTTAATAACTTATTGATCGCCCTCCATCCGAGAATGCTCCAGGCGATTTACAGCTAAATTGTAAAAGATAAAATACATACATACATACAAAAATTAAAAATTAACAGAGATTGAATGCTCTAGTACAAAGCCAGGTCTGAAGTGCCAGAGTAAAAGGTCCTAAGTCCCGCATGGCTCTCATGTAGGGCGGCAAGGAGTCCCACAATAAGGCAGGAAGGGCAGAAATGGAGAAAGCCCTCCTGCGCCTGGTCCTTTCCAAGTGCCCTTCTCTAGGACCCGGTCTATGGAGTAAGTCACGTTGGGCTGGTCGTTGCGACCTCCGATGATGGGAGAAGGAGAGGCAGTCCCTAAGGTACGATGGACCCTGGCCGTAAAGAGTTTTAAAGGTCAGAACTAGCATCTTAGACAGGCCACAGTGGGACTCAGTTGGAAGCCAATGTAAGTGTTGCAGCACTGGCGTTATATGGCATTTCATGGGCGTTCTTGTGAGTAACCTGACTGCCGCGTTCTGAACAATACGAAGCTTTCGGGTCGTAGACATCGGAAGGCCCACATACAGGGCGTTGCAGTAGTCCAGCCTAGACGTGACCGTGGCATGGGTGACCGTTGCCAGAGCCTCATCAGATAGGGAGGGTGCACGTTGCCTCACTTGACGTAGGTAGAAAAAGGCCTGTTTGCTGGCAGCAGCCACTTGAGCTTCCATTGTCAGCTGCGAATCCAAAACGACACCCAAGCTCTTAACGGTAGACGAAGGAGATAGGGCGGCACCATCGAAGGTGGGCAACGGAGGAGTCAGACCTGCCGAGCGGCCATGCCAGAGAATCTCAGTCTTCGCCGGGTTCACCTTCAGTCTGCTAGCACGTAGCCAGTTCGACAGAGCTTCCAGACATCGGGTGAAATTGTCTGGAATTGACGTTGCTCCAGGCTCCAGGCGCAGAAGGAGTTGGGTATTGTCCGCATATTGGTAGCAGTCCAGGCTGAAACTCCGAGCCAAACTAGCAAGGGGTCTAACATAGATGTTGAAGAGAAGAGGAGAGAGAATTGCATCTTGGGAGACCCCACATAGGAGGGGGGATCTATCGGAGACTTGATCCATGTACTCCACGCGTGGACTCCGATTCCGGAGAAATGAGTTGAACCAATTGAGGGCCTGACCGCGAACTCCGGAGATGGCAAGACGGTGAATCATTAGATCGTAGTCGACGGTGTCAAACGCTGCGGTAAGGTCGAGAAGTACCAGTAGCGCGGATCCACCGTTGTCAGACTGGCGGCGGAGTTCATCCGTAATGGCAACGGAACTCCAGCAGCAGCCCACCAGAAATCCAACACCCACCTGAAATCGCTGGATTTCAGTTGGGTCTTGGATTTCTGGTGGGCTGCTGCTGGAGTTCTGTTTCACCAGTGTGGAGCTCCAGCAGGAGATGCTGATGGTGAAATGGCTATTTACCCACCAGAAATCCAACACCCACCAGAATGTATTCAAAAAAGCTCTAACAGTTATAACCCCTTGGGTGTGGCACAAGATTGCTGCTTGACCTACTTAGCCAACTGAACAGGATAATTACAAACAGGAAGGGTTTTCTTCACACATATACTTGTGTATATACTTGAACAGACTGGTTCAAGATTGGGAAAGGCGTCCGGCAAGGCTGCATCCTCTCACCCAACCTTTTTAACTTGTATGCAGAACACATCATGCGATGTGCGGGGCTTGAGGAATGCAAAGCTGGGGTGAAAATTGCTGGAAGAAACATTAACAACCTCAGATATGCAGATGACACCACTCCGATGGCCGAAAGCGAGGAGGAGCTGAGGAGCCTTCTAATCAAGGTGAAAGAAGAAAGCGCAAAAGCTGGGTTGCAGCTAAAAAAAAAAAACCAAGATTATGGCAACAAGAATGATTGACAACTGGGAAATAGAGGGAGAAAACGTGGAGGCCGTGACAGACTTTGTATTTCTAGGTGCAAAGATTACTGCAGATGCAGACTGTGGCCAGGAAATCAGAAGACGCTTCCTTCTTGGGAGGAGAGCAATGTCCAGTCTCGATAAAATAGTGAAGAGTAGAGACATCAGACTGGCAACAAAGATCCATTGCCTAGTCAAAGCCATGGTCTTCCCTGTAGTCACCTACGGATGTGAGAGCTGGACCTTAGGGAAGGCTGAGCGAAGGAAGATCGATGCTTTTGAGCTGTGGTGTTGGAGGAAAGTTCTGAGAGTGCCTTGGACTGCGAGATGATCCAACCAGTCCATCCTCCAGGAAATAAAGCCCGACTGCTCATTGGAGGGAAGGATACTAGAGACAAAGTTGAAGTACTTTGGCCACATCATGAGGAGACAGGAAAGCCTAGAGAAGACAATGATGCTGGGGAAAGTGGAAGGCAAAAGTAAGAGGGGCCGACCAAGGGCAAGATGGATGGATGGCATCCTTGAAGTGACTGGACTGACCTTGAAGGAGCTGGGGGTGGTAACGGCCGACAGGGAGCTCTGGCGTGGGCTGGTCCATGAGGTCACAAAGAGTCGGAGACGACTGAACGAATGAACAACAAATACTTGTGTCCTGCGAGGACTTACCGTAACAGTGTTGGCAGGCCAAGAGGGCCAAACCGCATTCCTTCTGCAGTGTAGACGCTCCTTTAGTTTAGGTTTCTCAGGAGCCAATCCTCCCTGAATGCCTCCCTCCGCATCCGTTTAGAAGCGGCCGCTTCAGGAAGTAAAGTGGTTTTAATTGATTTGTAGGTTCTGTTCTATTTTAATATTTTTAGGTATGTGATAGATTTAAAATTGTGTTACAGTGTTCCCTCACCTATCGCGGGGGTTCCGTTTCAGGAACTCCTGCGATAACTGAAAAACCGCGATGTAGGGACGCTGTATATGTACAGTAAAACCCACTGGACAAATTGACACCAAATTTGGCCACAAGGCGCCTATCAGGCCAAAGAGTGACCATTGCTCATAACACACAGCAGAAAGGACTTTAAAAACCCAAAAAACCAAAAAGACATTATAGCGCATGCATGAAAATGATTCCCTGACACCGGCCCCCTCCATTTGTACTTGAGCCAAGTGTGAATGTTGCAATTGCCCCCCTGGATTACCTTTGAATCACCTTGCACCTTAACAACAGTTTTGTTGCACTCCAGGTCCAGAAGAAGCCCTCAGACTTAAAACACACCACACAGAGCAGTGAAGAATCACATCTTCTTTTATTAAAACTTAGTAAATAGCCAGAAGAAATAAATGCTTGCAAGAAAATCAGAAAGTTCCAAAAAGTATTAGTCCATAAACAGCAGTAACCCAAAGCAATGTCCACACAAGAAATATAGGCAATCCAAGACAGCATTAATCCGGACAGGAGTCAAGCAAGATGCAAAGACAATCCAAAAGGCCAAAAAACTCCACAGGAACAAGATCCCTTGAACAAGACTTCCATGGCACAAGAACTTGGTTTCCAAACAATGCCTGATCTGACAAGATTTTCTACAGGCAAACCTTAAATCCCAAAAACTGGTTTCGTTTTCCATCTGAACATTAGGAAGAACTTCCTGACTGTGAGAGCCATTCAGCAGTGGAACTCTCTGCCCCGGAGTGTGGTGGAGGATCCTTCTTTGGAAGCTTTTAAACAGAGGCTGGATGGCCATCTGTCAGGGGTGATTTGAATGCAATATTCCTGCTTCTTGGCTGGGGTTGGACTGGATGGCCCATGAGGTCTCTTCCAACTCTTTGATTCTATGATTCCCCCAGGCAGCAACTTAAATTGACAAATTCTTTCAGATCTACGTAAACATTGGGCCTCTTGTTGATTCTGGCTAATCTCCAGCCACCGACTCTGCTTATCCGACTCCTCATTAACTTTACCAGGTGTCAGACTGTTTTCCAAACTAGAATCTAGATTGCTCACAGGCAGAGGGAGTAAACCTTTCTCCCAAGGCCTGACAGAAACATTCTCATGAGAATCTGCCCTTTGCACCGAAGCCTCTCTGTCAGTGTCTGCATGAAACTCATTGACCAAAGTGTCTCCATCTTGCAACTCAGTGTCAGGCCCAGCATCCCCCACATCAGAAGCAACAGGGGACTGATTTCCCTTCCCATTACCCACATCAGACACAGAAACAACAGGAAACTGGAACACAATCACAGGTTCAAGCCCATGGTCAGGTTCAAGCACAGGCTGAGTCCCAACAACTAGCTTCTACCTGTCAGCAGGAAATCTTTGGTGAGACAAGTTCTCTAGCTTAGATTGTTCCATGTCAGGAAATCTTCTGTTTTCTGAGGGCCACAGCAACGGGTGGGCAGGTACAGCTAGTAGATAACAACAACAACAACACAATAATAAAACCCTTTCTTCCTGCAGGCCATGGAGAGCAAGCTGCTGATCGGAGGGAGGAACATCATGGACCACACAAACGAGCAGCAGAAGATGCTGGAGCTCAAGCGCCAAGAGATTGCCGAACAGGTAAGGATCCAGGACCCTGCTTGGGTAGAAGGTTTTGGGGTGCAGCTGCACCGTCCCAGGAATGCCGCTTGGCCCCCTTGAACTGCCCTGGCTCAGTGCTGCAGAATCACAGGAGTCCCGGTTGGATGAGGCCTTCAGCCTGTTCTGCCCCTGGAAACTACAGGATTTTGTCAGCACCGATTGTTTTTAAGTGCAGGCCACGGTCTTTAGTCCATGCGTGCAGTATGCCGATCACCACTGGGCCCCCCTTGACTAGCTTGTGCCAAAGTCTTTGCAGTTCGATCTTGAAATCCTCATATCGTATTGCTACTACAACTACAACTACTACTACTACTATAGAGGTGGTGGTCCAAGCAGCTACCTTTCCCAAAGCTTTGGGCCTGAGTTAGTCTTTGGAGAATGGGACCCAGCGGCTGATGTTTGGGGGATTCTGGGAGTGGTTGTCCCAGGAAAATAACTTTTTTAAAAGTTCTGACCTGGGACGTGAGGTCCCTTAATGCTGGCTGATGGGGGGGGGGGGGTTTCTATGAACGATCATACACACAGGTCACCTTTTGAAGGTCGTGTCCAGCTCTGGTCAGGCCTTCCCCTCTGGCCTAGTGGCTGGAGGATCCTGAGCGTGGTTGTCCCCCAACACGTAACGTAACGGGCCATTCTGCTCCTCACCTGTGGCTGATGTTGGGGGCATTCTAGGGATTGCCTTCACCAAAAGGAACTCTTTGGCAATGATATCGAGCCTGAATTTGGGAGAGTCTCCCCGGTAGAAGAGACTCCTAGGACCGCACCAAAGAGAGTCCCTTGTCCTTGGCGAGCCGTCAGAAGAAGCCTGATTCCGGTAATTTTATTGATATTAATAATTGAAATGAGACTCTTGCCAAGGCGAAGAAGTGGCACCGAGGTTTATTAGCGATTCCGCTGAAGCGGATGCAATTGCAGTGATCATTCACATGCAAGCATACCAGTACATTGATCAGAGGCATGTTTATAGCAAAATACAGGTTTGAAAGTTTCAAAACTCCCTCCCTCTTCGGCTCCTGAGCAAATCAGGGAGAGGGAGGCAGGACGGAAGAGGGACATTGTGTCCAGAGAGGATGATGAGATTCCACTATCCTGTGCCCGGGGGATCAGGCAGTCAAGGAAACTAGTTTTTTTGTTCTTGTGATGAATCAGTGATTAGGGATAATCATTTGATTCAGGTTTTCCCCTTCCAGGATCAGATAAGGTGTGTTGGGTTTTTGGATGAAACAAACAGAGCCGGGCAAGAAGACCCCTGCGGCCAGTCTCGCCCCTTTGTGATTAAATTAAAATGTGACCAGAGAAATTCCCTGTTTACCAGGCCAACTCAGAAAAATAAACAAAGAATTTCCAGTTGCTATTGTCCATGCAAATGTCTGTGATAAGGTTGGTTTCGAGGGAACAACAGCCCCCTCGGGCACTGAGTGGTTTTTCCTGGTCGCCTTTTTGGGGCAAAGGGCAAGGGTAAAGGGGGCAAAAGATATTTCATAGCAAGATACATACATTCAAATCATAAGCATTTCATAGCAACAAAACCCCATCTTTGTCCCACATCCCAAGTATATTTAATAAGAGGATTAATTTTCATGAAGAAGCCTGAAGTCCAATGTTTTAAAAGGTCTTTGAGGAAAGTTCATGAGGGAGATAGTATGTACTGAAGTCCAAGACATGCAGGCAGAGAGTCCATGATCATTGGGAAGGCTGGCAGATGAAACCCCAGCTGTGCTGCAACTGATTCACACTTTGGTCCTTGGGAAACTACAACTCTCACGAAGGGCAGAAGTCCCAAGATCCAGCCGTTTCCCAAAAGCCTCGTGGGGTCCTTGTTGTTGTCAATGCCTTGGCAATGTGACCAAGACTTAACCCCCTATTGTGCAGTCTGGTGCCCTTGCCCTTTGCAGGGCTAGGTGCTCGGCTTCAGCAGTGCTGTCCATCAGTGGTCAGCCAGCCTTCCTCTCTGGCCGCCCTGCATCATGGCACTGACCAAGGGGGTTTGGGGGTGTCTCGATCCGCAGAAGCGCCGCGAGCGCGAGATCCAGCAGCAGATGCTCCTGCGCAACGAGGAGACCACAGAGCTGCGGGAGACCTTCACCTCCTTGCAGCAGGAAGTGGAGATCAAGACCAAGAAGCTGAAGAAGGTGAGCGGTCAGTGAGGGGAGGGGAGGGGGAGGCGGTCAGGGGTCCTGCGTCTCCCTTGCATTGGGTCAGCGGGCCCCCAGCACCATGATGGTCTCTCCGGCCATCCCTGGAGAGACCACCTCTGTAGGGATGCCTGTGCCTTCCTGTGTCATTCTGGAGGGTCAGTGGGGGCCCTTTGCACATGCTCACAAACTCCTTGTCCTCCCTCTTCCTCCCTCCTAGCTCTACGCCAAGCTCCAGGCGGTGAAGGCCGAGATCCAGGACCAGCACGACGAATACATCCGCGTCCGGCAAGACCTGGAGGAGGCCCAGAACGAGCAGACCAGGGAGCTCAAGCTCAAGTGGGTGCCAGGCCCCGAACCCCCCGCCGTCCATTAGATTTGGGGAGCTCACTTGTTAGAGTTGGAAAAGGGATATACTCAAGTGTCAGTGACACATGCAGGAGACTCCACTGAGGCCTCTACTGAGGCCACAAAGTGACCAGTCTGCTCCTGTGCAGATCTGCCACTCTCCATAGGTACACCATCTCTCTCCTTCCCATGGAGTAGAGCATGGTGGGTGGAACAGACTCCTCAGGTCTGCCACACTTTGGGCATCATTAGAATGAGTCTTTTATAGGAATATTCTGTTGATGTCATCCCAAAGTTGTAAATGAATGATAGACGTCTTCCATCCTGGCTCCATCCCAGAATGGGGGACGATGCGTGGCTCGGAAAAGATATCGGAGTCCTCGTGGGGAGGAAGGGGAACATAAGCCAGGAATGTGATGTGGTGGCAAAAAAAGCTAACAGGATATTGGCCTGCATCAATAGGAGTCTCGTGTCTAGGTCCAGGGAGGTCATGCTCCCCATGCTCCAATCTGCCTTGGTCAGACCACACCTGGAATATTGTGTCCCGTTCTGGGCACCACAAGTGAAGGGAGATATTGACAAGCTGGAATGTGTCCAGAGGAGGGTGACTCAAAGCATCAAGGGTCTGGAGAACAAGCCCTATGAGGAGCGGCTTAAGGAGGTGGGCATGTTTAGCCTGAAGAAGAGAAAGCTGAGAGGAGACATGATGAGGACCATAGATAAATATTTGAGGAGAAGTCCTAGGGAGGAGGGAGAAGGCTTCCTTTCTGCTGCCCTGGAGGCTATGACACAATGGAGTCATGGCTTCAAACTACCGTATATTCTGGCATATAAGACTACTTTTTAACCCAAGAAAATCTTCTCAAAAGTCAGGGATCGTCTTATAAGCGCAGGAGTCGTCTTATACGCTGGAGTAGCCTTATGAATGGGAGTCGTCTTATAGAGCGGGTGCTGAAACTTCCAATCTGGATTGGAGGATCTGTGGTTGCTGCATATTGTGGGGGAGCTCTAAAATGGCAGTGGCCACGTCCCTGCCGTATGCAATGACTTTATGAAAGCATTAAGGGTGATGCTGTACAAGTAGGTTACAAGAAAATCCATTCATCAGGATTTGTGGACTTAATGCGGTCCTGATGGTGAGGTGAAGGGGTGCCTCACCGGGAAGGTGTAAGTCAGTGTTTCTCAACTTGGGGGTCAGGACCCCTGGGGGGGGGTCATGAGGGGGTGTCAGAGGGGTCACCAGATACCATCAGAAAACACAGTATTTTCTGTTGGTTCTGGGGGTTCTGTGTGGAAAGTTTGGCCCAATTCTATCGTTGGTGGAGTTCAGAATGCTCCTTGATTGTATATGAACTATAAATCCCAGCAACTACAACTCCCAAATGTCAAGGTCTATTTTCCCCAAACTCCACCAGTGTTCACATTTGGGCATATTGAGTATTTGTGCCAAGTTTGGTCCAGACCCATCATTGTTTGAGTCCACAGTGCTCTCTGGATGTAGGTGAACTACAACTCCAAAACTCAAGATCAATGCCCACCAAACCCTTCCAGTATTTTCTGTTGGTCATGGGAGTTCTGTGTGCCAAGTTTGGTTCAATTCCATCGTTGGTAGAGTTCAGAATGCTCTTTGATTGTAGGTGAACTATAAATCCCAGCAACTACAACTACAAAATGATAAAAAAAAAATTTTTAGTGACGGTCAAAAAAACCCCCAGTAACTACAACTCCCAAGTGACAAAATCACCCCCCAACCCCTCCAGTATTCAAATTTGGGTGTATCGGGTATTTGTGCCGAACAGTGAATGAGAATACATCCCTGTATATCAGATGTTTACATGACGATTCAGAACAGTAGCAAAATTCCAGTTATGAAGTAGCAATGAAAATAATGTTATGGTTGGGGGTCAACACAACATAAGGAACTGGATTAAGGGGTCGTGACATTAGGAAGGTTGAGAACCTCTGGTGCAAGTGAAGGGCGGGGCAAGCTGCACGTGTCTGGGTGCCCGGGGCATGGAAAAAAGAGATGGAGTGGCTCTGGGCCCAGAAAAACACGCCTCTTTTACCTGTCTGGCCCGCCCTTGCATCCTATTACCGTCCCTCCTTCTCTGCCTCTCAGATCTCGCTCCTGAAGACTGCGGTGAAGTGGCAGGTGCAGGATCTGAGAGGCAGAGAAGGAGGGACGGTAATAGGAAAATTACCATATTGAAATAAAAACTGATTCTTTTTAAATTTTTATTTTGTGTTCGTTAGGGTAGTCACCGGGATTGTGGTGCAGCAGGCTGAGTGTCAGCGGCATTAAGATCACTCTGACCAAAAGGTCATGAGTTCGAAGCCAGCCGGGTTGGAGTGGGTTTCCAACCAATTGTGTGTAGCCTGTTGTCGACCTTTGCAACCCGAAAGACAGTTGCATCTGTCAAGTAGGAAAATAAGGTACCACCTTAAAGTGTGGGGAGGCTAAATTAACTGATTTATGAGTCCATAAAGAAGACTCCAGCAAAGCATTCCAGCGGGGAAGCATGCGGGGAATGCGGAAGCGCTTCATCACGTCGCAGATGGACGATGAAAGCGACAGAAAACGTTAAAAATAGCCTCTGTGTATGTCTGTATATGTTTGTATGTCGAAAATTGGCATTGAATGTTTGCCATATATGTGTACACTGTAATCTGCCCTGAGTCCCCTGCGGGGTGAGGAGAAGGGCGGAACATAAAAGCTGTAAATAAATAAATAAATAAATAAATAAATAAATAAATAAACCAAAGGGGGGGGGGTACAAGAAAGGAGATTCTACCTGAACACGAGGAAGAACACACCAGGGCAGAGAGTTCCACTGCTGAACAACTCTCATAGTCAGGAAGTTCTTCCTCATGTTCAGGTGGCATCTCCTTCCTTTGTTGTCGTTTGAAGCCATGGCATCCTAGTCTCCAAAGCAGCAGAAAGGAAGCCTGCTCCCTCCTCCCTGTGACTTCCCTGGCTTCATCTCTTGATTCTCGGCCCTCCACATGTCTCCTCTCAGCCTTCTCTCTTTTGAAAGGAACGACATCCTTGCGTATCATATGACTTTTGCAAATACATGATTAATTCAAAACTCAAACTACAAAAGAGGAGATTCCACCTGAACATGAGGAAGAACTTCCTGACTGCGGGATCTGAGAGGCAGAGAAGGAGGGACAGTAATAGGAAATAGGAAAATCAAATCTGATGCTTTTTAAATTTTTATTTTGTGTTCATTGGGATAGTCTTATATCCCAGACTCTATTTGGGGGGGGGGGGGGGTTACAAGAAAGGAGATTCCACCTGAACATGAGGAACAACACACCAGGGCAGAGAGTTCCACTGCTGAAACGCAGGGAGGAGGGAGCAAGCTTGCTTTCTGCTTCCTTGGAGACTAGAACGCGAAACAATGGCTTCAAACTACAAGAAAGGAGATTCCATCTGAACATGAGGAAGAACTTCCTGACTGTGAGAGCCGTTCAGCAGTGGAACTCTCTGCCCCGGAGTGTGGTGGAGGCTCCTTCTTTGGAAGCTTTTAAACAGAGGCTGGATAGCCATCTGTCAGGGGTGATTTGAATGCAATATTCCTGCTTCTTGGCAGGGGTTGGACTGGATGGCCCATGAGGTCTCTTCCAACTCTTTGATTCTAGGATTCTTCTTCAAGCTAAACATGCCCAGCTCTTTAAGCCGCTCCTCATAGGGCTTGTTCTCTAGCCCCTTGATCCTTTGAGCCACCCTCCTCTGGACACATTCCAATTTGGTGATGATGAGGATGAAGAGGAGGAGGAGGACAACGACTCACCTGGTGTCCCACTCTCCTTCTGCTTCCCCAGGTACCTGATCATTGAGAACTTCATTCCTCCGGAGGAGAAGAACAAGATCATGAACCGGCTCTACTTCGACTGCGAGGAGGACCAGTGGAAGTTCCAGCCTTTGGTGCTGAGCGCGGCTGGGTGAGTGAGTCCCTGCCAGGAAGGCTCCCTTGCAAGGCCTCCGTTGCAGCCATGGGCCTCACGACTCTGCAAACGTTTCCTTTCGAAATTCCAAAACTCATTCCATCGTCTGAGAAGGAGTCTGTCGCTGCTTGCAGCGGCGGAAAAGTAACTTCTAAACTGCTTGTAACTGTTGTGGGGGGGGGGGGGAATCAAACCACTTAATTTGGAAATGTAACTTCGCTCAACCTTTATTTACCCCAAAGGAACCAATTACAAGTCACGGAGCAACTTTTGAAAGTAACTACATTTTTGCATATCATATGACTTTTGAAAATACATGATTAATTCAAAATTAGTTAATCCCCAGTTAATTACAAATACATTACTAGCAGATATTCTCAAACTGCTTGTAACTGTTGTGGGGTGAACCAAAGCACTTACTTTGGAAATGTAACTTCGTTTAACTCTTATTTACTCCGAAGGAACTAATTACAAGTCACAGAGCAACTTTTGAAAGTAACTACATCCTTGCATATCATCTGACTTTTGCAAGTACATGATTAATTCAAAGCTCATGAATCCCAAAACAGTTAATTACAAATATGTTACTAGCAAATATTCTCAAACTACTTGTAACTGTTGTGGGGTGAACCAAACCAGTTACTTTGGAAATGTAACTTTGTTCAACCCTTATTTACCCTGAAGGAACTAATTACAACTCATGGAGCAACTTTTGAAAGTAACTACCTTTTTGCATATCATATGACTTTTGCAAACACATGATTAATTCAAACTTCATTAATCCCCAAACAGTTAATTACAAATATGTTACTAGAATACAAATATTCTCAAACTGCTTATAACTGTTGTGGGGTGAATCAAACCAGTTACTTTAGAAATGTAACTTCATTCAACCCTTATTTACCCCAAAGGAACTAATTATAACTCACAGAGCAACTTTTGAAAGTAACTACCTTTTTGCATATCATATGATTTTTTTGCAAGTACATGAATAATTCAAAATTAGTTAATCCCCAAACACTTAATTACAAATATGTTACTCAAACTGCTTGTAACTGCTGTGAGGTGAACCAAACCAGTTACTTTGGAAATGTAACTCGGTTCAACACTTTTTTACCGCGAAGGAACTAATTACAAGTCACAGAGCAACTTTTGAAACTAACTACATTTTTGCATATCATATGATTTTTGCAAGTACATGATTAATTCAAACTTCGTTAATCCCCAAACAGTTAATTACAAATATATTACTAGCAGATATTCCCAAACTGCTTGTAACTGTTGTGGGGTGAACCAAACCACTTACTTTGGAAATGTAACTTCGTTCAACTCTTATTTACTCCGAAGGAACTAATTACAAGTCACACAGCAACTTTTGAAAGTAACTACATTTTTGCATATCTTATGACTTTTGCAAACACGTGATTAGTTCAAACTTCATTAATCCCCAGACAGTTAATTACAAATATGTTACTAGAATACAAATATTCCCAAACTGCTTGTAACTATTGTGGGGTGAACCAAACCACTTACTTTGGAAATGTAACTCGGTTCAACACTTTTTTACCGCGAAGGAACTAATTACAAGTCACAGAGCAACTTTTGAAAGTAACTACATTTTTGCATATCATATAACTTTTGCAATTACATGATTAATTCAACATTTGTTAATCCCCAAACAGTTAATTACAAATATGTTACTAGCAGATTATATTATTTTTGGGTATGTAAATTCATTCTGCCGTAATTCACCCCAAAATAACTGCGTACAAGTAATTGACGTTTGAAAGTAACTACATTTTTGGATGTGATATAACTTTGGGGATAAATTAATTCCAGCCTCATTAATTGCAAAACAGATAATTACAAGTATGTTACTACTAGACCTCACTACCTCTGAGGATGCTTGCCATAGATGCAGGCGAAATGTCAGGAGCGAATGCCTCTAGAACATGGCCATATAGCCCAAAGAAAACTACAACAATGCCTATGTTACTAGTAGTTTGTATTCTTTTGGAGAAGTAACTTAATTTCACCCTTGTTCACCACAAAGTAACTAGTTACAAGTAAGTAGTTACAAGTAACTAGTTACAAGTAGTTTGTATTCTTTTGGACAAGTAATTTAGTTTCACCCTTGTTCATTGCAAAGTAACTAGTTGCAAGTAACTAGTTGCAAGTCTGTATTCTTTTGGACAAGTAATTTAATTTCACCCTTGCTCACTGCAAAGTAACTAGTTACAAGTAACTACAAGTAACTAGTTACAAGTAACTAGTTACAAGTAGTTTGTATTCTTTTGGACAAGTAATTTAGTTTCACCCTTGTTCATTGCAAATTAACTAGTTGCAAGTAACTAGTTGCAAGTCTGTATTCTTTTGGACAGTAATTTAATTTCACCCTTGCTCACTGCAAAGTAACTAGTTACAAGTAAGTAGTTGCAAGTAACTAGTTACAAGTAGTTTGTATTATTGTAGTTTGTATTATTTTGGACAAGTAATTTAGTTACAAATTATTTTGGACAAGTAATTTAGTTACAAATAATAAATAAATAAATAATTTAGTTTCACCCTTGTTCATTGCAAAGTAACTAGTTGCAAGTAACTAGTTGCAAGTCTGTATTCTTTTGGACAAGTAATTAAATTTCACCCTTGTTCACTGCAAAGTAACTAGTTGCAAGTAACTAGTTGCAAGTCTGTATTCTTTTGGACAAGTAATTAAATTTCACCCTTGTTCACTGCAAAGTAACTAGTTACAAGTAAGTAGTTGCAAGTAACTAGTTACAAGTAACTACCCACCAAATGAAGACCTTTTCATTCAGGCAGAGCATTCAATGGATGAAGCAGTGATGTTGATGCAACGTGTTCTGCTGTATTTTCTTTCAAATCTTCAGGTTTTAAATGTGTTTTTAACTGTTTTACTCTCTTGAGAACGTAATGCTGTCATTTAATTCCTTTTCCAACTTTTGCAAAGACGAGAGAGAGAGAGAGATTTGAACTGGAACTTGGTCTAAATGCCTCGGATCTCACCCAAAAGAACGCATGATCTTGACCCACGAACTAACGGCTCCGTGTCCTCCCTTTCTTTTAGCCCGAGACCCACGAAGGCTCAGATCAAGTTAAAAACAAGGTACACGAAAACAAGGGGGAAATGGAGAAAGTAACTACATTTAGCATTCCGCCAACCGTTGCGCTAAAAGCAACGAATCACAGCAGTTAAAAACACATTTAAGTTTAGTCCAGAAGTAGAACGCACCGCATGTCAACATCATCTTCCTGCTGCAAACATTTCAAAGCCAAAGGCCTTCTTCCTGGGGTGCATCTGCACTGCAGAATTAATGCAGTTCGGCACCACTTGAACTGCCAAGGCTCAACGCTATGGGATCATGGGATTTGTAGTTTGCGCTGGTTGTCAGAGCAGACCCAAGGCCTTGCAAAAACGACAACTCCCATCCTTCCCTTGCCTTGAGCCAGGGCACTTCATAATAATAATAATAATAATAATAATAATAATAATAATGAGTCAGTGTGGGCACACCCCAAAATATAAAGGTCTTCTGGGAGAAAGGGGGACAAGGGGGTTTCCTACAGCAGGGAGTTCCATAGGTTGGGTGGATCTAAACCTTCAATCTCTAGCCATGGCAGTGCCTTATGAGCCCCACTGGTTTTGTGGGTGAAGGGGAGGGGGGTCCCTGTCAGTCAAGAGGGTCTCCCAAAACAGGACCTCGTTGGCTTCCCAGCCCCATTTCCTTGAGTGGAAGGGGGTCCTCATAAGATGGGGAGGGGTCTCCCAAAACAAGACCTCATTGTCTTCCCAGCCATATTCCTTTGGGTGGAAGGGGGTCCCCATAAGAAGGGGAGGGGTCTTCCAAAACAGGGCCTCATTGGCTTCCCTGCCCTATTCCTTTGGATTGAAGGGGGTCCCCATAAGTAGGGGAGGGGTCTCCCAAACAAGATCTCATTGGCTTCCCTGCCCTATTCCTTTGGGTGGAAGGGGGTCCCCATAAGAAGTGGGGGGGGGTCTCCCAAAACAGGGCCTCATTGGCTTCCCTGCCCTATTCCTTTGGGTGGAAGGGGGTCCCCATAAGAAGTGGGGGGGGGTCTCCCAAAACAGGGCCTCATTGGCTTCCCTGCCCTATTCCTTTGGGTGGAAGGGGGTCCCCATAAGAAGGGGAGGGGTCTCCCAAAACAGGGCCTCATTGGCTTCCCTGCCCTATTCCTTTGGATTGAAGGGGGTCCCCATAAGTAGGGGAGGGGTCTCCCAAACAAGATCTCATTGGCTTCCCTGCCCTATTCCTTTGGGTGGAAGGGGGTCCCCATAAGAAGTGGGGGGGGGTCTCCCAAAACAGGGCCTCATTGGCTTCCCTGCCCTATTCCTTTGGGTGGAAGGGGGTCCCCATAAGAAGTGGGGGGGTCTCCCAAAACAGGGCCTCATTGGCTTCCCTGCCCTATTCCTTTGGATTGAAGGGGGTCCCCATAAAAAGGGGAGGGGTCTCCAAAAACAAGACCTCATTGTCTTCCCAGCCCTATTCCTTTGAGTTTCAGAGGGTCTCCATAATAAGGGGGGGGGTCTCCCAAAACAGAGCCTTCTTTTCTACTTTGTGGAATGAACAGGGGGTCTCCCAAAATAGGAATCCTCTCAAGCAGCCCCCCTCTTTGTTATCCACACCCTTTCTTGTGCATTAAAGAGGGGGGGGGTCCCCATAAAATGGGTTCCCCTGCAAAACAGACCCTCCTTTTCCACTCAGCCCCTTTTGTGTGGGGTGAAGAGGGGTCCCCATAAGCTCAAGGGACTCTCAAAACAGATTCCTGTTTTGGGGTGAAGTAGACCCTCCCTCTTCTTCTGCTCAGCCTGTTCCCTGTGGGGGTGAAGAGGGGGCTCCCCATTGGGGTTGTGGGTCCCACGCAAGGCGTGGCTGTGGGGTGAACGTAGGCCAACCCAAGTTCTGACCCTGCCTCCCTTTCCTCAGCAACAGCAGCGTCAACGGTGCCCTCAGCAGCAACGCGGGGGCCACGCAGATGAAGCGCCGCCCGGCCTCCGCCGTGGGCTACAAGCGGCCCATCAGCCAGTACGCCCGGCTGGCCATGTCCATGGGCTCCCACCCACGCTACCGGGTGAGTCAGGGAGGCCTCGAGCAAGGGCACACATGCGGGGGGGGGGGATCTCCCTCTTTTCCAGGCCTGGGCCAACTTGGGCCCCCTCTCCAGGTGTTTTGGACTTAAACTCCCACAATTCCTAACAACCTTCCGACTGTTAGGAATTGTGGGAGTTGAAGTCCAAAACACCTGTGTTATAGAGCTAAAATTTAGGGGTCTTTGCCAGGAGGCAGAGACCAATTAGACTCATCAAAGAGTTCTTTTCCCCTGGCGAGACAGAGAAGCATCCCATATTTTTCCCTGATTTCCCAATGAAAAGTCTCACCAGTTGAAGAAAAGCCATCGAGGTTTAATGCGATTCAACTGGATCATTCGCCAAAGCTAAGCATGAGGGGAGTACACCAATACAGTCATATTTATAGCAAATTCAAAGTTGCAGAGTTCAAACTCCCCGCCCCGGCTTCCCTGTTGTTCCCCGACGTGATTGGGCGATGGGCGAACAGCTGGGAGGCGGCCCTCCCGCCCCCGGCGCCTCTGGACCAATCAGGAAGCTCCAGCGGTCCGTAGGATCCAATGGGGAGATCTCTGCCACCTGGTGGCAACAGCAAATCAGGAGAGGGAGGCAGGATGAGGGAACACAATAGAGTCTATGAGTGAGTTTTGAAAAAAAAAAAGGAAATGCCATGTGGCCTGCGAGACAAAGGAAAAGTCTCAAAACAGGGCTAGTCTATTGTCCCTTGAGTGGCATGTGTGAGGAAAGACCAGATTTTTCCAGGCCAGCAAACAGGAAAACAATGAAGATAAGGCTGAAGTGATTGTTCTTTGATGAATATACAGTAAAATTTAATCAGTGCGGAGGTGAGGGCTTTCCTAAGGCCCACTGATCTCCAGATAGGGAAATGGCCAGGGGTCTGCCAGGGGGCAAACAGCATTGTTGGGCAAACCTCCAAAAACAAAGCCATCTGCCAGTCTATTTTCCATGCAAAGGAAACCGTGGATTAGGGTCTTTGGAATGTCTGGAGCTCTGCAGTCCCTTGGTGGGATTTCCTCATGAGTATAGGGGAATAAAAGGTCAATAAAAAAGGGAAAAGCCTTTGCCACGAGGAAATCATGAAATATATATTATGTGTCCATAGTTCATATTATTCATAGGAAGGTCCATAAAGGGAAATATCCATGAGGGGGAAAGAGAGTCCCTTGTTTGTGAGATGGGGGACCCTCAGTAGCCCAGGTGTGCCTCAGGTGGAAAAATTCAGATACTTTTGTGGCATGATTTTCAGTGATAAATGGGTTACCTTCTGCTATAAACATATGAAAATAGGGCACAAAGCCTTGGTTAAATGATACACAAACTGACCAAGGCTTAACCCTTATTATCCAGCCTGGTGTCCTTGCCCTTAGCAAAACTTTAAGTTGCTCTCTCTAATGGGGGGTCATGTTCCACTTCACCTGGAGAGATAAAGACCCCCCAAGTGGCCCCTTCCCGAGGCTGCCTCCTTCACGGCCTCCCTTTGGGCCGCGTCTCGCTTGGCTCCCTCCCGCAGGCCGAGAACATCATGTTCCTGGAGCTGGACGTCTCCCCGCCGACCATCTTTGAGTTCGAGGTCACGCGCGACCCTGCAGAGCAGGACCCCCGGGCGCTGCACCTGGAGCGCCTCACCCGCCTGGACAGCCTCCTGGAGCCGCCGGCCGCCTCCCGCGTCCGGAAGTCCCGCTCCTGGTGAGCCGACACCGAGGGGACCTGCCTTCTGTGTATCGCAGTGTTTCTCAACCTGGGGGTCGGGACCCCTGTAGGGGTCGCAAGGAGAGGTCAGAGGGGTCACCAAAGACCATCAGAAGGCACAGTATTTTCCGTTGGTCTTGAGGGTTCCATATGGGAAGTTTGGCCCAATTCTGTCCTTGGTGAGGTTCGAAATGTTCCCAAATGTCAAGGTCTATTTCCCCCCAAACTCCACCAGTGTTCACATATGGGAACATTGTGCCAAGTTTGGTCCAGATCCATCATTGCTTGAGTCCACAGTGCTCTCTGGATGTAGGTGAACTACAACTCCCAAACTCAAGGTCAATGCCCACCAAACCCTTCCAATATTTTCTCTTGGTCATGGGAGTTCTGTGTGCCAAGTTTGGTTCAATTCCATCGTTGATGGAGTTCAGAATGCTCTTTGATGGTAGGTGAACTATAAATCCCAGCAACTACAACTCCCAAATGTCAAGGTCTTTTTCCCAAACTCCACGAGTGTTCACATTTGGGCATATTGAGTATTTGTGCGAAGTTTGGTCCAGATCCATCATTGTTTGAGTCCACAGTGTTCTCTGGATGTAGGTGAACTACAACTCCCAAACTCAAGGTCAATGTCCACCAAACCCTTCCAGTATTTTCTGTTGGTCATGGGAGTTCTGTGTGCCAAGTTTGGTTCAATTCCATCGTTGATGGAGTTCAGGATGATCTTTGATTGTAGGTGAACTATAAATCCCAGCAACTACATCCCAAATGTCAAGGTCTATTTTCCCCAAACTCCACCAGTGTTCACATTTGGGCACATTGAGTATCTGTGCCAAGTTTGCTTGGGTCCACAGTGCTCTCTGAATGTAGGTGAACTTCAACTCCAAAACTCAAAGTCAATGCCCACTAAACCCTTCCAATATTTTCTCTTGGTCATGGGAGTTCTGTGTGCCAAGTTGGGTTGAATTCCATCGTTGGTGGAGTTCAGAATGCTCATTGATTGGAGGTGGACTATAAATCCCAGCAACTACCACTCCCAAATCCCAACATCAATTCCCTTCCTCAAGCCCACCAGTATTCAAATTTGGGTGCATTGGGTACTTGTGCCAAATTTGGTCCAATGAATTAAAATACATCCTGCATATGTTGGGGGTCACCACAACATGAAGAACTGTACGAAGGGGTCGTGACATTAGGAAGGTTGAGAAACACTGGTGTATCGGAATGGGGATATGTGTTTTGCTCATGGGGAGGCTGCCCTTGGGGCCACCATGGAGCGGCCAAAGTCCAGCAAGGAGGGCAGCCCATGGGGAGGGGGCCAAAGGGGACATTGGTTCTTTCCTCCCACCGACCCCACAGGTAGAGATACTCCACTTGCTTGATTTATTTCTTTGTTTATTTGTTTAGGACGTTTATATTCCGCCCTATCTCACCTCCACAGAGGGACTCAGGGCAGCGAACAACCGGCACAGCATAGTGCCCACAATAAGAAAAGCATATTATTATTGTTACATCCCGAATAGACTACTGCAACGCACTCTACGTGGGGTTGCCCTTGAAGGCTGTTCGGAAACTTCAACTGGTCCAGCAAGCGGCAGCCAGATTGCTCACCGGAGCGTCATACAGGGAGCACACCACCCCCCTGCTGTGCCAGCTCCACTGGCTGCCGGTTCAGTTCCAAGCACAATTCAAGGTGCTGGTTTTGATCTACAAAACCCTGTACGGTTCCGGTCCAGTGTATCTGTCCGAACGTATCTCCCTCTACGTCCCACCCCGGAGTCTGTGATCATCTGGGGGGGCCCTGCTCTCAACCCCGCCTCTATCATAAGTGAGGCTGGTGGGTACGAGGAGCAGGGCCTTCTCAGTGGTGGCCCCTCGCCTGTGGAACTCACTCCCGGGGGAAGTTAGGGCATCAACATCCCTCCTCTCCTTCAGAAGGAAAGTAAAGACGTGGTTGTGGGACCAGGCCTTCGGGCAATCTGACAACTAGATAAGGACAAGCAGACGAATAGGACTGACAGGACTGACAATTGTGGAATTGGAATTTGAACTATGAGGTAGCGAATGCTGACCGTCAATGAGGAGAAATTGGTTTCTTTTTGGTTTGTATTGGTTTTATGGTTGTAATGCAAGAATTGTTGTTAATTGTTAATTGATGTTATTTTGTCTTATTGTTGTTATGTGGTGCGGGCATCAAATTGTGCCTTGCTTTTGTAAGCCGCCCTGAGTCCCCTTCGGGGTGAGAAGGGTGGGGTAGAAGCAACCGAAATAAATAAATAAATAAATAAATATTATTATTTTATTTATTTGCAGCATTTCTATTCCGCCCTTCTCCTCACCCCGCAGGGGACTCAGGGCGGATTACCGTATACACATATATGGCAAACATTCAATGCCAATTTTTGACATACAAACATATACAGACATACACAGAGGCTATTTAACTTTTTCTGGTCGCCAGGGGAGCTGTCGCTTCCATTGTCCACCTGCGATGCTGATGAAGCGCTTCCGCATTCCCCGCATGCTTCCCCGCTGGAATGCTTTGCTGGAGTCTTCTTTATGGCCTCACAAATCAGTTAATTTAGCCTCCCCACACTTTAAGGTGGTACCTTATTTTCCTACTTGACAGATGCAGCTGTCTTTCAGGTTGCAAAGGTCGACAACAGGCTACACACGATTGGTTGGAAACCCACTCCAACCCGGGCTGGCTTCGAACTCATGACCTTTTGGTCAGTGATCTTAATGCAGCTGCGCCACAATCCCGGTGCATAAATAGACACAATATAATAAAAACAGTATAAAAACAATATAAAAACATTAAATACAAAGCCGAATTCAGGAGAAAGGGGGCTGATCTAATATCCCTAGGGAGGGCATTCCACAGCCGAGGGGCCGTCACCGAGAAGGCCCTGTCTCTCGTCCCCACCAAACGCGGCTGCGATGGTGGTGGGACTGAGAGCAGGGCCTTGCTGGATGATCTTAAGGTCCTGATGGTTCTTAGAGGGAGATACGTTTGGACAGGTCAGCTGGGCTGAATCCATTTAGGGCGTTATAGGCTAACACCAGCATTTTGAATTGTGCCCGGTAGCAAACTGGCAGCCAGTGGGGCTGGCGCAACAGAGGAGTTGTATGCTCCCTGAGCGCCACTCCCGTTAGCAACCTGGCTGCTGCCTGCTGGACTATTTGAAGCTTCCGAACAGTCTTCAAAGGCAACCCCACATAGAGTGTGTTGCAGTAATCTATACAGGATGTAAACAGAGCTCCCGTTAGCAACCTGGCTGCTGCCAACTGGACCATATGAAGCTTCCAAACAGTCTTCAAAGGCAAGCCCACGTAGAGGGTGTTGCAGTAGTCTATACGGGATGTAAACAGAGCTCCCGTTAGCAACCTGGCTGCTGCCTGCTGGACTATTCGAAGCTTCCTAACAGTCTTCAAAGGCAACCCCACGTAGAGGGTGTTGCAGTAGTCTATACGGGATGTAAACAGAGCTCCCGTTAGCAACCTGGCTGTTGCCTGCTGGACCATTTGAAGCTTCCGAACGGTCTTCAAAGGCAACCCCACGTAGAGTGTGTTGCAGTAGTCTATACGGGATGTAAACAGAGCTCCCGTTAGCAACCTGGCTGTTGCCTGCTGGACCATTTGAAGCTTCCGAACGGTCTTCAAAGGCAACCCCACGTAGAGTGTGTTGCAGTAGTCTATACGGGATGTAAACAGAGCTCCCGTTAGCAACCTGGCTGCTGCCAGCTGGACCATATGAAGCTTCCAAACAGTCTTCAAAGGCAAGCCCACGTAGAGGGTGTTGCAGTAGTCTATACGGGATGTAAACAGAGCTCCCGTTAGCAACCTGGCTGCTGCCAGCTGGACTATTTGAAGCTTCCGAACAGTCTTCAAGGGCAACCCCACATAGAGTGTGTAGCAGTAGTCTATTCGGGGATGTAAACAGAGCGTGGACTACCGTGGCCGTGGGATGCTCTAGTTCTGCTCCATTCTTTTTCTTCTTCTTCCATGACCTTCTCTCTCTCTCTCTGGCTTCCTCTGCAGGGTCCAGGCTCCTCGCTCCCTGCCCTCGTCAACCAGCCACGTCTCGCTGACCTCCGGCTCACAGACCCCTCCCACGGTGGTGGCAGCAGCAGCAGCAGTAGTGGCTCATCAGTAGTGTCTGTCCCCCCACCCACCCACCCCCCAATCCCCTTCCCTTTGTACTGGGGAAGGGCCCCTCCCTCTTCTCCCCACCCTCCGTGGTCCAGGGAGGGTCTCCCCTGCACTAACTCTCCCCTGTCTGTAGCTCCCTCTATCTATGTCTGTCTGTCCATCCGTCTGTCTGTCTGTCTGTCGGAGGAGGAGATGGCTCCGGGGGGGGGGGGGGGGTGCCCTCCTTGGATCTCTCCACTCTATTTATTTAACATATTTATTTATGGTGTGTCTTCGTGATGATGATGATGATGATGATGATGATGATGATGATGATGATGATGGGGGTGGTGGTGGTGGTGTTAGACTGAGTGGTGCCCCTCTTCGGCCAATGCACAATGTTCCTAGAAGGCAACCTTGGCTTTCTCCTCCATCCTGTGGATATTCAGAGCACATTCTTTGGGGAAGAGGCCGCTGAATATGATGCGCTGGGCGGCCGCAGTGGTTCATAGGGGTCCTCCCACCCCACCCCACCCCACCCCAACTCCTTTTCTCAGAGATACTGGGAGTCGTAGTCGGCCTTGCGGCGTGCGTGTCCTTCTGCAGGAACTCATCTCCTCTCCCACCTTCTGACCCCAAATCCCATAGAACAGA
Organism: Anolis sagrei ordinatus; assembly: GCF_025583915.1. Lineage (NCBI taxonomy): Eukaryota > Metazoa > Chordata > Lepidosauria > Squamata > Anolidae > Anolis > Anolis sagrei. The sequence goes on along the minus strand of NW_026844366.1, from coordinate 354,038,033 downwards.
CTCCCTGTTTGCACAGAAAGAACCTGGGATCCCATTGTGGAAATGCTGCATGAGGGCGAGGTGGGGTGTTGGCATTACTCCATGCTCCTCTCCCTCCCCCCCATGACAGAGCGCCCTCTCCCTCCGTCCCTTGACAGAAACAACATGGCTCAAGCACTGAGCTTCTGGTCATCCACTGTCATGTGTCATGTTCTGCAGCTGATGGTGGTTGGTGGTGGTAGGCCTAGCAGTTGGTGATGGGTTGAGTAAACTGTAAGTAAGACTTCATGGGTGAAAGCAATTAAGGGTGGAGGCATTCAAGAGATAGGCTGCAGCTGGGTGTTTCTGGGTATAAAGAGCTAGCCTTGGGTCTGATCTTCGGGAGAAAAGTATTCTATCACGATGCCAGGGCTCTGCCTTATTCAGGTAGAGATGAACCAAACAAACTCCCAGTTTGTGTTAAACAATTTAATTAAAACAACTCACCTCCTCGCCTACCTTCTGCCCCCAAATCCCATAGAACAGGCTTCTGGTTTGCACATAAAGTACTGGGCTCCCATTGCGGAAATGCTGCATGAGGGTGGGGTGGGATGTTGGC
>NW_026844366.1:354011074-354036769 GCF_025583915.1 Anolis sagrei ordinatus | reverse complement strand
CCCCCCCCCCCCATTTTTCCCCATGACAGAGTGCCCTCTTCCTCCGTCCCTTGACAGAAACAGCATGGTATGCAAGAGATTGCCTGCAGCTGGGTGTTTCTGAATATAAAGAGCTAGCCTTGGATCTGATCTTCGGGAGAAAAGTATTCTTTCTCATTGCCAGGGCTCTGCCTTATTCAGGTAGAGATGAACCAAACAAACTCCCCTTTTGTGTTAAACAATTTAATTAAAGCAGCACTTACTTTCTGGCTGTTTTAATAGTGCAAAACATAAAACACAAAGATAGCACTCAGCCACAGAATATAAAACAAAACTGACAGCAAACACTGTTGCAGGTTCAAGACAACACCGTAGTCAAAAGTTCCAGTCCAGTGGTCAAATGTCGAGACCACTGGATCAAGAGTCTATACCGTAGTCAAAAGTCAGTCCAAAAATTCAAGGTTCCAGGATTCCAAGGGTTCAAGAGACAGGTCAGAACATCCAAAATCCACAAACCTGGGGGAAAACCAGCAGCATCTACCACCAAAATAAGAAAAATACCTTTCTCCCAAGGCTCGTTCCTTATATCTAGAAACACGCAGCTGCAGCCTATCTCTTGCATGCCTCCACCCTTAAGTGTTTTCACCCATGAACTCTTACTGGTTACTCAACCCTTTAGAATTAAGACTTACATTAACCCTTCCATCACAAACTGGTAGGCTTACCACCACTAACCACCACCAACTGCAGAACATGATACATGACACCCACAAGGCACCTGTTACGTTGTGATGGAGGGTGGAGATGTTCTGCCTTGTGGAAAACAGACACAAAGTGGAAAGGTGGGCCCCTGGCACCTTTCCCTGCTGAGTTACCCACAGTCCCCTTGGACCGGCAGCTCAGGAAGCCAGTGGACCATTCTAGGTCATCGCCAGAAGGGATTCCTGTGTCTAAACCCAGCAGAGGAGAGCGGAGCTTGCACACAAAGGCGGATCCCCCACTCCAAAGCTTCCTTGTGGTCAGGGTCTCTGTCTCATGGCTTCCCTTTGGGTGCGCTGGCTGCTCTGTGGCTGCCACTAAAATGGCCCAACTGGAAGAAATGAGTAGTGTTCCTTCACTTATCGTGGGAGTTACATTCCAGGACCACCTGTGAAAAGTGAAAATCCGCAAAGTAGGGACGCTACATATGTATATAGTGTTCCAAGGGTGAGGCAGAAGTGAGGAGAGATTTAAGGGCACCACACACCTTTTTTGCTAGCTATCTCTGCTTTGGGTTGTTGTAGGTTTTTCAGACTATATGGCCATGTTCTAGAAGCATTCTCTCCTGACGTTTCACCTAGAATCATAGAATCCAAGAGTTGGAAGAGACCTCCTGGGCCATCATCCAGTCCAACCCCATTCTGCCAAGAAGCAGGAATATTGCATTCAAATCACCCCTGACAGATGGCCATCCAGCCTCTGTTTAAAAGCTTCCAAAGAAGGAGCCTCCACCACACTCCGGGGCAGAGAGTTCCACTGCTCAACGGCTCTCACAGTCAGGAAGTTCTTCCTCATGTTCAGATGGAATCTCCTCTCTTGTAGTTTGAAGCCATTGTTCCATGTCCTAGTCTCCAGGGAAGCAGAAAACAAGCTTGCTCCCTCCTCCCTGTGGCTTCCTCTCATATATGTATACATGGCTATCATATCTCCTCTCAGCCTTCTCTTCTTCAGGCTAAACATGCCCAGCTCCTTAAGCCGCTCCTCACAGGGCTTGTTCTCCAGACTCTTGATCATTTGAGTCACCCTCCTCTGGACACATTCCAGCTTGTCAATATCTCTCTTGAATTGTGGTGCCCAGAATTGGACACAATATTCCAGGTGTGGTCTAACCCAAGCGGAATAGAGCATGGGGAGCATGACTTCCCTAGATCTAGACACTAGGCTCCTATTGATGAGGTCTCACAACCTCTAAGGATGCTTGACATAGATGCAGGTGAAATGTCAGGAGAGAATGCTTCTAGAACATAGCCGTATAGCCCAAAAAAACCTGCAACAAGCCAGTGATTCCAGCCATGAAAGCCTTCGACAATACATTATCGCTGCTTTGCTTTGCAAAGGAGGGTAAAACCTCCTTCCAAACTGCATTGTTGCCAGGAGGCGGGATTAGAACGCCGTTTCGGGCAACGGCAACCAGTCATAAGCTGGGAAGCAAAAACCCGCAAAACAGCGAGTCCGCAAAAAGCGAACTGCGAAGTAGCGAGGGAACACTGTAGTCCGATGGCAAGTGCTGGGTGCCGCTACCTTAGTGCCGCCCTTCAGCCCAAGCATCAAGGGTACCGTGGCTGGCTGCATCAAGTAAAAGGGCTGCCCGAAAATAATGTGTTGTGATAGTGGCCACCACAATGGGTGGCAACCACAATGGGTGGCCTGAGGAAGCAGGTGAGGAAGGGCTCTCGGCCGAAAGTGGGGAAACCTAGGAGACGGGTCACTGCCTTTCTTTGGGGCTGCAATCAGGAGGGAGGGGTCCGGATCCCCTGTCTGGGGCCTTGCCCTGCAGAACAACTCTTCCTGCCTTTCTCTGTGCCACGTTTGGTGGCTTGCTTCACTGAGCTTGGGCCGCCGAGTCCTTCCTTGTCCTTGGCTGGGGACCCCGTGGCTCTGTACAGCCCTCATTTCCCTGAGAAGCAGCCCAAGTCAGAGGAAGAGGGACACCCCCTTTCCACCCTTAAGGCGCCCCCAAGGAACAAATCCCCTCTGCCACAAAGAAGGGGTTATCCTGTGGTTAGGATCCTGATTCAGAGGGGGGCACTGGACGCCAGGCCAAGGCACTGGGAGGCTCTGTTCACAAGGCTCTGTTCCTTGCCCACCAATGTGCACTTATGGGAACCCCATGGGGGACCCCAGGAAGCAGAGGAGTCTACGGGCAGCACAATGCGGGCAGTACAGCTGCCGCAACCTGCCAGAGCACCACTTCCCCTCCATTCTTCACTGGCGTGGTTTGAACTCACTCACTGCCCCCCCCAAAGCAATGTCTCTGAAATACAGCGATGTGTCCATGGTTAGGGGCCAGGCACATGCACATCCAGACAGGGGGTCCTCTGGGCGCCCCTTCCAGCACAAAAAGAAGGGTGGCAACCGGGACATTTCCGGGACGCAAAGCACCTTGAGGTGCACCGGAGGACCCTTGGATGCGCTGGTGACTGGCTGGCTTTTGGCCCGTTGGAGGCAATGAAAGGCTCTTCTCTGGAGTTCGAGCAGAGCCAAGAAGGCGCTTCCTTCCCATGAGCACTCGGTCTCTCTCCAGCCTCCGGCCAAGGAGTTATTTTCACCTCTCGTGGCCAGGCTGAGAGATGCTTGGCAAGGCTCCTCCATCCAACCTGGGCTGAAACACATTGATTCTATCTCAGTTCCGGGCAGATGTTGACTCTCCTGGAGCTGGTGACCCTGAGCTTCGGAGCCTGGGCTGAAACACATTGATTCTATCTCAGTTCCGGCCAGATGTTGACTCTCCTGGAGCTGGTGACCCTGAGCTTCGGAGCCTGGGCTGAAACACATTGATTCTATCTCAGTTCCGGCCAGATGTTGACTCTCCTGGAGCTGGTGACCCTGAGCTTCGGAGCCTGGGCTGAAACACATTGATTCTATCTCAGTTCCGGCCAGATGTTGACTCTCCTGGAGCTGGTGACCCTGAGCTTCGGAGCCTGGGCTGAAACACATTGATTCTATCTCAGTTCCGGCCAGATGTTGACTCTCCTGGAGCTGGTGACCCTGAGCTTCGGAGCCTGGGCTGAAACACATTGATTCTATCTCAGTTCCGGCCAGATGTTGACTCTCTGGAGCTGGTGACCCTGAGCTTCGGAGCCTGGGCTGAAACACATTGATTCTATCTCAGTTCCGGCCAGATGTTGACTCTCTGGAGCTGGTGACCCTGAGCTTCGGAGCCTGGGCTGAAACACATTGATTCTATCTCAGTTCCGGCCAGATGTTGACTCTCCTGGAGCTGGTGACCCTGAGCTTCGGAGCCTGGGCTGAAACACATTGATTCTATCTCAGTTCCGGCCAGATGTTGACTCTCCTGGAGCTGGTGACCCTGAGCTTCGGAGCCTGGGCTGAAACACATTGATTCTATCTCAGTTCCGGCCAGATGTTGACTCTCCTGGAGCTGGTGACCCTGAGCTTCGGAGCCTGGGCTGAAACACATTGATTCTATCTCAGTTCCGGCCAGATGTTGACTCTCCTGGAGCTGGTGACCCTGAGCTTCAGGAACGGGCAGAGGACATCCTTGGAGAACGGAGCGGACGTTTCCTCACACCCAAGGGCACACAACCAAAGGTGAAAACGACAGCAACAGCACATGTCCTTTGATGCCCAAGTGCTCTTTTTGCGCTGCCTGCTCACTCTCTCTCTCTCTCTCTCTCTGGACGCTCTCCTGCACTCCTCGTCCCTCAGTCTGCCGCTGGCCTCCATGACATTTGAGCACAAGACTAAACCCCAGGACAATTGTACAGAAATGCTGATCCTTGGCAGGCACGAGGGCCCGTTGCTGGTGCTGTGATGGTGGGCTGAGTTGCCCCTCACCCCTGCGGCCGCAACCCAAGCTGTAGGCTTCCGATGTTCCTTGTTCTATGTATGTGGGCGAGTCTGTATTTACGTGCGAGTGTTCTGTGGCGGGTGCGTGTGTGGGCGTCTGGTTGGGGAAACGCTTGTGGGGTCTCCTCTGGGTGGGAGGGAGGGAGGGTCCGAAAGCGGGAGGAGGGAGGGAAGGAGGGGTCTGTTGGTGGGTTGGTTGGCAGGCAAGGCGGCCGGGACCAAACTCTTTGTGCCTGTTGCTGTGGTGATTCCCTTACTTAGGCAGTCTGAAGTCGGTGTTTGGTGGCCCACGCTTGTCGCTCTCTCTCTCTCTACGTATGAATATACAGGACATGTTATGCATACCTATATTATACCAAGTGTACTGGCAGATGCTGTTCCCCACAAATCCCCCCCCCCCCGGGTTCTGCTCTTCGAACACACCTGTCACGTTGCTCCGACCCGGTGTCGGCCTGGAGAGGTGGCACCGGAGCAGCACCGCAACCGAGCCCCAGCCGTGACAATAAAGGAATGAGCATTGTCCAAAAGGAGAGAGAGAGGGCTGCCTCCTTCATTGGGGTGTCTTAAAGATGGGGGGGGGGAGAAGGGGGGATATGGCCTGTAACAGATCACAAACAGTCATATGAGTTGGAAGAGACTCTAAAGGGCCAACCGGTCCAAACCATTTCTGCCAGGCCAGAAAAGCTCAACCAAGGTGCCCCTGAGAGATGACCACCCACAATGGGGACCCTGAAGGCCACCCAGTCCAGCCACCTGCCACACAGGAAGACACACTCATCCATGTCAGGTCCCTTTGCAAACAGATCTTACTTACTTTTACCTAGGTCAGTGTTTCTCAACCTGGGGGTCGCGAGGGGGTGTCAGAGAGGTCACCAAAGACCATCACAAAACACAGTATATTCCGTTGGTCGTGGGGGTTTTGTGTGGGAAGTCTGACCCAATTCTATCGTTGGTGGGGTTCAGAATGCTCTTTGAGTGTAGGTGAACTATAAATCCCAGCAACTACAACTCCCAAATGTCAAGGTCTATTTTCCCCAAACTCCATCTGTGTTCATATTTGGGCATATTGAGTATTCATGCCAACTTTGCCACATCATGAGGAGACAGCAAAGCCTAGAGAAGACAATTATGCTGGGGAAAGTGGAAGGCAAAAGGAAGAGGGGCCGACCAAGGGCAAGATGGATGGATGGCATCCTTGAAGTGACTGGACTGACCTTGAAGGAGCTGGGGGTGGTGACGGCCAAAAGGGAGCTCTGGCGTGGGCTGGTCCATGAGGTCACGAAGAGTCGGAGACGACTGAACGAATGAACAACAACATTTATTTATTTATTTATTTATTTATAATTCAAACTTCTATGCCGCCACTCCCCTGGGGTTTGGAACAGGCTAAAATTGAACACAATTTAAAAACAATTTAAAAACAGCAATCGAAGATCAAAGGCCCATCGAAACAGGTATGTCTGACATGTCTTGCGGAAAGCTGATAAGTCCCGCAAGGCACGGACTTCAGGTGGCAGAGTATTCCAGAGTGATGGTGCCACTGCTGTGAAGGCTCTGCGTCTGGTTGCTGTTAGACGCAAGGTCTTGACACTGGGGACTTCCAATAGATCTTGGTCCTCAGAGCGGAGGGATCTCTGGGGTTGGGAGGGGGTGAGGCGGTCCCTCAGGTACATCGGCCCCAGACCATGCAAGGCCTTCAAGGTGAGTCCCATCCCTTTGAAAGTGATCCGGTGCTCAATGGGTAACCAATGCAGCTGCAGGAAGATTGGGGTGATGTGGCATCTCATCGGAATTCCCGCAAGAAGCCGAGCAGCTGCATTTTGTACCAACTTGAGCTTCCGGATCACCAACAGAGGAAGGCCAATGTAGAGGGCGTTACAGTAGTCCAGTCTAGAGATGACCGTGGCCTGGATGACCGTAGCGAGGTCGTCCCTGGACAGGGAGGGGGCCAGCCGTCTAGCCTGCCGCAGGTGAAAGAAAGAAGGCGGTTCTGCTCACGACGGAGAGAGACCTGGGCCTCCATTTTCAGCAGAGGGTCCTAAAGGACTCCCAGACTCTTGACCAACGGGGACGGGCGTAGCGCCTCGCCATCCAGGGTGGGCAGCTGGATGTCCCCACTGCCCGGTCGACCCAGCCATAGGATCTCCGTCTTTGCCGGATTCACCCTCAACCTGCTGGCACACAGCCACCCAGTCACGGCCTCGAGGCACTGATGGAAACAATCGGGTACAGAGTCCGGTCGGCCTTCCATCTTCAGCACCAGCTGAGTGTCATCGGCATACTGATAGCACTCCAGGCCAAAACCTCGAACCAGCTGAGCAAGTGGGTGCATAGAGATGTTAAACAAGAGAGGGGAGAGAATGGCCCCCTGAGGAACCCCACAAGAGAGAGAGAGGGGACCTCAGAGACCAGGCCTCCCCTCTCCACTCGCTGTCCACGGTTGTGAAGGAAGGAGGGGAGCCAGTTCAAAGCTCTCCCCCTGACTCCAACAGCAGCAAGGCGGTGGGTCAGAAGATTGTGGTATCAATGCTAAGTTTGGTCCAGATCTATCATTGCTTGAGTCCACAGTGCTCTCTGGAGGTAGGTGAACTACAACTCCCAAACTTGAGGTCATTGCTCACCAAACCCTTCCAATATTTTCTGTTGGCCATGGGAGGTCTGTGTGCCAAGCTTAGTTCCAATTCCATTGTTGATGGAGTTCAGAATGCTCTTTGGTTGTAGGTTGACTATAAATGCCAGCAACTACAACTCCCAAATGACAAAATTCTCTCCCCCCCCCCCCCCCCCCCCCCCCAAACCCCACCAGTACTCCAATTTGGGCCTATTGAGTATTTGTGCCAAATTTGGTCCAGTGAATGAAAATACATCCCGCATATCAGATATTTACATTACAATTCATAACAGGAGCAAAAATTAGTTGTGAAGTAGCCATGAAAATAATGTTATGGTTGGGGGTCACCACAATATTAGGAACGGTATCAAGGGGTTGTGGCATTAGGAAGGTTGAGAACCACCGACTTAAGTGATCGCTTGTAGCCCAAGGATGGGGGTCCACCAAGTGTGGGTCCGTAGGTGGCTGTGGAGCCCTATCCTTGATCCGCATGTTCTTTTCCCACAGTGAGGACATGGGTTTCCAAGTGGAAGGTGGTCCTGGTCAGGGTTGGCTTGACGTGCCTTCCTCTTGGCACGTTCCTCCCTTTCGCCCTCCATTTGTGCCTCTTCAAATTCTGCAGTACTGCTGGTCGCAGCTGACCTCCATCTAGAGCGCTCAAGGGCCAGGGCTTCCCAGTTCTCTCACAGTGTCTATGCCACGGTTTTTAAGGTTGGCTTTAAGCCCCTCATTCAATCTCTTTTCCTGTCCACCAACATTATGTTTCACATTCTTAAGTTGGGAGTATAGTAACTGAGAGGAAACAAACAAGGACATCTAATCACCTCTCAACAAAAGTTTGCTCCAGGCACTGTCAGGCCATTATATGCTAATCAAGGTGGTCAGTTGAAACATTCACACCTAGCTCCAGCGGACAAGAGTCCTTTGTCCCACCCTAGTCATTCCACAGATACATAAACCCTTTTTCCTAGTTCCAACAGGCCTCACTACCTCTGAGGATGCTTGCCATAGATGCAGGCGAAACGTCAGGAGAGAATGCCTCTAGACCATGGCCATATAGCCCGAAAAACCCTACAACAACCCAGTACAGTAACTGCTTTGGGAGATGGTGATGTCTGTGCATTTCGACAACGTGGCCTGTCCAACGGAGTTGATGGTGGAGGACCATCGCTTCAGTGCTGGTGGTCTTTGCTTCTTCCAGCACGCTGACATTTGTCCACTTGTCTTCCCAAGAGATTTGCAGGATTTTCCGGAGGCAGCGCTGATGGAATCGTTCCAGGAGTTGCATGTGACACCTGTAGACAGTCCACGTTTCGCAGGCGTATAGCAGGGTTGGAAGGACAATGGCTTTATAGACAAGCCCCTTGTTCTCCCTACGGATGTCCCAGTCCTCAAACACTCTGTGCTTCATTCAGAAAAATGCTGCACTCGCAGAGCTCAGACGGTGTTGTATTTCAGTGTCAGTGTTGACTTTGGTGGAGAGGTCGCTGCCACAGCAGGGTTGGGAGGACAATAATTTTATAAACAAGCACCTTATTTTTATTTCTTTACTTTACTTATATACTGCTGTTCTCAGCCCGATGGCGACTCACAGCGGTTCACACCTTGGTCTCCCTACAGAAGTTCTGATCCTCAAACACACTCTGCTTCATTTGGAAGGATGCTGCACTCGCAGAGCTCAGACGGTGTTGTATTTCAGTGTCAGTGTTGACTTTTGTTGAGAGATGGCTGCTAAGGAAGCAGAAATGGTCCACATTTTCTTATGTTACACCATTAAGCTGTATTTCTGACATTGGAGAGGGATTGGCTGGTGACTGCTGGAAGAGGTGGAAGAGCTATTGTCCTCCCAACCCTACTATACGCCTGCGAGACGTGGACTGTCTACAGACGTCACATACAACTCCTGGAACGATTCCATCAGCGCCGCCTCCAGAAAATCTTGCAAATCTCTTGGGAAGGTAGGCGGACAAACGTCAGCGTGCTGGAAGAAGCAAAGACCACCAGCATTGAAGTGATGGTCCTCCGCCATCAATTCCACTGGACCGGCCATGTTGTCCGGATGCCCGACCACCGTCTCCCAAAGCAGCTGCTCTACTCCGAACTCAAGAACGGAAAACGGAATGTTGGAGGACAGGAAAAGAGATTGAAAGATGGGCTCAAAGCCAACCTCAAAAACTGTGGCATAGACACTGAGAACTGGGAAGCCCTGGCCCTTGAGCGCTCCAGCTGGAGGTCAGCTGTGACCAGCAGTGCTGCAGAATTTGAAGAGGCACGAATGGAGGGCAAAAGGGAGAAGCGTGCCAAGAGGAAGGCGCATCAAGCCAACCCCGACCGGGACCGCCTTCCACCTGGAAACCAATTAATGCCTTCACTGTGGGAGAAGATGCAGAGCAAGAATAGGGCTCCACAGCCACATACGGACCCACAAGAACACTGGAAGACAATCATCCTCGGAAAGCGAGGGATTGCCTAAGTAAGTAAGTAAGTAAGTAAGTAAGCTGGAAGAGCACTTTGGTTTTCTCTACCCAGATTCCCTGGGGCATCCTATTGAGAGCAGCAGAACCCAGTGAGTTTAGAAAGCTGCAAGTCAGACTGCATGAAGGCACATGAGAATGCATTGGGCTGCCCCTTGAGCCCCAAATGCGACCAGTCCATCCGTTCGGACACAGCCTGCCAGGCTCTAGAGAGGAAGAGAAGACCCTTCCCAGGACAAAATGCCTGCTAGGACGTGAGGAAGGGGGAATCCCAGGGCTTCTTTGGAGGGTCTCCCTTCCTTTTGCAGGATTTCCTTCCGCCCTTGCTCCTCCAGGTTGCTGACTCTGCAGAGGTGCCTTGACAGGGGGTCCTACTACCTATAGGGAGGGATGACATACACACACACACACACATGCCATTCAGCCAGTGTTGTGAGGGCATCTAGCGGCCCTTGGCCTGTATTGCTCCGAGGGAAAGGCAAAGCACACGCTAAGGCACCAGGATGAGAATGAAGCACACGCTCCAGGCCCCATGCCATTTGCCAAAGCCCCCTCCTCAGATCTCTCATTGGATTGGGAATGACAAAATAATTATCACACGGGTTGTTGTAGGTTTTTTTCGGGCTATATGGCCATGTTCTAGAGCCGTGATGGTGAACCTGACACTCGTGTCAGCACTGACACGCAAGGCTATTTTTGACGACGCGCAGACCCAGAGAAGGACACCTTATAAGAGCCAAACTAATTCCATCCTTAAATTGGTAAAAGGCTCTCCAAATTTAACATCTGCACATTGGAGCATTGTTCACTCTATAACTCAGCATGGATTATACATTTTACTTATTTAAACTATAAATATTGCCATTTCTTTCTTGAAGTGGCACCCCACCCAAGTTATGCTCAGGTTTTTGGCGAATTTTGACACACCAACCGCAAAAGCTTGTCCATCACTGTTCTAGAGGCATTTTCTCCTGACGTTTCGCCTGCATCTATGGCAAGCATCCTCAGAGGTAGTGAGGTCTGTTGGAACTAGGAAAATGGGTTTATATATCTGTGGAATGACCAGGGTGGGACAAAGGACTCTTGTCTGTTGGAGCTAGGTGTGAATGTTGGGCGATGCTGCATTTGAACTATCGAAGGCATTCATGGCCAGAATCACTGGGTTGTTGTAGGTTTTTCGGGCTATATGGCCATGTTCTAGAGGCATTTCTCCTGACGTTTCGCCTGCATCTATGGCAAGCATCCTCAGAGGTAGTGAGGTCTGTTGGAACTAGGAAAAAGGGTTTATATATCTGTGGAAAGACCAGGGTGAGACAAAGGACTCTTGTCAAAGATATAGAATGGGGGACAATGCCTGGCTCGAGAGCAGTACGTGTGAAAAAGATCTTGGAGTCCTCGTGCACAACAAGTTAAACATGAGCCAGGAATGTGATGTGGCGGCAAAAAAAAGCCAATGGGATTTTGGCCTGCATCAAGAGGAGCATAGTGTCTAGATCTAGGTCTAGATCTATTCCGCTTTGGTCAGACCACACCCGGAATATTGTGTCCAATTCTGGGCACCACAATTCAAGAGAGATATTGACAAGCTGGAATGTGTCCAGAGGAGAGCAACTAAAATGATCAAGGGTCTGGAGAACAAGCCCTATGAGGAGCGGCTTAAGGAGCTGGGCATGTTTAGCCTGAAGAAGAGAAGGCTGAGAGGAGATATGATAGCCATGTATAAATATGTGAGAGGAAGCCACAGGGAGGAGGGAGCAAGCTTGTTTTCTGCTTCCCTGGAGAGTAGGACACAATGGAACAATGGCTTCAAACTACAAGAGAGGAGATTCCATCTGAACATGAGGAAGAACTTCCTGACTGTGAGAGCCGTTCAGCAGTGGAACTCTCTGCCCGTGGTGGAGGCTCCTTCTTTGGAGGCTTTTAAACAGAGGCTGGATGGCCATCTGTCAGGGGTGATTTGAATGCAATATTCCTGCTTCTTGGCAGAATGGGGTTGGACTGGATGATGGCCCAGGAGGTCTCTTTGATTCTATGATTTGTGCCTCTTTGAATTCTGCAGCACTGCTGGTCACAGCTGACCTCCAGCTGGAGCGTTCAAGGGCCAGGACTTCCCAGTTCTCAGTATCCCTAGGATGCAGGTGGTGAATCCCAGGACTTGTTTGGAGGGTTACTCTTCCTTTTGCAGGATTTCCCTCAGCCCAGGCTCCTCCTCCTCCTCCTCTTCCTCCAGGTTGTTGACCCTACAGAGGTGCCTGGAAAGTGGTTCCTAATACCTATAGAGAGGGATGACACACACACGCACACGCCATTCAGCCAGTGTTGTGAGGGCATCTAGCGGCCCTTTGCCCGTATTGCTCCGAGGGTAAGGCAAAGCACACGCTACAGCAGGATGACGATTAAGCTCACGCTCCAGGCCCCATGCCATTTTTCAAAGCCACAGATCTTTCACTGGATTGGGAATGACAAAATAATTCTCCCACGGCATTATGCAGTTGGAAGGGATTCAAAGCAGGAATCCCACCAACGTCTACGTGGAGCCGGGGTTCCACATTAGGAGGCAGGCTGGCTTTCCCCATTCGTCGTCATTGAAGCATCTTTCCATCTGAAGACTCACGCAAGCATCAGCACGCATGTAAATGCGCCCTTCACGCATTCTGTGCAGTGTTCTGCCAAGTAGTTGCAAGGAGGAGTACGCCAAGAGGAAGAAGGCACTTGAAGCCAAGCCTGACCACCTGGAAATGGATGTCCTCACTGCAAAAGAAAGACCGTGCAGGTAAAGACTAGGTCTCTACAGTCACCGATGGACCCACCGCCAAGATCCTACGCTTTGCAAGCAATCAGATTCGGACACGAGGGATCGCCAATGATGATGGTGATGAGTTGCATGTGGGATAGATGGCAGGCAGACTTCATTATTCCTGGGGATTTGATTCTGTGTGTTCCTGCCTTGCAAGGGGTTGGACTGGATGGCCCTTGGGGCCGCTTCCAGCGCCAGGATTCTTTGATCTGATGATTCAATTAAGCTCAAGGTCAATTACTCAGAAGCCACCTGGTCCAGATCCCTTCTGCTAGGTAGGAAGGCACAATCAAAACCCTTCTGACAGATGGCCATCCAGCCTCTGCTTAAATTCTCCAGAGAAGGAGATCTGACATCTTCCCAGGTAGTCTATTCACTCTCAACTCTCATAGCCAAGGAGTTCATCCTAATATTTAAGGAGAATCACTTCCCTTGCCATTTGGATCCATTGATCCGTGTCTTTGTCTCTGGATCAGCAAAAAACATGCTGGCTCCCTCTCCTCCACGACATCCCTTCAGGTATGGACTGCACACTTGATGTATCATCATCATCATCATCATCATCATCATCATCATAAAACATGCTGGCTCCCTCTCCTCCACGACATCCCTTCAGGTATGGACTGCACACTTGATGTATCATCATCATCATCATCAGAAAACATGCTGGCTCCCTCTCCTCCACGACATCCCTTCAGGTATGGACTGCACACTTGATGTATCATCATCATCATCATCATCAGAAAACATGCTGGCTCCCTCTCCTCCACGACATCCCTTCAGGTATGGACTGCACACTTGATGTATCATCATCATCATCATCATCATCAGAAAACATGCTGGCTCCCTCTCCTCCACGACATCCCTTCAGGTATGGACTGCACACTTGATGTATCATCATCATCATCATCATCATCAGAAAACATGCTGGCTCCCTCTCCTCCACGACATCCCTTCAGGTATGGACTGCACACTTGATGTATCATCATCATCATCATCAGAAAACATGCTGGCTCCCTCTCCTCCACGACATCCCTTCAGGTATGGACTGCACACTTGATGTATCATCATCATCATCATCATCATCAGAAAACATGCTGGCTCCCTCTCCTCCACGACATCACTTCAGGTATGGACTGCACACTTGATGTATCATCATCATCATCATCATCATCATCATCAGAAAACATGCTGGCTCCCTCTCCTCCACGACATCCCTTCAGGTATGGACTGCACACTTGATGTATCATCATCATCATCATCATCATCAGAAAACATGCTGGCTCCCTCTCCTCCACGACATCCCTTCAGGTATGGACTGCACACTTGATGTATCATCATCATCATCATCATCAGAAAACATGCTGGCTCCCTCTCCTCCACGACATCCCTTCAGGTATGGACTGCACACTTGATGTATCATCATCATCATCATCATCATCATCATCAGAAAACATGCTGGCTCCCTCTCCTCCACGACATCCCTTCAGGTATGGACTGCACACTTGATGTATCATCATCATCATCATCATCAAAAACATGCTGGCTCCCTCTCCTCCACGACATCCCTTCAGGTATGGACTGCACACTTGATGTATCATCATCATCATCATCATCATCATCATAAAACATGCTGGCTCCCTCTCCTCCACGACATCCCTTCAGGTATGGACTGCACACTTGATGTATCATCATCATCATCATCATCATAAAACATGCTGGCTCCCTCTCCTCCACGACATCCCTTCAGGTATGGACTGCACACTTGATGTATCATCATCATCATCATCATCATCAGAAAACATGCTGGCTCCCTCTCCTCCACGACATCCCTTCAGGTATGGACTGCACACTTGATGTATCATCATCATCATCATCATCAGAAAACATGCTGGCTCCCTCTCCTCCACGACATCCCTTCAGGTATGGACTGCACACTTGATGTATCATCATCATCATCATCATCAGAAAACATGCTGGCTCCCTCTCCTCCACGACATCCCTTCAGGTATGGACTGCACACTTGATGTATCATCATCATCATCATCATCATCATCATCATCAGAAAACATGCTGGCTCCCTCTCCTCCACGACATCCCTTCAGGTATGGACTGCACACTTGATGTATCATCATCATCATCATCATCATCATCAGAAAACATGCTGGCTCCCTCTCCTCCACGACATCCCTTCAGGTATGGACTGCACACTTGATGTATCATCATCATCATCATCATCATCATCATCAGAAAACATGCTGGCTCCCTCTCCTCCACGACATCCCTTCAGGTATGGACTGCACACTTGATGTATCATCATCATCATCATCATCAGAAAACATGCTGGCTCCCTCTCCTCCACGACATCCCTTCAGGTATGGACTGCACACTTGATGTATCATCATCATCATCATCATCATCATCATCATCATAAAACATGCTGGCTCCCTCTCCTCCACGACATCCCTTCAGGTATGGACTGCACACTTGATGTATCATCATCATCATCATCAGAAAACATGAGCAAAGCATTTCCCACAGTGCCGGCATTCATAGGCTTTCTCTCCTGTGTGGACTCTCAGGTGACACTTAAGGTCTCCCTTATGAGCAAAGCCTTTCCCACAGTGCTGGCATTTGAAGGGTTTCTCTCCTGTGTGGACTCTCAGGTGACACTTAAGGTTTCCCTTACGAGCAAAGCCTTTACCACAGTGCTGGCATTTGTAGGGTTTCTCTCCTGTGTGGACTCTCAGGTGACACTCAAGGTGTCCCTTACGAGCAAAGCCTTCCCCACAGTGCTGGCATTTGTAGGGTTTCTCTCCTGTATGGACTCTCAGGTGACACTTCAGGTGTCCCTTCCAAGCAAAGCATTTCCCACAGTGCTGGCATTTGAAGGGTTTCTCTCCTGTGTGGACTCTCAGGTGACACTCAAGGGATCCCTTATGAGCAAAGCCTTTCCCACAGTGCTGGCATTTGTAGGGTTTCTCTCCTGTGTGGACTCTCAGGTGACACACAAGGACTCCCTTATGAGCAAAGCATTTCCCACAGTGCCGGCATTCATAGGCTTTCTCTCCTGTGTGGACTCTCAGGTGACACTTAAGGTCTCCCTTATGAGCAAAGCCTTTCCCACAGTGCTGGCATTTGAAGGGTTTCTCTCCTGTGTGGACTCTCAGGTGACACTTAAGGTTTCCCTTACGAGCAAAGCCTTTACCACAGTGCTGGCATTTGTAGGGTTTCTCTCCTGTGTGGACTCTCAGGTGACACTCAAGGTGTCCCTTACGAGCAAAGCCTTCCCCACAGTGCTGGCATTTGTAGGGTTTCTCTTCTGTATGGACTCTCAGGTGACACTTCAGGTGTCCCTTCCAAGCAAAGCATTTCCCACAGTGCTGGCATTTGAAGGGTTTCTCTCCTGTGTGGACTCTCAGGTGACACTCAGGGGATCCCTTCTGAGTAAAGCCTTTCCCACAGTGCTGGCATTTGTAGGGTTTCTCTCCTGTGTGGACTCTCAGGTGACACTTAAGGTCTCTCTTATGAGCAAAGCCTTTCCCACAGTGCCGGCATTTGTAGGGTTTCTCTCCTGTGTGGACTCTCAGGTGACGCTCAAAGTGTACCTCCTGAACAAAGCATTTCCCACAGTGCTGACACTTGTGGGTTTGGAGATGTCCGGCAAGATGCAACTTGCGCCTAAGATGGCGGCTGCCCTTCATGCTTGCTTTTGTGGCCCACCAGTTATCTCCTATAAAGAAGGACAAGGATAGACAAGTGTGAATCCAGACATTCAGGGAAGAAGAACCTTTTGGAGTGCTGATGGGGAAATGGGAATGGAGGAAGAAGTGGAGAGTAGTCAGGCGTGCAGAGGACGGAGGGGTGAGAGACTACAGCAAAGCTGCAGAAGAATCAGGCCACCCAATAGGCTAGTCAAAACTGGAAATGGGAAGGATGGGTTTGCAGGCCAATGAGGTGGTGGTCGGTTGAGGGGGTGAGGAGAGGGCAACTGGGCTGATAGCCTTGGGCCAGGTGTGACCTTGCTCTTGGGATGACAAGCGGGGACACTCTCCTCTCAGGGTCCTACTTTGGCCTCTCTCTGCGCATATGCTCATCCTTACCAGAGTATACCCATCCACAAACATGGGCATGCATTTAGACAAAACCACAAGACCAGTGTTAACCGGTTGTGATTACTCTGAAGGACACATGAGTGGACCTGAGAGCCCAGGGCTGCCTGGGAAGGCTTCGCTTTCTGGACTCTTGTGGGCCTTCCCAGAGGCACCTTCCAGACCCAGAGAAGGACTGGTTGGGAATTGCTCACTGTTGCTAAGGGGAACCCCTTGATGTTCCTGGAAAACAAGGACCTGAGCTGAAGAGGACATTCAAGGTTGAGGAATTGAAAGGGCCCTGACTCTCCTGAGGAAAGGGAATGTTTTGGAGGTCCTTACGCAGGAAGGCCACATTCTCATAGGTCTCCATCATGACCTCCTCATACAAGGCCCTCTGCTTCTTGCCCAGCAACCTCCATTCCTCCTCTGTGAAGTAGATGGCCACATCTTTGAAGTTCAAGGTCACCTGCAACAGAAAATAGGTGCCACTCAGGGAACGGCTTCTCCAAACTGGAGGGGAACGTTGGTGCCTCCCAAAGAGTGGCCGGATTGCTCCAGAAGGCAGACGAGAGCGGGACATGTTTGGCCCTTTTCCCATTTCCTTTTGAAGAGGAGTACACGAGGGAAAAGACCAGAGTTCATCTGGATTCCTGATGAGCTAGATTGCATACGGGAAAGGAGATGTCACTTGGCAAGGGGATGCTCTTCCCCATCTGCATGACGCATTGGCAGAACTCTAGGGCTGAGGATGGGATTTGCAGTCCATACAGTGAAGACCTTCCACCTAAAGAGACTCTTCCCATCCTTGATGTTTAGGTAAGGCAACCACAAATGAAATCCTTAGCAACGACTGCCTTCCGTGGAGCTGAAGACACCAGTTCTCCCAGTCGGGGCCTCCTTCCTCCAAAGGGGTCTTTCCAGCCCAGCCCCAAACCCAGGAGTCCAGTCATTCTGCCCTTGGGAGGAACGGTTGGTGGTCCCAGTTGAAGACCCCTCCCAAGGGCCCTATCCGAAAGAAAGAAAAAAAGAACGAAATAAAGAAAGGAAAGAAAGGAAAGAAGGAAAGAAAGAGAACGAAAGAAAAGAAAGAAGGAAGGGACGGAGGGGGGAAGGAAGGACAGAAGGAAGGAAGGAAGGAAGGAAGGAAGAGAAGGAAGGAAGGAAGAGAGGGAAGGGAGAGGAGGAAGAAGGAAGGAAGGAAGGGAGGAGGGAGGAGGAGGAGGAGGGAGGGAAGAAGGGGGAAGGGAAGAAGGAAGAAGGGGAGAAAGAAAGGAAGGAAGGAGGAAGGAAGGAAGGAAGGAGAAGGAAAGAGGAAGGGAGAGAGGAAGAAAGGAAGGAAGGAGGAGGAAGGAAGGAAGAAGGAAGAAAAGGAAGGAAGGAAGGAAGGAAGGAAAGAAGAGAAAGGAAAAGGAAGGAAGATGGGAGGGAGGGAGGAAAGAAAGGAGGGAGGGAGGAGAGAAAGAAAAGGAAGGAAAGGAAAGAAGGAAAAGAAGGAAGGAGGTGGAAGGAAAGAAAGAAAGAAAGAAAAGAGGGGAAGGAGGAAAGGAAGAGAAGAAGGGAAGAAGAAAGAGAAGGAAGGGAAGAGGAAGGGAAGGAAGGAGGAAGGAGGGAGGAGGAGAGAAAAAAGGAGAAAGAAGAGGAAGAAGGAAGAAGGGAGGGAGGAAAGAAGGAGAAAAGAAAGAAGGAAGGAGGGAAGAAGGAAGGAGGAAGGAGGAAGGAAGGAAGGAAGGAAGGAAGGACGAAGGGAGGGAGGAAGGGGAAGAAGAAGAGGGAGGAGGGAGGGAGAAGAAAGAGGGAAAGAGGAAGGAAAGGAAGGAAGAATAAGGAAGGAAGGAAGGAGGAAGGAAAGGAAGGAGGAAGGAAGAAGGAGGGGAGGAGAGAAATAAAGAAGAAAGAAGGAAGGGAAAGAAGGATGGAAAGAAGGAGAAGGAAGGAAACGACAGAAAGAAGGAAGGGACTTGGCTAACCTGTCCCGGGGGCATCTTTCTTGCACCTTCTTCCACAGAGGAGGAGTTCACTGGGTTGTCTTCTCTCCGTGTGTCTGGAGACTCTGCAGGCCAAGTTCGGACTCAGGCACACCTGCAGGGAGTACAAATGGAGGTGCTTCACGCAGGCATGCGGCCATACACAGACCACCAAGAGACAACGAAATCACTCCAAGAGCAGATCAAGCCTGAGGTTTCCCTGGATGTCAGAATAACTGAGGCTATGGTAATGTGGACCCCAAAACACCTGCATCTAGAATGACCCACAGGACTGAGCCCAAGGCAGGAGTGGCAAGCGGTTGATGGACTACAATTCCCAGCACACACACACACACACCCTAGAGGCCTCTGGGAGCTGTAGGTCATCAATATCTGGAAAGCCACAGAATGACCACATGTTTAGAGTGGCTTGTAGGTCTTCTCCTGAATGTGCAGAGAGTACATTATCATCAGCATATTGGAGTTCTATAACAGACATTATTGTGAACTTGGTTTGGTCTTTCAGTCTGCTGAGGTGAAAGAGCTTGCCACCAATAATATATTACACATTTGGTTATATCGGTTTCCTTCCACTTACATTCCAGCCCTCTGGAACTCCCTCCTTCCTTCAGGTTTCCTTCTAATAGGTCTGAATAACTGTTACATCCAACCAAATCTTTAAAGACATTTTGCTCTTACTTTATACCAGAAATATAACATTTCCTAAGTGATCTGGCCCTTTCAGCGCGTGCATTTTCTTTTATCCCCATGCTTTTCAAGCGTCTTGAGGTAAAATCCTGAGGTAAAATTCAGGTTTTGTTCTATGGGGCCTGAATAACGCACCAGAGTACCATGAAGCCTCACAGGCCCCCTCTACTCTGCCATATTATAAAATCCAGATGATCTGCTTCGAACTGAGTTATACGGCAGTGTAGACTCCTATAAGCCAGTTCAAAGCAGATCATGTGGAGTATCTGCTTCGATAATCTGGGTTATATGGCCGCATAGAAGGGGCCTCCAACTCTTTTCATAGGTGCCCTCAGCTTCTCTCCATGGCGACGAAAATCCTGACTGAGAAGAACGTTGTATGGAATGTGTATGGTTCCTCTCACATTTCAGGGGCAGAAGTCAAGGGCTGGCTCTACACCAGAGAAGGAACACCCAAGATGGAGTGGGTGAGGGATTAGAGGACATCCAACCCCAAATTGGGAAACAAGTCGTCCAGGAATACCTGGCCGCTCTAAATGAGTTCAAGTCCCCAGGGCCAGATCAACTACACCCAAGAGTATTGAAGGAACTAGCGGAAGTCATTTCGGAACCATTGGCAACCATCTTTGAGAGTTCTTGGAGAACGGGAGAAGTTCCAGCAGATTGGAGGAGGGCCAATGTGGTCCCAATCTTCAAGAAGGGAAAAAAGGATGACCCAAACAATGACCAATGTCCGGTCAGCCTCACGTCGATACCAGGCAAGATTCTGGAAAAGATGGTCAAGGACGTGGTCTGCAAACACTTAGAAACAAATGCGGTCATCGCTAAGAGTCAACATGGATTTATCAAAAACAAGTCATGCCAGACTCATCTGATCTCTTTTTTCGATAGACTTACAAGCTGGGTACATGCGGGGAATGATGCCGTGGATGTGGCGTACCTGGATTTCAGGAAGGCCTTCGACAAGGTCCCCCATGACCTTCTGGCAAGGAAACTAGTCCAATGTGGGCTAGACAAAACTACGGTGAGGTGGATCTGTAATTGGTTAAATGGACGAACCCAGAGGGTTCTCACCAATGCTTCCTCTTCATCCTGGAAAGAAGTGAAGTGGAGTGCCGCAGGGTTCCGTCCTGGGCCCGGTCCTGTTCAACATCTTTATTAATGACTTAGATGAAGGGCTAGAAGGCAGGATCATCAAGTTTGCAGACGACACCAAATTGGGAGGGAGAGCCAATACTCCAGAGGACAGGAGCAGGACTCAAAACGATCTTGACAGATTAGAGAAATGAAGGGCCAAAACTAACAAAATGAAGTTCAACAGTGACAAATGCAAGATACTCAATTTAGGCAGGAAAAACGAAATGCAAAGATACAGAATGGGGGACGATGGTGCCCGGCTCGAGAGCAGGACGTGTGAAAAAGATCTTGGAGTCCTCGTGGACAGGAAGTTAAACATGAGCCAGGAATGTGATGTGGCGGCAAAAAAAGCCAATGGGATTTTGGCCTGCATCATAAGGAGCATGGTGTCTAGATCTAAGGAAGTAATGCTACCCCTCTATTCTGCTTTGGTTAGACCACATCTGGAATATTGTGTCCAATCCGATCCCAGCGCTCCACCCGCCTCCTCTCCTCTCCCCAATCCATGGGTGGGCCAAGGGGCGGAGCCGCCGCGCCTGGCCCGCTTTGGGTCCGGAGGCGTGTCTGAAGACCCCAGCGTGCGCACCAAAAGTCACCTCTTCTCCTGACTTTCTCTTCAGCCATTGGGACCAAGAGAGAGAGAGAGAGAGAGAGAGAGCCCCTCCGGCTGGAGGTATCTCCCACCTCCGCTCCCTCCTTTGTTTTTGCGCCTACCTTCAGGAAAGGTGGGCATCTCCACCTCTCTCTCTCTCTCTCTCTCTCGGTCCCAATGGCTGAGGAGGTGACTTTTGGTGCACACGCCGGGGTCTTCAGGCACGCCTCCGGATCCAAAGCAGGCCAGGCAAGGGAGCAAATGCGGCAAAGTGAACTATTACTGGGATGTATAGTTCACTTACAATCAAAGAGCATTCTGAACTCCACCAATGATGGAATTGAACCAAATATGGCACACAGAACTCCCACGACAAACAGAAAATATATATCAATGATTGGTTGGGGGGGGGCAAAATACTGTTTGCTTACCGTTGAAAATTACCTAGGGCCGCCTCTGAGAGCAGGCATGTTCAGCACATGGCAGCGTGCAAGGGAGAGCGTGCGAGGCTGGAGGGAAGGCTTGCAAGTCCCTTCAAGGCAGGGGGGAAAGTGCCCACTCGACATGGGACTGAGAGTGGCCCAGCAGCATCAGGAGGAGGAGGACCAGCAGCTTAGGTAAATGTAATGCTATTTATTAGGGAAAAAACTCAGTATTTCCTTATTTTTTAATTAATGCTCCCAATAGAAAATGCATAAAGATGTGGGTGAACTACAATTCCCAAAGTTGTGGGTCAATCCTCCCCAAACCTTGCTAATATTCAAAGTTGGCCGTGTTAGGTCTGTCTGCCAAGTTTGGTCCAGATGCATCATTGTTTGAGTCCACAGTGCTCTCTGGATGTAGGTGAACTACAACTCCAAAACTCAAGGTCAGTGCCCACCAAATCCTTCCAGTATTTTCTGTTGGTCATGGGAGTTCTGTGTGCCAAGTTTGGTTCAATTCCATCGTTGGTGGAGTTCAGAATGCTCTTTGATTGTAGGTGAACTATAAATCCCAGCAACTACAACTCCCAAATGACAAAATCAACCCCCCCCCCCCCCGCAACCCCACCAGTATTCAAATTTGGGCATATCGGGTATTTGTGCTAAATTTGGTCCAGTAAATGAAAATACATCCGGGAGATCAGATATTAACAGGCACAAAATTACAGTTATGAAGTAGCAATGAAAATAATTTTATGTTTGGGGATCATCACAACATGGGGAACTCTGTTAAGGAGTCGCGGCATTAGGGAGGTCGAGAACCACTGATCTGAAGGGATTAGGACAGGCAGGAGTCAGTTCAGCACCCTTGGCGATCATCCTTGAGAATTCCTGGAGGAAAGGAGGCGGGGGCTGATTCTTGGGTCACATTCAGCCCTGGAAGGGGGCCGTGATTCAAAGGTATGGTGGGCCAGGAGCAGGAGATTGGGGTGAGAAACGGGGAGTGGGGTGGGTGGGGTGGGGGTGGAGGTGTCAAAAATCATAATTCTGGAACATTATTATTAGATTTATTTATATTCCGCTTTTTCTCTCCATGCGGACACTTAAAGCAGCTCACAACTAAAAGCATTGCAATACTGGGTGGCCTCTCCAAGCGGTTTCATGTATATGTTAATCTGCATAGGGACAAAACGGAACCCTGAGGAACCCCACAGGTCAACAGCCAGGGGTTCGAACGGGAGTCCCCCAGCACCACCTTCTGGGTATGGCCCTCCAGGAAAGAACAGTCACTGTAAAGCCATGCCTTCAAGTCCATTCCCAGCGAGACGACCCGGAAGGACACCATGGTCAATGGTATCGAAAGCCGCTGAGAGATGCAAAAGAACCAACGGGGACAAACTCCCCCTCTCTAGCTCTCTGCAAAGGTCTTCCACGAAGTGATCCACCAAGTGAGTGAAGGTACTGCAAGTCCTATGGATGATGGCACTTCCTGAAACCACAGTGACACTCATCCAAATACCAATAAAGACCAAACTTGGCACAGAGAGTCCCTATGGCCAACTCAATATTCTGGTGAGGTTTGGGGGAGAACAGAGTATGGTAATAATAATAATAATAATAATAATAATAATAATAATAATAACTTTATTTGTACCCCGCTAGCATTTCCCGAAGGATTCGATGCGGCTCACAATAGGCCGAAGCCCAACGCAATACAACAATACAATATCTAGCAAATAAAAACAGTTAAGCAGAAAAACAATAACAATAGCAATACGACAAGACATTATTAAAAACTGAGTCGGCCGGAGTAGGGGTACAAGGTTAAAAGTGCTGATGTATCGGAGGGGTGTGGGATTATGATATAAGTGAGGTGTGCAGTGTGTGGTGATTTGGTACTAAAGTGCTTCTGGGATTTGGACTTCAAGTATCTCCACTCCCTTCCCAAGACTTCTGCACCACTCATCTAATGACCAATCAAGACCAAACTTGGCACACAGAGCCCCCATGACCCAGCCTACATCCCGGTGCTGCTTGAAGGTGGACGGAATGGATGATGGGACTTGCAGTATCTTCACTCACTTCCTGAAACCACAGGAACAATCATCCAAATACCAATAAAAGCCAAACTTGGCACAGAGAGCTCCCATAGCCAACTCAACATTCTGGTGAGGTTTGGGGGATAACAGACTATGGATGATGGGACTTCAAGTACCTTAACTCACTTCCCAAGTCTTCTGCACCACTCATCTAATGACCAATCAAGACCAACCTTGCCACACAGAGCTCCCATGACCAACTCTCCATCCTGGTGCAGTTTGGAGGAGGATGGACCACAGATGATGGGACTCGCAGTACCTTCACTATCTTCCTGAGGCCACTGTGAGTCATATAAATAACTGATAAAGACCAACCTTGATACACAATTCCTTTCTCAAATAAACCGGGCAGTGCCGGGTCCCCAAGCTAGTAATAAAAATAAGATAAGATAAGATAATAATAAAATTTATTTATATTCTGCCCTATATTCCTGGAGGGACTCAGGGCAGGTTTCAAACATAAAAGGCAAACGTTCAATGCCCGAATACAACAATACATCCATGCTAACAAAATGTAACAACCCAACATATAAACATGAATTATGACTTAACAACTAAAATTAAATAAAAACGCAGCCTGTTATAACAGACATAAGGCAAAACATCAAACAGAAGCAACAATTTCCCATGGCTCCATAGGGTGCTCACCAACGGCATCTGTGATAAGTGTTCCCCCAGTTTGAGGTGACTTCCCAATGAAGTAAAATCAAATCAAGACCAGCATAAGGAGAGTGGGGAACAGTCTCATAAAAGCACTGTATATTAAATTCTAAAAGGCTGAGAAAGAGAGGAAACCCTCTGTGTGTTCCTGCCTCCAATGAGGTCACCAAAAGTGCACAGGCACCACATAATCCCGCTCTCCACAAGGAACATCTCAACATTCAGTGAAAGACATAATCCCCTTCCCAGCAAAGCCTTTCCCACAGTGTTGGCATTTGTAGGGTTTCTCTCCTGTGTGGACTCTCAGATGAATCTCAAGGTCTGGCTTCCAAGCAAAGCATTTCCCACAGTGCTGGCATTTGAAGGGTTTCTCTCCTGTGTGGACTCTCAGGTGACGCTCAAAGTTTGCCTTCTGAGCAAAGCCTTTCCCACAGTGCTGGCATTTGAAGGGCTTCTCTCCTGTGTGGACTCTCAGGTGACACTTAAGGTCTCCCTTATGAGCAAAGCCTTTCCCACAGTGCTGGCATTTGAAGGGTTTCTCTCCTGTGTGGGCTCTCATGTGACGCTCAAAGTTTGCCTTCTGAGCAAAGCCTTTCCCACAGTGCGGGCATTTGAAGGGCTTCTGTCCTGTGTGGACTCTCAGGTGACACTTAAGGTCTCTCTTCTGAGCAAAGCCTTTCCCACAGTGTTGGCATTTGAAGGGTTTCTCTCCTGTGTGGACTCTCAGGTGACGCTCAAAGTTTGCCTTCTGAGCAAAGCCTTTCCCACAGTGCTGGCATTTGAAGGGCTTCTCTCCTGTGTGGACTCTCAGGTGACACTTAAGGTCTCCCTTATGAGCAAAGCCTTTCCCACAGTGCTGGCATTTGTAGGGTTTCTCTCCTGTGTGGACTCTCAGGTGACACTCAAAGTTTGCCTTCTGAGCAAAGCATTTCCCACAGTGCTGACACTTGTGGGTTTGGAGATGTCCGGCAAGATGCAACTTGCGCCTAAGATGGCGGCTGCCCTTCATGCTTGCTTTTGTGGCCCACCAGTTATCTCCTATAAAGAAGGATAAGGATAGAAAAGTGTGAATCCAAACATTCAGGGAAGAAGAACCTTTTGGAGTGCTGATGGGGAAATGGGAATGGAGGAAGAAGTGGAGAGTAGTCAGGCGTGCAGAGGACGGAGGGGTGAGGGACTACAGCAAAGCTGCAGAAGAATCAGGCCACCCAATAGGCTAGTCAAAACGGGAAGCGGGAAGGATGGGTTTGCAGGCCAATGAGGTGGTGGTCGGTTGAGGGGGTGAGGAGAGGGCAACTGGGCTGATAGCCTTGGGCCAGGTGTGACCTTGCTCTTGGGATGACAAGCGGGGACACTCTCCTCTCAGGGTCCCATTTCTGCCTCTCTACCAGAGTATACCCATCCACAAACATGGGCATGCATTTAGACAAAACCACAAGACCAGTGTTAACGGGTTGTGATTACTCTGAAGGACACACGAGTAGACCTGAGAGCCCAGGGCTGCCTGGGAAGCCTTTGCTTTCTGGACTCTTGTGGGCCTTCCCAGAGGCACCTTCCAGACCCAGAGAAGGACTGGTTGGGAATTGCTC
>NW_026844366.1:353826182-353990503 GCF_025583915.1 Anolis sagrei ordinatus | reverse complement strand
AGTTTTCTCCTACTCTCTTTAGACCAGGCATGATCAAACTTTGGCTGTCCCTCCAGGTGTTTTGGACTACAACTCCCACAATTCCATCCCACAACTCCCACACACCAATCAGACACATGCCTCTATTGACATGCAAACACAAACTATACTAACCCTCGAGCACACAACTACAGAGAAAATCATTTTTATTTTTTATTTATTTATTTGTCGTGACAGGACAACCAGTCAATTATATTACATCTCTAACAGAACAAAGCAAACAAACAGACAAAATACAAAATTTGTGAGTTTGGTAGTTGATTAAATGTCCTTTGACCAGTAGCTGGCCACTTGGAGTGCTTCTGGTGCAGAGAAAATCCTGCAAACCTCATACTCACAGGCTGTTGATCTTTATATCTCATTATTCCATTCATTTTTGGTACTCCTAAATCATGACAGTTTTCAGAACATTTGTCTAATTCATAAATTCTGCAATTGACATTTTCCCCCATCATTTCAGTGAAAAGATGGTAAATCCCAGTCTTTCTTGAAGCTGGGTGAGGATTTCTTCCTGATCAGCATCATCATCAGTTTGTTCATCTTGGGTACTTTGTAGATCTTTTGGTGTTGGGTTAACTGTCTCCTTCCATCCCTGTGCATAAACAATTCTTGCTGCAGTTATCATCTTCCATGTTTTCTTCCGGGTTGATAGTGCAGGATTCCCAAGACATACAACTCTGGACTTGTCATTATTTTTTAACCATAACAATTCCTTTCAGCATCATATATATTCAAAACCACTGACATGTGGTAAAATATCCCAACCTTTTTCTCACATTCCAATATTTGATTGAACTGCCTTTGGACATAGAATCATAGAATCAAAGAGTTGGAAGAGACCTCATGGACCATCCAGTCCAACCCCATTCTGCCAAGAAGCAGGAATATTGCATTCAAATCACCCCTGACAGATGGTCATCCAGTCTCTGTTTGAAAGCTTCCAAAGAAGGAGCTTCCACCACACTCCGAGGCAGAGAGTTCCACTGCTGAATGGCTCTCACAGTCAGGAAGTTCTTCCTCATGTTCAGATGGAATCTCCTCTCTTGTAGTTTGAAGCCATTGTTTCGTGTCCTAGTCTCTAGGGAAGCAGAAAACAAGCTTGCTCCCTCCTCCCCCCTGTGGCTTCCTCTCACATATTTATACATGGCCTTCATCATATCTCCTCTCATCCATCTGTTCTTCAGGCTAAACATGCCCAGCTCCTTAAGCCGCTCCTCATAGGGCTTGTTCTCCAGACCCTTGATCATTTTAGTCACCCTCCACTGGACACATTCCAGCTTGTCAATATCTCCCTTCAATTATTTTGCCCAGAATTGGACACAGTATTCCAGGTGTGGTCTAACCAAGGCAGAATAGAGGGGTAACATTACATTACATTGTAATTACATAAAATATATGAATACATTAACGATATAAGATTACAATAAACATAGTCGCAATGACAATGGGCAGGCTACATGTGCAAGAAAATGATTTAAAAACTAATTAAGGACTGATACATGTGAGATAAAAGGAGAAGCAGGTTATTTGCAGAGGGGGGGCTCATTAAAATGGGGATTGTGGAATCACATTTTCCCATGAGGGGTGGGGGGGCATGTATACTCCAGTGACAAAATCGTTGAGGCTGAGCAATAATGTGAGGTTGTATACCTACTCACCAAAGGCGCAGCGGGTATCTCTTGTAGGGTCACTCCCCCCCCCCCTTGCCCATCACCATTTGTCCTAAATTATTATTATTTTACTGGCACAAAAACACAGTATGTCACAGCAAAAGATACATATGCTGGATTTCATATCGCAAGTTGAAAACTTCCCAAGTGACTAGGGCTGTGTGATGTATTTTCGAATAATGCGCGCAGATCCAAGTAAGGTGGCCTTTTGCAGTTGACAGATCATGATTTTGTCAATGTTCTGAGTTATTATTAACATTATTAATACCCCTTCTCCCCTTGTGGACTCAAGGTGGCTAACAATCCCTCTCCTTCCTTTGGCTTTCTTTCTCTGGGTCAGTCTTTCTCCTCGTCTTCTTCCTCCTTTCAACCCCACCCCATTTCATTGATGCCATTCCACATCACTTTCATTTCCAACCGTAAATGACCTGGTCTTCCAGTGAAAATGTTTAACTTTTTCCCATACACTCCTGGTGAACCAGGGCTGCAGGGATTTGCACGGATACAATCACTGTGCTTTGCAAAAAGTGGCAAGATGGGGCTAAGTGTGCCATATAGATGCACCCACACACTGCTGTCAAAGCTTTTGTTTCCCTGTTTCTGTGGCTCCTCTGTGGCCCCTGCCTCTCCCTCCCACGTCCAATCTGCATCTGCCCAGGATATCTTCCCTGCTGAATGCTTGGTGGCAGTGAAGGAGGCAGTTATCACCACTTTGAGTTGCCTCACCGCTTCGAGTCGCCTGAGGGCTGAGAAAAGCGGTATGTAAACAAAGCGGTATATAAATAAATAAATAATTCTCGTGTGCTCCCCAACACTTCATTCATTCATTCCCATCCATGGAGCAAGTTCATGTAGCTAGACAGGCACGGGCAAACTTTGGACTTCAATTCCCAGCAGTGAAATGTGCCCCTGCCTGCCTTGGACTGACTTCTCCCAGCCAAGACAGCCTACACCTCTGATGCCAGTGGCAACTTTCTTTCACCTGAGCAGGGCCAGCCCCAGGTAGTCCTTGGAAAGGAAGCTCCCAGTACACAAAAGCTGCTGTGGGCTCTGTTGCAGGGCAAGGAACTGGCCAAACCTCCTCTGGTATAATAATTTATTTATCGTGTCATCAGCAACCACACCATTGTATTACATTTCTAACAGAACAAAACAAACAAACAGATTAAAAAGCACAAATTTTGCAAACTTGGTAGTTGATTAAATGTCCTTTGACCAGTATCTGGCCACTTGGAGTGCCTCTGGTGTTGCCACAAGGAGGTCCTCCCTTGTGCATGTGTCAGGGCTCAGGTTGCATTGCAGCAGGTGGTCAGTGGTTGGCTCTTCTCCCCACTCGCATGTTATGGATTCAACTTTGTAGCCCCATTTCTTAAGATTGGCTCTGCATCTCGTGGTGCCAGAGCGCAGTCTGTTCAGCGCCTTCCAAGTCACCCAGTCTTCTGTGTGCCCAGGGGGGAGTCTCTCATCTGGTATCACCCATGGATTGAGGTGCTGGGTTTGAGCCTGCCACTTTTGGACTCTCGCTTGCTGAGGTGTTCCAGCGAGTGTCTCTGTAGATCTAAGAAAACTATGTCTTGATTTAAGTCGTTGACGTGCTGGCCGATACCCAAACAAGGGATAATAATAATACATAATAATATAATAATAATATATAATATAATAAAAACTTTATATACCGCTCCATCTCCCAGAGAGGACTCAGAGCGGTTCCCAGGTAACATCACAAAACATACAAAGTAAAAAACAACATAACCATAAGATTAACAAAACAAAATGTAAGCATAAAAATTGTTGCCATAACACACATATATTAAAAGTAATTCCTTTCCTGAGAAAGCACTAGAACATGTACGAACTCCCCAAACATCAACAGGCAATTTGAAGGCACGCGTGGTTGCACACCCCCTTCCTATTCTGTCTTTGCTGGATTTTCTGTGTCTTCGGAGTGTACTATTAGCCACCTTGACTCAGATGGAGGATGGACGGACTGTGGCATATTAACTGAGCTGCTGGTTTCTGATCTTTCCAAAAGTCTGTGAAATTTGGTTCTCAATGAGATTGCGTTCACTTTGGGGTAGAGTTGTATAAATGTGAGGAAAGGGGGTACAGTGTGCTTCGTTTGGGGAGGGTTAAGCTCCCGTAGTTAACCGGATTCCTCTTCTTGGAGGTTTTGCAGGCTCGATAGGGTGATGGGTGTGGTGCACTTAGGAAAGATTATTGGAAGACAATTGCAGTCTGGGTTTTGCTTTCTTTGTAACTGCGCTGAGCTAGATAGGTGTGGCTTGGGCTAACATTTGGCTGGCTTCCATCACTGGGGCTGTTTCCAAGCTATGTATACTCTCAACTACACAAAACTAGAGAGTCCTTGAGTGGAAAAGGTGAGTGCCGTGGACTAATCAATCCAGGCAGATGTCTTCCCCTGTCAGGCATAACCTTGTGTATTGTCGAAGGCTTTCATGGCCTGAATCACTGGGTTGTTGTAGTTTTTTTGGGGCTATATGGCCATGTTCTAGAGGCATTCTCTCCTGACGTTTTGCCCACATCTGTGGCAAGCATCCTCAGAGGTTGGCCCTCACTACCTCTGAGGATGCTTGCCATAGATGCAGGCGAAACGTCAGGAGAAAATGCCTCTAGAACATGGCCATATAGCCCAAAAAACCCCTACAAAACCCCAATAACCTTGTGTCTTTTGTGGAAACTGAATGTCAGTACTTACCCTTCCCTGGAGTAGACCCATTGAGGCATTGAGGTTTATAAAGCTCCTGATGTACATTTCACCATTTGATTCAGCAAGTCTGCTGTAGTTGGCTTACTTTTGAATGGTTTCTTCAGAGGGAAACTAAATGAAATGCTCAACCTGTAGGTCAGTGTTTCTCAACCTTCCTAATACCATGACCCCTTAGTACAGTTCCTCATGACCCCCAACCATAACGTTATTTTCGTTGCTACTTCATAATTGTGATTTTTATTTATATGTATCGTCATGTAAATATCTAATCTACAGGATGTATTTTCATTCACTGGGCCAAATTTGAATACTGGTGGGGTTGGGGGGATTGATTTTGTCATTTGGGAGTTGTAGTTTCTGGGATTTATAGTTCACCTACAATCAAAGGACATTATGGATCCACCAATGAGGGAATTGAACCAAACTTGGCCACACACAACTTCCATGACCAACAGAAAATACTGGAAGGATTTGGTGGGCATTGACCTTGCGTTTGGGAGTTGTAGTTCACCTCCATCCACAGAGCACTGTGGACTCAAACAATGATGGATCTGGACCAAACTTGGCACAAATGCTTAATATGGCCAAATGTGAACGCTGGTGTAGTTTGGGGAAAACAGACCTTGACATTTCGGATTTGTAATTGCTGGGATTTATAGCTCACCTACAATCAAAAAGCGTTCTGAACCCCACCAATGATAGAATTGGGCCAAACTTCCCACACAGAACCCCCATCACCAACGAAAACACCGTGTTTTCTTTGGTGACCCCTCTGACAACCCCTCACGTCCCCCCCAGGGGTCCTAACCCCCAGGTTGAGAAACACTGTTGTAGGTCAACACTTGGATAGATCTCAGTGTTTCAGGAGTTTACTCTGTTTTGGAAGACCTGGGCAAGGCAATTAATAACGAGATTTCTTGGAGGTCTCTCCTCTGTGAGGCTCTGCAAGTCAAAGCGCACATAACACGGTTGAATTTTAGTCTGAGATCATCAATTTGTGACCCATTTGTGTCTGTGCAGTTGCTGCGCTGGCATGTGGTTTTGCAGGCACCTCTGGTCTTAAGGGAACACAAATGCAAAGTATTTATCGTGGACGAGGCACCATGGATACCTCTGTTTCTGTTTACAACTAGTTCTGAGTCTTTGTGAAGAAATCAAACTGAGCCAGTCTGCTCGAGTTCTCTGCTTTCCTTATGATTGAAGCAATGCTCCTCCGAGATCTCAAGTTGCAAGCTTAGGCCTGATATTATTTCTGGCAAGCACAGCAGTTTTCTGCATGCTGGGACTCTTGGATTCATTTGCTGGTTGTGGAGTCAGGCAGCAGAGATTGCGGGGCTTTGGTCTAGACTGGGCAGCACCCGACTGCCCCTGAGATTGAATTAAGCCCTGGTCGGTAGTGCTTTGTGCTCAAAGCAGTTGCCGGGGAATGATGTCAAACACAACTCAAGCGTTCTCCTGACCCAAATTGTAGGAAGAAGAGGCGTTTCCTGCTTCTTTGGTGTCATAACAAGATGCAAAGGTAAGGATTTGCAGAGGAGAGCATGGAAGAAGGAACAGCTTGAAGCATTTGTAACCTCCAGGTCATATTGGAGGTGGAATACCCCCACCCCCCCAAATCACACTTAGTGGGAGGAAGTTGTTCTGCTTGTGTCCAGTTACTCTGTAAATAGCTTCTTTTGTTATTATTATTTTATATCAGTGGGCCAACTAATCAAAGTTTTGAAGGACAGCCTTTTTAGAGCTAACTAGCGGTCCCCTGCCATGCGTTGCTGTGGCCCAGTCTGGTGATCTGGAAAATAAAGCAATGAGAAAATGTTGGTTTCTAATCTATGTCATTTCTTTATGCTTCTGGGTAAACAGTATTTCTTGCTGTTTCTTTGTCAGTGTTGATGTGGAGAGTGTCTGGTTTGCCTACTCTGGAACATGCAACATATCATTGTCCTTTTTTAGGGGTCCCTTTGAAATCTTTGATACTGCATCTGTCATATACATATATGTGTGTGAGAGAGTGGCTGGATGGTCCTTTATCAGGAGGGCTTTGATTATGTTTTCTTGCCCTGATGAAGGGAGTTGGACTGGGTGGCCTTAAGGCAGCATTTCTCAAAATGGGAAGACCCTGGGGGGGGGGGTCACCAGGGTGGTGTCAGAAGGGTCACCAAAGACCACCAGAAAACACAGTGTTTTCTGTTGGTCATGGGGGTTCTGTGTGGAAAGTTTGCCCCAATTCTATCATTGGAGGGGTTCAGAATGCTCTTTGATTGTAGGTGAACTATAAATCCCAGTAACTACAACTTCCAAATGTCAAAGTCTATTTCCCCCAAACTCCATCTGTGTACATATTTGGGCATATGGAATTTTTGTGCCAAGTTTGGTCCAGATTCCTCATTGTTTGAGTCCACAGTGCTCTCTTGATGTAGGCGAACTACAACTCCCAAACTCAAAGTCAATGCCCACCAAGCCCTTCCAGTGTTTTCTGGTGGGCATGGGCATTCTGTGTACCAAGTTTGGTTCAATTCCATTGTTGTTGGTGGAGTTCAGAATGCTCTTTGATTGTAGGTGAACTATAAATCCCAGCAACTACAACTCCCAAATGACAAAATCATAATTTTTTGAGTGATGGTCATTCCTTGTGTTGTGAGATGTTTTGTTGCCAAATTTGGTGTGATTTCGTTCATTGGTTCTTTTGTTTTTAAGGTACTCATTATGACCAGAACATTTTTTTATATATATAGATTGACATTCCAGGAGTGGCATCTCAGTTTAGGGAGCATTCGCCAGGCAAACACTTGATTAATGCCACCTGGATCTGGAAGACTTGTGGCAAGAACTGCCGTAGCTAACACTTTTAAAACAACTCATTTTCTGTATTGTCGAAGGCTTTCATGGCGGAATCACTCGGTTCTTGTAGGTTTTTTCGGGCTATAGGGCCATGTTCTAGAGGCATTTTCTCCTGACGTTTCGCCTGCATCTATGGCAGCATCCTCAGAGGTAGTGAGGTCTGTTGGAATTAGGTTTATATATCTGTGGAATGGCTGGGGTGGGGCAAAGAGCTCTTCTCTGCTGGAGCTAGGTGTGAATGTTTCAACTGACCACCTTCATTAGCATTTGAAGGCCTGGCTGAGCCTGGGAAAATCTTTTGTTGAGAGGTGTTAAGATGTGACTGGTTGTTTCCTCTCTGCTGTTTTGCTGTTGTAATTTTAGAGTTTTTTAATACTGGTAGCCAGATTTTGTTCATTTTCATGGTCTCTTCCTTTCTGTTGAAATTGTCCACATGATTTAAACCCTTTGTCCTAATTCCAACAGACCTCACTACTCTGAGGATGCTTGCCATAGATGCAGGCGAAACGTCAGGAGAAATGCCTCTAGAACATGGCCCTCTAGCCCGAAAAAACCCACAAGAACCTAGTGATTCCAGCCATGAAAGCCTTCGACAATACAGAAGATGAGTTGTTTTTAAAGTGTTAGCTACGGCATTTTCTGTGAAAACAAGACTTCACTGAAAGGTGTGCACTTGGAGGTGTCTTACTCACGAAAACTTCCAGAGTAGCTTTCCCTTGTTTACCTGGAAGTAGATAAAGTCAGGGCGCTTTCTTGCTCTTGCACTTCAGGTTTTTCTCATTATGGTAGTGTTTCGACAAGTCTTAACATATCTGCATATTCCCAAGTTGGGCAGGATATCAGGAGAGCCCGCCTCGTTTAGCAGCGGCT
Organism: Anolis sagrei ordinatus; assembly: GCF_025583915.1. Lineage (NCBI taxonomy): Eukaryota > Metazoa > Chordata > Lepidosauria > Squamata > Anolidae > Anolis > Anolis sagrei. Next base: position 353,982,358 of record NW_026844366.1, on the reverse strand, counting down.
GAGTTCGCCTGTTTTCTGGCCCGTGGATCTGGTGCAGTCCCCTGGCACATTTGTCTTTGGAGGGTTATTGGATCTCCAAAATTCAGAGCGTTGTGCTTTTGGCACTGTCCCAGCGCAGCTTTAGCTGTGGCTGATTTAGGGCACTTTGCTTGTATTTTTAGTTGTGGTCCAACTTCTGCTTGGGAAGTAAATGACGGGGACCAGGGCAGATGACTCCAGCACCCTGGCTGGGGTTGCTATAAATAACGCCTGGGCTGAAATCCCCAAGTCATCACAAGTTCCCTGAATAGAGCAGAGGGTTTCTCTTCAAAGGCAAGAAGTGACATTTGAAGTTGTCCGGGAAAGCTCTGTATTGCAACGCATGTCTGTTAAGGGCTGGTTTGCAGAGTCCGGGTTTCTCAATGTTAGGGATGGGCTTCTCCAAATCTTCCCCACCCTTCCCCTTGGTATGAACTTGGGTCGATCTGCAATTCCCCAGAAACGCAGGTGGCACAGAGTTGTTAGGTTTCCTGGAGCATGCTTGTGCTTTGGCAGTATTCAGACAAAACTCTGATTTCTGAGATACTTAACATGGTACAAACACATTTTGTTGACTTTATGGCATGCTAGATTTATCACTTGATTAGTTCACCATCTACACGGGATTGTGGCGCAGCTGGCTGAGTGTCAGCTGCATTAAGATCACTCTGATCAAAAGGTCATGAGTTCGAAGCCAGCCCGGGCTGGAGTGGGTGTCCAGCCATTGTGTAGCCTGTTGTCGACCTTTGCAACCCGAAAGACAGTTGCATCTGTCAAGTAGGAAAATAAGGTACCACCTTGTGTGGGAGGCTAAATTTAACTAATTTATGAGGCCATAAAGAAAGAGGACTCCGGGGAATGTGGAATGCGGAAGAACTTCATCGGTGTCGTTGATGGACGATGAAAAGCAGCAGCTCCCCTGGCGGCCAGAAAAAAGTTAAATAGCCTCGTTGTCTGTTAAATGTTGTTTGTCAAACTGGCATTGAATGTTTGCCATATATGTGTTTACTGTAATCCGCCCTGAGTCCCCTGCGGGGTGAGAAGGGCGGAATATAAGAACTGTAAATAAATAAATAAATAAATATCAGGGGTCCTCAAACTAAGGCCCAGGGGCTGGATATGGCCCTCCAAGGTCATTTACCCGGCCCTCACTCAGGGTTAACCTAAGTCTGAAACGACTTGAAAGCACACAACAACAACAACAACAATACTATCTCATCAGCCAAAAGCAGGCCCACACTTCCCATTAAAATACTAATAAGTTTATATTTGATAAAATTGTTGTTCATTTTGATTATTGTATTGTTTTAAGTGGGGTTTTTTTTTGCACCACAAATAAGATATGTGCAGTGTGCATAGGAATTCATTAATATATTTTTCAAATTATAATCCAGCCCTCCAACAGTTTGAGGGACTGTGACCTGGCCCTCTGTTTAAAAGGTTTGAGGGCCCCTGATCTATATAAATAAAAATGTAATGTTAGTTTGCGGGATTAACATAACTCAAAAACCACTGGACGAATTGACACCAAATTTGGACACAATACACCTAACAGTCCAATTAGTGTCCATCACCCCTAAACACACACACACACAACCCCAGCTAAGCAGACTTAAAGCCTGCAAAAATACACCATACATATACACTCACTCATATACAGATACACATACACACATTCATACACACACACACACATATACACACATACATATACATACACACATATACTTATACACATGAACATATACATACACACACATATACACACAAATATTAATAGAATCAAAGAGTTGGAAGAGACCTCATGGGCCATCCAGTCCAACCCCCTGCCAAGAAGCAGGAACATTGCATTCAAATCACCCCTGTACGCCGGGGTTAACTCTTATCATTTTATGTACGATTTGCTATACTCTATCAGTGGACCTAACAAGCAACGACTGCTATGATGTAACAGCTTCCACAAGAAAACGACGCCAATAGGCACCGCACACTCGGGCGCAGAGAGTTCCATGCTGAACTGCTACATCACAGTATCGGCCAGTTCTTCCTACATGAAGTTATCACGGAATGGAATTGAGAATTTGACCTCTAAAATAGGGAAAGCTCTTGAAAACGAGAGAGGAGCTACTTCTGACTATGTGACGGAGCGTTCAGGCCTGTGGAAACTAGCACGCTTTCTGCCCCCGAGTGGGCGATGTCTACCTATAGGATGATATCAATGCTTCACCTTAAGTACAGAAACGCCAAGTCACGGCACCGACGATCGCATCCAGTGAGAAGTACATGCGCGACGAAGAAGGTGTCTATATTGTCTATATTCATTTAGACAAGCGCACACATATCCACAATATGCATTTACACATATAAACACACAAATACACAAATATATATACACACACACACACACATATATATATATACCCATATATACACGCAGACACACATACACACACACACACACACATATACATAGGGGCACAGCAACACGTGGCAAGGGACAGCTAGTTCAGAATAGTGAATGTATGCTTTGAACTTGGGAGGTCCACTTGGAACTCTTTCTTCCAGGTACTCCGCTGGCTCTGCCAGTGCCCATGAGGCTCAGAGCTGTGTCTTTGGTTCCATATCTAGATAATATCAGAATGGACACTGAGCCTATTAAGTGCTTTGCAACAGTTTTGAGAGGGACTGCTTGTCTGGGCCTGTAAGGGAAGCCGGGCTGAGAGGCGACGTGATGAAACAGGATAGCAGCACAGCCGTGAACAACGAGCCCAGCTTTTGCCCTGATTTCCAGGATGCCTGGCTGCAAAGGGCTGGTCTGTAGTGCTCCAAGCTGACTGCCTCTTCGACTAGGCTTTGGATATCGGAGAGAGCCATGCGTCTTGCATTAGAGGATAGCTTATGCTCCTTTAAGACACAGTGGTTAGGCCCTAAATTTGCATTTGAGGAGTTGAACTGAGTGACAAGGCAGTGTCATCTCAAAGCTGCAAAATCTAGACATCTTTCCAACCGGGTGATGAGTTTCAGAGTCTCACCTTAGTCAGGCATAGAATCCTAGAATCAAAGAGTTGGAAGAGACCTCCTGGGCCATCATCCAGTCCAACCCCATTCTGCCAAGAAGCAGGAATATTGCATTCAAATCGCCCCTGACAGATGGCCATCCAGCCTCTGTTTCAAAGCTTCCAAAGAAGGAGCCTCCACCACACTCCAAGGCAGGGAGTTCCACTGCTGAACGGCTCTCACAGTCAGGAAGTTCTTATGTTCAGATAGAATCTCCTCTTTCGTAGTTTGAAGCCATTGTTCCATTGCATCCTAGTCTCCAGGGAAGCAGAAAGGAAGCTTGCTCCCTCCTCCTCCCTGTGGCTTCCTCTCACATATTTATACATGGCTCTCATCATATCTCCTCTCATCCTTCTCTTCTTCAGGCTAAACATGCCCAACTCCTTCAGCCGCTCCTCATAGGGCTTGTTCTCCAGACACTTGATCATTTTAGTCGCCCCTCCCATGGGCAAACTTAGGCCCTCCTGGTGTTTTGGCCTTCCACAATCCCTAACAACCTACCAGCTGACCTAAGTTGTGGTTTAGATCAGCTGTGGGAAGTCGGAGGAGGACTGTTTGATTCCACTTCCAATCTCATTATGTGGCAACTGCCCTTTTTGTGAAAACGTCAATGACACTGAGAAGAAAGTGCAGTTTCCCCTTTTAATTGAGTCGCAGCTCTTTCTTCAGTGGAAAAACACTGGGATGGTGGTGGTTTTCCTACCACCTCAGTGTCAAAACCATGTTGTGATTCCCAACCTTCTGCCTTCAGATGCGTTGGATTTCAACTCTTGTGATTCCTGACCATTGTTTCAGCCCAAAATATCTCCAGGGCTGAAGGTTGTAAACCACTGGTCCACAGGTTTGAGCGGTGACCAGGGGAGCATTCGCCCAGTTAAAGCTTGTGCGCCAGCTGCGCCCGTACCTTGGGAAGTCTGACTTGGCCATGGTAGTCCACACTCTGGTTACATCCCGCATAGACTACTGCAACGCTCTCTACATGGGGTTGCCTTTGAAGACTGCTCGGAAGCTTCAAATGGTCCAGCGTTCGGCAGCCAGGATGTTAACAGGAGCAGCAATCAGGGAGCATACAACTCCTCTGTTGCGCCAGCTCCACTGGCTGCCAGTTTGCTACCGGGCACAATTCAAAGTGCTGGCATTAGCATATAAAGCCCTAAACAGTTCTGGTCCTACTTATCTCTCCGAACGCATCTCCTCCTGTGAACCAACTAGTACATTAAGATCATCTGGGGAGGCCCTGCTCTCGGTCCTGCCTGCGTCATAGGCGCGCCTGATGGGGATGAGAGACAGGGCCTTCTCAGTGGTGGCCCCTCGGCTGTGGAACGCCCTTCCTACAGATATCAGATCGGCCCCCTCCCTCCCTGTTGGCGTTTCGGAGGAAAGTGAAGACCTGGCTGTTCGAGCAAGCATTCGATTAAGCAGTGTAATTGAATATAGGAATACGGAATAATGGATGATGAGACTGGATTCTGATTTTACTGATGAGACGCTAATGATTATTATATTGATGTTTAATCGTTGATGATGCTACTGTTTTTAACTGTCCCGTATTCGCTTTGTGATGTTTTTGCATTGAATTTTGCTGTTGTTAACCGCTTTGAGTCGCCTGGGGGCTGAGAAAAGCGGTATATAAATGAAGTAAGTAAATAAATAAATAAAATAAGGATGTAGGGAAAATGGGGCTGGAAACCAGCAAGCTATGGGTTGTCTGTCTCTGATTTAGCTTGATCTCTGCCTCTTTTAGCTGGAGCAAACGGCAATGCTGTGAGTTTGGCTTCAGTGCAGAACTGTTCTAAAATGGTAGCCTTTGGGTCCTGGTTGCTTACAAGGCGGCCTTCTCCCATCATAATCTTCTCCATACACTCCGGTCCTCTGGGAGGCATCTGCGGCAGTCAGCCAAAATGAAAGATGACTGTTACCAGGAGGACATTTTCTTTGGCTGCCCCCAGATTGTGGAACAACTTGCCAGCAAAGATTCACCAGCTTGAGATTCTGTGTGTCTGTGAATCAACAGAAAAGGCCAGGCGCTTTGAGCAGACCTATCCAGATTATTTTTAAACGCTGGATTTAACATGCTTTTAAATGCATTTGGTTTTTGTGCCTTTTAAGTCGTGTTATGTGCTGTGCTATTTGTCGTTCCCTGCCTCAACACACAGGGAGAGGCAGGTAAGGAATACCTATATCCATATTCACAATGATAATTCCCTCTTGTCTTCCTTTGTGCAGCCGAGGGGAGGGAGGTGTCCATGTTCCAACCTGGGAGTGGCTATAGCTCAGTCTCCATCACCAGATTCCATTAGCCAGCCTGCTTGCCGGCAACAATTGCCCCTTGAACTCTGTCATTAGCACAATCGCCAAACTCCTAATTGCAGAAATAGAAATCCAATATCGTTTTGATGAACGTATTATCACCTGAGCGACCCTTGTCTCCATCTCTCTCCAAATACCTATCCTAGATATATGTCACCTTGTCATGCCCAGCATTTTTTTTAAAATTTTAATTATTACATTTGGACCTGCCATAGGTTTTTATTGCGTCGTGGTGTTATTGTTACTGTTTATTGCTTTGTTTATGAGTTTATGTATTGTCTGTATTGCTGTTGTTGCTGTTTTTACTGATGTATTTGGGCTCGGCCTCTTGTAAGCCGCACCGAGTCCTTCGGGAGATGGTAGCAGGGTATAAATAACAGATTATTATTATTATTATTATTATTATTATTATTATTATTATTATTATCTGTGGTTCAGGTCTAAACCAGACCATTTTTACCTCTATTTTTGATGGTGACTGCCCCAGTGTTGGCTGCTCTTGGCTGTCTTTTTTACACACTCTTCTGTTGTGTTTTTTTACGCTCACTGCTTCTTCCCCACTGGTCAGTGGATGGGAAGGAACATTGCAGGGCTTTCCTTTTGATCGGACTCCCCAGGAGGGGGAAGTGGCCTTGGACCCCAAAGCCGCGCAGCCTCTTTGCAAATGGCAGAACCTTTGTTCAAGCCCTGCCCTTGTCTCTAATCTTGCTCTGCATTGCAAATCTTCTTGACATTGTTTTTCTCTGGTCTCCTGAAATAGCCATTCAGCGCCTTCACAGGCGGCACAGGGACCATAATAGGCATAGAGTGCCCCCCCCCCCCCCGTACTTTTGCAGGGAGAGTAAAACTTCCCAAAGTTAGTTAGTTAGTGCTGTGGCTTTAGGGAGGAATAATCCTTTTGGGTTGTTGTAGTTTTTTTCAGGTTATATGGCTGTGTTCTAGAGGCATTCTCTCCTGACATTTCGCCTGCATCTGTGGCAAGCATCCTCAGAGGTAGTGAGGTCTGTTGGAACTAGGAAAAAGGATTTATATATCTGGAATGACCAGGGTGAGACAAAGGACGCTTGTCTACTGGAGCTAGGTGTGAAAGTTTCTACTGACCACCTTGATTAGCATTTGATGGCCTGGCAGTGCCTGGAGCAAACTCTTCTTGAAGGGTGATTAAATGTCCCTGCCTGTTTTTCTCTCTGCTGTTTTTGCTGTTGTAATTTTTGAGTTTTTTCATACTGGTAGCCAGATTTTGTTCATTTTCATGGTTCCCTCCTTTCTGTTGAAATTGTCCACCTGCTTCTTGTGGATTTCAGTGGCTTCTCTGTGTAGTCTGACATGGTGGTTGTGAGAGTGATCCAGCATTTCTGTGTCCGCAAGTAATCTGCTGTGTCCAGGCTGGTTCCTCAGGTGCTCTGCTATGGCTGACTTCTCTGGTTGGAGTAGTTTGCAGTGCCTTTCATGTTCCTTGATTCATGTTTGGGCAACGCTGTGTTTGGGGGTCCCTGTGTAGACTTGTCCACAGTTGCATGGTATACGGTAGACTCATGCAGAAGCGAGAGGATCCCACAGATACATAAACCTCTTTTCCTAGTTCCAACAGACCTCACTACCTCTGAGGATGCTTGCCATAGATGCAGGCGAAACGTCAGGAGAGAATGCCTCTAGAACATGGCCATATAGCCCGAGAAAACCTACAACAACCCAGTGATTCCGGCCATGAAAGCCTTCGACAAAACAATAATCCTTTTCTCTCTCAAAATCTGGTGAAGTATCGCCTTCTGACAAATGAGTGTCTTTGCGTTCCTTTAGTCCCCAAACGAAACCATTTGACTGATAGATCAAAATGACTACAAACTTTGCAAGGAGGGTTTTGTGAAATGTAAAAGGAAACTACAAGAACTCCTTTGTGACATTTAGATTGGCCATCATCAAAGTCTTGCCCAACTGTGGGTGTGTGTGTGTGTGTGTGTGTGTGTGTGTGTGTGTGTGTGTATATATATAATTTATTATATATATCAGGTCATGTAGCCGGGGGGGGGGGGGCCATGGGGGGCTTCAGCCCCCCCCCCCCGAAATTCTCATGGTGGTCCGGGAGAAGGCCTTACTGGTACATTATTTAAACTGTTATGTTTATTCATATCATGATCTGATCACCATGCTCAATATATCCCATATGCATGGGGTATTGGGGTAACGATACAAAAGGTTTGCTAGGGTAGACCCTCTTTCACTCAGACTCAGCCCCCCCCCCCAATCAAACTCAGCTCCCCCCGAAACAAAATCCTGGCTACGGGCCTGATATATATATTTCTTTCCCAGACGGGCTGTCTGCCTTGCTTATCTAGCCAGCTTCCTTGCTTTTTTTGTCCTTCTGAATTGAAAGGGTGCAGTTTCTTGAAGGATCTCATTGAACAAATGAAACTTGTACTCCAGAGCTTGCATTTATGCTCTTAGATAAGACCTGGTCAGGCCTTCTCCTTACTTGAATGGGCTGCCAACTGTGTATGGAGTGAGTATTTATTTGTCGTGTCAGAGCAACCAGTCAATTGTATTACATTTCTAACAGAACAAAACAAACAGACAAAATACAAAGTTTGCAAGTTTGGTAGTTGATTAAATGTATCTGGTCCCTTGGAGTGCTTCTGGTGTTGCTGCAAGAAGGTCCTCCCTTGTGCATGTGGCAGGGCTCAGGGTGCATTGCAGTGGGGTCTGTAGTTTGCTCTTCTCCGCACTCGCATGTTGTGGATTCCACTTTGTGGCCCCATTTCTGAAGGTTGGCTCTGCTTCTCGTGGTGCCAGAGCGCAGTCTGTTCAGCGCCTTCCAAGTCGCCCAGTCCTCTGTGTGCCCAGGGAGGAGTCTCTCATTTGGTATCACCCACTGATTGAGGTTCTGGGTTTGAGCCTGCCACTTTTGGACTCTCGGTTGCTGAGGTGTTCCAGTGAGTGTCTCTGTAGATCTTAGAAAACTATTTCTAGATTTAAGTCGTTGACATGCTGGCTGATACCCAAACAAGGGATGAGCGGGAGATGTCTCTGCCTTGGTCCTTTCACTATTGGCTGCAACTTCCCGGCGGATGTCAGGTGGTGCAATACCGGCTAAGCAGTGTGATTCCTCCAGTGGTGTAGGGCGCAGACATCCCGTGATAATGCGGCATGTCTCATTCAGAGCCACATCTACTGTTTGAGTGTGGTGAGATGCATTCCACACTGGGCATGCATACTCAGCAGCAGAGTAGCATAGCGCAAGGGCAGATGTCTTCACTGTGTCTGGTTGTGATCCCCAGGTTGTGCCAGTCAGCTTTCGTATGATATTGTTTCTAACACCCACTTTTTGCTTGATGTTCAGGCAGGGCTTCTTGTAGGTCAGAGCACGGTCCAGAGTGACTCCCAGGTATTTAGGTGCGTTGCAGTGCTTCAGTGGGATTCTTTTTGGTCGCTTCTGAAGTGAGAATATGGAGTGAGTCATAAGTAAGAGTAGTTTTGGTTTCCTTTAATGGAAAATGAACCTAAAAGGTTAAGTGAGGTTTTGAAGAATCATAGAATCATAGGATAGAAAGAGACCTTGAGGGCCATCCAAGAAGCAGGAAAATCACATTCAAATCACCCCTGACAGATAGCCATCCAGCCTCTGTTTAAAAGCCTCCAAAGAAGGAGCATCCACCACACTCCAGGGCAGAGAGTTCCATTGCTGAACAGCTCTCTCACACAGTCAGGAAGTTCTTCCTGATGTTTAGGTGGAATCTCCTTTCTTTTCTGTAGTTTGAATCCATTGTCCTATTGCATCCTAGTCTGCAGTGTAGCAGAAAGGAAACCTGCACACTTCTCGCTATGACTTCCCCTCACATATTTATACGTGACCCTCCTCATGTCTCCTCTCAGCCTTCTCTTCGCCAGGCTATACATGCCCAGCTCTTTCAGCCGCTCCTCACAGGGCTTGTCCTCCAGACCCTTGATCATTTTAGTCTCCCTCCTCTGGATGTCCTTTGTTAGGTTTTCAAGGCTTCTTGAGTAGGTGCCCTGACAGAAGTCGACTGGTGCCTGGAGTGGTGTTGACTTGGTCTGCTTTGAGTATCTTTTTAAGGTAGAAAACAGGATATAAATAAAAATAAAGAAATACATTCCTGGTGAGACCAAGTGGATGCTGTCCAGCCACTATTGGCTTATCCACAGCCTATGGGGGTCCTGCTTGCCGATGGGAATTGCCTCTCCTAATCATCCCCCCCCCCCCAAAGGTGTGGCCGTTGCAGACCTTCCTCTGCCTCTGAGTCACAGTGTCTTCTTTGGTAACAAGCTGATCATTTATGCGAACGACACGACTAGTCCCTGTGGAGAACTGCTTCTCTTGCATTGTCCCAACACCTTGTATCTCGCCCCACCCTGACTATCCCTATAGACTAAACAACCCCAGCCTCTTCCTTCATACGTAGCATTTTAAGATTGGCCTTGCAGTCAGAGGACTGGAAAGATACCAGTTAAAAGTACTAAGCATACTTTTACCTGGTCTGGCTAAAAGAATGATAACGACAGCTCCTGAAAGCAGAGACTTTTTTCCATTATTCCGTCTTGAAAATGACACTAACTGCATACACCAGGAGTTGGCCCGCTTCATGGCTGGGGCGAATATATGGGAGGGTACCAGGCTGCCATAGTAAGCCCATAGAGTTCAGCAAGTTAAAAGGATAGAAGAGGTGCAGAGGAAAAGAAGAAGTGGCAAGTCAGGAGGAGGAAGGCACCATGCATAGTCATCAGTTGGGGACCTCCCCCAGCACCAAATGCCAGTCTGGCCTGGAGTGAAGAGAGAGGGGACCAAGGGACAGTTCCACCTTGTCTCCTGTGCTATGCTAATAATATAATGTGATATAATATAATGTGAATACATATAATATTTATAATAGTATAATGTAATGCAATATAATACTAATAATATATTATATATTTATATTACGTGTAATATTACTAATAATATTACAATATAATGGTATAGTTTGGTTTATGATTCTACGATGAGACGGCGCGGATGATTTAGTGTAATTGTATTATTGATAGTTATGTTGATATTCTGTTGTGATATTGCCTTATTGTAAACTGTTTTTATATGTTGTACACCGCCGTGAGTCGCCCTAGGGCTGAGAACGGCGGTCAACAAATGCAGTAAATAAATAAATAAATAAATAAATAAATAAATAGTACAATATAGTAATACTAGCCGTCCCCTGCCACGCGTTGCTGTGGCCCACATGGGGGTTCTGTGTGGGAGGTTTGGCCCAATTCTGTCGTTGGTGGGGTTCAGAATGCTCTGTGGTTGTTGTTGTTGTTCATTCGTTCAGTCGTCTCCGACTCTTCGTGACCTCATGGACCAGCCCACGCCAGAGCTCCCTGTCGGCCGTCACCACCCCCAGCTCCTTCAAGGTCAGTCCAGTCACTTCAAGGATGCCATCCATCCATCTTGCCCTTGGTCGGCCCCTCTTTCTTTTCCCTTCCATTTTCCCCAGCATCATTGTCTTCTCTAGGCTTTGCTGTCTCCTCATGATGTGGCCAAAATACTTCAACTTTGTCTCTAGTCTCCTTCCCTCCAGTGAGCAGTCGGGCTTTATTTCCTGGAGGATGGACTGGTTGGATCTTCTCACAGTCCAAGGCACTCTCAGACCTTTCCTCCAACACCTGTTGGTTGTAGGTGAACTATAAATCCCAGCAACTACAACTCACAAATGTCAAAATTCTATTTTCCCCAAACTCCACCAGTGTTCACATTTGGGCATATTGAGTATTCATGTAGCGTTTGGTCCAGATTCATCATTGTTTTAGTCCACAGTGATCTCTGGATGTAGGTGAACTACAACTCCAAAACCAAAGGACACTGCCCACCAAACCCTTCCAGTATTTTCTGTTGGTCATGGAAGAACTGTGTGCCAAGTTTGGTTGAATTCCATCGTTGGTGGGGTAGAGAATGCTCTTTGATTGTAGGTGAACCATAAATCCCAGCAACTACATCTCTCAAATGACAAAATCATTTTTTTTAGTTAAGGACGTACATTGGGTTGTTAGGTGTCTTGTGTCCAAATTTGGTGCCAGTTCGTCCAGTAGTTTTTGAGTTCTGTTAATCCCACAAACAAACATAACATTTTTATTTAAATAGATTTAATACTGATATTTTACTGTGCTAATGACATAATATATTGTATGTATGTATATCTTGTAAGCCGCTCTGAGTCCCCTTTGGGGTGAGAAGGGCGGAATATAAATGTCAGAAATAAATAAATAAAATGCATAGCTTGATCCCCAAATTTGGCGGTGTAGATTGTGGCAGTAATAAGGCATATTATGCTGGTACATTTTACTGGCCATTTTTCTATTCAGCAAAGAATAAGAATGGGTGGAAAACTTTTGCAGGACTGTAAACAGTGGGAATCTTCTCAGGGTGTGTGTGTTGGGTTTGAGGCATCTCATTGGTTTACAGTTAGTTTGGTGATGGCAAGATGGCTAAATAAAAAGGGATGATAACAGAAAGTTCCAAAATGGTTCAATGCCACTTGGTGTAGTGTGTGCCTTCTCAGCCCTTCCAGCCTTACATCTCAGTACTTACATCTCAGTACAAGCTGGAATGTGTCCAGAGGTGACTAAAATGATCAAGGGTCTGGAGAACAAGCCCTATGAGGAGCGGCTTAAGGAGCTGGGCATGTTTAGCCTGAAGAAGAGAAGGATGAGAGGAAACATGATCAGAGGCATGTATAAATATGTGAGAGGAAGCCACAGGGATGAGGAGGGAGCAAGCTTGTTCTCTGCTTCCCTGGAGACTAGGACGCAATGGAGCAATGGCTTCAAACTACAAGAGAGGAGATTCCATCTGAACATGAGGAAGAACTTCCTGACTGTGAGAGCCGTTCAACAGAGGAACTCTCTGTCCCGGAGCGTGGAGGCTCTTTCTTTGGAAGCTTTTAAACAGAGGCTGGATGGCCATCTGTCAGGGGTGCTTTGAATGCAACATTCCTGCTTCTTGGCAGAATGGGGTTGGACTGGATGATGGCCCAGGAGGTCTCTTCCAACTCTTTGCTTCTATGGATCTATTATGAGTAAGGCTAGGTTGAACGCTTCCCAATGAGCTTGTCTTTGTGAATGTAATCTGGGTTTAGCCTGGGTCTTACTGGTTTAGTTCTTGACCTGCATCCCACCAGCCTTTGCCACTGGCTGCTTGTGTTCAGGCTTGGAGGTGTCTGTCACGCCAGTGGGCAGCCCCTGGGCAGAGATACTGGAGTGCTTTTGTCCTGCTTCAAGGCCCAGTGGGTGAGTTGCTCCCAATGTCAAGGTATGCTCTCCTTGCCTCACTGACTTCTCTGCCAGCGGTGTCAGAAGGTCTTGCCTGTGAACTGAGCCATTCAGATCCTTCCAGGGGAAGTCCCACGCAGTTCTCATCATTCCTGACCCGTGGACTGCCCTGGCAGGAAGTCTCAGTGGTTCCAGCTATTGGTCAGCCGTCTCCCATCTCCTCTTCTTCAAGTCTGCCTTGATTCCTGTAGATCCAGTGAATGAGAGGCCTCCCCAAATCCCTCTTTCCTTCACAGCCTTACTCTTCTTTATACTGATTTAGTACTGCTTGTACGTTTCCCCCAACGCCCCACCTCCTCTATCTTGTTCATGCCCAGCATTATTTTTAACTTAATTACATTTGGCCCAGCCATGGTTTTTAAATGTGTTTTGTGCCACTGTTCAATGTTTATGCTATTTTGTGTATGAGATTTATTTTAATTGCTTTGTATTAGTATTTGTATTTTGTTTTGTTTTGTGATTGCTGTTGCTTATATCGATGTATTGTGGGCTCGGCCTCATGTAAGCCGCACCGAGTCCCTTGGGAGATGGTAGCAGGGTATAAAGAAAGTTTTATTATTATTATTATATTAGTGAGCTGAAGCCCAAAACAGCTGGAGGGCCACAAGTTGCGTAGGCCTGCCTTAAAGGATTCATATATATTTATTTATTTATTTATTTATTTATTTATTTATTTATTTACTGTACTTGTATACCGCTGTTTCTCAGCCTAACTGGCGACTCAACGTGGTTTACAACAAAATACAACAGTCAACAGTATACAATTTAAAACCATAAAAACATAATACACAATATTAACACATCAATAACAATGCAATGCATCTCCTAACTAAAATCGCGATCCAGTTTCGTCGTCCGTATTACCATTCCTTTAATCATCACATTCAATTGCACCGAATTAACCAAATGCCTGTTCGAACATCCAGGTTTTTAACCATCAGCGAGGGGGCTGATCTTACCTCCATGGGAAGGGCATTCCATAGTCGAGGGGCCACCACAGAAAAGGCCCTGTCTCTCGTCCCCGCCAGCCGCACCTGTGAAGCAGGCGGGATAGAGAGCAGGGCCTCCCCAGAAGATCTTAGGGTCCTGGTGGGCTGATAGGCAGAGATACGTTCGGATAGGTAGGTTGGGCCAGAACCGTTTAGGGCTTTAAAGGCCAACGCCAGCACTTTGAATTGAGCCCGGTAGCAAATCGGTAGCCAGTGGAGTTGGCGCAACAGGGGGGTTGTATGCTCCCTGCGCTCCGCTCCTGTTAGTATCATGGCTGCCGACCGTTGGACTAGCTGGAGCTTCCGAGCCATCTTCAAAGGCAACCCCATCATCTCAAGGACCAACTTTGCACATCAGATGTCAGCTTAGGCTACCCCTTTACACTACAGGAAGGTCTTTTGGTGTGGGTCACTCTTCTCCCTCACTTTGGTAATCTAGACCATGTCAGTGAGATTTGGAAAGGTGTTTCCACCGAGAGGGAGCCCTGCCTAGTTCTCAGTATCTCTTGGAGAAAATAAGGTGTTGGCAGAGGTCTTCCCAATCCTCCATGCATCCAACTTCTTTCTTTATAAACACCACCAAAATCTTCCTTGACCTTTCTCCTGATTCCACTTCCTGCCGCTTGCCCAGAGGGTTGTGGTTCTCCTGGAGGTTGCTGTTGGGGGAGAAATGGCGATTGTTTCTCTCTCTCCCACTCCCTCTCTGCTGTGCATCTGAAAAGGGGCCAGTGGGTTTGTCATCCTGCGTAAACTTCCATGTTTCAGAAGCATTTCAGCACAGAACAGAGTTTGCAAGTGATCGGTCAGCAGATGGTACTCATTCAGCTGCAGCAAGCCTGTCACTTTTTCAGACATGTTGCATTGCAAATGCATAGTGACTTGTAGCATTCTCTAACTTGGCCTGATCAGGGTGAGAGACCAGAAGCACACTGTTTCCCTTGAAATACGCCTAAGTGAAAGCTGCCGTTCATTTTCCGGTCCCAATTCAAGGTGCAGGTGCTTACCTATAAAGCCCTGAATGGTTTGAGACCCGCCTACCTGCGTGACCGCATTTCTGTGTGCGAACTCACACGATCTCTTCGGTCATCTGGAGAGGCCCTGCTCACACTCCCACCTCCTTCGCAGGCACGTTAGGAATTGTGGGAGTTGGAGTCCAAAACACATGGAGGGCCGAAGTTTGCCCATGCCTGTTTTAAGAGGAGTGCTCATGATTATGTGTTTATGCATAGCAGAACTGGGCCAAGCTGTGTTTTAAGGTAGGATGCTTGAAGATGGGCTGGCCATCTGTATTAAACACTCTTGAGGATGTGGGAGCTATGCAAGTCCTTTGAGTCTCTATAAAGCAAGGACAAGTGGCATATACATAAAGATAATCTATATAAATAAAAATGTCATGTTCGTTTGTGGGATTAACGTAACTCAAAAACCACTAGACAAAATTGCTGCCAAATTTGGCCACAAGACACCTACTAACCCAAGGAGTGACCATCACTTAAAAAACATTGATTTTGTCATTTGGGAGTTGTAGTTGCTGGGATTTATAGTTAACCTACAGTCAAAGAGCATTCTGAACTCCAGCAATGATGGAATTGAACCAAACGTGGCACACGGGACTCCCATGACCAACAGAAAACACTAGAAGTGGTTGATGGGCATTGACCTTGAGTTTGGGAGTTGTAGTTCACCTACATCCAGAGAGCACTGTGGGCTCAAACAATGATGGGTCTGGACCAAACTTTGCAGGGATACTCAATATGTCCAAATATGAACACAGATGGCGTTTGGAGGAAATAGACCTTGACATTTGGGAGTTGTAGTTACTGGGATTTATAGTTCACTTCCAATCAAAGAGCATACTGAACCCCACCAATGACAGAGTTGGGCCAAACTTCCTACACAGAACCCCCATGACCAACAGAAAACACTTAAGGCCATCCAGTCCAGCTCCATTCACCAGGGTAAGAAAACATAATCAAAGCCCTCTTGACAAAGAGCCATCCAGCCATAGATATAGATAGATAAATAGATAGATAGATATGATTCACACATATATCTCATAGATTTGAAACTGACACCCCAAAAAGGACAATTATACGTTGCATGTTCCAGAGTAGGCAAACCAGGAAATATCCACATCAACACTGACAAATAAACAGCAAGAAATACTGTTTACCCACAAGCATAAAAATTACATATATTAGAAACCACCACTTTCTCATTACTTTATTTACAGATCACCAGACTGGGCCACAGCAACGCCTGGCAGGGGACGGCTAGTAAATAATAACTGTGCGTGATGCTTTTGTGTGGAACATCCTATACAATTTCCCAGTCTCCTCAGCAAGCAATTCTAGTTTTCCAAATGCTTTTACTTTCTCGCTTTTAAGACTGCTAGGAAGAGAGTGTCCAAGGATGCAGAGCTTTCTGTTCTTTGCAGGGAAGAAAGCCGTGGGGTTTAACCCTAGCGCGGCACATGAGAGAGGAGCCGGTGTGTTTCCTTTCATCTTGTGAGTGTTGGCTCTGTGGCCTGGGAGCCCTACTGCTTAGTGCAGTGACATTTTGAGCATGACGCTGGAGCACGGCGGAGGCGCACAGATGGCCCTCCAAGCCCTCCTCCCGGCTGCCAATTAAGCCACAAGGTGCTCCAGAGATTTAATGGGAAGCAAATGGAGTTCTCGCCGCTCTGGAGTGGAAAAACAGGTTCCCCACCAGGCCACCCTGGGTTCCTCTTCTCTCCCTCCCAACTAATGTATATATTATTTATGGGTTTCGTTGAAATATTCATATCCCACCCTATAGCCAGGGCAGCAGTTTACAATAAAATCAGTTTAAAACAGTCTCTTAATAACAGTAATTAGAATCATAGAATCAAGTTTATATACCTGTGGAATAATGTCCAGGGTGGGAGAAAGAACTCTTGTCTGTTTGAGGCAAGTGTGAATATTGCAGTTGGTCAGCTTGATTAGCATTGACTGTGAGAGCCGTTCAGCAATGGAACTCTCTGCCCCAGGGGGAGTGTGGTGGAGGCTCCTTCTTTGGAAGCTTTTAAACAGAGGCTGGATGGCCATCTGTCAGGGGTGCTTTGAATGCAATATTCCTGCTTCATGGCAGAATGGGGTTGGACTGGATGGCCCAGGAGGTCTCTTCCAACTCTTTGATTCTAGGATTCTATGATTCTATGAATGGTCTTGCTGCTTCAAAACCTGGCTGCTTCCTGCCTGGGGGGGGAATCATAGAATCACTGAGTTGGAAGAGACCTTGTGGGCCATCCAGTCCAACCCCATTCTGCCAAGAAGCAGGAATATTGCATTCAAATCACCCCTGACAGATGGCCACCCAGCCTCTGCTTCAAGGCCTCCAAAGAAGGAGCCTCCACCACACTCCCTCCGGGTCAGAGAGTCCCACTGCTGAATGGCTCTCACAGCCAGGAAGTTCTTCCTCATGTTCAGATGGAATCTCCTCTCCTGTAGTTTGAAGCCATTGTTTAAAAGCTTCCAAAGAAGAAGCTTCCACCACACCCTGGGGCCGAGTGTTCCACTGCTGAACAGCTCTCCTTGCAGCAAGGAAGTTATTCCTCATATTCAGGTGGAATCTCCTTTATTTCCTGTAGCTTGAACCCATTGTTCCACTGCGTCCTAGTCTCCAGGGCAGCAGAAAGGAAGCTTGCTTCCTCCTCCCAATGACTTCCCCTCACATATTTATACATGGCCCTCATCATGTCTCCTCTCAGCGTTCTCTTCTTCAGGCTAAACATGCCCAGCTCTTTAAGCTGCTCCTCATAGGGTTTGTTCTCCAGACCCTTGATATTTTAGTTGCCCTCCTCTGGACACATTCCAGCTTGGAATCAACATTTATTTATTTATTTATTTACAGTTTATTTATTTATTTATTGAGCAGTTTTGTATACCGGTCTTCTCACCTCCGTTTGAGGGACTCAGGCCGGTTTCCAACATCAATATTACAGACAGTCATTAAAACATCATATTCTAAATCACACTAAAACATTAAAATAGCCAAATACAATCATATAATTACAGTGGTCAGTCATCATCAAAAATCATTATTCGTCGTCATCCATCCATATCACAGGATCATGGCTCATTCGTCGAATGCCAATCCCCAAAGCCAAGTTTTCACCTGTTTCCTGAACGTTAAGATAGAAGGGGCAGTTCTGATCTCCAGTGGAAGGGAGTTCCAGAGTCGAGGGGCCACCACCGAGATGGCCTGTCTCTCGTCCCCACCAGCCGCGCCTGTGTGGCTGGTGGGATCGAGAGCAAGGCCCCTCCAGATGATCTTAGCAATCTTGATGGTTCATAGGGGAGGATATGTTTGGACAGGTAAATTGGGCCGGAGTCGTTTATTCCGCCCTTCTCCTCACCCCGCAGGGGACTCAGGGCAGATTACAATGTACACATATATGGCAAACATTCAATGCCAATTTTGACATACAACGTATACAGACATACGCAGAGGCTATTTAACTTTTTTCTGGCCGCCAGAGTAGCTGTTGCTTTCATCGTCCATCTGCAACGCTGATGAAGCACTTCCGCATTCCCCGCATGCTTTTGCTGGAGTCTTCTTTATGGACTCATAAATTAGTTAATTTAGCCTAAGGTGATACCTTATTTTCCTACTTGACAGATGCAACTGTCTTTTGGGTTGCAAAGGTCGACAACAGGCTACACAATTGGTTGGAAGCCCACTCCAACCCAGGCTGGCTTCGAACTCATGACCTTTTGGTCAGAGTGATCTTAATGCAGCTGACACTCAGCCAGATGCGCCACAATCCCGGTGCTCCCTTCTCGCTTCATTTGTGGTGCCCAGAATTGGACACAGAATTCCATGTGTAGTCAGACCAGGGCAGAATAGAGCATGGGTATCATGACTTCCCTGGATCTAAAAAAGATTTAAATGTATTTCTCCACTATTTTTAAAGTAAAGATTAAAAACATATTGAAAACAAAAGGCCATTTCAAAGAGGCTAAAATATAAACAAAACAGTGCAACTGTAGCAACCCCCTTTTTGGCTACAAAAACCCACTGGGTGGGTCACACCTTCTCAGCCTCAGAGGAAGGCCAAGGCAGACGACCTCCCAAGAAATCCTGGTCATAGGTTTGCCTTAGAGCAGTGGTTCTCAACCTGTGGGTCCCCGGGTGTTTTGGCCTACAACTCCCAGAAATCCCAGCTGTTATGTTTTCTGGGAGTTGAAGGCCAAAACATCTGGGGACCCACAGGTTGGGAACCACTGCCTTAGAGTTTCCATAAGTCAGGAATGGCATGAAGCCACTCCACGACAAACAGCCGTAGAACATGTTGCAGCCTTGGATGAAATGAGTTAGGTCAGGCACGGGCAAACTTCAGCCCTCCATGTGTTTTGGACTTCAACTCCCTAGGAATTGTAGGAGGTAAGGCCCAACACACCTGGAGGGCTGAAGTTTGCCCATGCTGGAGTTAGATGCAAAAACCTTCCTGAAATAAATCCTGCTTTTGTCTTGATACCAAATGAATGTGATTGTCTCTCTGCATTTGCAGTTGGGTGTTCCAGTTGAAAGGAAACCCCCAGAAGGGTTGCGCATGTCTGCTCCTGACCTCTTAAATGGGAGTGTTTAAGGGGGTGATTGCCAGGGTATTTGCACATTGTCTCCCAGTGCTGGCCTTGTACACCTTGAATTGTGCTTTGGGAGTTGATTGAGTCACCACAACTCCTCAGCTCTCTAGTTTTCTCTTTTGAGGGGAAAGTAGTCCTGGCTTTTGGAAACATCTTGGAGGCAGTTTGACTTCAGACTCAGTCAGATAAGGGATGGCACGCATGCCTCAATTGGCGCTAGGTGTCTTGGTTGCGTTGAGCATGAAGAGGCCCATCCCTTGTTTGAAGAAGAAAAATAATCTCACAGGAAAGGATTAATATGGCGTCAGTTTGGGCCTGCGTTTGTTTACATGGACTTTGAGGACTTTCCGAGCTCTTTACATATATAATTGCATATTAATCTCACTTAAATATACTTCTCTTAGAAATTGTTCCTAGTCTTTACACCAGGCTCCTCCTGCACATTTTCAGAAGGGGGAAAGCAGTGTTTAAACTCCTGAAGGGTCTCTCCCTTCAACTCAAAGCTGTGCTGGTTGTTTGTACTCTTACTACCTTGCTTTTTACTCCAGAATAGATACCCAAAGCGGTTCACGTTTAGAATCATAGAATCAAAGAGTGGGAAGAGACCTCATAGGCCATCCAGTCCAACCCCATTCTGCCAAGAAGCAGGAATATTGCATTCAAATCATCCCTGACAGATGGCCATCCAGCCTCTGTTTAAAAGCTTCCAAAGAAGGAGCCTCCACCACACTCCAGGGCAGAGAGTTCCTCTGTTGAACAGTTCTCACAGTCAGGAAGTTCTTCCTCAGTTTCAGATGGAATCTCCTCTCTTGTAGTTTGAAGCCATTGTTCCATTGCGTCCTAGTCTCCAGGGAAGCAGAAAGGAAGCTTGCTCCCTCCTCCTCCCTGTGGCTTCCTCTCACATATTTATACATGGCTATCATATCTCCTCTCAGCCTTCTCTTCTTCAGGCTAAACATGCCCAGCTCCTTAAGCCGCTCCTCATAGGGCTTGTTCTCCAGATCCTTGATCATTTCAGTCGCCCTCCTCTGGACACATTCCAGCTTGTCTATATCTCTCTTGAATTGTGGTGCCCGGAATTGGACACAATATTCCAGGTGTGGTCTAACCAGAGCGGAATAGAGCATGGGGAGCATGTCTTCCCTAGCACTATGCTCCTCTTGATGCAGGCCAAAACCCCATTGGCTTTTTTTGCCGCCACATCCCATTGTTGGCTCATGTTTAACTTGTTGTCCACGAGGACTCCAAGATCTTTTTCACACATATTTATTTTATTTATTTATTTCCAGCTTTTATATTCCGCCCTTCTCCTCACCCCGCAGGGAACTCAGATTACAGTGTACACATATACGGCAAACATTCAATGCCAATTTTTGACATACAAACATATACAGACATAGAAGGAGGCTATTTAACTTTTTCTGGCCGCCAGGAGAGCTGTCGCTTTCATCGTCCATCTGCGACGCTGATGAAGCACTTCTGCATTCCCCGCATGCTTCCCCACTGGAATGCTTTGCTGGAGTCTTCTTTATGGCCTCTGAAATCAGTTAATTTAGCCTCCCCACACTTTAAGGTGGTAACTTATTTTCCTACTTGACAGTACTGCTCTCGAGCCTGGCATTGTCCCCCATTCTGTAACTTTGCATTTCGTTTTTCCTGCCAAAGTGGAGTATCTTACATTTGTCCCCATTGAACTTCATTTTGTTAGTTTTGGCCCATCTCTCTAATATTAATTGTATTGTTTTATTTGCTTATTGTTTTTTTTTTTTTTTGTTCTATTGATGTGTTGTCGGGCTTGGCCTCATGTAAGCCACTCCAAGTCCCCTTGGGGAGATGATGGCGGGGTATAAATAAAGTTTTATTATTATTATTATTACTATTATTTATTATTATTATTATTATTAAATAATGCAAGATGCAGTTCTGCTGCACTGTCATTGTGAATTCTGTCATTTTAATGAGGTGTTTCTTGTATGACGGTTGGTGTCTTTTTGGTGTTAGGGACCCTGTTTCCAGTCCTGGAAGGCGGCCATGATACAAGAATGTGTCATCAGCCTGTCTTGACAGACTAAGCTCCTCCATTGTAGAAGGCCCCAGCAGAATTTGTCATGGTGTAATCCTTCTCCTCCCCTTTGGCAGCCATTCTGTCACTCATTTTGTCTCCTCCCGTTAAAATACATTTCAGTTCAGGTCAGAAAGACTTTGCAGAACCGGGTCAATTTTTTATTTGTTGTCGAAGGCTTTCATGGCTGGAATCACTGGGTTGTTGTAAGTTTCTTTGAGCTATATGGCCATGTTCTAGAGGCATTCCCTCCTGACGTTTCGCCTGCATCTATGGCAAGCATCCTCAGGCCCCTTCCTCCGCCATGTTCTAGAGGCATTCCCTCCTGACGTTTCGCCTGCATCTATGGCAAGCATCCTCAGGCCCCTTCCTCCGCCATGTTCTAGAGGCATTCCCTCCTGACGTTTCGCCTGCATCTATGGCAAGCATCCTCAGGCCCCTTCCTCCGCTTAAGCGGAGGAAGGGGCCTGAGGATGCTTGCCATAGATGCAGGCGAAACGTCAGGAGGGAATGCCTCTAGAACATGGCCATATAGCCCAAAAAAACCTACAACAACCCAATTTTTTATTTGTTTCTTGTTGCCAAGCCAACATGTGTGCAGTTTCCATACCTGCTCATGGCACCATCAGACCTTCCCATTTCGTTTAGAACTGCTGCGGATATTTTTGGAGGGGGAAATGCGCCTATTTATCCAATTAGACCACGCCTCTCTCCCGGGATGGGTTCCAAAGTGGCTTACAGGAATTTAAAACGAAATTAAATGAAAATCTTATTTTACAAAGGTTCTAGAATCCAATTGAATAACAAGATTGTTAAAGAGGACAATTCGAAACACATTTAAACTGTAATTACTGATAAAATATTCAAAAAGATTGACGTAGACCTCTCCTGTAATTGGTTAAATGGACGAACCCAGAGGGTGCTCACCAATGCTTCCTCTTCATCCTGGAAAGAAGTGACGAGCGGAGTGCCATCAGGAGGGTTCCGTCCTGGGCCCAGTTCTGTTCAACATCTTTATTAATGACTTAGATGAAGGGTTAGAAGGCAGGATCATCAAGTTTGCAGACGACACCAAATTGGGAGGGAGAGCCAAGACTCCAGAGGACAGGAGCAGGACTCAAAGGGATCTTGACAGATTAGAGAGATGGGTCAAAATTAACAAAATGAAGTTCAACAGTGACAAATGCAAGATACTCCACTTTGGCAGGAAAAACGAAATGCAAAGATACAGAATGGGGGACGCCTGGCTCGAGAGCAGTACGTGTGTAAAAGATCTTGGAGTCCTCGTGGACAACAAGTTAAACATGAGCCAACAATGTGATGTGGCGGCAAAAAAAGCCAATGGGATTTTGGCCTGCATCAATAGGAGCATAGTGTCTAGATCTAGGGAAGTCAATTCTGCTTTGGTTGGCTCGAGAGCAGTACATAGACCACACCTGGAATATTGTGTCCAATTCTGGGCACCACAATTCAAGAGAGATATTGACAAGCTGGAATGTGTCCAGAGGAGGGCGAACTAAAATGATCAAGGGTCTGGAGAACAAGCCCTATGAGGAGCGGCTTAAGGAGCTGGGCATGTTTAGCCTGAAGAAGAGAAGGCTGAGAGGAGATATGATAGCCATGTATAAATATGTGAGAGGAAGCCACAGGGAGGAGGGAGCAAGCTTGTTTTCTGCTTCCCTGGAGATTAGGACGCAATGGAGCAATGGCTTCAAACTACAAGAGAGGAGATTCCATCTGAACATGAGGAAGAACTTCCTGACTGTGAGAGCCGTTCAGCAGTGGAACTCTCTGCCCCGGAGTGTGGTGGAGGCTCCTTCTTTGGAAGCTTTTAAACAGAGGCTGGATGGCCATCTGTCAGGGGTGATTTGAATGCTATATTCCTGCTTCTTGGCAGAATGAGGTTGGACTGGATGACCCAGGAGGTCTCTTCCAACTCTTTGATTCTAGGATTCTATGATTCATTGCCGGTACATAGTTTAAATCTTGAGCTCAACGCTGCAGCAGAAAGGGAATGGTGAGGAGGCCAATGGGATTACTGCAAACTGAGGGGTTTGCATGGTTATGAATCCTCGTTGCTTGCAGAAACACTTTGGTTTCAGTACGCAACTTCCAGCAATCGGATCTCAGTGGCGGGTCCCTTGCAGGGTAAGTACTGGGGGAAAGTTGAAGTCAGCAGAACTGGGATCCTCCTCCTGACTCAGGCGCATGACTCATGGCTTGACATGCGTCCGCTTTTTTTGGGGGGGGGGGGGGGGATTCTGAAGCCTTTCCTGAAAACACAAGAAAGACCTTTGCCTTCTCCCCAGCCTTCTCTTGGCGTTGCTTGGGCCAGGAAAGTGATTCATTCCTGAAAGGAAGCAAGATTGTTGGTTTCCTACAGAAGTCTAGAGTTATGTCCTTCCTATGTCCCTGTGTCCTTCCTGCCGTCCTTTCCTCATGTCCACACATAAATTTTCCTGCACTCTCACACACTCTATTATTGCTTCATAGGCCATGAAATTTGGGGAGTTTTGCCTCTGCGGTTTTTCACACTCCAGCCATCCTAGTTGCACACTGCTGTTTGCTGGTATAAAGTTGGATGGTTTTGTACTTGCGCTTGCAGACTTAGCTTTGGAGGCACGGGCTGGGGCTTCCTGGAATATTTGTGGATAAAGTATGAGGTTTTTGCCATATTTTCACTCCCTGGGTTTGTGCAAACGTTGCTTCTCAAGATGGCTGATTTTGCCTCTCCTTTTGTTTGATTTCGCAGGCATAGACTTCAAGATCAAGACTGTTGAATTGCAAGGAAAGAAGATAAAACTACAGATATGGTAAGTGATGCTTTTGGAATGTGTTGCATGTTGTCTGGCTTGCGTTGCAAACACTTTCAGAAATGATTTGTATCAAGAGCAGGTGAAAACATCTGTCTACACAAATGTTGGAAATGGTTGTGGAATAACAACAAAACCACAGAAGGAAAAAAAAATACCACAAATTCAATATGAAGGAAGAACGTTTTGAAAAAGTCTTGCTGATATGCCTTGGAGGCCCCCACCCTTCTACTTCACAAGCTGTAATATGTACAGAAACAAAGCGAGTCTGTCATCATAACTAAAACAGAGAAGATGCCCAAAAAGTCAGGATGTGACATTCAGTATGAAACCCAGAGATAATGTGTTTGTACTTAGGTAAACATATGTCGACCTTCGTGCCAAATGAGTCTTTAGTGAGCCCGGCAGTGCTCTCCTTCCATATTTTTCATAAGTGAAACTAAACAGTTGGATTCATTTTATTTTCAGCTTAACCCTCATATCCTTGAGGGATACATTCCAGGACTTTGTGGTGGTACTCCGCACCGGGGATCATAGAGAACCCTCTATTATCCCTTGCTCTCCGCTGTCCATTTTTTGTCCTGCAGAGGGGAGAACAGCCAAAGGGAAGGCCACTTTGAGTCTCCTTGTGGGGTATAAATTACCACAATAATAATCAGCAATGGCCCACATGTGCAGCTTGTTCCCTTTGAGGCCAGAGGATAAAGAGCCTGTCTTGGGCCTCCATCCCTCCCTTTACTCTCCTGAGGCAGGCATTGCTAGGCTGCATATCCAAGAAATCCATAATATATTGCGAAAGTAGACCATAGCGCTATGACTGGGGAGTGTGACGGGGCCCCTGTTCTTTGAATGAAGCATTTGTGAGTGCATTTGCAAAATGGAGTAGTGGATTTTCGAACTCAAACCATTTGTTCTCATTGTTTCTGGCATCAAGGCACGGGTTTCAAAGGGAAGAAGTCTTTGGGGATGTGGGTCTGATGTAAATTGGTCTTTTTATCAGTGGTGCTTTCCCAGGTCCATTGGCCGCGGAGTCAAGAGAGTAGTCTGTCCTTTTGCTGCCCTTCTTTGAATGGCAGGGCCAGAAGGTCCCCTCCATCTTCCCAATTCCCTTTTTGTTTAACTGCAGTCCATTATTGGGGTGAAAAGAGGACAACGATGGGTTTCCTTAAGAACCAACCTATTGTTGTGAGTGATGATCCAGAATATTGGGTGCGGTTTCGTCTTGGATGGGCTGTTATGAACAATTAACATTGCATAATGGTTTGAGCATTGGGTTATGGCTCTGGATAAATTTATTTATTGTTTATTTAAAACTTTTATATCCTGATCTTCTCTACCTCCATAGAGGGACTCAGACTGGCTTACAGCAAGGATTCAGTGCTAGTAATACAGTCTAAAACATCGTACAACAGAAAGATTAAAATACATATAGAATAAAATTCATATAAGCCAAATTGCCAAGATAAAATCATGTCCAACTCAGTCCGCATATGTGGTCGATAATCATAGAATTCTATGAATCATAGAATCATGGAAGAGACCTCATGGGCCATCCAGTCCAACCCCCTGCCAAGAAGCAGGAATATTGCATTCAAATCACCTGACAAATGGCCATCCAGCCTCTGTTTCAAAGCTTCCAAAGAAGGAGCCTCCACCACACTCCGGGGCAGAGAGTTCCACTGCTGAACGGCTCTCACAGTCAGGAAGTTCTTCCTCATGTTCAGATGGAATCTCCTCTCTTGTAGTTTGAAGCCATTGTTCCGCGTCCTAGTCTCCAAGGAAGCAGAAAACAAGCTTGCTCCCTCCTCCCTGTGGCTTCCTCTCACATATTTACACTTTGGTCTGTAGCCAGTCTCATCCATTATACTGAGAAAGGGCTCAAATCTCCACCTGCCCTTGGAAACTCAGTGGGTCACATTCTCTCCACCCCATAAAGCCCCACACTGGGTTCACCATGATGTGGGATAGGCTAATGCTCCTCTGGTATTGATGCTGTGTGTCTCCATCTAAGGCCTCGGTCCTGTTAGTCAACTAGTCTGCAACTCCTGCCATGTTGAGTGAAAAGCACTAATGGACTCTCTCTGGGAGGGAACTGGGGTGCTGTAAAGGTAGTGGAGGTAGAGGCTTGGGCAGGAAGAAAAGCCAGCCTTTATGCAGAAAGCCCAGGGTCATTTGGGGACAAGTGACCCAACGGCTTGGATGGTGCCTTCCTTTGTGGCAGAAGGGGGGTTGGACTGGATGGCCCTTGGGGTTTCCCTTCCGACTGTAGGAGTCCATGCCATCCCTGATGGGAAGTGCGCTGGAGCACTTTCTTTCGAGGGAAGGACAACGACCCCAAGGCCTGACCCCCCAGGTGTCCCAGGAATCTAAGAACTTGCTCTGTGTGGTGGAAACAAAAGAGCCATGTGTTGAAATGCTCCCCTTTCCCCCCTTGTTGGAAGGCTGCCTTTCCTTCCTTCCAGGTGCCTCAACTGCTGCACTCCCTGGGGCCCTCCTTCTCTCCTTTCTCCCTTTTGAACTTTCTCTTTTTGCACCCTTTGCTTCTCTGCTGGGTCTGTGGTTTTCTGCCATTCGCATCACTTCTCCCGCTTTGCTTCTTTTATGACCAAGTGAGGCATTGCTTCTTTTTCCAAGCTGCTTTCTAGGCCACCTTATCTCCTGACTTAACTGGACCTTCTGTCTGCACTATGTGCTCTACTCACAGTTTGATCACAGATTCTCCTTATCCTTTCTGGGGGACACTGAGCAAGAGGACTCTTCTTGTTGCTTATTTATTTATTATTTATTGTGTTAGGGGCAACCAGACCATTGTATTACATTTCTAACAGAACAAAACAAACAAACAGATAAAAGAACACAAAGTTTGCAAACTTGGTAGTTGATTAAATGTCCTTTGAGCAGTATCTGGCCACTTGGAGTGGCTCTGGGGTTGCTGCAAGGAGGTCCTCCATTGTGCATTCTTGTTGCTGAACTAGCAGAAACAGCTGCTGGGACACAAAACCTGGGCCATGCCTGGTTCTCCCTGTCCGGCCATTGAGCCTATGGCCCTTGATGGAGGAACACAGGGTGCATCTGCACTATAGAAGTAATACATTGACACCACCTTAATCGTTATGCTTCAATGCTATGGAATATTTTATTTATGTATTTATTTATTGCACTTATATATCACTTTTTTCACCCGGGGAGGGGGGGGGGGACTCAAAGCAGTTCACAACATAATCAATTGCAAAATTCAATCTCTCTCTCTCTCTCTCTCTCTCTCTCCCTCCCTCTCTCTCTCACACACACACACATATATACACACACACATATATATATATAAACATTTATATTCCGCCCTTCTCACCCCGCAGGGAACTCAAGGCGGAGCACAGCATATATAGGGGCAAACATTCAGAGCCGGGACATAAAACCATAAATATAGACAAACATTAAAATCACTTAGATCTACATGAAAAGTGGCTTAAAAACCGTCTCGGGACATAAACATCACATATCAAATCAACAACAAATAGCAATAGATTAAAACCATTGAAACTATAAAACTATAGTGACTTACTATAGTTTACCCCTTTGTTTGATTCAGCCTCCTCTGCCAAACTACAACTCCCAGGATTCCATAGCATTGAGCCATGGCTGTTCAAGAGGTGTGAGACTGGATTAATTCTGCGGTATAGATGCCGCCTCGAGGCCTTCTGCCAGCCCACAAAGTAAAGCAGACTAAAAGCAAGGGCCCTCCCTCCAGTGCCCAGCTAAATATTGACTACAGATAGGGGTGTATGTGTGTGTGTATTTGCTAAGGACTGCAGTGAAATACCCAGTTGCTTGTGCAAATGAGCTTGTTTGTGTTCCTTCCATTTATCATCACTCCTGTGTGAACCTTCCAGGTGTGTAAGTTCCCCCGGCAGTGTTTGGGAATTTTTCTTCTATGTACCTCAAACTGTGGAAAAGAAGTTGCTCCAGAAATGCTACACGGGACTTCATATTACATGTGAATGCACATGTCTATGGAGGACCAGGCGGAATCATAGAATCATAGAATCAAAGAGTTGGAAGAGACCGCATGGGCCATCCAGTCCAACCCCATTCTGCCAAGAAGCAGGAATATTGCATTCAAAATACCCCTGACAAATGGCCATCCAGCCTCTGCTTAAAAGCCTCCAAAGAAGGAGCCTCCACCACACTCCGGGGCAGAGAGTTCCACTGCTGAACGGCTCTCACAGTCAGGAAGTTCTTCCTAATGTTCAGATGGAATCTCCTCTCTTGTAGTTTGAAGGGGATGCTTCCTAGGCCCACTGCCAGAAGGAAGGCTGGCAGGGTTTCCCTTGGGTCCATGTTTCCAAGGGCGGGGGGAAGGGTTCTTACCAAGGGATGGAGGCATTGAAATAGAGACTGGAAGGCTATCTGTCAGAAGGGCTTGAATGGTGTCTTCCTACCTGAGAGAAAGAAGGTATTTAGACAGGATGGCCCTTGGAGGTCCCTTCCAACTCTAGGATTCTGGTTCCACCTCCTCCTTGGTGGGCCCCACCTCACAATGCATTTCCTTGGCAACGAGGTCAACAGAACTGCCAGGTCAGTGGTGAGGAAGAGGCGCCTTTGACCATATCTCAGCCCAGTGGAGCCCAATTCCAGCAGCCCCTGAAAGACAGGAAGCACATGAGAGCATCAGGCAGATGGCAGAGCGCAGGATGCATCGCCTGGCCCCTTCCTTCTGCACCTACCTGGACCCTGGGCCCGAGTCCCCTCCTCCTCCTCCTCCGGCGGTATCTCGAGGGAGTGGGGCGGTGCTGGAGGCGTCGCTGCTGGACCCGCTGCTGCTTTGCAGAGAGGCACAGGAGACCCTCGAGGGCCATGTCCAACGGAAGCGGCTCCAGCTGCTCTGGGGGATCCCTCCAGTGGTCCGCTCCTCGCTGGGGGCCTTCTCAGTGGCAGCAGAGGTGACGGACCTGAGGGCCTTCCTGCCCTGTGAGGCGCTGAGGGGACCCCCAGGCCCCCACCGGCCCCTCTTCCCCGTGGAACGGCGCCAGGCCCTCGAGAGGCACCTGCGGGAGAAGCTCCTCCACCGCCGATGGGGGCCGCCCCGCCAGCTCCAGAGGGCCCTCCATCCAGAGACACACAGAGGAGGAGAAGAACGGGCCCCTGGTGAAGGAGGAGGAGGAGGTTCAAGCTCAGGGGAGGCCCCCCACCCAGCCCCACTGGCCCTGAGGCACCGGCGTCTGGCCTTTCCGGGGGGTGAGGGGCCCCAGGAAGAGGAGCTGGTAGAGGAAGAGGAGGCCTGCCTTCCGGGAGAGGACCAGTGCCGCTTCCTGGAGTTGCACCTGCGGGAGAAGCTCCTCCACCGCCAGTGGGGGGCCCCCAGGAGGGTCCGGGACTCCCTCGCCCAGGACCAGCAGGGGCAGGAGGGAGGGAGGGCCATCCCCAAAGGATGGAGGAAGAAAGAGGGAGGAGGGGTGGCATGCGCTGGACTCTCGGACGGACTGACAGACTGACTGGCTTCATGGGGGGGCCTGAGATCCTCCCCCCACTCCCCAAATACAGGTGCCGTTGCAGCCCCTCCTTTGCCACGTAAGGGCTCTTTTTCTCTGTAGCGTCGCAATTGGGGAGGGGGGTCCCCCTCGGGGCAGCCTCAAAGGCACGCTCCTCATAGGATCATGGACACCAAGTTAGAAGAGCAAGGGTCCTCCAGTCCAAACCCCTTTCTTTCTGCCAGACAGGAAGGCACCCACCAAGCCCTACCAACAGAGGCTCGTAGCCATCATTGATGGTCCTCTATGGCTGACTATGATTGTCTTCCAAGGGTAGAGTCTTGATGGTGGGTCCATAGGTGACTTTGGAGACCTATTCTGGATCTGCATGATCTTTCTTTTGCAGTGAAGACATTTCCAGATGGAAGGCACATCCTAACAAGGGTTCTCGTGAGGCGCCTTCCGTCATTCCATTTTCAGTTTTTGACCTAAGAGGAAAGGAACTGCTGAGGGAGATGGTGATCTTTGGCCATTCTGACAATGTGGCATTTGGTCCAGCAAAGTGGATGGAGGAAGATCGTGGCTTTAAGGCTGGTGGTCTTTGCTTCTTTCGGAATGCTGATGTTTGTCCACCTATCTTCTTCCCAAGGGATTTGCAGGATTTTTTGGAGGCAACACTGATGGAATTCTTCCAGAAGTCAAGAGTGACATCTGTAGATGGTCCATGTTTTGCAGGTGTACAACAGAGTTGGAAGGACAATAGTCTTATAAACTAGTATCTTGTTATTCCTATACGTCCCAATACTTGAATGCTCTTTGCTTTCATTTGAAAGAAATGCTGTACTTGCAGAGCTCAAATGGGTGTTGGATGTCAACTTTTGTAGAGAGGTGGCTGCTGAAGTAGTGGAAATGGTCAACATTTTGTACCGTTACACCATTAAACTGTATTTCTGGTATTGCAGGGAGATTGATCAGTGCCTTTTGCTGATTGAGCACTTTGGTTTTCTCGATATTCAGTGGGAGGCCAAGCTTTCCATATGCTTCTGCAAAGAAGGTCTTTGAAGTGGCTCATAGGTCTTTCTCAGAATGAGCACGGACTCCATTATCATCAGCATATTGGAAAAACTCCAATAACAGAAGCTGTTGTGATCTTGTTCTTGGCTTTCAGCCTGCTGGGCTAAAGAGCTTGCTATCTGTCCAATATGTGGTTTCCACACCACTGGGATGCTTCCCATCAACAAGGTGTAAAATCATTGCTATGAAGATGGAAAATAAGGTTGGAGCAATATTGCATCTCCGTTTGACACCTGATCCATTGTAAACAGGCCACAGCTGTCAAAGAGTGTTGCTGTCATGTCATCATGGAGGAGCTGTAGGATGTTCCCTAATTTATCAGGGTATCTGATTTTCAAGAGGATAGTCCAGAGAACATTACGATTCATGGCGTCAAAGGCCTTTGCAAGTTTGATGAATGCCAGGTACAGAGGATGTCATGCAGGGAAGATCATATCTTCCTCTGGTGGGGTGGAAGCCTTTCTGGGATTCAGGGGAAATAATAATAATAACAACAACAATAATAACAATAAACATCGACAAAATCATGATCTGTCCACTGCAAAAGGCCACCTTACTTGGATCTGCGCGCATCATCCAAAAATACATCACACAGTCCTAGAAGCTTGGGAAGTGTTCGACTTGTGATTTTGTGATACGAAATCCAGCATATAGATCTCGTTTGGTGTGACATATTTTGCTTTTGTGTCAATAATAATAATAATAATAATAATAATAATAATAACTTTATTTATAACCCGCCACCATCTCCCCAAGGGGACTCGGGACAGCTGACGTGAGGCTAAGCCCAACAATTGCAACAAATCAAAATAAAATACATACAGCAAATGTAAACAAAACAAATAAATACAAAATCAAACACTGAAATGAAATAAAATAATAAAAATGTGCACAGCGGGCTGGGCCAAGTTACAAGATAGAATTAAAAATATAAAAACTCTGGGTGAGATGGATAAATAGGGTCGTGTGCCAGGTGGGAGATTTCAGATGGGACAAGCAATGTGATGAATTTCACTAAAGGATGAGACAGTGTCTTCTGAAATAGGTAGAAGGCGGTTTGCAAAGATTCTTGCGAGGATTTTCTCAGCCAAGCTTCAAAGGGAGTTGCCTCGATAGTTTCCACACTCGGTTCTTTCTGAAAAGAGTGATGATTAATGGCATCCTTGAAGTCTGCTGGGATCTTCTTGGTCGCCCACACTCTTTCAGTGAGCTTGTGGAGTTGTGTCAGCTCAGGTTCACCCTCTTTAAAGGTTTCAACAGGGATACCATCAGGTCTGCTGGCTTTGTTATTTTTTTTGTTGGTGGATGGCTTTGCTGACTTCCTCTCAACTAGGCAGTGCTGCAATCTCATCCCTGGTTTGTTGTTGTGGGATTTGTGAGAGATCCTCTTTACCCACACTGGAGCTGTGGTTAAAGAGGCTGTAGTAGTAGAATCATAGAATCAAAGAGTTGGAAGAAACCTCATGGGCCATCCAGTCCACCCCCTGCCAAGAAGCAGGAATACTGCATTCAAATCACCCCTGACAGATAGTGCTCTTTCCAATGCAGTTCACCTGTTCTTTTGTCCTACGGCAGCTTGGTTCCATCATGTGTGCCATGATTTATTGGGCTGAGGAGGGTCCAACTGCACTTCAAGTGGGGAGGGGGCACCTGGGGGGTATGAGAGGAAACCTCCCCTCCTGCTGAAGTTTTTCTCTCTCTACCTGTAGATGTTTTTCCTCAGCAAAGTACAAAGGGCAAAGAAACAAGAATATTTTTGGGGGGAGGGGGCTTATGACTTCCTTGCCCCTCCGTGACCCCCTCCCCCTCCTCTCAGACCCTTTGAGAGGAGCAGACCACCCCCTCCACAAGGGAGAGAGAGGCAGAGGGCAGCCCCACAGGCTTAGATGACAGTTAGTGGGAAAGGTGTGTTTAAACGCATCTCCGCCTATGAACCCACGAGGGCTCTAAGATCTTCTGGGGAGGCCCTGTCCTCGATCCCGCCTGCAACTCAGGCACGATTGGCGGGGACGAGAGACAGGGCCTTCTCAGTAGTGGCCCCTCGGCTGTGGAACACCCTACCCACAGACATCAGATTAGCTCCCTCATTAATGGCATTTCGGAAGAAAGTAAAAACCTGGTTATTCGAACAGGCGTTTGAATAGGCAGTGCAATGAATTACAACGGAAATCGGTACAACGGATGACGAGCTTGGATTATGATTTTAGTTATGAGACGCCAGTGAGTTGTTTATTGATGTTTATTGATGGTCATTGATGTTAATTGCTTACTGTATTATTGTGTTAATTGTCTTTTAAATGGCTGTACGATGTTTGTATTGAATTTTTTGCTGCTACTTGTTGTTAACCGCTCTGAGTCGCCTAATTGGCTGAGAAGAGTGGTATACAAATAAAGTAAGTAAATAAATAAATAAATAAACACTGGCTTAAAGCTAACCTTCAAAAATGTGGGATACTAGGAAGCCCAGGCCCTCCAGCATTGGAACTGGAGGTCAGCTGTGACCAGCAATGGTGCCATGGATTTTGAAGAGGTGCAAATAGAGGGTGAAAGGGAGAATGTACCGAGAGGAAGAAGGCGTACCAAATTACCCCCAGTCAGGACCGTCTTCCATCTGGAAATCTATGTCTTTGTTTTGAAAGAAAAACCCTGCAGATCCAGAATCACCGCCCAGACTGTATCCCTGGAAGACCATCAGACTCAGTCACAAGGGATTGCCCATGCTTACATGAGAATGCACGTGCAGGTAGAGGACTGGGCATGATTTATTGTGCTTTCGGGACATTTCCATGGATGTGTGCCTCTGCATACAGAGATTTGCAGGATATGGACCTTGGCAGCAGCCTGCTTAAGTCTGCTGATCACCATAATATCTTGGATGCAGCCTATGGTCCTTCCTGCACAGCCAGGGCTTGATCCCAGATATTTTGGAAGCCCCACAGAATAAAGCTCCCTTTCCCCACCTTGCTTCACACATGGAAGAAAGTGGGAAGGCACATTTAACCGGCAAGAGAGACCAGGCTTTGGGGGATGTTGTCTCATTGCAGAGAAGAGTGTGGGAAAGACCCAGGTGAGAGACAACCAGGAAAGCTTTCATCGCCAGAGACAACCATTCCCTCCCGAACCAGGAGGATCACTTAGCATTTCAGAGCATAGCGATGCATTACAGCTCTTACGCGATTCCCCTGCTATTAATACGAAAGCATTAAAGTTGTGGAATTGCTTCTCTTCTAAAAGCATTATTCTCCAGGGGAGACACTGAACTGTGTCATCACATTTCCAACTTAAACTGCTCTCTGTCTCACTGCCTGTTTCCCATCGCTAACCCCCGTGGTGCATTATTCATTGGGCTCCAACCTGCCACCATTGTGGCACAACCAGGTTGATTCTCTGTGCATGGCACGGTGAGGCTTGGCAGTCTCGGCTCTTCACCGTAAGGCACACATCCTGACCTCTGCACCTTTCCCCCTTTTAACTTCCTCCCAGGAGCCACTTCTCTTGCCCATTTTTCCCCAAAGAAGCTGCTAGAAAGAAGGAACAAGCAAGACCATTGTGGCAACAAGGTGCATTCCATAGGTTCACATTTACTGCCTGCGGTGCATGGCATGTCCTTGGTGTCTTGTGGTGATAGGCAGGGACAGGTATAGTTTGTCAGCTCTGTCCAGTCATGGCAGACTCTGCTTTATTTTTGCACCTACAGTATCTCTTATTCCAGACACTTTGGATCATAAGTGTTCCATGTTGGAATGTTTTCATATTTTGGAATATTGCATAGATGTATTGTGGAGATACCTTGGGAGAGGGGACCCAGGTCTAAACACAACATTCATTTATGTTTCACTAGCCATCCCCTGCACACGTTGCTGTGGCCCACTCTGGTGGTCATGGGGGTTCTGTGTGGGAGGTTTGGCCCAATTCTATCATTGGTGGGGTCCGGAATGCTCTGTGATTGTAGGTGAACTATAAATCCCGGCAACTATAACTCCCAAATGTCAAGATTCACCCTGGTCATTCCACAGATATATAAACCCATTGTCCTAATTCCAACAGACCTCACTACCTCTGAGGATGCTTGCCATAGATGCAGGCGAAACGTCAGGAGAAATGCCTCTAGAACATGGCCATATAGCCCGAAAAAACCCACAAGAACCTAGTGTCAAGATTCTATTTCCCCCAAACTCCACCAGTGTTCACATGTGGGCATATTGAGTATTCGTGCAGAGTTTGGTCCAGATCCATCATTGTTTGAGTCCACAGTGATCTCTGGATGTAGGTGGACTACAACTCCAAAACAAAAAGACACTGCCCACCAAACCCTTTCAGTATTTTCTCTTGGTCATGGAGTTCTGTGTGCCAAATTTGGTTCAATTCCAGTGTTGGTGGGGTACAGAATGGTCTTTGATTGTAGGTGAACCATAAATCCCAGCAACTACAACTCTCAAATGATAAAATCATTTATTTTTTTTGAGTGAAGGACATACATTGGGTTGTTAGGTGTCTTGTGTCCAAATTTGGTGGCAATTCGTCCAGTGGTTTTTGAGTTCTGTTAATCCCGCAAATGAACATTAAATTTTTATTTATATAGATAAGCAGTACACCTAGCCCAAAGGTACATTTATAGACAATATTTTAAATAACGTTGTGCATGAAAACTGGTTTATAAACACAGAAGCACCAGAGAGCAAAGGTGTCACTGCCTCCGTCACTTCCATTTTGGAATCTTTGACGTTTTTGGAATTCCAGATAAGGCATGATTGACCTTCACCTGCCATTTAGTTTATACCTGCCACATAGACATGCAGATGTGTTTGTCCACGGAGAAGAACATCCCATACACCTGAGGAAATCCGCTAAAGCCTTCAGCCAAAGGCTTTCTAAAGTAAGTGCCTGGGGGACCCATGCTCTGCAGGAGCAGCAAAAGGCCTCAAGCAAAGCGACTAAGGAGAGAGAGGGACGTTGCCATGGGACTTGCAGTGCCATTCCAGCAGGATGTGGATGATGGAAAGTGGAATCCAGGCGTTTATGCCTGGTGCTTCACAACCACAGTTTAACTGGAGTCTGTTTGTTATGGGGGATATTGACGGGGAGGCAGCTCCCACTCGAAATGTTCTCTTTTTCTTTTGGAGACCTCCCCGTAGTGTCTCTTGTTGCCTTCCCTTAGCAACAAGACACACAGGCATCGTTTTCTCCTTGCTTAAGCAAATAATTCAAGTACTCTGTTTATAGGATTTAGGGATCCCCTCCACAGAAAAGCCTGCAACTTCTCCTGTTTCTCGGTCCAGCCAGAATTCCCAGACCCACAAATCAACAAGAGAGTAGCTCCTGGTGCAGTGCCCTTGCTGGCCCTGAGGTTGGCCCTTCTCACCTTTGCACCGGTGGACCATCCCTGGTGTCCTGTGTGATTTTGCAAGAAAGCATTCTTGGCTTTTTGGCGCCTTTATTTATTTATTTATTTAGAGGATTTCT
Source organism: Anolis sagrei ordinatus (assembly GCF_025583915.1). Taxonomy (NCBI): domain Eukaryota; kingdom Metazoa; phylum Chordata; class Lepidosauria; order Squamata; family Anolidae; genus Anolis; species Anolis sagrei. The sequence continues at coordinate 353,946,181 of NW_026844366.1, read as the reverse complement.
ATACTGGCCTTCTCAACCTCGACAAGGGACTCAGGTCGGTTTACAGTACATATCAAATACAATCAGATAAAACAGCAAATACAACTCATTACATATTAAAATAGTACAACTCAGTACAATAAAAACCTCATCATTACATCATTACAGTTTCCTACGCCAAATCGTCAATCCAGTCATGGTCATAATCATATTCATAGTCGCAGTTCATCATAATTCATCACAGGGAAGGTTCCAGATTCAGTCTTTGAATGCCGCATTCCAGAGCCATGTTTTTAACGATTTCCTGAACGTCAGGAGGGAGGGGCGCCATGCAAGTAGATGGGTGGTGGGCTCCCCAGAGACAGGGACAGTGTGTACTGTATGTATGTTTGGGGATCTGGGTATCAGGTCTCCTCTGTTTCTCTTCAGCCTCACATCTCATACACTGCAAAAGTAGCAGATGAATGAGATGCAAGTTTTGAGAGAGCCATGACAAAGTAGCAGGGGATGTGGATATCCAAGATACCTTGTTATGTATATGAAAATATTCTAGAAATCCCAAGCATTTTGGATAAGGGGTACAGTTCCTGCATCAGACATTTGTCCAGAATCAGCTGGACCTGAGGATGGACCAGGAGAAACTCCATGGAAGATAAATCTGCCTCATACCAACAACTGTAGCAAGAACATCTAAGGCGTAAGATGACCAGTAGAACTTACGCCTTATTTCTGTAAATCATCATTTATGCCAGTGGCTGATTTCATCATAGAATCATGGAATTACTCGTGCCTTTGTTTTCTGGCAGCATCTTGGGAGAAAGGAGTGGTCATACTTTTCATGTAAGCCTCTTTGAGTCGCCTTCGGGAGAGATAAAGCTAGATATAAATAAACATTAACCATCTATATAAATGTAATGTTCGTTTGTGGGATTAACATAACTCAACAACCACTGGGTGAATTGACACAAAATTTGGACACTACACCCCTAACAGACCAACGAGTGACCATTACTCATAAACCCCTCCCAAAAAACAGCGGAAAGGACTTAAATACCTAAAAAATATAAATGACAATACAGCGCATGTGTGGAAACAACAGCTCCCAGCATCCCCTAGACCAGGCCATTTTGGGGAGGAGGATGCTCCAAATGCACTGCTTCCAAGATGCAAGCTTGCTTCTCCTTGGATTTCTTTGAGAGTATCCTAATCATATTTCCAATTTCCTATTCCTGGACTGCAACTCCCAGCAATCCTCCTGATAGATAAGATAGATAGAGAGAGATCAGTCTATAAATAAAGATGATGATGATGATGATGATGATGATTATCATCATCATCATCATCATCATCATCATCAGGAGGACTGCTGGGAGTTGCAGTCCAAGAATAGGTAGAGAAGGAAGAAAGAGAAAGAAAAAGGAAGGAAGGAAGGAGAGAAGGAACGAAAAAGGAAGGAGAGAAGGAACGAAAAAGGAAGGAAGGAAGGAAGGAAGGAAGGAAGGAAGGAAGGAAGGAAGGAAGGAAGGAAGGAAGGAAAGAGGGAGGGAAGGAAGGAAGGAAGGAAGGAAGGAAGGAAGGAAGGAAGGAAGGAAGGAAGGAAGGAAGGAAGGAGAGAAAGAGGGAGGGAAGATTGACCACAGTAATACATGACTGGTACAGCTAATAATAATAATAATAATAATAATAATAATAATAATAATAATAATAATAATATGATTGTAGAAAAGAAAAAAGTCTGGATTATTGATGTTGCCATTCCAGGTGACAAACAACAGGAAAAACTCAGCCGCTATCAAGACCTCAAAATCGAACTACAAAGGCTCTGGCATCAACCAGTACAGGTGGTCCCAGTGGTCATCGCCACACTGGGTGCCATGCCAAAAAATCTCAGCTGGCATTTGGAAACAATAAACATGGACAAAATCACGATCTGTCAACTGCAAAAGGCCACCTGACTTGGGTCTGCATCTTTGCTGTGACATACTCTGGTTTTGTGCCAGTAAAATAATCATCATCATCATCATCATCATCATCATCATCATCATCATCTATATAAATAAAAATGTAATGTTCGTTTGTGGGATTAACAGAACTCAAAAACCACTGGGGGAATTGACACCAAATTTGGACACAAGACACCTCTCAGGACAATATATGTCCATCACTCATAAAAACACTGAAAAACACAGCGGAAGGGACTTAAAAAGCCCCCAAAACCTAAATGACGAAAAGCTAAATGACAATACAGAAAAAAGGAAGAAAGAGGGAAGAGGAGAAAAAAAGAAAGAAAGAAAGAAAGAAAAGAAAAGAAAGAGGGAAAGAAGGAAGGAAAAAGGTAGAGAAGGATGAAAGGAGAGAAAGGCAAGAAAAAGGGGGAAGGAAGGAGAGAAGGAAAGGAAAAAGGGAAAGAAGGAAGGAAAGAGAGAGTAAAGGAAGGGGGAAGATGTAGAGAAAGAGGGAGGGAAGGAAAGAAGGAAAGAGAGACAGCAGAAGAGAAAGAAAAGGGGGGAAAGAAGGAAAGAGAGAAGGAAAGAAGAAGAGAAGGAAAGATGGGAAGGAAGGAGGGAGAGAAGGAGAGAAAGAGGGAAGGTTGGCCACAGCAACGCGTAGCGGGTACAGATAATAATAATAATAATAATAATAATAATAACAACAACAACAACAACAACAACAACAACAACAGCAACGATGATGATATCTTCCTCTGGCTTCCCACTGAGCATATTGAGTGGCACGTTTCCCTGCCCTGCCTGTAGTGATGCTTCCTCCTGGTTTGCTCATCCCCAGGTGAAGAGGTTTCTGGAAGTCTTGCGCTCCCTCCCCTACCCTCCAAGGTCTACCTGTTTTTGTGCTGCTGCCACTTGTTTGTGATGCGCCCACTGCCTGCTCCAGTTTTCAGGGCAGGTATAGGAATGGATCTGTGGTGTGAGCTCACTGATGGCTCCTCAGAGAACAGAATGACCAGTGAGCAAGATGCCTCTCATTGGTGGTTATCTAAATGGAGTGTTTCTCCTTGCAGGTGGGCATCTGGTAAAGCAAGCAAGGATGGGATGTGTTCCTGGGCACCGTGTGCTTCAGATGTACCTTTTGTCAACTGGGAACCTTGCAAACTCCAGTGGCGCCATTTTCTCCCTTCCCAGCCGCATTTTTACGTGCTGACCACTTCTATGCTTCTCTCCGCAGGGACACGGCAGGACAGGAGCGGTTCCACACCATCACCACCTCCTACTACCGAGGAGCCATGGGCATCATGCTCGTGTATGACATCACCAACGCCAAAAGCTTTGAAAACATCAGCAAGTGGCTCAGAAACATAGACGAGGTGAGCGGCAAGTGGTGCAAGGCGGGGGAGGTCGTTGGAGGGCAGGGAATGGCCAGTCGGGGGGGGGGGGTGCAGTGAGGGTTTGACCCCACTGAAATCACCAGGTGACCCCTCTGGGGGTCACGACCCCCAGGTTGAGAACCGCTGATCTAAAACAACATTTCTTTCTCTGGGAAACAGAAATGCTGTCTCTTCATCAGAATCAACACTGTCTGCCTCAATAACAGGGTCATGTTCAGAAATCTGTAACCCATCCTCCTCCTCATCCTGAGGAAACTCAGGCTCAGAAAGCTCAGGCGCAAAGTGAGCCACAGCACAGACAGAGAGACAGGCTTGGCTCCCTCTTTGAAGCCATTCATGTCAGGAGCTGCTTGAGGTCACATTAGTCATCCCAAAGTCCTGAGCCTGAGGTCACGTTAGTCATTCCAAAGGACGACATGATTGCATCTAACATCCTGCAACATGTAGCGGTTCTGTGGCCCTTGGCACCACTTCCTGAGGTGACGCAGCACTCGGTTGCCTACAAGCAATTACAAGAACAATGTGAGGAGGAGGCACAGAGGTGTGTATGAAGACTTGGTTAAATGGACGAACCCAGAGGGTGATTCTCCCCAAGGCTTCCTCTTCATCCTGGAGAGAAGTGATGAGCAGAGTGCCATCAGCAGGGTTCCCTCCTGGGCTTGGTCCTGTTCAGGATCTTTATTAATGACTTAGGTGAAGGGCGAGAAGGCAGGATCATCAAGTTTGCAGACGACACCAAATTGGGAGGGAGAGCCAAGACTCCAGAGGACAGGAGCAGGAATTAAAGGGATCTTCTCAGATGAGAGAGATGAATGGCCAAAACTAACAAAATGAAGTTCAACAGTGACAAATGCAAGAGACTCCACTTAGGGAGAAAAAAAGGAAATGCAAAGAGACAGAATGGGGGACAATGCCTGGCTCAAGAGCAGTACGTGTGAAAAAGATCTTGGAGTCCTCGTGGACAACAAGTTAAAGATGAACCAACAATGTGATGTGGCGGCAAAAAAGCCAATGGGATTTTGGCCTGCATCAAGAGGAGCCTAGTGTCCAGATCTAGGGAAGTCATGCTCCCCATGCTCTATTCCGCTTTGGTTAGACCACTTTACCTGGAATATTGTGTCCAATTCAAGAGAGATATTGACTCTAAGCTGGAATGTGTCCAGAGGTGGGTGACTAAAATGATCAAGGGTCTGGAGGACAAGCCCTATGAGGAGCGGCTTAAGGAGCTGGGCATGTTTAGCCTGAAGAAGAGAAGGCTGAGAGGAGATATGATAGCCATGTATAAATATGTGAGAGGAAGCCACAGGGAGGAGGAGGGAGCAAGCTTGTTTTCTGCTTCCCTGGAGACTAGGACGCAATGGAACAATGGCTTCAAACTACAAGAGAGGAGATTCCATCTGAACATGAGGAAGAACTTCCTGACTGTGAGAGCCGTTCAACAGAGGAACTCACTGTCCTGGAGGGTGGAGGCTCTTTCTTTGGAGGCTTTGAAACAGAGGCTGGGTGGCCATCTGTCAGAGGTGCTTTGAATGCAATATTCCTGCTTCTTGGCAGAATGGGGTTGGACTGGATGGCCCATGAGGTCTCTTCCAAATCTAGGATTCTATGACCCCAGAGTAATGAAGCAGAAGACATTACCCCACATAGGGACTGCAAAGTCCTCCCTATGAATATGATACTAGTTCGCTGGCCCAGGAAGTCCGCTCACATGCTGACCATTAAGTATTGGCTCTCTCCTCCTTTTGGAGCGGATTTTGCAATCCTGGGAGTGGGATTCCTACTGTTACCTAGCAATGTTGGGGGGAGTATTTATTTATTTATGTTCTTTGTTTATATTTATGCCCCCCCCCTTTCTCCCCGAGTGTTGGCATTTAGCCCCAAGAGTCATCTCTGAGACAAACACCCCCAGCCGCTCCACAGAGATTCATATTTTTTTCAGACTGATTATGTTGCTCATTTCATATTTGTATATCTTGGCTACGCTTCCACAGCAGCCACATCCTGCTCTTCTGTTGTTTACGCAGCACTCAGAATAGGAATACAAATGTCTCCCCTGTACAGTACTATAGAACAGGCATGGATCAACTTCGACCTGCCCTCCAGGTGTTTTGGACTGCAACTCCCACCATTCCTAACAGCCTCAGGCCCTTTCCTTTTCCCCCTCAGCCGCTTAAGCGGCTGAGGGGGACCATGCCTTCTATAGAGGCTGTTAGGAATGGTGGGAGTTGCAGTCCAAAACACCTGGAGCGCAGGTCAAAGTTGCCCCATGCCTTCTATAGAGGCTGTTAGGAATGGTGGGAGTTGCAGTCCAAAACACCTGGAGCGCAGGTCAAAGTTGTCCCATGCCTTCTATAGAGGCTGTTAGGAATGGTGGGAGTTGCAGTCCAAAACACCTGGAGCGCAGGTCAAAGTTGTCCCATGCCTTCTATAGAATGGGGACTTTGATTCTATAGAATCAAAGTCCCCATTGGCACCAATACCAGTGGGGCGGCTCTGGGAGGGTCCATAGGCACCCTTCTTCCTTCTGCAGGTAGCACACCTCTGGGAGTGGAGCATTGATGGGCAGAGACCTCGCCCCACCATAGTAGATCATTTACCTGGAACTGGTTTTGCCAGGTGAGCGGAAGTCCTTGCAGATGTGTTTTGGTGGCTGAGCCAGTGTTAAGAGTCAATACCGGGCTGATATGATATGGAAGAGCCATTTGACCCAAGGCAGTTTGGCCGTTGTGATGTTCTAAGGAAGGTGAGGCACCCATGACTTCCTCCCTCCCTTATTTCAGCCAGAGAACATGTGTTCAGCGTGAGAGGCGTTGGAGCCCTGGGGTGACTCACTTGTGCTGAGACAGCGGAAAATGCTCAGGCGTGGAGAGTTTGGCAGCGGTGTCTTCGGGCCATGCAGACCAGAAGCAGGAAGCCCTTGCCTCTGGGCCTGACCTTCCTTGTTTCAAAATCTCCCTCTTCTTAAATGCTTTGTTGTATTTATTTATCGTGTCAGGCAACCGAACAGTTTTGATTGTGAAGGCACACTGCAACAGCCACAATGCTGTATTCATACCCTGTCCTCCTATCAGTGTTGACAGACACCTAAAACCTGTCCCGTGTCTCCCTCTGCAGCATGCCAACGAAGACGTGGAGAGGATGCTTCTAGGAAACAAGTGCGACATGGATGACAAGAGGGTGGTGCCCAAAGCGAAAGGCGAGCAGGTGAGCGGTCGTTCCAAGTCTCCTTGACGGGATGTAAATAAACATGATGATGAGGATAATGATGTTGTTGTTGTTTTTGGTTGGGACATCGGGGTGTTTATTGTGTCAGGAGCAACTTGAGAAACTGCAAGTCGCTTCTGGTGTGAGAAAACAGTCCGCCTGCAAGGACATTACCCAGGGACACTCAGATGCTTTAATACTGACTTAGAATGGACTGTGCTCCCTCATTTCTCTCCAGAAAATCCTATCCTAGTTATATTTTACCTTGTTCACGTCAGCATATTTTCAATTTTAATCTATTACATTTGGTCTGGCCATTTTTAAAATCGTTTATGTCACTGTTGTTTGTTTTTTGTTTATGTGATTTATATGATTTGTATTTTATTGATTGTTTATTGATGTTTTGTTTGATGTACTTTGGACTTGGCCTCATGTAAGCTGCACCGAGTCCCTTGGGGAGATGGTAGCTGGGTACAAATAAAGTTTATTAAAGTTTATTTATTATTAATATGTTTTACCTTCCTGTGGGAGGCTTCTCTCATGTCCCCGCATAAGAAGCTGAAGCTGACAGACAGGAGCTCACCCCATTCCCTGGATTTGAATTGCTGACCTTTCAGTTAGCAGTCCTGCCGGCACAAAGGTTTAACCCATTGCACCACCAGATGCAACTTTATAATTGCGTCTGGATATCTATATAAATAAAAATGTAATGTTTGTTTGTGGGATTAACATAACTTTAAAACCACTGGGCGAATGGACACCAAATTTGGACACAGTACACCTATCAGTCCAAGGAGTGACCGTCACTCATGAAAACACTGAAAAAAACAGCAGTAGAAACTTAAAAAGCCAAAATACCCCAAAAATACATTACAACGCATGTGCAAAACCACACACACATGTGCAAACATGAATATACACATATATACACACAAAAAAGCACATAGAATCGTAGAATCAAAGAGTTAGAAGAGACCTCCTGGGCCATCCAGTCCAACCCCATTCTGCCAAGAAGCAGCCTCTGTTTAAAAGCCTCCAAAGCCTCTGTTTAAAAGCCTCTGTTTAAAAGCCTCCATCCAGCCTCTGTTTAAAAGCTTCCAAAGAAGGAGCCTCCACCACACTCCGGGGCAGAGAGTTCCACTGCTGAACGGCTCTCACAGTCAGGAAGTTCTTCCTCATGTTCAGATGGAGTCTCCTTTCTTGTAGTTTGAAGCCATTGTTTTGCGTCCTAGTCTCACAGACTTGGCCGGAGCAAGGCGTGGCAGGGGATGGCTAGTATTATAATAGAAACATAATAATAAACATAATAATGATAATGATGATTGTGATGTTGGCTAGGACTTCTGGGTGTTGAAGCCTCAAATACATGGAGGACCAAAGGTTGGGCTCTCCATCAATTCCTTTAGGTTTCTCCCTGTTGTATTGGGCTGGCTAGTTTGTGCTGTGAGTTTTCAAGACCAACCTGGTGGGTGTGCCTCTTGTCTTCTCTTCAAGCCTCACACCAGGCCTCCCCCTGGGATGGGAAGCCCACCCCGGTCTCTGAAAGCACAGCCCTCGCTTAGCAAAGGAGTGAGTCTTTGTGTCTGGTGGCTTTGCCCAGGCACAGGAGGACCTCTGCTTCTGCTGGGTATTTGGACTTGACCTTTGTGGCTTGTGTTTCACCTCTGTGGGTGTTGAAATGGTTTCAAGCTTGATCTGAATTGATGCAAAAAAAAATTTGCAAAAATAATGGCATCTCCATGCACCATTTATTAGCTGCCTTGTCGCCTTGGTTCTATAACTGGGACGGGAGGAGCAGTTTGTTATTATTATTTACAGCATTTATATACCGCTTTTCTCACCCTGAGGGGGATTTTGTTGCAACCAGAGTCCACAAATATGAGTCGACGAATGCCTGGCAGTTTCGTGAAGCGTGTCCCGGTCTCACCCCCGTTCCTCTCTCCTTTTGGCCTAGATCGCAAGGGAGCACGGAATTAGGTTTTTCGAAACTAGCGCAAAAGCAAATATAAACATTGAGAAGGCATTCCTCACGTTAGCAGAAGACATTCTCCGAAAGGTAAGTGGAGTATTGTGTGCCAGGAAGGGAGTGGGGAGCTGCTGAGGGGCTTAGTTTGGGGCCCCATTGCGCCATGCGGCCAGGTATAGGCCTGTGGAAGTGACGTGGCACCAATTCATTTCTAGCTGTAATCAAGGCTTTGCTGGAAGTGGGGACACTTTCAGGCAGTTGAGGGTGGCTTGGCTTGGAGCAGAAAACTGCTGAATTTTAAGAAGATAATATTGTATTGTCAAAGGGTTTCATGGCCGGAATCACTAGGTTGTTGTAGGTTTTTCAGGCTATATGACCATGTTCTAGAAGCATTCTCCCCTGACGTTTCGCCTGCATCTGTGGCAAGCGTCCTCAGAGGTTGTGAGGTCCTCACAACCTCTGAGGATGCCTGTCATAGATACAAGCAAAAGTCAGGAGATAATGCTTCTAGAACATGGCCATCCATATACCCCGAAAAACCTACAACCCCAATAATATTGCACATGGGAAGAAAGCCTCCGTGGGCCTAGCAGGGAGCTTCATGACCAACTTTCGGCCCATTGCCTCTCACCACAGGAACCAGAATGTGAAGCAGTAGAGCCACTTAATGGCAGGTTGTTCCTGACCCATGATAGCCCTAAGGCCCTGCCACAGGTTTCCTTGCTAACATTCATTTGGAGGGGCCTTGCCACCATGGCTTTCCATGGAAGAGTGTGGCTTGGCAGGGCCTCCCTTTGAGTTTTCATGGCCAAGCGGAGATTCCAGCCCTGGGCCCTAGTCCCACTGTCAAACCACTGCAGCACAGTGACTCAGCATTCAATGGCGTGATGTGGTGAGTGCAGTGCTGTGCTCCTGTGCCTTCTGATGGGGCTCCGGAGGGCCGCTGTTGTTGGAAGGGAGGAAGCACCAACACGTGTACATACTGTATATACTCATCTACAAACACACCACAGAATGAATGCGGTTTGGTCCCACTTCAACTGCTGGGGCTCAGTGCTATGGGAGCCTGGGAATTGTACTTCTACAAGGCCTTTGACCATCTCTGCCCCACCAAACTACGTCGGGATTTAAGACAGAATGAAACACCTATCTCTTTCAGCAGGCCTGCCCAGTCAATAATAATAATAATAATAATAATAATAATAATAATAATAATAATAATGTCTTACCCACCTTTTGTTGTTATTATTATTGTTATAATTGCTATTAATATAATAATAATAAACTATTATTATTACTAATATTTATTATACTACTTAATATACTATTTATTATTATTATTTATTACCTGTTGCTCCACATAGTATTATTATTATTTTATTTTTTACCCACTTCTCCATTATTATTATTAATAATAATATAATATAATATTTATTATTATTATATTTCTTACCTGCTATTCCTTATGGTATTATTATTATTATATTACCCACTTCTTCATTATTATTATTAATAATAATATTTATTATACTATTTAATATACCATTTTATTATTATTATTTCTTACCTGCTGCTCCTCTATATTTCTTACCCACTTCTCCATTATTACTATTATTATTAATATTATATTTATTATTATTGTATTTCTTACCTGCTGCTCCTCATGGTATTATTATTACTGTATTTCATACCCACTTCTTCATTATTATTATTATATAATATTTATTATACTATTCAATATACCATTTATTATTATTATTATTATTTCTTACCTGCTGCTCCTCATAGTATTATTATTATTATATTTCTTACCTGCTGCTCCTCATGGTATTATTATTATTGTATTTCTTACCTACTTTTTCATTATTATTATTAATAATAATAACATTATAATATTTATTATACTATTTAATATACAATTTATTATTATTATTATTATTATTATTATTACTATATTTCTTACCAACTTCTCCATTATTATTAATATAATATTTATTATTATTATATTTCTTACCTGCTGCTCCTCATGGTATTATTTGTATTGTATTTCTTACCCATTTCTTCATTCATATTACTATTATTAATAATATAATATTTATTATTAATAATAATATTTTATTTCTTACCCATCTCTCCTTTATTATTAATAATAATATAATATTTATTATTAATATTATTAATATTATTATACTTCTTACCTGCTGCTCCTCATGGTATTATTATTTTATTTCGTATCCACCTCTCCTTTATTTCTTACCCACCTTTTTAAAATATGTCCTTTTAAAAGCAGGACATATTGAACATGGCACTCATAGATACACTTCAAGATGTATTATTAACTATTAATATAATATTTATTATATTTATTATTATATTTATTTCCCGCCTCTCCTCGCGACTCGAGGCGGGTGCATCACAGCACAGTCAAAACACACAAGCATTACAAAAATTCTATAAACACATGTATTAAAATATAGTTCTATAAAAAGATACATATCAAAACATATTTCTATAATTATAGATTTTGCAATTACATTTTATTAGTCTTGGTGTTCTGATTCTTAATATATGCATTATCTATGTATTTTTACTGTGTTGTGCCCTGCCTCGAGCTGCAAAGACTTAATTGTTATTATTATGATTATATTCCTTCTCCTCCTCCCAGGATGACATGGCATGGAGCCATAGCTGATCAAATGGCGTTGGGTTGCCTTCTATAGTATAGATCAGGTCTGGGTCAACTTTGGCCCTTCTTCCAGGTGTTTTGGACTCCAACTCTGGCAATTCCTAACAGCCTCAGGCCCCTTCCTTTTCCCCCTCAGCCGCTTAAGCGGCTGAGGGGGAAAAGGAAGGGTCCTGAGGCTGTTAGGAATTGCCAGAGTTGGAGTCCAAAACACAGGGAAGGAGGGCCAAAGTTGGCCCATGCCAACTCCTTCCATCTGGAAGGAGGGCCAAAGTTGGCCCAGGCCTGGACTAGAAGAGGCTGGAGATGCCCTTTGGTGAGCAGCTGAGGCAGGGTTTGGGGGGCTTTCCTTGACCTCTGCTTGTCCTCCTCTCTCCCGCTTGCAGACCCCGGTAAAAGAGCCCAACAGCGAGAACGTGGACATCAGCAGTGGGGGCGGCGTGACCGGCTGGAAGAGCAAGTGCTGCTGAGGGGCCCCCTCCTCCTCTTCCTCCTCCTCTTCCTCCTCCCTGGCCAAGCGCCCTCCTCCTCCTCCTCCCCTCCTCTGCTCCTCGCTGCGGAATAAACCACTTTGCCCATTTTTAACCTTAAATATATATATATTTTTCGGTTGTTGTTCCTCATCTTAACACGGCCTCTTCTTCCTCCTCCTTTTCCTCTTCCTCCTCCTTTCCTTTTGTTCTTCTCTTAGGGAGAGCTCACTGACTTATAACCTTCTCAAAACTGTATCGGGAAAAAGGAAAAAATAATAATCATGTCTTGACTTTTTATTTTTTAATGTACCGGCATATAAACGAACTCAAAAACGCACCCCCCGTTCCCGGTTGTGTTTATATACGGCCCAGTCTTCAATTCTAAAGTTTAGAGCGGTGATTTCGGAGTTCTCTTGCAAAACTGTACCAGAATAAATGCGTTAAAGCAGTTTATCATTTTTGTACAACCGCGGGGTTTTTCTTTTACTTTCTTTGTTTTGTTTTCTTAATGGGTACTGTGCTTAAAAGTCACCGTATTTGCATTTGCAGAAAAAGGAAACGAAACCACTCATTCGCCTTGAGTCTGTAAATGGGGTTTATTTTGTCCTGTGCCTTAAGTGGAAAGGAACTTTGGTTCTCCCCTTCCCTTCCTTTACCTTCCTTTCTTCCTTTTCCTCCTTCTTTTCTTTTTCTGGCCAAAGCAAGGCCAGAGGGCCCCATTGACGTAGTGAACGGAGGGCCACACACAGGGGCTCGAGGGCGGACAGACAAGCAAGGCCTCCTTTTCCACACTGTCCGCGTTCCCCCTTTCTTTCTCTCCTTTCCCCTTCCCTCCCTTCTTCCCCTGCATGCCGGTTTTACTTCCCTTCTCTCTTTTTTTAATGGTGTGATGTGTTCAGAGGTGGCAATATTGTTTTGCCAAATTTAATTCAGAAGCACTGATCATGGATCTAGCTTTGTTTTTTTTCTTCTCTCCCCCTGAGGTTAAAAAACGTGAAGTACCTACTAACCCTTTATTATTTTTGTCTAGCGAACGTCGGGCCAATGACTACCTTCCCCTTCCTTCCCTCCTTCCTTCCTTCCCTCCCATAGTTATTGAGGTTGATGATGGTGATATGGAAGCGTGAATTGCATGCGCACTCGTGTTCTCCGGAGGGCGGTGACAGCGGCGGCATTGCGTCCCTCGTCCGCCTCGGGTGTTAGGGTTTTAGGCCACAGCCGGCTCCATTGATCCGGATGTGGGTGTTTTTTGTTTTTTCTTTGCTGCTCCAGGCAGGTGACTCGGTAGCCTAGTTGGATCTATATTTAAATATTTGGGGGGTGGGAAATGGGGCGAAAGGGGGCGGACGGTGAACGGGCGGACAGGCCTCCCCAGTGCAGTGCGCTCCTCTTTCTCCTCCTCCTTCTGTGTTCGGCTCTTCACAATAAAAACAATCCCTTGTTTACAAACGTGGGCAATTGTAACTTCTTTCTGACTCACTTTTCGGGTTTCGTTGTTGATGCTGTAAGGACCGGAGGAAGCAGTCGTTACGTTTCCTTCCGGGAGAGCAAAGTTTGGCCTTCTCTCCAGGTGCTTTGGACTCCAACTCTCAGCATTCCTAACAGCCTCAGACCTCTTCCTTTTCCTTCTTCGCAAGGGAACTCAAGAGCAGATTACAATATATAAAGAAACCCAGGCAAACATTCAATGCCTTGTTACAAATGAGAATACAGTGAAGCACAAAATACAAAGGCAAAGGCTTCTCCTTTCATTTCCGGCTCTAGAGGCACTGCTCATCACTGGTCCTATTTATATTCCGCCTTTCTCCCTGAGGGAACTCAGAGCAGATTACAACATACAAACAAACACAGGCAAACATTTAATGCCTTGTTACAAATGAGAATACAGTGAAACACAAAATACATAGGCAAAAGCTTCTCCTTTCATTTCTGGCTCTAGAGGCAGTGCTCATCACTGGCTCTATTTATATTCCGCAATTCTCCCCGAGGGGACTCAGAGCAGATTACAATATATAAACAAACACAGGCAAACATGCAATGCCTTGTTACAAATGAGAATACAGTGAAACACAAAAGGCAAAGGCTTCTCCTTTCATTTCCGGCTCTAGCGGCACTGCGCATCACTGGCTCTATTTATATTCCGCCTTTCTCCCTGAGGGGACTCAGAGCGGATTACAACATATAAACAAACACAGGCAAACATTCAATGCCTTGTTACAAATGAGAATACAGTGAAACACAAAATACATAGGCAAAGGCTTCTCCTTTCATTTCCGGCTCTAGAGGCACTGCTCATCACTGGCTCTATTTATAGTCCGCCTTTCTCCCCAAGGCAACTCAGAGCGGATTACAACATATAAACAAACACAGGCAAACATTCAATGCTTTGTTACAAATGAGAATAAAAGGAAAAGGAAAGGGCCTGAGGTTGTTAGGAATGCTGGGAGTTGGAGTCCAAAACTCCTGGAGGACCACCCTTCGCATAATGCATTTCCCCCGTTCCCTTCTTCGTCCCGTTACCGATGCACAGAGAGCAGTATTGTACATAGAAATGGCTGTCCCTTTTGTTTCCCCCTCCCCAGATCTGCACTTTCTAACCTTATCACGAAAACAAACAAACAAAAAAAGGGAATATGGAGTATGCAGCATCTTTCTTTGTTTTGTTTTTTTAAAATAATAGCCTTTGTTTAAACATAATGCGCTTCTTATTTTGATTTGCTTCCGGGCGCCTGGCCCTCTCTCTTTCTCTCTCCTGTATGATGATGACGATGAGTCTCTCTCTGTCTCTCTCTTTACGAATTCTTTGTAAAAGCTTTCCTCTTCCTGAGGCACCGAGGGGCTGTGGAGGGAGACCAAGCAGCCCCCTCTCTGGTACTACTAGCTGAGAATTCATATTCTACTTAACAAGGTAAAAATAAACTGAAATGTTTCTAGCCCGGTCTATTTCTGTTCGCGTCGAAGGTGTCCGCTGGGGGTTTCCGGGGTCTCAGAATTGGCCCCTCTTTCACTTACACGCAGCAAATAATAACAACAACAACAACACTTTATTTATATTCCGGCCTTTTCCTGAGGGGACTTGGAGCAGATTACAATGTATAAACAAAAACAGACAAACATTCAATGCCTTATTACAAATGAGAATATAGTGAAACACAAAATAGACAGGCAAAGGCTTCTCCTTTCATTTCCGGCTCTGGAGGCTGTGCTCTTCTCCATTTCCAAGCTGAGGAGCCTGCATTGATTTACACACAGAGGCACAGCAAATAATAATAACACTTTATTTATATTCTGCCCTTCTCCCCGAGGGGACTTACAGCAGATTACTATATAAAATACAGTAAAACACATATACGCAGACAAAGGCAAAGGCTTCTCCTTTCATTTCTGGCTCTGGGGTGGTGCTCATCTCTGTTTCTAAGTCAAGAAGCCTGCATTGATTGTAAGACTGTAGGTTTTATATACCAATATTAAATAACCACTCACAAGCTGGCTTGCTTTGAAATGGATATATTGCTTGTATCTCTGCAGCAAAGAAAGACACTACTGACTTTTTCCCACCACCACTTCCTTTTATACACCTTTCCTGCCCATCTTCCCCCTCTTCTCAGTTTCCACTACAAGGTTTCCAGCGCCCTCTGCTAGCTTCAAAATGTCACAGAGAGAAAATTGAGGCAGCCAGGATGATTCAGTCAGGATGTCATGGAGGGAATTTGTGATGTCTTCAAGCCGTCAGAAATTGACTCCTGACATTGATTTGCATACAGATGCACAGCAAATAATAGTAATAATAGTAACACTCTATTCATATTCTGCCCTTCCTCCAGAGGGGACTTAGAGCAGATTACAGTGTATAAACAAACACAGGCAAACATTCAGTGCCTTATTACAAATGAGAATACAGGGAAACACAGATACACAGGCAAAGGCTTCTCCTTTCATTTCCGGCTCCTGGAGGCAGTGCTCATCCCTGGCTCTGGGAGAGGTGCTCTTCTTCATTTCCAAGCTGAGGAGCCTGCACTGATTTACACACAGATCCACAGCCAATAATAGTAATAATAGTTTATTTATATTCTGCCCTTCACCCTGAGGGGACTCAGAGCAGATTACAATGTATAAACAAACACAGGCAAACATTCAATGCCTTATTACAAAGGAGAACACAGAGAAACAAAAAATACAAAGGCAAAGGCTTCTCCTTTCATTTCTGGCTCTGGAGTTGGTGCTCATCTCTGGCTCTGGGGGAGGTGCTCTTTCCCTATTTCCAAGCCAAGGGGCCTGCGTCGCTCATAGACACCCGGTCATATGACCGCATGGAGCATCTTTTTGCCTTTTCCCGCCGAAGCAGTACCTATTGATCTACTCACATTTGCCTGTTTTTGAACTGCTACGTTGGCAGGAACTGAGGCTGACAGCGGGAGCTCACCCTGTCCCGCAGATTTGGATTGCCAACCTTCAGGTAAGCAGTTTAGCAGCACAAAGATTTAACCCATTGTCCTTTAAGCCTTCTCTGCCAAACAGTGCTGGGCCTCACCAAACTGCAACTCCCAGGGTTCCACAGCAAGGAGCCATGGCCATTAACATGACATCAAGCAGCATCCGTTTTTTCCATTGCAGGGACTCTTGAAGAGAAGCCTTTGTGAAATGTTATATTGGGATGGTGCGAGGCCAGGGTTCCAACCTTTCCTCAGCCATGGAAACTGCTGCGGGGCGGGGGCATCTCTGCTTTGGAGGAAGGCTGAAGGGAGAACACTTTCCTGGCAGGATGGTCTCCATTACACGGACTGGTTGGGGCCTAGGACTCTGGGAGACCAGGACAAAGGCAAAGGCAAAGGCTTCTTTCATTTCCGGCTTCTTGAGGCAGTGCTCATCCCTGGGCATCTCTGGGGGAGGCACTCTTCTCCATTTCCAAGCTGAGGAGCCTGCGTTGATTTACACACAGATGCACAGCAAATAATAGTAACACTCTATTTATATTCCGCCTTTCTCCCCGAGGGGACTCAGAGCGGATTACAATATATAGACAAAGACAGGCAAATATTCAGTGTCTTGTTACAAATGAGAATACAGTGACACATCTACGCAGACAAAGGCAAAGGCTTCTTTCATTTCCAGCTTCTGGAGGTAGTGCTCATCCCTGGCTCTGGGAGAGGTGCTCTTCTCCATTTTCAAGCCGAGGAGCCTGTATTGATTTACACATAGATACACAGCAAAAATAGTAATAATAGTAACACTCTATTTGTATTCCACCCTTCTCCCTGAGAGGACTCAGCGCTGATTACAACATATAAACAAACACTGGCAAACATTCAATGTCTTATTACAAATGAGAATACATCATCCAAGATCTAATCCTAGAAGAACAAGCTGACCTGGCCTGCATTACAGACACCTGGCTGGACGAGGGGGGAGGGGTGAATCTCTCACAACTCTGTCCGCCAGGTTATTCTGTGCAGCACCAACCAAGACCTGGAGGGCGGGGAGGCGGAGTCGCGGTGGTCTATAAGGATTTTATCCCCTTGATCAGGTGCCCCATCCCACAGTCATCTTCCTTTGAGTGTATTGGCATTATGATTGGTGACCGGGACAGGATAGGGATTCTGTTAGTGTACCGACCACCCCGCTGCACGGCAGTCTCCTTACCTGAGCTAGCAGGGGTGGTCTCGGACATGGCTTTGAACTCCCAATGGCTTTTAGTCCTGGGAGATTTCAATGTCCATGCCGAGGCTCCCCCAACAGGTGTGGCTCAGGACTTTATGGCTGCCATGGCAACCATGGGCCTGTCCCAATTAGTATCTGGTCCCACCCATAGTGTCGGGCACACATTGGACTTGGTTTTTTGTCAGGGATGGGATGAAGGTGACGGGGTGGAGGAGCTGACCATCGCTCCATTGCCATGGACCGATCACCACCTGATCATGTTTAGACTAACTGTGCCTCTTACCCTCCGCAAGGGTGGTGGACCCATTAGAATGGTCCGCCCCAAGAGACTTATGGATCCAAATGGTTTCTTGATGGCTCTTGGAGAGTTTCCCACCTCCTTGGCTAGTGATTCTGTCGACGCTCTGGTCTCTCGCTGGGACAGTGAGATGACTAGGGCAATTGATATAATTGCTCCGGAGGGCCCCCTCTCGAGCAACAGAGCTAAACCGGCTCCTTGGTTCACTGAGGAGCTGGCGGCAATGAAGCGAGAGAAGAGGAGGCTAGAGTGTGTATGGCGTCAGGAGCCTACCAAATTAACCCAAACATGTCTGAATACCTTTCTAAGGTGCTACAGCATGGTAACACATCTACGCAGACAAAGGCAAAGGCTTCTCCTTTCATTTCCAGCTTCTGGAGGCAGTGCTCATCCCTGGCTCTGGCAGGGGCGGGCGCTCATTTCCAATCTGAGGAGCCTCACCAAAGGCCCAGGAGAGGGGCAACACAGTCAGGGAAGAATTTCCTGACTGTGAGAGCCGTTCAGCAGTGGAACTCTCTGCCCCGGAGTGTGGTGGAGGCTCCTTCTTTGGAAGCTTTTAAGCAGAGGCTGGATGGCCATTTGTCAGGGGTGATTTGAATGCAATATTCCTGCTTCTTGGCAGAATGGGGTTGGACTGGATGATGGCCCAGGAGGTCTCTTCCAACTCTTTGATTCTATGAACTTGACCAGCACCCTTTTGCCTCTATGGAGAACTCAGTTGGGGTCCTGCATTGGGTGGAAGTCTTTGGCAACACATCCCTGTCTTGCAAGAGGAGTCTCTGGACCAAAGTTGGCACCTGGAGGCATCTTCATGGCCTTACAAAAAGGTAGCCTGGACACTCGGTTGCAGGTCTGAATCCTCCCTTCTTTCTGATTGTGGGAAACTCTAGGGGCTGAAGCAGAGGGGTTCATGTTGTCCCTCTCCATGCTTAGTCCTACCACCCTCCTGATAGGAGCCGCTGACCCTATTGACCTCAGTCCCCTGTTCTTTCACTTCAACTGGACCTTCCCATTGGTTCACAGCCAATGTCTCCTCTGGGTGTTAGGAGAGCAGCTCCTATCGTTCCGAGCCAACATCACTGCTGATGGAAAGCAGCCCAGCAACATCTGGGGGGTTGCCCTGTCCCTTCCTGTGCTTCAGAATATCCTTTTGGGGTAACTTTGGAGCCCGCTGCCTCCACCCATAGCTGTACCTGGTCACTGCTAGAGCTCGGCCTTCGAAATAAGTGCCGGACAATGAGGGTCAATGTCCAGCATGTGAATGGGCCTCCTGTCCGCTGAGCACCAGTTCCACCAGTGCAATGGGCCATTGTTCTCCAAGCAGCAGCCCTAATGCGGCTTCAGGGAGACTCTGGCAGAGGCTGCAGTCCGCGCTGTCTTTGGAAACGGGACATTTAGGAACCCACCCAGGGAAAATCTCTTTTCTGGGTGCAGATGGCCACTTTTTAAAAGTGATTTTTATTCAAGGAGAAAGACATAATTGCACAAGTTTTGGGGTGCATTTTTTAAGTTCAAAGAACTTAGAAAATGCACCCCAAAACTTTTGACAAATAAAAAACATGGCTGTGGCTCACAAATGGGACTCTGAAAAAGGAGACAAAGGAGGACCTCATCCTGGCAGCCCAAGAACAAGCCATTCGAACCAAGGCCATCCAAGCCAGAATTGAAAAGTCGACCACAAACCCCAAGTGTAGACTCTGCAAGGAAGCAGGTGAAACGAGATCCCATCTTCAGCTGCTGCAAGAAGATCATGGACAGACTACAAGCAGAGGCACAACACCATCGCTCAGATGATTCATTGGAACTTGTGCCACAAACACCATCTGCCTGCAAAAAAGAATGGGTGGCATCACAAGCCGGAAAAAGTTACAGAGAATGAACACGCCAAACTCCTCTGGGACTTCCGGATTCAGACAGACAAGAGTTTTGAAGCACAACACTCCTGACCTCACAATTGTGTTAAAATACAAAGTATGGATCATCAATGTTGCAATCCCAGGTGACAGCAGGATTGAAGAGAAACAACTGGAAAAGCTGACACGATACGAGGATTTAAAGATGGAACTGCAAAGCCAGTCAAGGGGGTCCCAGTGGTGATGGGCACACTGGGTGCAGTGCCTAGAGACCTTGGCCTGCACTTAAACACAATCGGCGCTGACAAAATTACCATCTGCCAGCTGCAGAAGCCCACTTTACTGGAATCTGCACGCATTAGTCACCAATATTTATTTATTTACTACGCTTATATACCGCAATTCTCAGCCTACTGGCGACTCAATACATCACACAGTTCTAGACACTTGGGAAGGGTCCGACGTGTGATCCAATACAACAGCCAGCAGAGTGATCTTGTCTACTGTGGACTCATCTTGTTGTGTTTCAAATAATAATAATAATAATAATAATAATAATAATAATAATAATAATGTATTGTCGAAGGCTGTCATGGCCGGAATCACTGGGTTGTTGTAGGTTTTTTCGGGCTGTATGGCCATGGTCTAGAGGCATTCTCTCCTGACGTTTCGCCTGCATCTATGGCAAGCATCCTCAGAGGTTGTGAGGTCTGTTGGAACTAGGAAAAGAGGTTTATATATCTGTGGAATGACCAGGGTGAGACAAAGGACTCTGCTGGATCTAGTTGTGAATGGGTTGTTGTATGTTTTTCGGGCTGTATGGCCATGGTCTAGAGGCATTCTCTCCTGACGTTTCGCCTGCATCTATGGCAAGCATCCTCAGAGGTAGCGAGGTCTGTTGGAACTAAGAAAATGGGTTTATATATCTGTGGAATGACCAGGGTGGGACAAAGGACTCTTGTCTGCTGGAGCTAGGTTTGAGTCGCCTGAGGGCTGAGAAAAGCGGTATATAAATAAAGAAAATAATAAATAATGTTTCAACTGACCACCTTGATTAGCATTTGATTGCCTGGCAGTGCTTGGAGCAATCTTTTGTTGAGAGGTGATTAGATGTCCTTGTTTGTTTCCTCTCTGTTGTTGTGCTGTTCTAATTTTAGAGGTTTTTTAAAATAGTTTTTTTTTTAAATACTGGTAAGTTGAAACATTCACACCTAGCTCCAGCAGACAAGAGTCCTGTGTCCCACCCTGGTCATTCGACAGATATATAAACCCTTTTTCCTAGTTCCAACAGACCTCACTACCTCTGAGGATGCTTGCCATAGATGCAGGCGAAACGTCAGGAGAGAATGCCTCTAGAACATGGCCATATACCTGAAAAAACCTACAACCCAATAATAATAATAATAATAATAATAATTCAGAGTGACCTTGTTGTCTGGTGTGGACTCATCTTGTGTTTCAAATAATAATAATAATAATAATAATAATAATAATAATAATAATAATAATAATAATAATAGCCTGACACATCCATTGCATTTTGACAACAACCTATTTGCATTGGACTACCCTTGACCCCAAGGCCAAGGCCACCCCACTTCTCCTGTCCTTCTGTGAGCAAGACCTCAGCCGGACAGCAGAGGGCACTGCTGCTCCACACTTAAAGGGCCAGAGCCCTAGTGCTTTCCTCCAAACTCATCAAGGGTGGTGCAGGTTGGAAGGAGCCCCAAAGGCCATCCAGTCCACCCCTCTTCTGCCAAACAGGGGAGGCACAAGCCAATCCTTCCCAGTGGATGGCCACCCAGCTTCTGCCCAAAAACATCCAGGGAAGAAAGGCAGCAAAATGTCAAGCAGCTCTTCCTCATATTATTCCAAGTGAGGTCAAACCAATGCAGGACGCATGGCTTGCCCATTGGTGCAGCCTAGGATGGCATTGGCCTTTTTAGCTGCTGCATCACACGGTTGCTTCATGTTCACCTTGCGGTCCACTAAGACTCCAAGATCCCTTCCCCATGTTCTGGTGAAAAGGAAAGGGCCTGAGGCTGTGAGGAGTGCTGGGAGTTGGAGTCCAAAACACCTGGAGAGAAGGCCAAAGTTTGCCCATGCCTGGGATAGATAGAGAGATAAATAGAACCATAGAATCTTAGTTGGAAGAGACCTCTTGAGGCCATCTATCCCAACCCCCTTTATCCTGCCTTCATGCAGGAAAAGCACCATCAAAGCACTCCCAACAGATGGCCATCCAGCCTCTGCTTCAAAGCCTCCAAGGAAGGATTTATTTAATGTGTTATTGATCCCAGGAAGGAGATAGATATAGATAGATAGAGTCATCGGGTTCTAGAGTTGGAGGAGACCTAGAGAGAACCATAGATTCTTAGTTAGGAGAGATCTCTTGAGGCCATCTAGCCCAACCCCTTCATTCTGCCTTCATGCAGGAAAAGCACAATCAAAGCACTCCCAAGGAAGGATTTATTTAATGTGTTATTGATCCCAGGAAGGAGATAGATATAGATAGATAGAGTCGTCGGGTTCTAGAGTTGGAGGAGACCTAGACAGAACCATAGATTCTTAGTTAGGAGAGATCTCTTGAGGCCATCTAGTCCAACCTACTTTATCCTGCCTTCATGCAGGAAAAGCACAATCAAAGCACCCCCGACAGATGGACGTTCAGTCTGTGTCCCACTCCCATAATTCCTAAGAGCCTACGGCTGAAGTTCCAAACACCTGGAGGTAGGTTGGGCCCAAGTTGGCCCATACCTGGTCTGGCCCAACCCCCTTTATTATTCCTTTATGCACCATCAAAGCACCCTGGACAGATGGCCATCCAGCCTCTGCTTCAAAGCCTCCAAGGAAGGAGATAGATATAGATAGAGTCATCGGGTTCTAGAGTTGGGGGAGACCTAGACAGAACCATATAATCTTATTTAGGAGAGATCTCTTGAGGCCATCTAGTCCAACCCCTTCATTCTGCCTTCATGCAGGAAAAGCCCCATCAAAGCACCCCTGACAGATGGCCATCCAGCCTCTGTTTAAAAGCCTCCAAAGAAGGAGCCTCCACCACACTCCGGGGCAGAGAGTTCCACTGCTGAACGGCTCTCACAGTCAGGAAGTTCTTCCTCATGTTCAGATGGAATCTCCTCTCTTGTAGTTTGAAGCCATTGTTCCATGGCGTCCTAGTCTCCAAGGAAGCAGAAAACAAGCTTGCTCCCTCCTCCTCCCTGTGGCTTCCTCTCACATATTTATACGTTGGGCTCTTGAGCTCATCTAGTCCAACCCTCTTCATTCTGCCATGATGTAAACACCAAGAGACCTCTTGAGGCCATCTAGCCCTACCCCCTTCATTATGCCTTCATACAGAAAAAGCACCATTAAAGCACCCCAGACAGATGGCCATCCAGCCTCTGCTTCATAAACACAATAAATAAGTAAATCCTTGGAGGCTTTGAAGCAAAACCTGGATGGCCATCTGTCAGGGATGCTTTGATGGTGCTTTTCCTGCATGAAGGCAGAATAAAGGGGGTTGGGTTAGATAGGCTCAGGAGGTCTCTTGGTGCCTTACGTCAGAGAACCGTCCACCAACGCTGAAGATCTAAATCCATGGAGAGAACTACAGATCCCTCTACACCAAGGACCAGGGTGGCCCGCTGACATCTTAGGGATCCCATGGGTTGACCGCGACAGTTTCCCAGGATCAGCAGGCTCCTTGGACATCCACAAAATGGTGGCAGCGAGGCAACGTCTTTGGAAAAACAGGTTGGGGTTTCAGAGGTAAAAAAAGGTTATTCCTGGGGCAGAAGGGGCAACGGAGTGAAACTGAGATAGCCATTAGTCTTAGAATTCTCCCAGGAGAAGAATGACACCATTTTTGAAGCAATCTGTTGACTCGCGGATACGGGGGCCCGAGGAGTTTCCGTATCCGCGGTTTAAGGGAATGCAGTTTTGGCCTCCCAGGGATGCAAAAATCACATCCCAGGAAGGCCGGCAGCCATCTACAGCCCGGGAGAAGAAAGGTTTATTGAGAGAGAAGTTTTGAGGCAGTAAAGGACACAAAGTAACACAATGGAGAGAAAAAGTTACAATTAATTGATACTTTTTATTGGGGGGATTAGTTACAATGTTAGGAAAGGGGAAAAAGCATAGAAATAGAAGTAGGCTTCTGAGTTGCAGCTGCTGCTGTGCCCACATTCATTCGGTTGGTCCAATGGAGAACTGAGGAACTCCCTGCTGCGGGTCAGATCAACTTGAAGGCAGGGAGTTCCTCCTCAATAAGAGCACTTTGGTTTTCTCAGTGTTCAATGAGAGGCCGAGCTTCTCGTCTGCTTCTGAGAAGGTGTTGAGAGTTGTCTTCTTCTGAATGTGCACAGACGACGTTGTCATCAGCATATTGGAGTTCTATAACAAATGTTGTAAACTTAAAAAAAAAAAGGCCCAACCAAAGCTCCCTGGACAGATGGACATCCAGCCTGTGTCTTGCTTATGCCCCTCTTTCACACTTTCATGCCTCCTCCCCCTTCTCCTTCAAGGGGGTCCCTCCCTTGAGCATCCCCAGGTGAGCCCCCTCCCTCCCTCCTTCCCTCCCTCCCTCCTGAGCCAGGTCCTTATTAGTTTCCTGAAAGTCAGGAGGGAGGGAGCAGATCTAATCTCTAGTGGGAGGGAGTTCCAAAGCTGGGGAGCCACCACCGAGAATGCCCTGTCCCTCGTCCCCACTGAATGTGATTGCGAAGGTGGTGGGACCGAGAGCAGGGCCCCTCCGAAAGATCTTAATAAGCGGGGCAATGGAGAACTGAGGAACTCCCTGCTGCGGGTCAGATCAACTTGAAGGCAGGGAGTTCCGTGTTCGGCCTCAATAAGAGCACTGTGGTTTTCTCGATGTTCAATGAGAGGCTGAGCTTGTTGTATGCTTCTGCGGAGGTGTTTAGAGTTGTCTTCTTCTGAATGCGCACAGATGACGTTGTCATCAGCATATTGGAGTTCTATAACAAATGTTGTAAACTTCAAAAAAAAGGCACCATCAAAGCTCCCTGGACAGATGGACATCCAGCCTGTGTCTTCCTTATGCCCCTCTTTCACACTTTCATGCCTCCCCCCCCTTCTCCTTCAAGGGGGTCCCTCCCTTGAGCATCCCCAGGTGAGCCCCCTCCCTCCCTCCTGAGCCAGGTCCTTATTAGTTTCCTGAAAGTCAGGAGGGAGGGAGCAGATCTAATCTCTAGTGGGAGGGAGTTCCAAAGCCGGGGAGCCACCACCGAGAAGGCCCTGTCCCTCGTCCCCACCGAATGTGATTGCGAAGGTGGTGGGACTGAGAGCAGGGCCCCTCCAAAAGATCTTAATAAGCGGGGCAATGGAGAACTGAGGAACTCCCTGCTGCGGGTCAGATCAACTTGAAGGCAGGGAGTTCCGTGTTCGGCCTCAATAAGAGCACTTTGGTTTTCTTGACGTTCAATGAGAGGCTGAGCTTCTCGTCTGCTTCTGCGGAGGTGTTGAGAGTTGTCTTCTTCTGAATGCGCACAGACGACGTTGTCATCAGCATATTGGAGTTCTATAAAAAATGTTGTTGTAAACTTCAAAAAAAAGCTCATCTGGACAGATGGACATCCAGCCTGTGTCTTGCTTATGCCCCTCTTTCACACTTTCATGCCTCCTCCCCCTTCTCCTTCAAGGGGGTCTCTCCCTTGAGCATCCCCAGGTGAGCCCCCTCCCTCCCTACCAGTATTAAAAAAAACTCTAAAATTACAACAGCAAAACAGCAGAGAGGAAACAACCAGGCACATCTTAACACCTATCAACAAAAGATTTTCCCAGGCTCAGCCAGGCCTTTCAATGCTAATGAAGGTGGTCAGTTGAAACATTCCCACCTAGCTCCAGCAGAGAAGAGCTCTTTGCCCCACCCCAGCCATTCCACAGATATATAAACCCATTGTCCTAGTTCCAACAGACCTCACTACCTCTGAGGATGCTTGCCATAGATGCAGGCGAAACGTCAGGAGAGAATGCCTCTAGAACATGGCCCTATAGCCCGAAAAAACCCACAAGAACCTAAATAAATGGAGAACTGAGGAACTTCCTGCTGCAGGTCAGATCAACATGAAGGCAGGGAGTTCCGTGTTCGGCCTCAATAAGAGCACTTTGGTTTTCTCGACGTTCAATGAGAGGCCGAGCTTCTCGTCTGCTTCTGCGGAGGTGTTTAGAGTTGTCTTCTTCTGAATGCGCACAGACGACGTTGTCATCAGCATATTGGAGTTCTATAACAAATGTTGTAAACTTCAAAAAAAAGCTCATCTGGACAGATGGACATCCAGCCTGTGTCTTGCTTATGCCCCTCTTTCACACTTTGATGCCCCCTCCCCTTCTCCTTCAAGGGGGTCCCTCCCTTGAGCATCCCCAGGTGAGCCCCCTCCCTCCCTCCTTCCCTCCCTTCCTCCTGAGCCAGGTCCTTATTAGTTTCCTGAAAGTCAGGAGGGAGGGAGCAGATCTAATCTCTAGTGGGAGGGAGTTCCAAAGCCGGGGAGCCACCACCGAGAAGGCCCTGTCCCTCGTCCCCACCGAATGTGATTGCGAAGGTGGTGGGACTGAGAGCAGGGCCCCCCCAGATGATCTTAATAAGTGGGGCAATGGAGAACTGAGGAACTCCCTGCTGCGGGTCAGATCAACTTGAAGGCAGGGAGTTTTGTGTTTGGCCTCAATAAGAGCACTTTGGTTTTCTCGACGTTCAATGAGAGGCCGAGCTTCTCGTCTGCTTCTGCGAAGGTGTTGAGAGTTGTCTTCTTCTGAATGCGCACAGACGACGTTGTCATCAGCATATTGGAGTTCTATAACAAATGTTGTAAACTTCAAAAAAACCCTCATCTGGACAGATGGACATCCAGCCTGTGTCTTGCTTATGCCTCCCTTTCACACTTTGATGCCCCCTCCCCCTTCTCCTTCAAGGGGGTCCCTCCCTTGAGCATCCCCAGGTGAGCCCCCTCCCTCTTTCCCTCCTTCCCTCCCTCCCCCCTCCCTCTTCTCCACAAGTCCCGCCCCCTGGTGGCGTGGGGATTCCCTCCTGGGCGGAAGTGCACGCGTGGGGCGCGGGGGGGGGCTGCTCCTCCCCCTCCTCCCCCCTCCCCTCCCTCCTCCCCTCCCTCCCTCCTTCTTCCCCTTCTTTGGGGGTCTTCCCTTGGAGGATGGAGCGGGTCTGGTGGGCTCTCTCCCGCCTCCCGTGGAGCCCCGGCCCCCCCTTGCCTTTGGACCGCATCGTGGCCGGCCTCCCCCTCCCCACTTTGGTCCGACCCGCCCCCGGTGAGACTCATCATTTTCTTGGGGGGGGGGTCTCTCTCTCTCTGGGACACTTTTCTAAAGGGGGTGGGTGTGGGTGTGTGTCTCGCCCCCCCCCCTTTGAGCTTCCCTTCCTTCACCCCTCTTTGTATCTCTTTAAATTGGGGGGGGGGGCGTCTGAGGGCTTCGTGCGGCTTTTAGAGCCAAACTTGGGGGGGGGGGGGCTTTCTTTCCTGTTGTTTGAAGCCTTTTTTTGGGGGGGGGGAGTTTTTTTATTGGGGGGTTTGGATGAGTCGGGGTCCCTCCTGAGCTCCATGCCCCCCTCCCCTCTTTCTTTGCCCCCCCCTCCTCTTGGCTCAGTGCCCAGCATGGGGCGCCCCCCACCACCACCACTTTTGGGAAAGAAGGGATGCTCAGGCTCGCTTGGCATCCTAATTTGGGGGCAAGGGAAGGGGGGGGGGGGGGAGGTGGTGCTGCCAACCAGTTATCATCATCATCATCATCATCATCATCATCATCATCATCAAGTTATCATCTTCATCATCATCCTCTCTGGAGACCCCTGCCCTTCCCTCTCGGAATCATAGATTAATCATAATGGAGTTGGAAGAGAACTCTTGAGCCCATCTAGTCCAACCCCCTTCTGCCTTCATGCAGGAAAAACACAATCAAAGCAGCCTCAACAGATGGCCAAATATCATCTTCCCCTCCTCCTTCTTTTTCTTCTCTGGGGACCCCTGTCCTTCCAACCAATCATCATCTTCTCCTCCACCACCACCACCACCTTCTCCTTATTCTTCTTCTCTGGAGACCTCTGTCCTTCCAACCAATCATCATCATCATCATCCCCTCCTCTTCCTCTTCCTTCTGTGGAGACCCCCTGTCCTTCCAACCAATCATCATCTTCTCCTCCACCACCACCACCACCTTCTCCTTATTCTTCTTCTCTGGAGACCTCTGTCCTTCCAACCAATCATCATCATCATCATCATCATCCCCTCCTCTTCCTCTTCCTTCTGTGGAGACCCCTGTCCTTCCAACCAATCATCATCTTCTCCTCCACCACCACCACCACCTTCTCCTTATTCTTCTTCTCTGGAGACCTCTGTCCTTCCAACCAATCATCATCATCATCATCATCCCCTCCTCTTCCTCTTCCTTCTGTGGAGACCCCTGTCCTTCCAACCAATCATCATCTTCTCCTCCACCACCACCACCACCTTCTCCTTATTCTTCTTCTCTGGAGACCTCTGTCCTTCCAACCAATCATCATCATCATCATCATCCCCTCCTCTTCCTCTTCCTTCTGTGGAGACCCCTGTCCTTCCAACCAATCATCATCTTCTCCTCCACCACCACCACCACCTTCTCCTTATTCTTCTTCTCTGGAGACCTCTGTCCTTCCAACCAATCATCATCATCATCATCATCATCCCCTCCTCTTCCTCTTCCTTCTGTGGAGACCCCTGTCCTTCCAACCAATCATCATCTTCTCCTCCACCACCACCTTCTCCTTATTCTTCTTCTCTGGAGACCTCTGTCCTTCCAACCAATCATCATCATCATCATCATCCCCTCCTCTTCCTCTTCCTTCTGTGGAGACCCCTGTCCTTCCAACCAATCATCATCTTCTCCTCCACCACCACCACCACCTTCTCCTTATTCTTCTTCTCTGGAGACCTCTGTCCTTCCAACCAATCATCATCATCATCATCATCATCCCCTCCTCTTCCTCTTCCTTCTGTGGAGACCCCTGTCCTTCCAACCAATCATCATCTTCTCCTCCACCACCACCACCACCTTCTCCTTATTCTTCTTCTCTGGAGACCTCTGTCCTTCCAACCAATCATCATCATCATCATCATCCCCTCCTCTTCCTCTTCCTTCTGTGGAGACCCCTGTCCTTCCAACCAATCATCATCTTCTCCTCCACCACCACCACCACCTTCTCCTTATTCTTCTTCTCTGGAGACCTCTGTCCTTCCAACCAATCATCATCATCATCATCATCCCCTCCTCTTCCTCTTCCTTCTGTGGAGACCCCTGTCCTTCCAACCAATCATCATCTTCTCCTCCACCACCACCACCACCTTCTCCTTATTCTTCTTCTCTGGAGACCTCTGTCCTTCCAACCAATCATCATCATCATCATCATCCCCTCCTCTTCCTCTTCCTTCTGTGGAGACCCCTGTCCTTCCAACCAATCATCATCATCATCATCCCCTCCTCTTCCTCTTCCTTCTGTGGAGACCCCTGTCCTTCCAACCAATCATCATCTTCTCCTCCACCACCACCTTCTCCTTATTCTTCTTCTCTGGAGACCTCTGTCCTTCCAACCAATCATCATCATCATCATCATCATCCCCCCCTCCTCTTCCTCTTCCTTCTGTGGAGACCCCTGTCCTTCCAACCAATCATCATCTTCTCCATCTCCTCCATGGTGTTCTTCTTCTCCTTTCTTCTTCTCCGGAGAACTCTGTCCTTCCAACCAATCTCTCTCCCCCCCCTCCTCCTCCTTCTCATCCTCCTCCTCCTCCTCCTCCTCTTCTCTGGAGATCCTTGTCCTAACCAATCATAATCTTCTCCTTCTCTTCCTTCTCCTTCTTTGTGTTCTCTTTCTTCTTCTTCTTCTTCTTCTTCTTCTTTTCCGGAGACCTCTGTCCTTCCAACCAAACATCACCATCATCATCATTCATCATCTCTTCCTCCTTCTCTGGAGACCCCTGTCTTTCCAACCAAACACCATCTCCTTCTCCTCCTCCTCCTCCTCCTCCTTTTTCTTCTTCTCTGGAGACTTCTGTCCTTCCAACCAATCATCATCATCATCTTCATCATCTCCTCCTCCTCCTCCTCCTCTGGAGACCCCTGTCCTTCCAACCAATCATCATCTTCTTCTCCTCTGTGGTATTCTCCTTCTTCTTCTTTTTCTTCTTCTCCAGAGATCTCTGTCCTTCCAACCAATCTCCATCTCCTCCTCCTCCTCCTTCTCCTTCTCATCCTCCTCCTCCTCTTTCTTCTCTGGAGACCCCTGTCCTTCTAACATCTCATTCTTCTCCTTCTCCTCCTTCTCCTTCTCCTCTCCTCCTCCTCCTCCTCCTCTCTCCTTCCTCCTCCTCCTCCTCCTCCTCCTCTGCCTCCTCCTCCTCCTCCTCCTCCTCCTCCTCCTCTCCTCCTCTTTCTCCTCCTCCTCTTCCTCCACCTCTCTTTCCTTTCTCTTCCCTTCCTCCTCCTCCTCTTCCTTCTCTGGAGACCTGTCCTTCTGACCAATCATAATCTTTCCCTTCTCCTTCTCCTCCTTTCTTTCCTTTCCTTTCCTCCTTCCTCCTCCCTCCTCCTCCTCCTCCTCCTCCTCTCCTCCTCCTCCTTCCTCCTCCTCCTCCTCTTCC
Source organism: Anolis sagrei ordinatus (assembly GCF_025583915.1). Taxonomy (NCBI): domain Eukaryota; kingdom Metazoa; phylum Chordata; class Lepidosauria; order Squamata; family Anolidae; genus Anolis; species Anolis sagrei. The sequence goes on along the minus strand of NW_026844366.1, from coordinate 353,916,087 downwards.
TCCTCCTCCTCCTCCTCTTCTTCTTCTTCTTCTTCTTCTTCTTCTTCTTCTTCTTCTTCTTCTTCTTCTCTGGAGACCTCTGCCCTTCCAACCAATCATCATCATCATCATCATCATCATCATCATCATCATCTCTTCCTCCTCCTCTGGAGACCCCTGTCCTTACAATCACCACCACCACCACCATCATCATCATCATCATCATCATCATCATCATCATCGGTATCTCTAGCGCCCCCTCGTGGCCTCCACCCAGATAATGTAAACCACCTTATTATTGAGTGGATGCTGTGGGTGCCTTTGAGAGGGCTATAGTTGCCAGCCATTTGTGGGTGCCTTGAAGAGCTTTGGGGGGTCTTTAAGGAGACAGGTTGCAGCCCATTGTCCCCCTGCCTTCTCCCCCAAACCCTCCCTTTGAGTTACAGCCAGGGATGTATGGGGTCTTTGATGTTTGGGAGGGGGGGAGAAGATATAAGAGGTGCCTTGTTTTGGGGGCACGCCATCTGAAAGGCATATCCAGGCTCCCCTTCAGGTCCAGTGCTTTGGGTCCACAGGTGTGCGGCCATGTCCCACCTGGGCCCTCATGGCACCTGGGCAGAGGAGGTCTACATTGGGAGCAGAGGGGAGACTTCCACTCACAAGACCCCCATCCCTCCATGCTTTGCAGGCTGAAGTTGGACTGGCTGGCCTTTGGAGGCCCTTCCAAGTCTTCTGCCCTGGGTGGCCATCTGCAGGGAGGGCTTGGATGGGGGCTTCTTGCCTGGATGAAAAGGGGTTGGACTGGATGGCCTTGGGGGGCCCGTCCCACTCTATTGGGATGGGTCCCATTCTATATCCCAAGTATTATTTCCTGTTTACTTGTGTGGTCTTTGGAAGTGGTTGTTTTGCTCCAGAAACTTTGTGGCAGCCACAAAAACAACCAAGGTTGAAGTGGTTGAGACTCAACACAGTTGAGACTTTGGGGGGGGGGGGGCGCTCAGTCCTACCTTCCTGCCTGGCAGAAGGAGGTTGGACTGGATAGCCCTTGGAGGTCCCTTTTGTCTCTATGGTTCTGTACTTTAGAAGATGCCCAAGGCCTGTGATTAGGAAGGCCTTCCTCAATGTTGGTGGCCAAGGAAGCAGAGACCCAACAGCCATGCCCTCTCCTTCAAAGGCAGGCGAGATACGCCCAGTCTCTTCCATCTCTGGCCTGCCTGCCTCCTTCCTTCCTTCCTTCCTTCCTTCCTTCCTTCCTTCCTTCCTTCCTTCCTCCCTCCCTCCCTCCCTCCCTCCCTCCCTCCCTCCCTCCCGCCCTCCCTTCCTCCATTCTTTCATCCCTCCCTTTTCCTTCCTTCCTTCCTTTCCTTCCTCTTTCCCTTCTTTTCTCTCCTCCTCCCTCCTTCCTTCCTTCCTTCTTCTTTCTTCCTTCCTTTTTTCCTCCTTCCCCTTCCTTTTCCTCCTCCTCCTCTCCTCTCCTCCCTCCCTCCTTCTGCCTGCCTGCCTGCCTGCCTGCCTGCCTTCCTTCCTTCCTTCCTTCCTTCTTCCTTCCTTCCTTCCTTCCTTCCTTCCTTCCTTCCTTCCTTCCTTCCCTTTCCTTCCTTCCTTCCTTCCCTTTCCTTCCTTCCTTCCTTCCCTTTCTTTCCTTCCTTCCTTCCTTTCTTCCTCTTCCCCCTTTTCCTTCCTTCCTTCTCTCATTTCCTTCCTTCTTTCTCCCTTCTTTCCTTCCTTCCTTCTTGCCTGCCTGCCTTCCTTCCTTCCTTTCTTCCTCCTTCCCCCTTTTCCTTCCTTCCTTCTCTCCTTCTTTCCTTCCTTCCTCCTTCCCTCACTTTTCCTTCTTTCTTCCCTTCCTTCTTTCCTTCTTTCTTTCCTGCCTTTCTTCTTTCTCTGCTTTCTTCCTTCTTGGTTCCCTTCCTTCTTTCCTTCCTTCTTTCCTGCCTTTTCTTCTTTCTCTCTTCCTTCCTTCTTTTTCCTTCCTTTTCCTCCCTCCTCCCTTCTTTCTCCTTCCTCCTCTTTTCCTTCCTTCCTTCTTTCCTTTCTTCTCTTTCTTCTTCTTTCTTTTCTTCCTTCCTTCTTCCTTCCTTCCTTCCTTCCTTCTTCCTTCCTTCCTTCCTTTTCTCCTTCCTTTTTCTTTTTCCTTCCCTCCTTACTTTCCTACCACCCCCCTCTTCCTCTCCTTCTTCTCTCCTTCTTTCCTGCCTTCCTTCTTTCACTCCTTCCTTCCTCCTTGTCTCCCTTTCTCCCTCTCTCCCTCCCTTCTTTCCTCCCTCCCTCCCTCCCCCTTCCTTCTATCCTTCCTTCCTTCCTTCCTCCTTCCTTCCTTCCCTCCTTCTCTCTTTCCTTCCTTCCTTCTCCTTCCTTCCTTCCTTCCTTCCTTCCTTCCTTCCTTCCTTCCTTCTCCCACCTTCTCTCCTTCCTCCCTTCCTTCTCTCCTTCTCTCCTTCCTTCCTTCCTTCCTTCCTTCCTTCCTTCCTTCCTTCCTTCCTTCCTCCCTCCCTTCCTTTCCTCCTTCTCTCCTTCCTCCTTCCCTCCTCCCTCCCTTCCCTCCCTTCCTCCCTCCCTCCCTCCCTCCCTCCCTCCCTCCTCCTCCTTCCTTCCTTCCTTCCTTCCTTCCTTCCTTCCTTCCTTCCTTCCTTCCTTCCTTCCTTCCGTCCTCCCTCCCTTCCTTCCTTCCTCCCTCCCTCCCTTCCTCCCTCCCTTCCTCCTTTCTTCCTTCCTCCTTCCTTCTTTCCTTCTCCCCTTCCTCCTTCCCTCCTTTCTTTCCTCTCCTTCCTTCTTCTTCTCCCTCCCTTCCTTCTTTCCTCTGCCTTCCCTCCTTCCTTCCTTTCTTCCTTCCTTCCTTCCTTCCTTCCTTCCTTCCTTCCTTCCTTCCTTCCTTCCTTCCCTCCTTCCTTCTTTCCTTCCTTCCTTCCTCCCTCCTTCTCTCCTCCCTCCCTCCCTCCTTCCTCCCTCCCTTCCTCCTTCAGCCCTGGCCTTGGGACTCCTGGGCTGGCCGGCTGCCCGCTTGGCCCAGATTCGCCCTCAATGGAGCCGCTCTTCCAGGCAGCCTTTTGGGGCCCTCCATCCCTGGCCACTGAGCACGAACAAAGCGCCGTTGCCGGGGCAACCGGTCCCTCTTGGCAACCAGCTGGACGGAGGAGAAGCCGAGGATGGAGGGATGGATGGATGGACGGACGGATGGATGGAGGGATGGAGGGGTGGCTCCCCCTGGGAAATGTTTGGTGGGCATTATGTGCATCTAGTCCAGGCATGGTCCAACTTGGGCCCTCCCTCCAGGTGTTCTGGACTACAACTCCCACCATTCCTAACAGCCTACCGGCTGTTAGGAATGGTGGGAGTTGTAGTCCAGAACCCCTGGAGGGAGGGCCCAAGTTGGACCATGCCTGGACTAGATGACCTTTGGGGGTCCTTTCCCTGCTTCTAATGCATGTTGTCCTTCCGCTTCCTCTCCCGCTGCAGGCGAGTGCGTGGAGGGCCTGGGTGACCAGGAAGCACTGCTGCTCCACTCCTGCCGCCAGTGGACTACCGTCACCGCCCACAGCCTGGAGGAGGGACACTACGTGGTGGGGCCCAAGATCGACATCCCCCTCCAGTTCCCAGGTAGGGCACCCTAAGGACATCCAGCCCAGCCCTTCTTGGCCCAACCACGGTATCCCGTTCAACCTGTGTTTACATCTCTTCCAGAGACTGAATCCTAGAGTTGCGAGGGGCACCCAAAGGCCATCTAGTCCAACCCCCTTCTGCCATGAAGGAAAGCACACACACCAGCATTGCAGTGCTGGATCCCGCAAGGAAGAGGAGGCTCCTTCCATTTCCTTTTATTTCCTTCTTTCCTTCCTCCCTCCCTCCCTCCCTTCCTTCCTTCCTTCCTTCCTTCCTTCCTTCCTTCCTTCCTTCCTTCCTTCCCTCCTCCCTCCTTCCTTTCCTTCCATACTTCCCTTCCTTCTTTCCTCTTTCCCTCCCCCTTTCTTTCTAAATTCCTTCATTTCTTTTCTCCTCCTTCTTCCTTTTTTCTTCCCATTTTCTTCCTCTTCCTTCCTCCTTCCTTCCTTCCTTCCTTCCTTCCTTCCTTCTTCCTTCCTCTTCCTTCTCTTCCTTCCTTTCCTTCTTTTCCTTTCTTCTTTCTCCTTTTGTCTTTCTTTCTTTCTTTCTTTCTTTCTTTCTTTCTTTCTTTCTTTTCTTTTTGCCCTCCTTCTTTCCTTTTTTCCTTCCTTTTCTCCTCCTTCCTTCCTCCTCCCTCCTTCCTTTCCTTCCATACTTCCCTTCCTTCTCTTCTCTTTCTCCCTCCTCCCTCCCTCCATCTTTCTTTCTTTCTTTCTTTCTTTCTTTCTTTCTTTCTTTCTCCTTCCTTCTTCTTCTCACTCCTTCTTTCTTCCTTTTTGTTTCCTTCCACATTTTCCTCCCTCCCTCCCTTCCACACTTTGCTTCCTCCCCATTGAGCTTCCCTTCCCTTCCCTTCCCCTTTTCCTTCTTTCCCTTTCCCTCCCTCTTTCTTTCTCTTCCTCTTCCCTCCCCTTTTTCCCTCCTTTCCCTCCCTCCCTCTTCTTTCCTCCCTTCTTTCTTTCTCTCCTTCCACTTTCCTCCCTTCCCTCCTTTCCTTCCACACTTTGCTTCCTCCCTTCCCTTCTTTAGCTTCTCTTCCTCCTTTCCTCCTTTCCCTTTCCTTTTTCCTTCTCTTCTTTCCTTTCTTCTTTTTCCTTTTCCCTTCTTTAGTTTCTCTTTTCCCCTTCCCCCTCCCTTTCTTTTCCTCTTTTGCTCTCTTTTTCTTTCTCCTCCTTCCCTCTCATTCTTTTCCTTCCTTTCCTTCCCTCCCTACTTTCATTTCCTCCTTCCCTCTTTTTCCTTTTCTTTCTTCCACATTTTCCTCCCTCCCTCCTTTCCTTCCACACTTTGCTTCCTCCCTTCCCTTCTTTAGCTTCTCTTCCCTCCTGTCCTCCTTTCCCCTTTTCTTTCCTTCTCTTCCTTTCCTTTCTTCTTCCTTACTTCCCTTCTTTCGTTTCTCTTTCTTCCTTCCCCCTTTTCCCTTTCCTTTCTCTTTCCTCCCTCTTTCTTTTCTCCTCCCTCCCTCTCCTTTTCCCTCCTTTCCTTCCTTCCCTACTTTCATTTCCTCCTTCCCTCTTTTTCCTTTTCTTTCCTTCCACATTTTCCTCCCTCCTTTCCTTCCACATTTTGCTTCCTTCCCTTCTTTTCCCTCTCTATCCCTCCTTTTCCTTTTCCTTTCTTCCACATTTTCCTTCCTCTCTCTATTCCCATCTCCCTCCCTCCTTTCCTTCCACACTTTTCTTCCTTTTTCTTCCCTTTCTTTCTCCTTCCTCCCTTTACTGTTTTAGCTTCCTTTTCACCCTCCCTCCTTGTTCTTTCCTTCCCTTCTTCTATCTTTCTCCTTCCTTCCTTCCTTCCCCCTTCCCTTCCCTTCTCTCTCTCCCTTCATTCCCCCCTCCCTGCTTTCTGTCCCTTCTTTTCCTTTTCCTTTTCCTTCCTTCCTTCCCTCCTTCCTGCTTGAGGAAAGCATGGACATGGGAACCACTGCACCTTTCCTGGGGAATTTGCCTTGTCCGGATGGCCTTTGCAGGCCTTCTGCCCATTTTGCGCAGTCCTTTCTTTATCTGGGTCCAGTCTTGGGGTGCGTCTACACTGCGAAAATAATGCGGTTTGACACCACTTGAAGTGCGATGTCTCAGAGCTTTGGAATCGTGTGTGCAAACGGCAGGAAAAGAGATTCCAGTTGAAACTTCGGAGGAACTTCCTATCAGGCAAAGATATTCAACAGCGAAACATGCCTCTGCCTGGGAATCTGCCTGTTTTGAATCAAAGGCTGAATGGCCATCTGTCAGGACAGATTGCGTGGTGTCCTGGCCGAAGGGAGTTGGACTGGATGGCCTTTGGGGGCCCTCCCTCCCAACTCTAGGATTCTGTGCTCTTGAGGGGCCCGGTTCTCATATTCAACGGTCTGTTCCTTCTGCCTGGAGTAGGGCCGTCCCGCCTCGCAGGGCCGTTGTGCCGGATTTGAGGGCATCCGACTCCGTTAATGGTGCGGAAGAGAAGCAAAGAGAAGCTGGGAAAAGGCGGGGAGGGAGGGCCGTGAGCGTAGCGATTTGTGGACAGATGGCGGAAGGGGGCCTTGGGAATTAATAAGGCCGGCTGGCTGAGATCATCCCTGGCCCTTAATGAGCCCGTTAAGTGCTTCCTAACGATGTGCGAGGGATGAATAAATAATAATGGGAGAAGGAAAAGGGGGGGTGCTTTGGGGGGAGCAGATGGAGGGCCGAGGTGTGTTAACTGCCCCTCCATTTGATCAGATCCTTATGGGGAGCCTTGGAAAACTACAAGTCCCATGATGCAATTAGACCCTTATGGGAAGACTAGAAGCCTTGGAAAACTACAGCTCCCATGATACAATAAGACCCTTATGGAAAGGGAAGGCTAGAAGCCTTGGAAAACTACAACCCCCATGATGCAATAAGACCCTTATGGAAAGGGAAGGCTACAAAGCCTTAGAAAACTACAACTCCCGTGATGCAATAAGATCCTTACGGTAAGGGAAAGCTAGAAGCCTTTGAAAACTACAGCTCCCATGATGCACTTAGACCCTTATGGGAAAGGAAGGCTAAAAGCCTTGGAAAACTACAGCTCCCATGATGCAATTAGTCCTTATGGGAAGGGAAGGCTAGAAGCCTTGGAAAACTACAACTCCCATGATACAATAAGACTCTTATGGGAAGGGAAAGCTAGAAGCCTTGGAAAACTACAACTCCAATGATGCAATAAGACTCTTATGGGAAGGGAAGACTAGAAGCCTTGGAAAACTACAACTCCCATGATACAATAAGACTCTTATGGGAAGGGAAGGCTAGAAGCCTTGGAAAACTACAACTCCAATGATGCAATAAGACCCTTACAAGAAGGGTAGAAGCCTTGGAAAACTACTACTCCCATGATGCAATCTTATGGGAAGGGAAAGCTAGAAGCCTTGGAAAACTACAACTCCCGTGATGCAATAGACTCTTACGGGAAGGGAAGAAGCCTTGGAAAACTACAACTCCCATGATACAATAAGACTCAGCTTTGGAATCCCAAGGACTTTTGTCCTTGCCTTCCCCTCTGAGGCTGAGAGTGTGTGACCTCTGTAGTGTGTTTCCATGCCTGAATGAGGTTTCAAACTCGGCTCTCAGCATGGGCGCATCTGCATTGTGGAATGAATGCGGTTTGGTTCCTCTTCAAGGCTGTGGGATCCCGGGACTTGGAGTTTGGAGAGGCAGAAAAGTCTCACACTTGTGCAACGACACTTATGGTGCCAAACTGCATTCATTCCACCGTGTGGGTTGCGTCAATAACATCTCACCAGGATTCCTTAGCATCGATTCCTTAGCTAAAGTGGTGCTGATGTGCATTAGTTCTCTAGTGTAGATGCACCCTGATGCAACCGTGTGGGATCCTGTGCAGAGTTTGAACCACAGGTTGGGGACCCGTGCTCTGCAAATAGCTTCCATCCCATAAACTTGCAATTCCCCCGATTTCTCCCTCGGCCTGTTCTCCCTTTTGTGTGCCTCCAAACGCAGGAGGAATGCAAAGCCTGCCGAGGCGGCCAATGGGACCGGGGGCTTGGAAGGGGGGCACGCGGGGGGGTGCCATGGCTACCGGGCTACTCCTTGTGGCCCCTTTGTCCCACTGGGGAGGCCAATCCCGCTGGCCATGGGCCGGTCCCCTCCCCTCCTCCTCCTCCTTCCCAGAAAAAAATGCAAAGAGAGGTCCCAGCTGCTCCCAGGATTATTTTATTTGGGGGGGGGGGGGGGTGTGTGCAATGCCAAGGCTTCGTTATGCCTCGCTTCCCTTTTGTCGTCCGTTTTTTGGCATCACCGCCTGCCTGCCTCCCTCCCTCCCTCCCTCGCTCTCGCTCTTTCCCTGTTTGTCCTCTTTTGTCTGCAAAGAGGTTGCCCAGCAAAACTGGGGCAGACCTGGGGGGCTGTTTGCAGAAGGGGGCTCTTGCAGATGGGGTTGGATGGAGGGGGGGCACTGCGGGGAAGGAGAGGCCCTTGGAAAGGGGGCTGGGGCGGCCTTATGGGGTCTGGCTCGATCCAAGGCTCAATAGACTCCAAACAACAACAACAACAACAAGCTACTACTACTATTACTACTAATGTGGTCATACAGATGATGACTCTCCTCTGTGTTTGGAGAAGGAGGTCCTCACAACTGGGAGGCCATGATGATGATGATGATGATGGTGGTGGTGGTGGTGGTGGTGGTGGGGCTGAGGCGGCTTTATGGGGTCTGGCTTGAGCCAAGGCTCCCTGGACTCCAAACAACAACAACAACAATACTATTACTACTAATGTGGTCATACAGATGGTGACTCTCCTCTGTGTTTGGAGAAGGAGGTCCTCACAACTGGGAGGCCATGATGATGATGATGATGATGATGATGATGGTGGTGGTGGTGGTGGTGGTGGGGCTGAGGCGGCTTTATGGGGTCTGGCTTGAGCCAAGGCTCCCTGGACTCCAAACAACAACAACAAGCTACTACTACTATTACTACTAATGTGGTCATACAGATGGTGACTCTCCTCTGTGTTTGGAGAAGGAGGTCCTCACAACTGGGAGGCCATGATGATGATGATGATGATGATGATGATGGTGGTGGTGGTGGTGGTGGTGGGGCTGAGGCGGCTTTATGGGGTCTGGCTTGAGCCAAGGCTCCCTGGACTCCAAACAACAACAACAACAAGCTACTACTACTATTACTACTAATGTGGTCATATGGATGGTGACTCTCCTCTGTGTTTGGAGAAGGAGGTCCTCACAACTGGGAGGCCATGATGATGATGATGATGATGATGATGATGGTGGTGGTGGTGGTGGTGGTGGTGGGGCTGAGGCGACTTTATGGGGTCTGGCTTGAGCCAAGGCTCCCTGGACTCCAAACAACAACAAGTCCATGAGGTCACGAAGAGTCAGAAACGACTGAACGAATGAACAACAAGAACAAGTTACTACTACTATTATTACTAATGTCCAACAACAACAACAAGATACTACTACTATTACTACTAATGTGGTCATATGGATGGTGACTCTCCTCTGTGTTTGGAGAAGGAGGTCCTCACAACTGGGAGGCCATGATGATGATGATGATGATGATGATGATGATGGTGGTGGTGGTGGGGCTGAGGCGACTTTATGGGGTCTGGCTTGAGCCAAGGCTCCCTGGACTCCAATCAACAACAAGTCCATGAGGTCACGAAGAGTCGGAAACGACTGAACGAATGAACAACAACAACAAGTTACTACTACTATTATTACTAATGTCCAACAACAACAACAAGATACTACTACTATTACTACTAATGTGGTCATATGGATGGTGACTCTCCTCTGTGTTTGGAGAAGGAGGTCCTCACAACTGGAGGGCATTGGAAGGAAGGAAGGATCCCGAGTCCTGGCTTGAGCCATGATGATGATGATGGTGGTTGTGGTGATGTTATTTGGGGGTCTGTCATCCTGGTGACGACTGACAGGGAGCTCTGGTGTGGACTGGTCTATGAAGTCACGAAGAGTCGGAAATGACTGAACGAATGAACAACAACAACATCCTGGAAGCAGCTGTAACCCTTTCTTGCTTTTCCCTGGGGAAAAGGAGAAAGGGACTGGACTGGGAAATGGCCAGAGGGATTGGCCATAACAGCAACAACAGCAACAAGCTACTACTACTATTACTACCAATGTCCACAAGAAGGGGACAACTGTGGTCATATGGATGGTGACTCTCCTCTGTGTTTGGAGAAGGAGGTCCTCACAATTGGGAGGCCATGATGATGATGATGATGATGATGATGATGGTGGTGGTGGTGGTGGTGGTGGGGCTGAGGCGGCTTTATGGGGTCTGGCTTGAGCCAAGGCTCCCTGGACTCCAAACAACAACAAGTCCATGAGGTCACGAAGAGTCGGAAACGACTGAACGAATGAACAACAACAACAAGTTACTACTACTATTATTACTAATGTCCAACAACAACAACAAGATACTACTACTATTACTACTAATGTGGTCATATGGATGGTGACTCTCCTCTGTGTTTGGAGAAGGAGGTCCTCACAACTGGGAGGCCATGATGATGATGATGATGATGATGATGGTGGTGGTGGTGGTGGTGGGGCTGAGGCGGCTTTATGGGGTCTGGCTTGAGCCAAGGCTCCCTGGACTCCAAACAACAACAAGTCCATGAGGTCACGAAGAGTCGGAAACAACTGAACGAATGAACAACAACAAGTTACTACTACTATTATTACTAATGTCCAACAACAACAACAAGATACTACTACTATTACTACTAATGTGGTCATATGGATGGTGACTCTCCTCTGTGTTTGGAGAAGGAGGTCCTCACAACTGGGGGGCATTGGAAGGAAGGAAGGATCCCGAGTCCTGGCTTGAGCCATGATGATGATGATGGTGGTTGTGGTGATGTTATTTGGGGGTCTGTCATCCTGGTGACGACTGACAGGGAGCTCTGGTGTGGACTGGTCTATGAAGTCACGAAGAGTCGGAAATGACTGAACGAATGAACAACAACAACATCCTGGAAGCAGCTGTAACCCTTTCTTGCTTTTCCCTGGGGAAAAGGAGAAAGGGACTGGACTGGGAAATGGCCAGAGGGATTGGCCATAACAGCAACAACAGCAACAAGCTACTACTACTATTACTACCAATGTCCACAAGAAGGGGACAACTGTGGTCATATGGATGGTGACTCTCCTTTGTGTTCAGAGAAGGTCCTCATAGCTGGGATTGAGGTGGAGGGAGGGATTGGAGGGAAGGGTCCCAAGTCCTTGCTTGAGCCATGATGATGATGGTGGTGGTGGTGGTGATGATGATGATGATGTTATTTGGGGGGTCTGTCATCCTGGAAGCAGCTGGGACCCTTGCTTTTCGCTGGGGAAGAGGAGGAAGGAACTGGACTGGGAAATGGCCAGTGGGATTGGCCATAACAGCAGCAACAACAACAACAAGCTACTACTACTCTTACTACTAATGTCCAACAAAGCTACTATTACTATTACTACTATTACTATTACTACTAATGTGGTCATATGAGTGGTGACTCTCCTCTGTGTTTGGAGAAGGAGGTCCTCACATTTGCGGGGAGGGCATTGGAGGGAAGGAAAGGTCCCGAATCCTGGCTTGAGCCATGATGATGATGATGATGATGATGATGACGGTGAGGGCAGTGGTGATGATGTTACTTGGGGGTCTGTCATCCTGGAAGCAGCTGGGACTCTTCTTTGCTTTTCCCTGGGGAAGAGGAGGAAGGGACTGGACTGGGAAATGGCCAGTGGGATTGGCCATAACAGCAACAACAGCAACAAGCTACTACTACTATTACTACCAATGTCCACAAGAAGGGGACAACTGTGGTCATATGGATGGTGACTCTCCTTTGTGTTCAGAGAAGGTCCTCATAGCTGGGATTGAGGTGGAGGGAGGGATTGGAGGGAAGGGTCCCAAGTCCTTGCTTGAGCCATGATGATGATGGTGGTGGTGGTGGTTGGTGATGATGATGTTATTTGGGGGTCTGTCATCCTGGAAGCAGCTGGGACCCTTCTTTGCTTTTCCCTGGGGACGAGGAGGAAGGGACTGGACTGGGAAATGGCCAGTGGGATTGGCCATAATAATAACAACAACAAAAACAGCAACAACATCAACCACAACAACTGAGATTGACCATAACAGCAGCAGCAGCAGCAGCAGCAACAACAACAACAACAACAACAAGCTACTACTACTATTACTACTAATGTCCACAAGAAGGGGACAACTGTGGTCATATGGATCGTGACTCTCCTGTGTTTGGAGAAGGAGGTCCTCACAGCTGGGAATGAATGGGGGGGGGGCATTGGAGGGAAGGAAGTTTCTGAGTCCTGGCTTGAGCCATGATGATGATGATGGTGGTGGTGGTGGTGGTGATGATGGTGGTGGTGGTGATGATGTTACTTGGGGGTCTGTCATCCTGGAAGCAGCTGGAACCCTTCCTTGCTTTTCCCTGGGGAAAAGGAGGAAGGGACTGGACTGGGAAATGGCCAGAGGGATTGGCCATAACAGGAACAACAACAACAAGCTACGACTACTATTACTACTAATGTCCACAAGAAGGGGACAACTGTGGTCATATGGATGGTGACTCTCCACATAGCTGGGATTGAAGTGGGGGGGCACTGGAGGGAAGGAGGGGTCCCGAGTCCTGTCTTGAGCCATGATGATGTTGGGGTTCAATCACATGTGTAAAGAGCATAGAGGATTCGACCCACAGCCCAGTGTTCAGAGTGAGAGTAGCTGAAGAGCTATGATGACCTACTCTGACCCCCTGGGAGCGTCCAGACAAGAAAGCCACATTCCAGGAACAGACTGAATATGAATATGAGTAGGGGGTCCTGGCGCTTGGAAATGGTCAAGTGTCCTGTTGGGGGGTCTGGCTTGAGCCAAGCCCTCCCAGACCACAAATGCCCAGGGCAAGGGGACTTCAGGGTCACTCTCCCTGGAGTTTAGCCTGAAGGTTGAAGGACCTCAGCCTGATTTGGGACCCTCCCTGGACATTTGGAAGAGCATGTAGTCCAAGCTCGTTCTGTTGAGAGTCCAACGCCCCTCCCCTGGCTGGCCAGATTGAGACTGACCCCATCCCCCTTAAATAAGCATCCCCTCAATTTGTCTGTCTTTCTCGCCCCCCCCCCCTTTTCCTGAGTGGTCATTGGGGAGGCCTTGGAGCCGGACACATCGATCTGGCACTGACCCCTTGGAGGTCACTGCAGGCGGCCCTTGCCTGGCCCTCCGTCATCCATCAGAAAGTGGAAAGGAATGGGGCAATTGCCTTCTCTCATAGGATGGAGAGCAAGACGTCAAAGAGCTCAGCAGTGCTCCATGTATTCAGAAAGACAACAACAACAACAACAACAACAACAACAAATAACACTTTCAAACCAGGAACAGAACTTTTTTTGCAATTTTTGTTACATAGTGTTATTATAATAAGAATAATAAATTATGATTGAGAATTGATATGTATTGGCTAACTTTGCTTACTTATTTACTTACTTAGGTGATCCCTCGTTGTCCGAGTAGGATAGTCTTCTAGGGTGGGTCCGTAGGTGACTGTGGAGCCCTCTTCTTGACCTGCATCTTCTCCCTTCTGCAGTGAGGGCATTGGTTTCCAGACGGAAGGCGGTCCCGGTCGGGGTTGGCTTGACGCGCCTTCCTCTTAGCACATTTCTCTCTTTCACCCTCCATCCGTGCTTCTTTGAATTCTGCATCACTGCTGGTCACAGCTGACCTCCAGCTGGAACGCTCAAGGGCCAGGGCTTCCCAGTTTTCAGTGTCTATGCCACAGGTTTTGAAGGTTGGCTTTGAGCCCATCTTTCAATCTCTTTTCCTGCCCACCCACATTCTGTTTTCCGTTCTTGAGTTTGGAGTAGAGCAACTGCTTTGGGAGATGGTGGTCAGGCATCCAGACAACGTGGCCGGTCCAGCAGAGTTGATGGCAGAGGAGCATCACTTCAATGTGGTGGTCTTTGCTTCTTCTTCCAGCACACTGACGTTTGTCCACCTGTCTTCCCAAGAGATTTGCAGGATTTTCCGGAGGCAGCGCTGATGGAATCATTCCAGAAGTTGCATGTGATGTCTGTAGACAGTCCACGTTTTGCAGGTGTATAGCAGGGTTGGGAGGACAATGGCTTTATAAACAAGTACCTTGGTCTCAAACACTCTCTGCTTCATTCGGAAAAATGCTATACTTGCAGAGCTCAGGCAGTGTTATTTTTCAGAGCCAATGTTGACGTCTGTAGACAGTCCACGTTTCGCAGACATAGAGCAGGGTTGGGAGGACAATAGCTTTATAAACAAGCACTTTGGTATCCCTACGGATGTCTCGGTCCTCAAACACTCTCTGCTTTATTCAGAAAAATGCTCCACTCACAGAGCTCAGGCGGTGTTATATTTCAGTGTCAATGTTGACGTCTGTAGACAGTCCACGTTTCACAGACATATAGCAGGGTTCAGAGGACAATGGCTTTATCAACAAGCCCCTTGGTCTCCCTACAGATGTCCCGGTCCTCAAACACTCTCTGCTTCATTCAGAAAAATGCTGCACTTGTAGAGCTCAGGCGGTGTTATATTTCAGTGTCAATGTTGACGTCTGTAGACAGTCCACGTTTCGCTGACATATAGCAGGGTTCAGAGGACAATGGCTTTATCAACAAGCACCTTGGTCTCCCTACAGATGTCCCGGTCCTCAAACACTCTCGGCTTCATTCAGAAAAATGCTGCATTCACAGAGCTCAAGCAGTGTTATATTTCAGTGTCGATGTTGACGTCTGTAGACAGTCCATGTTTCTCAGGCGTATAGCAGGGTTGGTAGGACAATGGCTTTATAAACAAGCACCTTGGTATCCCTATGGATGTTCCGGTCCTCAAACACTCTCTGCTTCATTGGGAAAAATGCTGCACTCACAGAGCTCAAGCGGTGTTATATTTCAGTGTCAATGTTGACGTCTGTAGACAGTCCATGTTTCACAGACATATAGCAGGGTTGGGAGGACAATAGCTTTATCAACAAGCCCATTGGTATCCCTGTGGATGTCCCGGTCCTCAAACACTCTCTGCTTCGTTCGGTAAAAAACTGCACTCGCAGAGCTCAGACGGTGTTGTATTTCAGTGTCGATGTTGACTTTGGTGGAGAGGTGGCTGCCAAGAGAGTGGAAATGGTCCTTTCCTTTGGTAATACAGTTAAGAAGCAACAAAAAACTTATTCCAGATAGAGATTGTTGTTGTTGTTGATGTGAGGGCGGGGCCAAACATCTTGGGCCGATGAGGAGGTTTCCAGGGCGAGTAGATTAGATCCGAGAATGCAGGGAGTGTAATTTACACCCTATTTACACCCTATTTTTTTTTTTATCTCTGACCAAGACTAAATGCAACCTTGCTACAAAAAAAAGACGCAATATTGGAAAATCTTTAAGAAAACAACTTAGAGAATATTGCTTTTTTTAAATCTTGGAAAGTGGCATTGGGGGGAAAAGTGGGGTATAAATAAATAATAATAATAATAGAGCTACTGCGAGACGTTAATTAGTAATTTGTGGCTCAATGCCTCGTGCTTTTGTGTGTGTTTTAACTGTGTTGTACCGTGGCTTGAGCCATGAGAAGAGTCCAACAAACAATAACAACAATAACAACAGTAGCATTATTATTATTATTATTATTATTATTATTATTATTATTATTATTTAGAACCACGTGTGGTCATTGCCTTTGCTTTCTGGACGTTTTAGCCACCGACCTCCCTTTGCCCTTCCTTCCTGGACTTACTTTGGTGGTCTCACCTTGCTTGTGTCCTTTCTTTGCTGGTCCAGTTGACCCATATTTGAATGACTGACCGCTCCGTTGTGTCCTGTCTTCCGACCCCTTTCCAGGGAAGTTCAAGCTGCTGGACCAGGACCGGGACGTGCGGGAGCCGGTGCAGTTCTTCAGCAGCGTGGAGGAAGTGGCCGGCACCTTCCCCGACCGCGTCTTCGTCCTGGAAGCCATCACCTTCAGCGTCAAGGTGGGCCGCACCTGCACATGGGTCCTGGGGGCGGACGGCGGACCCTGGGATTTGTAGTTCGGTGGGAGGACTGATGGCCAGCTTGGGCTCTCCCCCAAGTGCTTTGGACTTCAACCCTCACAATTCCTAACAGCCTACCAGCTCTTAGGAAGTTTTGTGGGAGTCAAGTCCAAAACACCTGGAGGGCGGGGCCAAGTTGGCTCGTGCCTGCCTTAGGCTCCTACTACTAAGGAGGCTGTTCAGATCCTGAACCGGTGCTTGGCCGCTGTGACGGTCTGGATGAGAGCGAACAAATTGAAATTGAATCCAGACAAGACAGAGGTACTCCTGGTCAGTCGCAAGGCCGAACAGGGCATAGGGTTACAGCCTGTGTGGGATGGGGTCGCACTCCCCCTGAAGACGCAGGTTTGCAGCTTGGGTGTGACCCTGGACTCATCGCTGAGCCTGGACCCAGAATTAGCAGTACCAGGGGAGCATTCGCACAGTTAAAACTCGTGCGCCAGCTGCGCCCGTACCTTGGGAAGTCTGACTTGGCCACGTAGTCCACGCTCTGGTTACATCCCGTATAGACTACTGCAACGCTCTCTACGTGGGGTTGCCTTTGAAGACGGCTCGGAAGCTTCAAATGGTCCAACGCTCGGCAGCATACCACTCCTCTGTTGTGCCAGCTCCACTGGCTGCCAATTTGCTACCGGGCACAATTCAAAGTGCTGGCTTTAGCCTTTAAAGCCCTAAACGGTTCTGGCCCAACCTACCTGTCCGAACGCGTCTCCTCCTATGAACCAGTTAGGACATTAAGATCGTCTGGGGAGGCCCTGCTCTCGATCCCGCCGGCTTCACAAGCACGCCTGGCGGGGATGAGAGACAGGGCCTTCTCAGTGGTGGCCCCTCGGCTGTGGAACGCCCTTCCTGCAGATATCAGATCAACCCCTTCCTTGGTGGCGTTCCGGAGGAAAGTGAAGACCTGGCTGTTTGAACAGGCATTCAACTAAGCAGTGTGATTGATTGACTGACTATCGGAACACGGATTATTGGATAACGAGTTTGGATTCAGATTTCATTGATGAGACCTGATGAAGTTTTATTATTGATGTAGTGATGTATTGATATTGATGTTTAATGATTTGTGATGCTATTGCTTTTAAATGCTTAATGATTTTGTATTGTGTATATCTAAATTGTTGTAAACCGCTCTGAGTCGCCCAAGGGCTGAGAAGAGCGGTATACAAATCAAGTAAGTAAGTAAATAGATAAATAAATTGGATAGCTGTGACCATCGCAATGGCCTGAAAGTGTACAATTCACTGCTAGAGAGTTCTTCCAGGGGACTGGGTTAGAACTCTCTTCCCACTAAACTACAAAGCCCAGGGTCCCATAAAATGGAGCCAAGGCCATTTAAGGGGGTCTCTGGGTGGTCCTGGGAGAGACCCTGAAAGTGGCTGACCATCCCCATCTGCTCGGGGCAGATTCTCTCCTCCCTCCCTCCCTCCCTCCCCCCTCCCTCCCTCCCTCCCTCCCTCCCTCCCTCCCTCCCTCCCTCCCTCCCTCCCTTTGTCAATGCTGGCATTGTGAATATACTTCCTTCCTTTCCCTTTCCCTCTCCCTCTCTCCCTTCCTTCCTATCAATTCTGTGAATACCTTCCTTCCTTCCTTCCTTCCTTCCTTCCTTCCTTCCTTCCTTCCTTCCTTCCTTCCTCCCTCCCTCCCCTCCCTCTCCCTCTCCCTCTCCCTCTCGCCCTTCCTTCCTATCAATTCTGTGAATACCTACCTTCCTTCCTTCCTTCCTTCCTTCCTTCCTTCCTTCCTTCCTTCCTCCCTCCCTCCCTCCCTCCCTCCCTCCCTTTCCCTCTCCCTCTCTCCCTTCCTTCCTATCAATTCTGTGAATACCTTCCTTCCTTCCTTCCTTCCTTCCTTCCTTCCTTCCTTCCTTCCTTCCTTCCTTCCTTCCTTCCTCCCTCCCTCCCTCCCTCCCTCCTCCTTCCTGTCTTCCCCTTCCTTCCTTCCTTCCTTCCTTCCTTCCTTCCTTCCTTCCTTCCTTCCTTCCTTCCTTCTCCCTCCTTCCTTCCTCCTCCTTTCTTCCTCCTTCCTGCCCCTTCCTTCCTTCCTTCCTTCCTTCCTTCCTTCCTTCCTTCCTTCCTTCCTTCCTCCTTCCTTCCTGCCTTCCTTCCTTCCTGCCTTCCTTCCTTCCTTCCTTCCTTCCTTCCTTCCTTCCTTCCTTCCTTCCTTCCTTCCTTCCTTCCTTCCTTCCTTCCTTCCTCCTTCCTCCCTCCCTCCCTCC
Organism: Anolis sagrei ordinatus; assembly: GCF_025583915.1. Taxonomy (NCBI): domain Eukaryota; kingdom Metazoa; phylum Chordata; class Lepidosauria; order Squamata; family Anolidae; genus Anolis; species Anolis sagrei. The sequence goes on along the minus strand of NW_026844366.1, from coordinate 353,898,246 downwards.
CTCCTCCCTCTCCCTCTCGCCCTTCCTTCCTATCAATTCTGTGAATACCTACCTTCCTTCCTTCCTTCCTTCCTTCCTTCCTTCCTTCCTTCCTCCCTCCCTCCCCTCCTCCCTCCCTCCTCCCTCCCCTCCCTTCCCTTCCCCTTCCTTCCTTCTTTTCCTTCCTTCCCTTCCTTTCCTTCCTTCCTTCCTTCTTCTTCCTCTTCCTCCTCCCTCCCTCCCTTCCTTCTCCATCTCTCCCTCCTCTCTCTCTTCTCTTTCCCTTCCTTCCTTTTCCTCCTCTCCCTCCCTCCTCCTTCTCTCTCCCTCTCCTTCCTTCCTCCTTCCTTCCTTCTCCTTCCTTTCCTTTTTCTTTTCATTCCTTCCTTCCCCTTCCTTCCTTCTTCCTTCCTTTCCTCCTTCCCTCTCTCCCTCCCTCTCTCTCCCTCTACCTTCCTTCCTTCTCTTCCTTCCTTCCTTCCTTCCTTCCTTCCTTCCTTCCTTCCTTCCTTCCTCTCCCTCCCTCCCTCTCCCTCTCCCTCTCCCTCTCCCTCTCGCCCTTCCTTCCTATCAATTCTGTGAATACCTACCTTCCTTCCTTCCTTCCTTCCTTCCTTCCTTCCTTCCTTCCTCCCTCCTTCCTCCCTCTCCCTCTCGCCCTTCCTTCCTATCAATTCTGTGAATACCTTCCTTCCTTCCTTCCTTCCTTCCTTCCTTCCTTCCTTCCTTCCTGCCTCTTGTGAGCTGTTCTGAGTCCCCTTCCTTCCTTCCTTCCTTCCTTCTTTCCTTCCTTCCTTCCTTCCTTCCTTCCTTCCTTCCTTCCTTCCTTCCTTCCTTCCTTCCTTCCTTCTTTCCTTCCTTCCTTCCTTCCTTCCTTCCTTCCTTCCTTCCTTCCTTCCTTCCTTCCTCCTCCCTCCCTTCTCCCTCTCCCTCTCGCCCTTCCTTCCTATCAATTCTGTGAATACCTACCTTCCTTCCTTCCTTCCTTCCTTCCTTCCTTCCTTCCTTCCTTCCTTCCTCCTCCCTCCCTCCCTCCCTCCCTCCCTCCCTCCCTCCCTTCCTTCTTTCCTCCTTCCTCCTTCCCTTCCTCACTTCCTTCATTATTTCTTTCCTCACTACCTTCCTTCCTCCTCCCTTCCTCCCTTCCGTCCTTCCTTATTTCCTTCCTCCCTCCTTCCCTTCTTCACTTCCTTCCATCCTTCCAGCCTTATTTCCTTGCTCACTTCCTTCCTCCTTCCCTTCCTCACTTCCTTCATTATTTCTTTCCTCACTACCTTCCTTCCTCCTCCCTTCCTCCCTTCCGTCCTTCCTTCCTTCCTTCCTTTCCCTTCCTTCCTTCTTCCTTCTCTTCCTTCCTTCCTTCCTTCCTTCCTTCCTTCCTCCCTCCCTTTCCCTCTCCCTCTCTCCCTTCCTTCCTATCAATTCTGTGAATACCTTCCTTCCTTCCTTCCTTCCTTCCTTCCTTCCTTCCTTCCTCCCTCCCTCCCTCCCTCCCTCCCTCCCTTTCCCTCTCCCTCTCTCCCTTCCTTCCTATCAATTCTGTGAATACCTTCCTTCCTTCCTTCCTTCCTTCCTTCCTTCCTTCCTTCCTTCCTTCCTCCCGTTCCCTTTCCCTCTCTCCCTTCCTTCCTATCAATTCTGTGAATACCTTCCTTCCTTCCTTCCTTCCTTCCTTCCTTCCTTCCTTCCTTCCTTCCTTCCCTTCCTTCCTTCCTTCCTTCCTCCATCCATCCATCCATCCATAATTCTAGCATTGTGATTTTGCATTTGATCTTGTTTCAAGTTGTTTATCTTTTTGTATTGTCGAAGGCTTTCATGGCCGGAATCACTGGGTTGTTGTAGGCTTTTTTCGGGCTATATGGCCATGTTCTAGAGGCATTCTCTCCTGACGTTTCGCCTCCATCTATGGCAAGCATCCTCAGAGGTAGTGAGGTCTGTTGGAACTAGGAAAAAGGGTTTATATATCTGTGGAATGACCAGGGTGGGACAAAGGACTCTTGTCTGCTGGAGCTAGGTGTGAATGTTTCAACTGACCACCTTGATTAGCATTTGATAGCCTGGAAGTGCCTGGAGCAATCTTTTGTTGAGAGGTGATTAGATGTCCCAGATTGTTTTCCCTCTGCTGTTTTGCTGTTTTAATTTTAGAGTTTTTTAATACTGGTAGCCAGATTTTGTTCATTTTCATGGTTTCTTCCTTTCTGTTGAAATTGTCCACATGCTTGTGGATTTCAATGGCTTCTCTGTGTAGCCTGACATGGTGGTTGTGAGAGTGGTCCAGCATTTCTGAGTTCTCAAATAATCTGCTGTGTCCAGGTTGGTTCCTCAGGTGCTCTGCAATGGCTGACTTCTCTGGCTGAAGGAGTCTGCAGTGCCTTCCATGTTCCTTGATTCATGTGTTGGGCATTGCTGCTGCGTTTGGTGGTCCCTCTGGAGACTTCTTGTCCACAGCTGCATGGGATACGGTAGACTCCTGCAGAAGTGAGAGGATCCCTCTTGTCCTTTGCTGAACGGAGCATTGGTTGGATTTTCTTGGTGGGTCTGGAGATAGTTTGTATGTTGTGTTTCCTCATCAGCTTCCCTCTGCGGTCAGTGGTTCCCTTGATGTCTGGCAAGAACACTTTTCCTCTGGGTGGATCTTGGTCTTGAATCTTTACTCTCGTGGTCTTGCAGCTCTTCTGATGTCTGAGGTGGAGTCTCCATTGGCCTGGAGAGCCCAGTTGAGGTGGTTCAGTTCATCTTGGAGGAGGTGGGCTTTGCAGATTCTTTTTGCACGGTCTGCCAAGGCTTTAATGGTGCTTCTTTTTTTACTTGCTCCTTCCTAGAATCAAAGAGTTGGAAGAGACCTCATGGGCCATCCAGTCCAACCCCATTCTGCCAAGAAGCAGGAATATTGCATTCAAATCACCCCTGACAGATGGCCATCCAGCCTCTGTTTCAAAGCTGCCAAAGAAGGAGCCTCCACCACACTCCGGGGCAGAGAGTTCCACTGCTGAACGGCTCTCACAGTCAGGAAGTTCTTCCTCATGTTCAGATGGAATCTCCTCTCTTGTAGTTTGAAGCCATTGTTCCCTTGCGTCCTAGTCTCCAAGGAAGCAGAAAACAAGCTTGCTCCCTCCTCCACCCTGTGGCTTCCTCTCACATATTTATACATGGCTATCATATCTCCTCTCAGCCTTCTCTTCTTCAGGCTAAACATGCCCAGCTCTTTAAGCCGCTCCTCATAGGACTTGTTCTCCAGACCCTTGATCATTTTAGTCGCTGGTTGGAGTTTTTATGTCGATATCGATCTCTGTGTGTGGGTTTTCTGTAAATTGTGTGACTCAATTGTTGATCTGGTTTGCGGAAGACTAGGACATCTAGAAAAGGCAGTGCTTATCTTTTCTTTTTCTCCTTTAACATTCTTTTTTAGTTGTTCCTGCTCACTTGTGATTCCGAAGCTGTCTGCGCATGTGCAGGAAATACCACATGTGCGATTTCACAGGGACCATGATGGAGAAAAATAATTATTATTCATTCCATGCCCCCCTTTCAATTAATTAATATCCTGTATAGAAGGGGTTTCTCATACTATTTCAATATATATATATAAAACCAAAATGTTGTTATAGCTCAGCAAGCGTCAAGAGGACTTTTTTTGAAGGTTCAGAGGATGAGCAGGATGATGGGTTTCAAGGTGAGGTGTCTGTGAGTGATCAAGGAGAACTGCAACTAGATGGGGCCAATGATAGGAGATTCCATCTGAACATTAGGAAGAACTTCCTGACTGTGAGAGCCGTTCAGCAGTGGAACTCTCTGCCCCGGAGTGTGGTGGAGGTTTCTTTGGAAGCTTTTAAACAGAGGCTGGATGGCCATCTGTCGGGGTGCTTTGAATGCAATATTCCTGCTTCTTGGCAGAATGGGGTTGGACTGGATGGCCCATGAGGTCTCTTCCAACTCTTATTCTATGATTCTATGATTCTATGTTTTGGATTCCTGTGCTTGTTCAGGGGAAAGTGAAAGTTCCAGTTTCCTGGCGAAAACACCTTGTGCTGATGAGGAGGTTTCCAGGGAGAGTTGATTAGACCCGAGAACACAGGGAGTGTAATCCAGGCAAACTCGATATTCCCAGAGAATCTGAGATTAGACCCTGAAGGCCAGGTGCATCAGGCATGATTTCATGGGTGTCTCAGGGCCCTTTCACACAGCCCTTTATCCAAGAATATCAAGGCAGAAAATCCCACATTATCCGAGTGTGGACTCAGATAACCCAGTTCAAAGCAGATATTGTGGGTTATTCTGCCTTAATATTCTGGGATAGAGGTCTGTGAGGAAGTGCCCTTAGAGGGCCTAAATTAAGTGATTTGGTTTCAGGCCCCTCAGAGGAGACAACGTTGCTTTTAGAAGATAGTTCATTTATTTATTTATTTACTTTGCTTCTATACCGCTGTTCTCAGCCCGGGGGCGACTCACAGCGGTGTACAACATAGAAAGAACAAAATTCAAGACACAGTATAAAAACAATTCACAATCCAGCATTATACAAAAACATCATCATTACTACGAAAACCATTCAGCGTCGTCTCATCGTCCAAACCACAATCCAATATCATTTTCCGTTGTTCCGTTCCTATAGTCATTACCAATCATTGCACTTCTTATTCGAACTCCTTCTTGAACAACCAAGTCTTTAATTTCCTGCGGAATATCATCAGAGAAGGTGCCAGTCTGATGTCTACGGGAAGGGTGTTCCACAGCTGAGGAGCCACCACCGAGAAGGCCCTGTCTCTCGTCCCCGCCAGCCGTGCTTGTGAAGCAGGCGGGATCGAGAGCAGGGCCTCCCCGGAAGATCTCAAAGTCCTGGTGGTTCTTCTGTTTCTGCTCCCAAGTTCTTGTCCAAATATTCTCAAGTTTCCTGTGTTTGCTGATGCCCGTGTTTCCTTAGAGTTTACCTTGGAAAAGTTCAGAAATTTATGTTTGGAGTACTCCTGTGGATTTTGGTTTCCTTGGCTTTATGTTCCTTGTTATTTTTGAATTACTGCTATCTTATATTTTCTATTCTATTGACCCTTTTGGAATTGCCCTTTTACCCTTATTTAGAAGTGACTTGCAGTTTCTCAAGTCGCTCCTCACACGACAAAAAAATCTGCATTTTTAGATAGAATTACTGGACTCTGGTGTGGCGCTGGATGAAAAGGTGTTTTAGTGCGAGTGCAACAATCCCCAAATTTTAAAATCTCATTCTTTTTTATTTCTTGTTCAGCCATTTTTAAAAATTTTCTCTTCCAGTCAATACCGGAGTTTTTAGTTTCGACTACCTATCGTGTTTTGGAATTATCCTTTCTTTAACATCCTGTGCTCCCTATTCAAGAACATAGTCTCGCTCATTCTTCTCTAAAGTCATTCTCTAAGGTCTATTCCTTGGGGTTTTCGTTTCCTGTGTTGCAGCCAGCATTTACCTCAAAGGTCTGATCCACTTGTGTGGATTGCATGCTTTAAGTCTGCCCACTAAGTGACAAATCCCGGGATGTTTCAGGATGGAGCCACGGCCATGTTGCAGGCAGATGGGGCCAATGTTTTGGATTCCTGTGCTTGTTCAGGGGAAAGTGAAAGTTCCAGTTCCCTGGAGAAAAGACCTTGGGCTGATGAGGTTTCCAGGGAGAATAGATTAGACCCGAGAACACAGAGAGTGTAATCCAGGCAAACTAGATATTCCCAGAGAATCCAAGCTAAGACCCCGAAGGCATCATCATCCCTCCTCGCCTTCAGGAGAAGGGTGAAGTCGTGGTTATGGGACCAGGCCTTTGGGCACTCCGGCAATTAAATCAGACAACCAGGCGAGTAAGACCAGCAGGATTGATGAAGTGGAACGTAAAACTAGATCTATGAGTAGCGAACGCTGACCATGTAAGAGGAGAAATTGGGTTTGTATTTGGTTTTATTGATTTTATGGTTATAATGTATATTTGGTGTTAACTGTGTATTGATGTAATTTTGTGTTTGATTGTTTTTATGATGCAGGCATCAAATTGTGCCTTGCTTTTGTAAGCCGCCCTGAGTCCCCTTCGGGGTGAGAAGGGCGGGGTAAAAGAACCCCAAATAAATAAATAAAAAATAATGTTGTTGCTGATCTCTGGGCGACTGGACATGGCTTGATGTCCCCTCTGATGGTGGTGGTCCCCTTTCACCTTCTCCCTCCCTCCTTCTCTCCCTGCAGGTGGTCTCAGGTGAGTTCAGCGAGGACAGTGAGGTCTACAACTTCTCCCTCCACGCCGGGGACGAGCTGACGCTCATGGGCCAGGCGGAGATCCTGTGCGCCAAAGCCCCTAAGGAGAAGTCCCGCCTTAACACCTTGTTGAGGAAGTTGGGCAAAGCCGGAGTGGGCGGTGGTGGCATCATCAGTGGCGGAAGTGGCCCCACCGAGGGGGTCAGCAGCACCGGGCTCAAGGCCCTGAAGGGCAAGATGCCCTGCCTGATCTGCATGAACCACCGGACCAACGAGAGCCTCAGCCTGCCCTTCCAGTGCAAGGGGCGCTTCAGCACCCGCTCACCCCAGGAGCTGCAGATGCAGGAAGGGGAGCACACCGTACGCAGCATCATCGAGAAGGTAGAGTGGGTCATACCTGTGAAACGAGTCTGGGAGACTGAACAGGAGCCGGGAGTGTGATGCTGCAGCGGAAATAGGCCAATGCGATTCTAGGCTGCATCTAGAGGGGTGGAGTGCCTAGAACAGCTGTGGTCATGACTCCGCTTCTTTGCATATCCCTCAAGTTCCACATCACCACCTGCTTAGCCCTTCAGCAGCTGTGTGACCACATGTCCATTAGAACTGTATTTTCCAACCAGTTATTCACAATGGGATTACAGTCAATGCATTCCTATCTAAAAGTGCATTCTCTACCTAACGGAAACTTCCATTAGCATGGGACTGGGTTGGAGATCGCTATCTGATGATCCTAAATCAGGATGGACCAACTTTGGCCCACCCTCCAGGTGTTTTGGACTTCAACCCCTACAATTCCTAACAGCCTACCTGCTGTTAGGAATTGTGGGAGTTGAAGTCCAAAACACCTGGGGGTGTGAAGTTGGCCCATGTCTAAACTTGGACTATATGACCTTTTGGTGCCCCCTCCAACTTATAATTCTATTACTAAAGTTTGTAGGATGGCCTTTGAATGATTGAGAATGGGCCTGGACTGGATGGCCTTAGAGTTTCCCTTCCAACTGCTTCAAGGTCTTTAAGTAGAAGCTTGATGGCCATCAGTTGGGAGGGCTTGCCTTGTGTGTTCCTCATGGGATTGAACTGGATGACGTTTTGAGGCTGTCTAGCCATCAGTCCGTCGTAAGGGCTTGTAGATCTCTCCTGGAGTCAGACTGGTTGGCCTCTGGGATCCCTCTCCAACTGTAGTGGAACCTAGGGTCCAGTAGAGCCTCCTTCTCTGATGTATGGTTGTCAGTTGGGAGGGCTTGAGTATTCTTCATGGGGTAAGACTGAATGATCTTTGGGGCTCCACTCCAACTAGCTCATTCCATGGTCCTCTGCCCCTAGATGATGGCCTTTGGATGATTGAGAATAGGCTTGACCTGGATTGCCTTTGGGGTTCCCTCCCAACTTTAGTGGAAAATAAACCGTCAACTGGACTCTCCTTTGGGGAGTCTTTAAAGAGACGCTGAATTGCCATCAGTCAGGAGGGCTATGACAATGTATTCCTTGTGGGGTTGGACTGGATGGCCTCTGGGGCTGCCCTCCAACTCCAGTGGAATACTAACTTCCCTGGTGTCCAGTGGAATCCCCTTTTCTGATGGATGGCCATCAGTAAGTAGGGCTTGGATTGGTATTCCTCGTGGAGTCAGACCGGATGGCCTTTTGAGGCTAGATGGCCTTTAGGGCTCCCTTCTAATTCTAGCAGAGCCTTCTTCTCTGATATCCATCGGCTGTCGGTTGGGAGGGCTTTGATCATATATTCCTCACGGGATGGGACTGGATGGCCTTTGGGGCTCCCCTCCAACTCCATTGGAACACTAGAGTCCAGCAGATTCTCTTCTGATGGATAGCTGTCAGTCACAAGGACTTTTAAACATTCAAATGTAGCCTTTTCTGTTGAATTGGTTAGGAAAGTTGTAAATGAATGACCGGTGTTTTTCCAGCGAAGACATCCTGATTCCATCAGTTCCCGGACAGATGTTGACTTTCCTTCCTTAAGTGATAATTGGTTTTCCTTCTCAAGGAGACTTGTTTGAATTCCTGAAGTAATGTTGGTTTTTATTCTAAAATGTAAGGAGCCACTTAAAAGAGACATTGTCTTTAGTAATGTAAACATGTTGTTTTCCACCACAGAGTGAATCCTGTCTCTGGTCATGTTAGCAGTTCTCATCAGCAACTTTTAATTACAGTCCATGAATTACCTCCTTCTTGTAGTTTTCCAGGCTTCAATCTTAGGATGGCATCAGTAGACTAGATAGAGTCCCAACCACACATCTTTCATAAAACTCAATTCGAATCATACATCGTATTTCATAGAATCATAGAATCCTAGAGTTGGAAGAGACCTCCTGGGCCATCCAGTCCAACCCCATTCTGCCAAGAAGCAGGAATATTGCATTCAAATCACCCCTGACAGATGGCCATCCAGCCTCTGCTTAAAAGCTTCCAAGAAGGAGCCTCCACCACACTCTGGGGCAGAGAGTTCCACTGCTGAACGGCTCTCACAGTCAGGAAGTTCTTCCTAATGTTCAGACACTTGTGTGTTCCTCGAGGGGTGGGACTGGATGGCATTTGGGTTATTATTACTATTATTATTATTATTATTATAACTTTATTTGTACCCCGCTAGCATCTCCCGCAGGACTCGATGCGGCTCACATAGGCCGAAGCCTCAAAACACAGTACAACAAAACACAGTATAACAAAACACAGTATAACAAAACAATACCTAAAGCAAATTAAAAACAGTTAAGCAGCAAAACAACAGCAATAACAATACGTCAAGACACTTTAAAACTGGGCCGGCCAGAGTAGTGGGTACAAGATTAAAAGTGCTGAAATGGTAGGAGGATTGTAGGATTATAAAATAAGTGCAGTGTGCAGTGTGCAGCAATCTTAGTTCTACTAAAGTGCTTCTAGGGCTTGGTATTGGGGTTCCTAATCTGAGAAAGCACATCGGAACAGCCAGGTCTTCAAGTTCTTTCTGAAGACTGCCAGTGTAGGGGCCTGTCTAAGATCTTTTGGGAGGGCGTTCCAGAGTCGGGGGGCCACCACAGAAAAGGCCCTGTCTCGAGTCCCCACCAAGCGCGCTTGCGACGCGGGCGGGATCACGAGCAGGGCCTCTCCAGATGACCGAAGTGAACGTGTGGGTTCGTAGACGGAGATGCGGTCACGCAGGTAGGGTGGTCCCAAACCGTTCAGGGCTTTGTAGGTAAGCACCTGCACCTTAAATTGGGCTCGGAAAATAAACGGCAGCCAGTGGAGCTCCTTGAACAGGAGGGTTGACCTCTCTCTGTAATGAGCCCCAGTTAACATCCTGGCTGCTGCCCGTTGGACCAGTTGGAATTTCCGAGCCGTTTTCAAGGGCAGCCCTACGTAGAGCGCATTGCAGTAATCCAATGTAGAGGTGACCAAGGCATGGACCACCCCGGCCAGATCAGCCTTCGCGAGGTACGGTCGCAGCTGGCGCACAAGTCTCAGTTGTGCAAAAGCCCTCCCGGACACCGCCGACGCCTGAGCCTCAAGCGAGAGCGATGAGTCCAGGAAGACTCCCAAGCTACGGACCTGTGACTTCAGGGGGAGTGTAACCCCATCCAACACAGGTTGCCACCTTATACCCCATTCCGGTTTGCGATCGACCAGGAGGACCTCTGTCTTGTCAGGATTGATCTTCAGCTTGTTCCTCCTCATCCAGATAGACACAGCGGCCAGGCACTCGTCCAACACCCGAGAGGCCTCCTTGGAGTTAGGTGGAAAAGAGTAGTAGAGTTGTGCGTCATCCGCATAGAGATGGGTTCCCCTCCATCTCACGGACTCACTCCCTGCTCCTTTGTCCATCCGCAGGTGCGTCTCCCGGTGAATGTGACGGTGCCGAGCCGCCCGCCACGCAACCGCTACGACCTGCACTGCATCCGCGAGGGCCACTGCTACAAACTGGTCAGCATCATCTCCAAGACGGTGGTGCTGGGCTGTGCAATGCGGGAGGCGGAGGTGTCGCCCTTCCACTTGCTGCTCTTGGCCGATGTACCGCGCTTCCTTCTGCCGGAGGGGCTGGCACTGCCGGGGGGACTACCGGACCCCCCGCTGGAGAGGCTCCTGCGTGACTGCACTGCTTTGTGCCAGGAGCGTTTCAACCCTAACGAGTACTCCCGGGCTGTGCGTGAGGCCAAGCCAGACCTGTCCGAAGAGAGCGTCGCCAGTCCCCGGCGCCTGCGGCTATGCCTCCAGGGCCGCTCCGCCCGCGACCAGGTGGCCCACTCCTTCCAGCGACTCTCCCTTTGCCTCTACAGTGCCGGCACCATCACTGCTGCGTCCTCCTCCTCCTGCTCGTCCTCCTCTGAGAGCTCTGGCCAAGACCTGGGCCCTCCGGCGGGAGGCGGAAGAGCTCCCCGGCGCCTGATCCTGCCACCCACCTTCCGCCCCCAGGAGCCCCCCGAGAGGGAGGAGTACGTGGCCCCTGACTGGGCCCCACCCCCCCTACGTCCCTCCTATGAGCGGCCCTACGAGGAGCTCTGGTCTGGGCAGAACTACGCCGAGGCCCCAAGTGGAAGGCCAGCGCTATGGGCAGAGGACCGGGTCCAGGTCGAGGGGGGACGCGACCTCAAGGGCTTCGCCGGACCCGCCTCCATGGACGCCCCGCCCCCTGTGCCCCCCAAGTCAGAGGCGGTGAGTGGGCCGTGGTGGGACTTCAAAGGGGGGCAGGTGTGGATCCATTGACAGGGGTTGGAGGCATTATATTATTGAAGTGGCAGGTAGTTCCCCTGACCTGGGACAGATTGCCTTTTGAGACTATTATTATTATTATTATTACTATTGCTATTATTTCAGACACAGAGAGGAAACAAAATTGTTGAATTGCCAAGGTTTAGAAACGGATTAATTGACAAGGGGTGGAATTATTATATTTTAAATTTCCATGTAGTTCATCTGACCCAGGATAGGTTGTCTTTTTAGGTTACGTTTGTTGTTGTTGTTGTTGTTGTTGTTGTTTCAGACATAGGAGAGGACCAAAGCAGCTGAGCTTGGCTTAAGGCAGGCATGGGCCAACTTCGGCCCTCCTTCCAGGTGTTTTGGACTTCTTTGCATGTCCCATGAGTTCCACATCACCACCTATTTAGCCCACAGTAGCTGTGTGACCACATGTCCATTAGAACTGTATTTTCCAACCAGTTATTCGCAATGGGGTTACAGTCAATGCATTCCTATCTAACAGTGCGTTCTGTACCTAACAGAGACTTCCTCCAGCATGGGAGTTGATTGGAGATTGCTATTTGATAACCCTAAGTCAGGCCTGGGCCAACTTCGGCCCTCCCTCCAGGTGTTTTGGACTTCAACTCCCACCATTCCTAACCGCCTATCGGCGGTTAGGAATGGTGGGAGTTAAAGTCCAAAACACCTGGAGGGAGGATTAAAGTTGGCCCAGGCCTAGCTAGACCCTGTTCCCCCCTTGGAATGGCATTGGCCTTGGTGGCTGCTGCATCACAACGAAGGTGCCCTGTCCTATCCTTGTTTTGCAGGTGCGGGAGGAATGTCGGCTGCTTGTGGCTCCGCCGGTGCCGCCCAGAGGGTCCCTCGGGCCCCCTGGCTCCAGCCCCCCGCCCTCGGTGCGCTTCCCCAAAGCCCAGGCCGGCCCTTTGCTTGCCTCCGGCCTCTCGTACTACTCTTCCGGCCTCCACGACGATGCGTGAGTAAGGGGCCGAGTGGGAGGAATTCTTAGGGAATCCCCGTGCCCCTTGTAAAGTCCCTGGTAATTTTGGGGTGCAGCATGACCCATGCATCTCCAAGCTTGGGCTCACATTACTGGAGCAGCTTTGGGTGTAAGACTGTAGGATCTATATAGCAATATTAAATGACCACTCACAAGCCGGCTTGCTTTGAAATGGATATATTGCTTGTATCTCTTCAGCCAAGAAAGACACTACTGACTTTTTCCCACCACCACTTCCTTTTTTACCCCTTTCCTGCCCATCTCCCCCTCTTCTCAGGTTCCTTATTAGAGCTTGTTGCTTCACAAGTTCCAATACAAGGTTTCCAGCGCCCTTGGCTGGCTTCAAAATGTCACAGAGGGAAAATTGAGGCAACCAGGATGATTCGGTCAGGGTGTCACAGAGGAAATTTGTGATGTCTTCATGCCATTGGAAATTGACTCCTGACATTGGGTGACTACAGTCTTTTGGAACAGCCCTTAGAAGACCCCTCCAGGTGTTTTGGACTTCAACTCGCACAATTCCTAACAGCCAGTAGTCCAAAATACCCGGAGGGCCCAAGTTTGCCCGTGCCTGATATAAGTTTTCTTTCCTCCTCAACTGCATAACACAAAAGGGTGAGATGTCCATCTTGGCTAACCGCATCTTCTCCCCTCTTTGCAGGCCTGTTCCTCGGAGCGGGAGCTGCTCCCCTTCCCCGGACACTTACTCCCTCTACTGCTATCCCTGCACTTGGGGCGACTGCAAAGTCGGGGAGACCCCCAACCGGACGATGCTGTGCGGCCCCCCGGCTCAGCCCCGCTCCCCTCCTCCGGCAGTCCCCTCAGCAGCGTCCGTATCAGGGCCTTTGTGGCCGGACCCTTGGCCTTATAGTGACCCAGGGCGGTCCACCCCATTGCTGGAGCCTGCCCAGAGCTGCCAGAGCTGCCCCCTCCTCAAGGGCCCCCCTCCCCAGAAGCGCTTTGCCCCCTTTGGGGCCTTGAACCCCTTCTCCAGCCCGGCTTCTTCTTCCTCCTCCTCCGACTGGCCGGAGCCCCTGGAGTGGACCCGGCCCCCCTCCCCAGAGCCCTTTGAGCCCTTCGGGGGGACACCCTCCCCACCACCCCGTGCCGCCCCGGCCTTTGAGCCCCCGCCGGCCGAGGCCACGGCCGCCTGGACACTGGGGTGTGAGGGGCCCGCGGGGCGGCTCTTCCTAACCGAGGTGCCCCCGACAACCGCCCGGCCCAGCGCCCGGCCCAACGGGGACGGCTCTCCCTGGCAGCCCCCCGGCGACCTCTCCTCCCTCTCGTTGGAGGGCGTCTCCCAGTGCCTGCGATTCATCGGCCTCTCGGAGGAACTGGCCGGACGCTTTGCCCGCGAGCGCATCGACGGCAGCATCTTCGTCCAGCTGACCGAGGAAATCCTTTCCGAAGACTTCCGGCTGACCAAGCTCCAGGTCAAGAAGGTCATGCAGTTCATCAAGGGCTGGCGGCCCAAAATTTAAGCGTGGATAAGGGTGGTCCGAAAAGCAGACCCTGGACATTGATTGGCCCAGAAAGATGAGAGGGACATCTTGACCTCAAACCCAATGAAAAGTTGGCACTTGGAGGGCAGAGCAGGGGGTCCTTGTTGGTGGGTTCTCACAGTGGCCAAAGGGCCGGGGTTCTTAGAAGATAATGGGGAAGGGGCTGCAATGGGGCATCTTCTTCCAGCATTTGGAGGAAGGAGGACCCTCTCCGAAGACTTCCAGCTGACCAAGCTCCAGGTCAAGAAGGTCATGCAGTTCATCAAGGGCTGGCGGCCCAAGATTTAAGCATGGACGGGTGGTCCAAAAAGTGGACCCTGGACATTGTCCAGAAAGATGAGAGGGGCACCTTGACCCCAAACCCAATGAAAAGATGGCATTTGGTGGACAGAACAGGGAGTCCTTGTTGGAGAATTCTCATGGTGGCCAAAGGGCTGGGGAGGGCGGTCATAGGAGGCGTTGGAGAAGGGCTTTCAATGGGGCTTCCCCTTCCTTCTCCAGCATTTGGAGGAAGGAGGATTCTCTCTGAAGACTTCCAACAGACCAAGCTGTAGGTCAAGGTCATGCAGTTCAACAAGGGCTGGTGACCCAGGATTGAAGCGTGGAAGGGTGGTCCAAAAAGTGGACCCTGGAAATCGGCTCAGAAAGTTAAGAGGGACATCTTGACCCCAAACCCAATGAAAAGATGGCACTTGGAGGGCAGAGCTGGAGGTCCTTGTTGGTGGGTTCTCATGGTGGCCAAAAGGCTGGGGATCTTAGGAGGCATTGGCTGCAACGGGGCTTCTCCTTCTTTCTCCAGCATTTGGAGGAAGGAGGACCCTCTCCAAAGATTTCCAACTGACTAAGCTCCAGGTCAAGAAGGTCATGCAGTTCATTAAGGGGTGGTAGCTCAAGATTTAAGCATGGAGCAGGAAAGCAGAGGGAGTAGAGAGATTGGCCCTGGGCATCACCCTTTCCAAGGTAGAAGGATGTGGCTGTTGGAGTGAAGTAGGACACTTGACCATGGACCACCCTCCAAAAGATGGTCTTGGAAGACAGGCCAAGGGGATCTTGCCAGTGAGTGGACCATGGAGGGGCCCAGTGGGGGGTTTCCACCATCCACTGCATTTGGCAGGAGGAGATTCTTCTCCAAAGACCGCTGGCTGACCAAACTCCAGGTCAAGATGGCCGTGTAGTCCATCAAGAGATGGAGGCCGAAGGTCTAAATGGGCAGTGGTCCAAAAAGCAGAGGAGAGGTTGACTATGGACATCTTTCAAAAAAAGAGAAGAGGAGATCTTGACCCCAAACTCAATGAAAAGATGGCACTCAGAGGGCAGACCAGGGGGTCCTTGTTGGTGGGTTCACCTTTAGATGGAGCTGGTGGCAAAAGGGAGGGCCAGGAATCCTTGGAAAGTGTTGGGGAATGGTCTACGATGCGGTTTTCCCTTTCTCCAGCAACTAGAACAAAGAGGCAGGCTCAGAGCTTCCCTCAGCCCCATTGCCAGTCCTGTGGGGCCCTATTGGTGCCTCCACTCCACAGTTGGTGGTGAGATGGCACCACATAACCCAATACTAAACCCTTTTGTGTATTGACGCAGGGTGCCACAAAGTAGAGGATGATGCCTGAGTTGCTCTTCACGGAATTGGGTGAAAGTGTTAGAAAATTATGTTAATTAATGGCATTGAGAAAATGAAGCTGAGAACAACGAAGTCCATGGCTTTGTTGTGTGGAAGACATGTATCTCAGTGATGTGTCCAATTTGGGGCTGGTGGTGGGGCCCAAAAAGAAGAAGATGAGGAGGTGGTGGTGGTGGTGGAGGAGGTGAGCTTGGCTCTGGTCCACCAGAAAATGGGTTCGGAGGACAACTCTTGGGGCAGGAGGGTTGGGGGACTGGCAGAAAAGACCACCTTTCCTGCAGCAGGAACGATCCTAATAGGCATGGTCCTTCAAGAAGGCTCCTCTCACCAAAGAATTCTTCTTTCCGTCCCTGTTTTCTGGAAGACTCAAGTTCTAAAGGGTGGCCTTGGCCAAGCCACACTCTCTCAGCCGCAGAGGAGGGTCAGGTGACCAAGGTTGGCTCATTCTCAGATTGAGGTGGCTCTGAACCCCTTCTGGACCCCTTGCTCAGAAAAATGCCTGGCGGGCCCACCTTTTCTGTTGTGGTGCTTATTGCTTTCAAGCCATTTCCAACTTAAGAGTGTCCTCCTCACAGGGTGAGACTTGTGGTGTCCTTCTCACAAGATTCCTTCAGAGGGCCTGGCTTTTTCCTTCCTTCTGGGGCTGAGAGAGTGTGACTTGCTTAAGGTCACCCAGGCAGAGAGAGGATGTGGAAACTGCCTCGCCCTGCCGTTGTCCTCATTGGCATTCAAAGAACTACAACACGCTAGGATGGGTTGGAAACAATGCGAAGCCCCATCTCTAACGACACAGAATGTCTATTTGGGGTGCATTTCCTCCTATTGCACACCCCCTTCCCCCAAATTATACATCTCTACGTAGTCAATTGGCTCCCCACCCAATGCAGTGGAAGGTTAAAGTAATAATTATAAAATTCAAAAATATGATGCCCACTCCAAAAGAAATGTTATCTCCCCATCAAAATGTGGGAGGCCAAGGCTGGGGGTAAAGATTGCACAGGCTGTGTGTTGCGTGGCTGCTTCTGGTCAGTTGCCCCACTCACTGCCCCATTTGCAGACCCCATGAGGAAGGGAAGAGAAGGAGGGAAACAAAGCAACCCATTGAAAAGTGTGCTCTCAGAGCCAGTCCCAGGAATGGTGCCTGCCTTCGTTCCAGGTGACCCTGAGCAGGTTAAGAGTTGGACAGGGAAGCAGGTTAACAAAACAAGAATTTGGGGAGGGGGCCTCAGTCCTAGGAATCCGGTCTCTTAATCATTTTTGGGGTCTGTGCAACCCACACTCATGGCAAAAATGAAGGCGAAAGTAGCCCTGACCTGCTGGATTTCTGTGGGCCTGGTTTACGTCTGTGACGAGGTCACCACACTAATGCTGCCTCTCTCGTGTTTTGCACTATTTGCAGACTGCCCTGGGCACCTTTCCATGTGGCCAATGACCACCATACTTTGTGCAAGCAAAAGGCTCAAGGTGCTGGCTTTGGGGCCTCAACTGTCCCAAAGGCCACTACTGCACAATGCAACACCAGCATTCAGCATTGAGCTTCCAGACAGCACTAAATCACGGGCCCAAAAATCCCGGGACTTCAGAAGAGGTCCACATACAGACCTGTTTAGTCAGACCATCCAGCCTCTGCTTAAAGACCCCTAGGAAGGAAGGAGACCCTCGGGCAGCTGCGTATTCCCATGCAGAACGGTTCTTCATGTTTAGAAGAAGACTGGGCGGTTTCGGTAGCCCTTCATGGCTCTCTTTGGGCGCTTCCAGACAGCACTAAATCACGGGCCCCAAAATCCCGGGACTTCAGAAGAGGTCCACATACAGACCTGTTGGTCCCGGGATTTCTGCCTCCGTTGTCCAGACCTGATGCTTTGCTGCAAGACTTAGAGGCTCCCAGATGCACCGGCTGCGCTGCCCAGAGTTGGTGGGACTTGCAGTCCAAGACAGTCTCCGTAATCCCCGTGTGCCCAGTGTGGCCTTACGTTGGGCAGCCAGAGGCCTCTGAGGGTTTGCCAGGTACCTTTTTAAGTGCACTATGAGCACAAGTATTGCTTTCCATGCTCCTCTTGCTGCCTTATGAGCCTCTTGACTCATCCCTCGCCTTTGGGCCAGTGAAGCTCTGATGTCACTTGCCACCTCTTTCCAGCAGCAGCTGTCCCTTGATACCTAGAACTCCAAGCTAACATCTCTCAGCAAAGGATTCCCCCAGGCAGCAACCAGCCAGGCTTTGAAGCTGCAAGGCCATTCCATGCTAATCAAGGTGGCCATTTGCAATCTTCAGACAAGAGTTCTTTCTCCCACCCTGGACGTCATTCCACAGATAAATAAGACCCACTTGCCTAGTTTCCAACAGACCTCAGAACCTCTGAGGATGCCTGCCAAGATGTGGCCGAACCATCAGGAGAGAATGCTTCTGGAACATGGCCAGACAGCCCCGAAAACTCACAGCAACCCAATGCTTCTGGCCATGAAAGCCTTCAGCAACACAATTACAAGTTCCTTTCTGAATGCCTTATCTTTTGAGCACAGGTTGGGCGGGCGGGGTGAGCAAGGGGTTGGCCGGTTCACACCGAAGAATGCCTTGTGTTTCTACCTTTTAACGACTGCCGTAGTCAAATAAACCAGTTTATTTAAAAAAAGACCTGTGTCTGGAATCTGGGTGAGGGTGGGAACAAGCCGTTCAGCAGTGGAACTCTCTGCCCCGGAGTGTGGTGGAGGCTCCTTCTTTGGAGGCTTTTAAACAGAGGCTGGATGGCCATCTGTCAGGGGTGATTTGAATGCAATATTCCTGCTTCTTGGCAGAATGGGGTTGGACTGGATGATGGCCCAGGAGGTCTCTCCCAACTCTAGGATTCTATTATTTAAGTCACTCTCTCTCAGCCTCAAGAGCTCAAAGGCAAGCCTGGGGGTGAGCAGCTGTTTTTAATCCAAGCCCTCCTGACAGATGCCCATCCAGCCTCTGCTTACAGACCCCCAGGGAAGGAAGGAGACCCTCGGGCAGATGCATATGCCCATGCAGAACAGTTCTTCAAGAGAATGGGGGGGTCTCTTTGGCCTTTTTGGTGGCCTTTCATGGCTCTCTTCGGGCGCTTCCAGACAGCACTAAATCACGGGCCCCAAAATCCCAGGACTTCAGAAGAGGTCCACATACAGACCTGTTTAGTCCCGGGATTTCTGCCTCTGTTGTCCAGACTTGATGCTTTGCTGCGAGATTTAGAGGCTCCCAAGATGGCCACCATGAGAATTCTGCCAGAAACTTTGGCAGAGATTCGGATATGTGAATCTCTGCAAAAGTTCTGTTCTTTCCTGGCCAGAAAACTGTGCATACCGGACGCTTCACGAAGTATCTGCCACGAAAACAAAGTTTACGGGGTAGGACCACTTCTGCCCAAGTCAGCACTGCGCAATCAAACAGGAACACAAACTTTCAAGCCAGGAACAGAACTTTGGTATTATTGACACTTTTTAGAGCCTGGCTGCATGGCCATCTGTCCAGACAGATTTGGTTCTGTACTTGTGGCATAGAACAACAAGATGCTATTCCTGGGTTACACATGGCTGTTCCTGGTTGCTCTTACTGTGAAAAGATGTGCAGTGTTCCCTTGTCACTTTGTGGTTTGCTTTTCGCGGACTCACCGTTTCGCGGTTTTCCTTCCTTGCTACTCACTCCTCTTCTCTCCTTCTTCAGGATTCCATTTGTGAGCCATAGGTCTTCTCCTTGTCCTTCTCCCAAGGAACTGCACATGCAATGCTTTGTTGTGCCAGCTGTCAGCTCTGGTTTGGAGTACAGTGTTCTTGTACTAACTCTTTGCCTGCTGTGCTTTGAGAAGTTTCCGATTATTGACTTCAATTAAAGCAGGTTCTTGGATTTCCTTGACATATTCTGCCATTATTATTATTATTATTATTATTATTATTATTATTATTAGCCTGATCGGCTAAGGCACTGAGAAAGTCCTGTTTCTGCCACCGGGACGCGGCCTGGTGAGTAGCAAGTGAGCAAGGGAGGGCGGGTGAGTGAGCGAGGGAGGGCCGCAAATGCAGAAGCAGAACCCTGGCCGCCTCTTCTCGCTCGCTCACTGGTCCAAGTTCTGGTTCTGCCGCTGAAACATAACACCCGCGATAAGCGAGGGAACACTGTGCAGCGCTGACAAGCGGGCCAGAACTTTGTCCTGGCCAGAGAAAATGGACCCTCCACATGTTTCATGAAGTTTCTGGCACACAAACAAAGTGTTTGCCTTCTACTCAAGTGTCGCCTTCTTTTAAGGAACCAATCAATCAGGAACAAACATCTACAACCCAGGAACAAATCCAGATTTTAAAAAAATCATGATTTCCGAATGCAGGGACATATACAGACATGCGAAGATCTGCATATTCGCGGATTTTAGCTTTTCGCGGGTGGTCCTGAAATGTAACACCCGTGATAAGTGAGGCAACGCTGTGCAATGTTGGCAAGCGGGCCACAACTTTGTCCTGGCCAGAGAAAATGTGCCTTCGGATTTTAGCTTTTCGTGGCTGGTCCTGAAAAATAAAACCCGCGATAAGCGAGGGAACACTGTGCAGCGTTGACAAGTGGGCCACAACTTTGTCCTGGCCAGAGAAAATGGACCCTCCACATGTTCCATGAAGTTTCTGGCACACAAACAAAGTGTTTGCCTTCTACTCAAGTGTCGCCTTCTTTTAAGGAACCGACCAATCAGGAACAAGCATGTAAAACCCGGGAACAAACCCAGATTTAAAAAAAAATGTGATTTCTGAATGCAGGGACATATACAGACATGCGAAGATCTGCATATTCGCGGATTTTAGCTTTTCGCGGGTGGTCCTGAAATGTAACACCCGTGATAAGTGAGGCAACGCTGTGCAATGTTGGCAAGCGGGCCACAACTTTGTCCTGGCCAGAGAAAATGTGCCTTCCACACATTTCATGAAGTTTCTGGCACACAAACAAAGTGTTTGCCTTCTACTCAAGTGTCACCTTTCTTCTCAGGAACTGACCAATCAGGAACAAGCATCTAAAACCCAGGAACAAAACCCAGATTTTTTAAAAAATCATGATCTTCGAATGCAGGGACGTATACAGACATGCGAAGATCTGCATATTCGCAGATTTTAGCTTTTCGCAGATGGTCCTGAGACGTAACACCCGCGATAAGTGAAGGAACGCTGTGCAGCACTGACAAGCGGGCCACAACTTTGTCCTGGCCAGAGAAAATGTGCCTTTCACACGGTTCATGAAGTTTCTGGCACACAAACAAAGTGTTTGCCTTCTACTCAAGTGTCACTTTCTTCTTAGGAACCGACCAATCAGGAACAAGCATTTAAAACCCAGGAACAAACCCAGATTAAAAAAAATATCGTGATTTCTGAATGCAGACATGTACCTCTTTTCACAATAATTGCAATCAGGAACAGGTCTAACCCGGGAATAGCACCCTGTCGTTCCATGCCACAAGTACACAACCAAATCTGTCTGGACAGATGGCCATGCAACCAGGCATTTAAAAGTGTGATGCTGACTGTAAACCGCCTTGAGTCGCCTGCGGGCTGAGAGGGGCGGTATATAAATATAGTAAATAAATAAATACTGTTTGGATGGGCCCAGAGACAAGGAGTCCTTGTGGATGATGGGATAGGAAGTGGGGACTGTGTGGATGATGGGATAGGAAGTGGGGAGAAAGCACAGATCTATCAACGGAGGAGGAAATTCTCCCTCTGACCCAGGTATAGGCAAACTTGGGCCCTCCCTCCAGGTGTTTTGGACTCCCAACTCCCACAATTCCTAACAGCCTACGGCTGTTAGGAATTGTGGGAGTTGGAGTCCAAAACACCTGGAGGGAGGGCCCAAGTTCTGGCCAAGCCAAGACTTTGAATCCTGAAGGAATCCTGAAGGAATAAAGGGAGACAAGATGACCCACAGAACAAGAGGCTGGGATTTATTGTCAGGAATCGTCTTCCGGGCATTTGTGGCGGACGGCTAGATCCCGGAAATGGGGGGCTCCCTCCTCACCTGCAAGAGGTCCAGAGGCAAGCCCCTCCCACAATCCTCCCCGATGTCCAGCCAACCGGGCGATGGGCGTGGGCCAGGAGGGGCGGTGCCTGATTGGCTAAGGCACTGAGAAAGGCATGAGGGTCCCCGGCGGCGAGGCTCCTCCATTCCCCTGGGGCCGCCGCAATGTGCGTCAATGGACGGCGGGAGGGTCGGGGTTCAAACCAGTTCACTTGTGGAACCTCTTGCCGGAGTCCTTGGCGTGGTCCAGCAGCAGCTGGCAAGGCGTGAAGGGGCTCCCGTAGACCTCCTCGTACTTCCGCATCCGGTCCACCAGCCGCCGGGCGCCGTAGAAGTCCGCGTAACGGAAGGGACCTGCGTCAAAATGCAAGCGGAGAGAGGAGGAGAAAGGTGAGGCCCTCCTCTCAGGAGCGAGAGCACCTGTCCTGAGCAAACAGGAATTTTGGACAAAATGAAGGCCAAAACACCTGGAGGGATGCAGGTTGCACAGGCCTGGTCAAGATTATTATAATTGTGGAATGGACCCCCCAAAGGAAGGAAGGAAGGGCACGTACCGCCCAGGCAGGGTGGGAAGCCCAGTCCGAAGACGGCCCCGATGTCCCCCTCCACCGGGTTGCTGAGGATGCCCTCCTGCAGGGTCAGGACGGCCTCGTTCACAAAGCGGGAGATCAGGCGCATCTGGATGTCTTCCTCCGTGGAGCTGCAAGGAAAGAGAGCGTAGAGGTCAGTGCGTCAGAGCTAGCCAAAGTTCCCAAACACACCTCTTTGCATAAACCAAGCATGGGTCAACTTGGGCCCTCCAAGTGTTTTGGACTTCAACTACCACAATTCCTCCCCCTCCTCATCATCATCATAAAATCATAGATTTTTATAATTTTAAATTGTTTTTATATGAATTTTATTATGTGATTTAACCTGTATTTATGTGTATTTGGCATCTAATTGTTGCCAGTCTGTACGCCACCCTGAGTCGCCTTCTGGCTGAAAAAGGTGGGATAAAAGTGTGGCAAATAATAAATAAATAGAATCCTAGAGTTGGAAGAGACCTCATGGGCCACCCAGTCCAACCCCATTCTGCCAAGAAGCAGGACAATCACATCCAAGGCCCCCCTGACAGATGCCCATCCAGCCTCTGCTTCAAAGCCTCCAAAGAAGGAGCCTCCACCACACTCCAGGGCAGGGAGTTCCACTGCTTCCACTGGGGTTTGCAGTGAGCTAAGGAAGGCCAACCCCAGAGTCTCCCCATCTCCCCCCTCTGCCCCCACTTCTTTGGGACTTACACCTCGGGCTTGGCCTCCACCCGGAACTTCTCCAGGATCTCATCCATGCCGCTGTTGAGGCTGCGCTCCTTGACCCCGGACTGGTAGATGTAGAAGCCCTTCCCTGCTTTGCGGCCTGCAGGGGAAATGTGTCACAAGGAATTCAATGTGCAGATTTGACAAATATGAATTTAATAATTATGTGTGGGAATGAATGGAAGGATGGAGGGATGCATGAATGGAGCTAATTATTTTGGGAAGACCAGTAAAAGGCCAAGGCCTGCAAGGACTAACTACCTGCTTGCTGGAACTGTGATCAATGAGAATTGATAAGAGCTGTGACAATGGTTCTTTCAAGTTAAGAAAATGTTTGCAACATTCCTTATGTTAAAAAGGAAGTCAACACAAGCCTTGTGTTTGTCAACACCAATCAAGAAGATCAACATCTGGCCAGGAAACTGAGATGGAGCCAGGATGGAAGACGTCTATCATTCATTTACAACTTTGGGACGACATCAGCAGGATATTCCTATAAAAGACTCAGTCTAATAATGCTCAAAGTGTGGCAAACCTGAGGAGTCTGGTTCACCCGCCATGCTCTGCTCCATGGGAAGGAGAGAGGTGGTGTACTATGGAGAGTGGCAGATTTGCAGTCTGGTCACTTTGGGGCTTCTTTCTCAAGGGAAGAGGAAGAAGTGTGCTTTTGGAGTCTTGGATTTTGTGCAGGGAGTCAGGCTCTGCTGTAGGGAAAACAGAGATCTGGTCCTTGGCATTGTTGTTAGGGAATACGTTTTGGCATTTCAGCGTTTTGAAGTTTTGGCGTTATGGAACTATGCGTTGGCAGGCTGCAGGAAAGCAAAGCCTGGCCTAAGAGGTGCTTCTCCAAGGAGGGAGAAAAGGATAGGGTCATATTTGGATGCATCTGGATGAATGCGTGTACATGTGTGTGAATGTTGAGTGAAAATGTAACTCCCCTTTGTTTGTTTATTGACCAATGTAATTGTGAATCCAATGTAGTTGTATAGAGTCTGTATGTCTGTATGTCCAATGTCATTCTATGTCTAAATGTTTTTCTGTAATCTGATATAACCTCTCACACTGGAAATTGCAATAAAAAGAACCTATGCTTCAAAGTCATTGAAAAGACATTCATGACAGAATGGATACAGCGAATGCTGAAGGCACGTGGAGAGCCATGCTTGTAGGTTGCACAGGACCTCTTTGAGAGCGAAAGGAAGAGAGCCACACGGAGGGACAGTGCCGGGGAGCCGGCCCTGAGGGCTCTACTCAAGCAAGAAGGGGTCTATTAACTCCTTGCATCCGGCCCAATCTCCACAGCTGCACCTGGCCACAACTCCCCATCTTTGCCCAATGGATTCTTCACTCAACAGTAGCATAAACCTGAACGTTGTCTCCCATCATGCCTTTCTCTCTGGGGACATTTGGAAACTCAAATGAGGAAGGCATGTTTCTGATGCTTCTGTGTATATTATTAGACATTTTGATTATTTTGTCAATAACCAGCACCAACTTCCATGTATAGGAGCCTGCGGTTAGTGTCCAAAATTGTTTATAAAATGATTATCTCAAGCAATGTTTAGAATAGTATTTATGTATGATGGATTTTGTGTGGAACTTGGGACCTATCTCCATTATTATCTATATACTAGCCGTCCCCGCCACGTGTTGCTGTGTGGGAGGTTTGGCCCAATTCTATCATTGGTGGGGTTCAGAATGCTCTGTGATTGTAAGTGAACTAAAAATCCTAGCAACTACAACTCCCAAATGACAAAATCAATTTTTATGAGTGGTGGTCACTCGTTGGCCTGAGAGGTGTCTTGTGTCCAAATTTGGTGTCAATTCGTCCAGTGGTTTTTGAGTTCTGTTAATCCCACAAACGAACATGACATTTTTATTTATATAGATATATAAATGTTCTGTGCGTAATGAGTACCTTAAAAGCAAAAGAACCAATGAACGAAATCACACCAAATTTGGCAACAAAACGTCTCACAACACAAGGAGTGACCATCACTCAAAAAATTATGATTTTGTCATTTGGGAGTTGTAGTTGCTGGGATTTATAGTTCACCTATAATCAAAGAGCATTCTGAACTCCACCAATATGGAATTGAACCAAACTTGGCACACAGGACTCCCCTGACCAACAGAAAACACTAGAAGGGTTTGGTGGGCATTGACCTTGAGTTTTGGAGTTGTAGTTCACCTACATCTAGAGAGCACTGTGGACTCAAACAATGATGGATCTGGACCAAACTTGGCACGAATACTCAATATGCCCAAATATAAACACAAATGGATTTTGGGGGAAATAGACCTTGACATTTGGGAGTTGTAGTTAATGGGTTTTATAGTTCACCTACAATCAAGGACCATTCTGAACCCCACCGACGACAGAATTGGGGCAAACTTCCCACACAGAATTGTCATGACCAACAGAAAATACTGTGTTTTCTGGTGGTCTTTGGCAACCCTTCTGACACCCCCTCGCAACCCCCCCCCCCGGGGTTCCAAATCTTAGGTTGAGAAATGCTGCCTTAAGGCCATCCAGTCCAACTCCCTTCTTCACCAGGGCAAGAAAACATAAAGCCCTCCTGACAAAGAGCTATCCAGCCATAGATATAGATAAATATATATGATTCACACACACACACACACACACACACACACACGTTTATGACAGATATAGTCTCATAGATTTGAAAGGGACCCCTAAAGAAGGACAATTATCTGTTGCATGTTCCAGAGTAGGCACACCAGACAATCTTTACATCAGCACTGACAAACAAACAAGAAATACTGTTTTCCCATGAGGATGGAGAAAATACATATATTAGAAACCAACCCAGATTTATTTTCCAGATCACCAGACTGGGCCACAGCAATGCGGGGCAGGGATTGCTAGTTATGTATATAATGAGCTATCTTAAACATGGAACCCAGGTTTCCACACAGAATCCACCGATGTTTTGTATGCATGCATGTTGTGTGTGTGTGTGTGCATGGACTTTATGAACACTGTTTTTGATGGTTTTGGACATTAGACCACAGGTTTGTGTGGTGGTGTGGCTCGGCGAGCAAGAGAGGTTTGTTCAGAGCATGAGGGAATTGATAGGTTTCAAAGTGAAAAGTCTGCTAGTGATCAGAGAGAATGCAGGCCAATGTTTGGGATTCCTGTGCTGGTTCTCAGACAACAGAAAGTGAAGGTTTCAGTTCCCTTGTGAAACAGCCTTCAGCCCGTGGAGAGTTTTCCCGAGAAGCCAGATTAGATATGAGAACAGAAGGAGTGAAGAATAGACTAATTAGATGTTCTGAGAGAATTCGTGAGAAGTCCTTGAAGCCCAGGTCCGTTCGGTATGATCTCATGGCTACTTAATTGGGCTTAAAGTGGGGTTTTGGGCCTTAAGCTCTCAGAGGAGACAACGTTGTCATAAGTAAGTTGCCATAAATTCCTGTCTTGGCTCTCAAGTTCACGATTCAAGTTTCCTGTTCTAGATTAAGTCTGTGTTCTTATGCATATGGATTAAGTTCCTGTTTTCATTCTTATGGATTTTTGTCTGAATAACTGCACAGCCCCCAATGCCAACTATACAACAACAAACTATTACTACTACTACTACTACCACCACTATTGTTGCTGTTGTTGTACTGTGGCATTGGGGGCTGTGTGGTGGTGGTGGGAGTGTGGAGGGATTGGTATGTTGTTTTGTGGTGTTCTGGGGAAGGCATTTAATTTCATTGTTCAATGTACAATTACTATAAAGTTATGCTATAGAGCTTCTATATTTAATAAACTTTTATGTAGATTGTGGTGTTCTTGGTGGAATAAAGTTTAAAGCAAGGCGAAGAAGGAAAAGGCGCCTGAGGTGATGATAGAAAGAAAAAGAACAAAGGAAGGCAGGCTCCACCTCTGGGTCCTTCCTTCCTCTTGCCCTGTCCCCCTTCCAGGCCACTTACCCAGGAATCCCTTGTTGACCATGGCCTTCATCAGATCCACATTCCCACCCTTGAAGCGATCCCCGAAGGCCTTGCCCAGGTCTTCTGCCACGTGCGTGGCCACGTCCACCCCCACCTCGTCAATCAGGGTGGCCGCCCCGACAGGGAAGCCGAAGCCAGTGGAGATAGAGTCCACCTTCTTGGGATCCGTGCCTTCCTGCAGACGAGGGAGAAAGATAACAGAGGAAACGAGAGCAAAGGAGAAGGGGGCTGCATGGGAGATACTGTTGGAAGTGGAGAACCATCTTCACAGAGCATGGGCCAACTTTGGGCCTCCTCCAGGTGTTTTGGACTTCAACTCCCACAATTCCTAACAGCCTCAAACCCCTTCCTTCCCCCCCTCAGGTGCTTAAGCATTGTATCTATATATCTATTGAGACATGAAGGTAGGCGTCTTTTAGGTCTATCATCTATTTATTGGGACCTGAAGGTAAGTCCAAAACACCTGGAGGAGGACCAAAGTGGGCCCATGCCTGCTCTATACAGTATACACATGTCTTGGCATACGGTTAGGTCACTGCCTTTTGTCCATCTATCTTTCCTAAAGCTTTATCAGAGAACTTCTAAGGCTTGAGACAGAAACAATGGAGGTCCGAGAAACTGGACACAACAGCAGAAGCCTTGAATGATGCAGGTGAGGAGGGGCAGGTCAACCTCCTTCATAAAGTACCTTCATAAAGTACCAACCACTTTTCAGCTCCACCTCGATTAGTCAAGACCCATCCCCTGCACCATCTGCTAGCAGCACCAACCTGGAGAACACGGACTATTTCAGCCAACATGGGGGCCAGGCACCTGGTAGTGTAGAAACCGGGGCCATCCTGCAGAAAAGGAAAGGGAAGGAATGTAAATGTAGTTTTGTAGAAGGGAAAGAAATCAGCAGCAGTTGCAAAAAGTCATCTGTTACCCGTCTACCATCCCGTGACCCAATCACTATTTCTTTTGTTTATTTATTTATTTACAGTATTTATATTCCACCCTTCTCACCCCGAAGGGGACTCAGGGCAGATCACAATACACATATACACGGTAAACATTCAATGCTATTATTAGACATAGAAGACAGACAAACAGATAGAGGTATTTTGGCATTTTTCAACTTTGGCGCCTGGAGGTTATGCTCGATTCCGGCCACAGAGACGTGTTGTTGCTTCATCCACTATGACACTGAGCTTGATTGTAGTATTTCCTTCCTGAACTGCTTAGGTCAGGGGTTCTCAAACTAAGGCCCGAGGGCCAGATACGGCCCTCCAAGATCATTTACCCGGCCCTCGCTCAGGGTCAACCTAAGTCTGAAACAACTTGAAAGCACACAACAACAACAACAACAACAACAACAACAATCCTATCTCATCAGCCAAAAGCAGGCCCTCACTTCCCATTGAAATACTAAGTTTATATTTGTTAAAATTGTTCTTCATTTTAATTATTGTATTGTTTTAAAGTGTTTTTGCACTACAAATAAAATATGTGCAGTGTGCATAGGAATTCATTCCTTTTTTTCAAATTGTAATCTGGCCCTGAAACAGTTTGAGGGACTGTGGCCTGGCCCTCTGTTCAAAAAAGTTTGAGGACCCCTGGCTTAGGTGAACAGGACGCTAGGCTATTAACAGTTGGGAACTCAATCCCGACTCAAGCTTCAAACTTGCCACCTTCCAGTCAGCAGTGATTTACTGCTGCTGGCGATTAACCAGCTGTGCTACAGCCCAGTCCTTCAATAGAACAGTCTAATTAAACAATTAAAAACAGCAGGGTATAAAACCACCATTAAGATATATCAAAAGCAAACCTCAATAAACCAGTACTGCTTAGGTCAATGATGGGCAATCTTTTCAGCTTGGTGTGTCAATACTCGCCAAAAAACCGAGCATAACTCGAGTGGGGTGTCACTTCAAGAAAAAAACCCATAATTTCTTGATATTTATAGTTTAATAACAAAAAAATATTATTGTAATATATAACTGTATTTAATAAACCAAAAACTAATTATTTAACTTTCCTGCTTTTTCTATAATGCCATATATCTCGGTGTGACGATGTGTAACTTTTATTTCTATGGTTATGTGTTGTTTAAACAGTAGTTAAGAAACGGTAAGTATGAAGGATTATATTTTGTTAGAGATGGTGGCTGGTGGCTTGAGCTGAGTTGCCATAGCAATGGGGGTGGAGCCAACTGCCTCTTCACGGGGCAGCTGTTGAAAGTGGCAGTCTGTAAGCTGGTGAGCTACAGGGAAGGACTGGTTTCTCTAGTGGGAGAAACAGGGAGTTTATTTGTGACCAAAGGGGTTACAGGAAAGGACCGGTAGTGATAAAACTACAGGGGGTTATTGATTCTGGGTTAAGAATCAAGGTTTGGCTGGGAGCCAATTCTGTTGAATAGGCCTTTTGGCTTATTTGTTTTGTTAGGACAGTTGTCCAGAAGAGATACATCTGCTTATAGAAACCTCTTGGAAGTCTGTGCCTGAGGTTACTCATGAAACCTTACTAATGTAACCAATCAAGATCCGTGCCTCTTGTGAAGAAACAACTGAATGTTATACTCCTGTTAAAATAAACTTGTTACTGTTTTCCTCAAGCCTTGCCTGATACAGTTTCTCTTAAGTCAAACAGCCTGCATAAGTAGGAAAACCAAACCAGGGACAGTAAATGCTACGCTATCAAATAAGTAAATCCTTTTTTGTAAAACAGCTCCTAAGCTGATGTTGATCATTGCCCGGCTTTCCTCACAGATTTGGTGGCAGTAGTTTTACCCTCCTTTACACTTGGCATTATAGAAAAATGCTGGTGTAGGAGCCTAGGATGAAATGTCCTTCTTGGGATGCAGCTCCATCTTCTCTGTATGCGGCCGCATTTGGCTGTTTGTCATCGAAAATGGCTACGCGTGTCAGTGCTGACACACGTGTCATAGGTTCGCCATCATGGGCTTAGGTGGACAGTAAGCTAGGCTTAGCAGTCAGGTGTTCAATCTGACTCAGGCTTCGAACTTGCCACCTTCTGGTCGGCAGTGAGCTATTACTGCTAACGATTAGCCAGCTATGCTACAGCCTGGCCCAGGTAATTTATTTCAGGGGGGAAAAATAGTAAAATAGCAAAAATAATACAAAGGAAGCATAATATTCACAACATCTATCACTAAAACTAAGCAGCTATCTCGCTAGCTACTCGAGCATACTCGACAGCTTAATCAAAAGCAAAGGCCTACCTATATTAATAGGCACATGCTAACCTACAAAGGCACCACTACAGGTACAATTCAAAGGGCTGATTATAACCTATAAAGCTTTCTATGGCTCAGATCCAGGCTATAGGGCAAATCATATCTCTCGGTACAAACCTGCCTGGCCCTGAGATCCTCAGAAAAGGCCCCCACGGCAATATCTGTAAACGCAGAAATGCTGGCTCACTACAAAGACCGAGTGTTGCATCCCAGACCAAGAAACCAGACCATAAGATTAAATCCACCACACTGGACTGTAGGAAAAACAATCCTTTTTTATTGATGAAAAATTGGTTACAAAAGAAAGTTCAATGCAAAGTCAAAAAGCCACCATAGAAACACAGCAGTCAGGAAAATCTCTGAACTTGAGCAAAAGTCCAAAAAACACAAGACAAGAACCAGGAACCTGTTAGCCTCTCGCTAACCATGTACTTGAAAAACTAGAAGCCTCTGGGATTACCGGCCATGGAACACAGGAATTCTGCCAAGGCACAGCCACAGTCCCAAACGTTGCTTGATCTAAGGAGGCACTATTCTTTGAAACGCCCCTTGACTTTGAAGCCTGAGCCTGTCTCTCCTGTAATCTATTTGACCTTCGTAGGAACTGTGAATCACTCCTGTCTCTCGTTATCTGTTCCCTTCGGTCCTCATTAAAAAACCTAGGTGGAGAGCTATCACGGCTGGATTCCAAAACATTTTCATCCGGCTGTTCAGTTTCGTTTTCCCCGCCGCTGAACTCAGCATCAACACCAGTTTCCACATTGTCAGGGAAAACTACATGTTCAGTGGCTTGCTCAGCTGGAAATACTATCTGAGAATCAGGTCCACACAGATCAGGTTCACACAGATCAGGCTGAACCCCAACACCGAGGTTCCAATGAACGCTCTCAGGCACATCCCGCTCTAAAATCCCATCTTTGTGAAATGGACCTTGACTGGACCAGGCCTTGTGGGGGGCGATGGTGGACCCATGGTATGCCTCACAGAGCCAGTGTGCATGGCATGGGGCTGGACCAGGCATGGGCAAACTTGGGCCCTCCAGGTGTTTTGGACTTCAACTCCCACAATTCCTAACAGCCGATAGGCTGTTAGGAATTGTGGGAGTTGAAGTCCAAAACACCTGGAGGGCCCAAGTTTGCCCATGCCTGGGCTAAACTGTGTGCTCGTGCCCCTTATCTGGCCTTACAGACCCAAGCAACTTTGCTTCTGCATCCTTTGAGTCGCCTGTGGGCAGAGAAAGGCGATATACAAATACAGTAAACAAAGAAATAATAATAAATCCTCAACTTGGCTATGCAGCCAATCAGCGCATATCTGGACCCTCGTCCTTGCTCTGCCAAGGCAGTGACTCCACCTTCAAAAACATCCACAACCGTGACCACCCCGGACACCTGTAGGGGCTCACCTTAACCACAATGATGACTTTCCCTTGCTTGAGGCCCACGGCAACAGCGGCCGCCGCCGTGTCCTGGGAGGTCTTGTCAGTCGTGATGATCTCCAGCAGCTGCATCTTGTCCACGGGAGAGAAGTAGTGCATCCCAACGACCTGGGACAACAAAGGAGGAATGGGAGCAGAGTCAGGGCAGGGCAGGGCACCCCCTCTCTATCTCTGTGCCACGTGAAACAAGGGAGCAGACCACATCTCTTCCCCAGGGCCCAACAGTAAATCCTGATAAACAAGTAAATCCTGATAATTTCCCAAAGCAGTTGCTCTACTCTGAACTCAAGAACGGAAAATGGAATGTTGGAGGGCAGGAAAAGAGATTTAAAGATGGGCTCAAAGCCAACCTTAAAAACTCTGGCATAGACACTGAGAACTGGGAAGCCCTGGCCCTTGAGCACTCCAGTTGGAGGTCAGCTGTGACCAGCAGTGCTGCAGAATTTGAAGAGGCACGAATGGAGGTGAAAGGGAGAAGCATGCCAAGAGGAAGGTGTGTCAAGCCAACCCTGACCAGGATCGCCTTCCACCTGAAAAGTAATGCCTTCACTGCGGAAGAAGATGCAGATCAAGAATAGGGCTCCACAGTCACCTAAGGACCCACCACCAGGACACCGAACTTGGAGGACCATCATTCTCGGACTACAAGGGATCACCTAAGTAGGTAAGTACAATAATATAATTGGAATATGTGCAATGATGATGGAACGGCCTTAGACTACGATGTTTGGGTGGTGAGACTTTAACATTGAACGTCATTTGAAAATGTTTAATATGTATTGATTTTAATTCTATTGATTTTAAGCTTAATGTTTATATGTGTTTAAGGCATCGAATAATTTCCATATGTAAGCACCATATGTAAGCGCCTTGAGTCCCCCTTGGGGTAGAGAAAGGCGGGGTATAAATGGGGTAAATAAATAAATGAATAATAATAATTGTGAGAGCAACATTGCATTCAGGTGAACAGCTCTCGGTTCTGAGTCCTATGTCTTCGGATTAATGTATTCAAGTTTCTAAGCTTGTTCCTGTTTCTAGTTTTATGTGTGGCATAGGTGGCCTGCCTTGGATTCATGCTATCTTGTGTATGGATATATTTGTGGATTTTGGAACCTTGGCTATCAGGGAAATAACTTTTTGAGCTTTGACTCACACCATAGAATCCTAGAATCCTGGAGTTGGAAAAGACCTGGTGGGCCATCATCCAGTCCAACCCCATTCTGCCAAGAAGCAGGAAAATTGCATTCAAAGCACCCCAGACAGATGGCCATCCAGCCTCTGTTTAAAAGCCTCCAAAGAAGGAGCCTCCACCACACCCTACGGCAGAGAGTTCCACTGCTGAATGGCTCTCTCTCAGAGTCAGGAAGTTCTTCCTCAGGTTCAGGTGGAATCTCCTTCCTTTCCTGTAGTTTGAAGCCACTGTTGCATTGCATCCTAGTCTCCTGGGCAGAAAGGGCTTCCTCTACCTGCCTCCCACTCTGTTTACGGCAGAGGAGGAAATATCCGAGGCCTTGAGCTGGTGGAAGCCAATGCCCCCTTGTGGCAAGTGGCAGAAATGGACACTGAATCTCCCTGGCACATTCCAATATTGGGGATCCTTATGGGTGGACCGTGGATCCCCATGTTTCTCAAACTCTGCTCCTCCAGATGTTTTGGACTTCATCTCCCACAATTCCTAACAGCTGGTAAACCGGCTGGGATTTCTGGGAACTGAAGTCCAAAACACATGGAGGAGCAGAGTTTGAGAAACACTCCCTTAGGAGACTGGGGTGATCCCGCCTCAGGATGAGGCAAAGGGATACTGAATCCCCAGGGGAACATCACAGCCCAGAAGCAAGCAAAGGGCTTTTTCAGAGACCTCATAACCTCTGAGGATGCCTGCCATAGATGTGGGCGAAATGTCAGAAGAGAATGCTTCTGGAACATGGCCAGATAGCTCAGAAAACTCTCAGCAACCCAAAGGACATTTAGTTGTGAACGCAGGCTGGTTTCCTCATACCCAGAGCCAAGAGAACATTACAAGTGGGTTACTAAATGGGTCTTGGCCCCTTGCCCCCACCCATTCCTAACCTTGGGCTGGTAAACAAAAGCATAAACACAAAGCAACCCTTTTGCCCAGTTCAGCAAGGCTGGTCCTCGCCTTCCAGGCCCATGCTGGGGTCAAAGGGGGAGATGTGGCCCTCCCTCAGGGCCACCCGTCCCTCAGCCTTTCCAGAGCGGACAGTAGAAGGTAGCCAACGACAGGACTCACCTTCTCGGGTCTTTGGCTGGCGGCCGCTATCTGGTGGATGGGGAGGGCGGAGGTGTTGCTGGCAAAGATGCAATGAGGAGGGACCACCTGCAGAGAGGAAACAGGCCTTAGATGCAGGAAGGATGCCTAAAGCTTCACGATCCAGGTGAGGCTTCACTGGGGGGAGATCCATGCGCCCAATGGGAGGGACACCAAGCCCAGCCTGAATACAGGTCTCTCAGGGAGCATTCACCCCAAGAAGGAACGACACCCCGACCCCCACTCACCGCCTCCACCTCCTTCAGCACTTTGTGCTTGATGCTGAGGTCCTCAAAGACGGCCTCGATGACCATGTCGGCCTTCCCAAAGTCCTTGTAGTCCAGCTGCCCCGTCAGGTTGCTGAGGATGGTGTCCCGCTCAAAGGAGGTCAGGGTCTTCTTCTTCACCTTGTCATTCAAGCTGGGAGGGAGAAACACGCCGGTTCGTGTCTATAGGACGGAGATCCGGGTGTGCAAAAGAAGCCCCCCAATGTCCACCAACCTCTGCCTGTATTTCACCCTCAAATACAATCCTATCTGTTGCTGGAATCTATTTTACCCTTTGTCCTATTTCCCCCCTCCCTTAGTTGCACAAAACACTTCACAGTTTCAGGACCTTTTTTAAAAGGCATACAGCCACCCCTCCATATTTATTTGCTGGTGCTCAGGGCTCAGGAGCCCCATGGAAGTGAAAAACTGCACATGAACAAGACAAGCCAACATCCCTCTCAAAGGAGGCATGTCTACAAGTAATGTATGAACACCAGGAGGGAAGGCTGCAGTCCTTGAGGCTGAGAGGAGATATGATGAGAAATGTGTGAGAGGAAGCCACAGGGAGGAGGAGGGAGCAAGCTTGTTTTCTGCTTCCCTGGAGACTAGAACGCAATGGAACAATGGCTTCAAACTACAAGAATGGAGATTCCATCTGAACACGAGGAAGAACTTCCTGACTGTGAGAGCCGTTCAGCAGTGGAACTCTCTGCCCCGGAGTGTGGTGGAGGCTCCTTCTTTGGAAGCTTTTAAACAGAGGCTGGATGGCCATCTGTCAGGGGTGATTTGAATGCAATATTCCTGCTTCTTGGCAGAATGGGGTTGGACTGGATGATGGCCCAGGAGGTCTCTTCCAACTCTAGGATTCTCTGATTCTATGAGTGGGTATATGCTCCTATCAAGGCTTCCATTGGTGACATCTCTGTGAGGCCAACTCTAACCTTCCACATCCCCAGACCATTGGGTGGCAGGCACCTATCCCTTTGGCAGAGCCACATCTCCCACTCCTCTCTTGATGGATTGGATCTGGTTAGCCCCCCTGTTTAAACAGCTCCAGTAGCTTCCAATAAGTGTCAAGGTGCAGGTGATCACCTACAAAGCCCTAAACGGTTCGGGACCTGCCTATCTTTGTGATCATCGCATCTTCCCGTACAAACCAGTATGTGCCCTGAGATGATCTGGGGAGGCTCTGCTCTCTTCCGCCGCTGTCCCAAGCACAGTTGGTGCAGATGAGGGAGAGGGCCTTCTCAGTGGTGGCCTCCTGGCTCTGGAACTCCCTCCCTAGAGAGGTCAGACAGGCTCCTACCTTGTCCTCCTTTCGGAGGCAATTAAAAATGTTTTGTCGAGCCTTTGATTAGGCCATTCACCAGAAACTTCCCTGGCCCTTCTTTAAGTTCTGCACCTTATTCCGGCCCTCTCATTGGCTACCTCGACTCTTTCGACAACAGTATCCCCAGCCCTTGTTCATCTGACATTGCCACTTCCATGGGCTCCTCTTTCAGGAAATTAGGAATTTTGCATGTTTGAGCCTGAACTCCGCTATGGTTCCTTTATTCTCAGCCATATCGTTTTATGGTGTTTTTATGACTGTGTTTGTTTTATTATTTTATTGGCTGATTTTAACCGTGTTTCTGTTTCTGTCTGTAATTTTTGGGCTTGCCTCTTGGCCACGGTGGTCCACGCTCTTGTCACATCCCGTATAGATTACTGCAACGCGCTCTACGTGGGGTTGCCCGTGAAGACTGCCCGGAAGCTTCAGATGGTCCAGCGTTCGGCAGCCAGGTTGCTAACGGGAGCGGCACTCAGGGAGCACACCACTCCTCTGTTGAGCCAGCTCCACTGGCTGCCAATTTGCTTCCGGGCACAATTCAAGGTGCTGGCTTTAGCCTATAAAGCCCTACACCAGGGGTAGGGAACCTTTGGCCCTCCAGCTGTGGTGGACTTCAACTCCCACAATTCCTTGAGGCTCTGCATTTGCTATAAAGCCCTACACGGTTCCGGCCCCACTTACCTCTCCGAACGCATCTCCACCTATGAACCGGCGAGGTTGTTAAGATCGTCTGGAGAGGCCCTGCTCTCGGTCCCGCCAGCGTCACAGGTGCGGCTGGCGGGAACGAGGGACAGGGCCTTCTCAGTGGTGGCCCCCCGGCTATGGAATGCCCTACCAGCGGACATCAGGCAGGCCCCTTCGCTATTGGCGTTTAGGAGGAGGGTTAAGACGTGGCTCTTCGAACAGGCGTTCGGATAAATATGCAATTAACAACTGACTCAGGAATGACGGCACATTGAACAAGGAATGGTAATACGACTGTGAGATCGAGATCTGATTCTAATGAGGCGTGATGATTTTTATGTGTATTGTTGTGTATGTTTGTTATATAGATTGTTCAGTGTTGCACATTTTATTGTAAACCGCTTCGAGTCGCCTTTTTAGGCTGATATTTGCGGTATACAAAAGAAGTAAATAAATAAATAATAAATAAGCACAATGCCAAGGACCAGATCTCTGTTTTCCATACAGAAGAACCTGACTCCCTGCACAAAATGCAAGACTCCAAAAGTGCACTCTCTTTGAGAAAGAAGCCCCAAAGTGACCAGAATCCTGCTTTCCCACAGCATGTCACAGAATCCTAGAGTTGGAAGAGAACTTGTGGGCCATCCAGTCCAACTCCCTGCCAAGAAGCAGGAAAATCACATTCAAAACACCCCCAGCAGATGGCCATTCACCCTCTGCTTCAAAGCCTCCATAGAAGGAGCCTCCGCCACACCATTACTGCAGCTGGCACTTACTTTATTCCTAATGTTTACAGCCTAGCCATGGTTACTGTAATTTACCACAATGGTTAGAAGATCACAGCTTGATTGAGTTGGAGTTGCTGTTGCATGTGTTTCATTTTATTTTATACTAGCCATCCTCTGCCACGCGTTGCTGTGGCCCAGTCTGTGTATATATGTTTTGTGTGTATATATGTGTGTGTATATATTTGTGTATATGTGTTTGCGTGTAGTTTGGCACATTCATTGTAATGTAATTTTTGTTTTTTGGCTTTTTAACTCTCTTCTGCTGTGTTTTTCAGTGTTTTAATGAGTGATGGTCATTCATTGGCCTGGTAGGTGTATTGTGTCTAAATTTGGTGTCAATTCGTCAAGTGGTTTTTGAGTTATGTTAATCCCACAAATGAACATTACATTTTTATTTATATAGATTGTGCGCACTCTTATGTTTTGTTTTTAGGCACTGTGTGCGGTCTGTAAGCCCCTTTGGGGAGATGATGACAGGATAGAAGAATAAAGTTGTTGTTGTTATAAAATGTGGAAAGTGGAAGAAAAATGCAAGCAAACTGCTTAGATTGCCACAAGCTGCTTACCTGGTAGCCATTAATTTGAACCGGACTATATTAGTCTACACAGTCAGATAATCTGGGTTAAGGAGATAATCTGGGATCAGAGCCTGGGAAAGAGGGCAGTGTAGATCCAGCCTCAGAGAGGGAGAGCAGCCAATGAAGGAGCCCTTCCTCACCGAGAAGAGGAACTCTGCACATGCTCAGCTGTCTGCAGTACCACATAGACCCTCCCAAGGGTTAAGAGAGGGCCTGACAATTGGCAGGATGAAGATCAGGCCCTCTACAATTTATTTTGATTCCATTTAAATGCACTGGGATCTGTCACTTCTCCACCTTTAGAGCTCTCAAGGAGGTGCACAATGGATAAAAGCATTGAAAGCAGTAAATGCATGGCAATAATAATATGCATAACAAGAGCACTCCAAAGTATAATGCTTCTTTTGGGATAGTTCTGAAGCCTCCCAGAATTTGCAACCATGTGAAAGGACAAATGGAAGACCCAAATCCAAGTCTGACTTGGCCACGGTAGTCCATGCTCTGGTTACATCCCGTTTAGACTACTGCAACGCTCTCTACGTGGGGTTGCCTTTGAAGACACTCGGAAGCTCCAACTAGTCCAACGCTCGGCAGCCATGATTTTAACAGGAGCGGAGCGCAGGGAGCATACAACCCCCCTGTTGCGCCAACTCCACTGGCTACTGATTGCTACCGGGCTGAATTCAAAGTGCTGGCGTTGGCCTTTAAAGCCCTAAACGGTTCCGGCCCAAGCTACCTCTCTGACCGCATCTCTGCCTATGAACCCACCAGGACTTTGAGATCTTCCGGGGAGACCCTGCTCTCGATCCCGCCTGCTTCTCAAGCTCGGCTGGCGGGGACGAGAGATAGGGCCTTCTCGGTGGTGGCTCCTCGGCTGTGGAACGCCCTTCCTACGGACATTAGACTAGCACCATCTCTAATGGTATTCCGCAAAAAGGTGAAGACCTGGATGTTTGTGCAGGCGTTTGAGTAATTTAGTGCAATCTGGTAATGGAACATAGGAATGGAACAAGGGACGACGAACCTGGACTACGCTTGGATGATGAGAAGATTGGGTACGGTTGTTTTTTGTAATAATTGTGCATTGTAACTGCTTATTGGTAATTTATGGATAATGTGTTAAGTCAATTGTTATATGTTGTATGGAACCACTGCTGTTTCTACTGTTTTTACTGTTTGTGAACCGCCGTGAGTCGCCTTCGGGCTTGAGATACAGCGGTATAGAAGCAAAGTAAATGGAAGACCTCAAACCCCGCCATGTCTTGGGATGGACAATAACGTGGGCCTACCCCTTGTAGACCTGCTGCTGCCCGCGGCTCAAGCCCTCCAGGGCCGTGTCCTTCAAGATGGTGGTCAGCCCCTTGTCCACAGAGACCTGGGCGATGCCCGCCCCCATCAGGCCGGCCCCCAGGATGGCCAGCGTCCTAAGGAGGGAGGAAGGAGGAGAGAAAGACATGAGTGGAACACAGACAAACACAACAGAGAAACAGACAGCAAGGTTAGCTCTCGTTTGGTAGACAAATGCAGGAAACAATGGGCAAAAAAATAAGGAAACGCAGCACACCTTTCAGAATAAATCTGTTTACTAAATTTTATCCTGGCCTTATGGGAGAGGAAAACCCACTTCCTCAGATCATAGAATCATAGAATCAAAGAGTTGGAAGAGACCTCATGGGCCATCCAGTCCAACCCCCTGCCAAGAAGCAGGAATATTGCATTCAAATCACCCCTGCAGATGGCCATCCAGCCTCTGCTTAAAAGCTTCCAAAGAAGGAGCCTCCACCACACTCCGGGGCAGAGAGTTCCACTGCTGAACGGCTCTCACAGTCAGGAAGTTCTTCCTAATGTTCAGATGGAATCTCCTCTCTTGTAGTTTGAAGCCATTGTTCCGCGTCCTAGTCGCCAAGGAAGCAGAAAACAAGCTTGCTCCCTCCTCCTCCCTGTGGCTTCCTCTCACATATTTATCCATGGCTATCATATCTCCTCTCAGCCTTCTCTTCTTCAGGCTAAACATGCCCAGTTCCCTAAGCCGCTCCTCATAGGGCTTGTTCTCCAGACCCTTGATCATTTTAGTCGCCCTCCTCTGGACACACCTCAATGGAGTTAAACATTCAGGTGTCAATAAATGAGAAAACCTCCAGCCAGGGGCGACGTGATTCTACACAAATCCACACATTGTGTACAGTGATTCAACTGATTTTATTTATTTGTTTACTAGCTGTCCCCTGCCAGGCGTTGCTGTGGCCCAGACTGGTGATCTGGAAAATAAAGTAATGAGAAAGTGTTGGTTTCTAATATATGTAATTTCTTGATGCTTGTGGGTAAACAGTATTTCTTGCTGTTTCTTTGTCAGTGTTGATGTGGAGATTGTCTGGTTTGCCCACCCTGGAACATGCAACATATCATTGTCCTTCTTTAAGGGTCCCTTTCAAATCTATGATACTATATGTGTGTGTGTGTGTGAATCATCTCTCTCTCTCTCTCTCTCTGTGTGTGTGTGTGTCTATCTTTCTTTCTTTCTTTCTTTCTTTCTTTCTTTCCATATCTATGGCTGGATGGCTCTTTGTCAGGAGGACTTTGATTACGTTTTCTTGCCCTGATGAAGGGAGTTGGATTGGATGGCCTTAAGTATTTTCTGTTGGTCATGGGGGTTCTGTGTGGGAAGTTTGCCCCGATTCTGTCGTTCATGGTCTTTGACTGTAGGTGAACTGTGAATCCCAGTGACTACAACTCCCAAATGTCAAGGTCTATTTCCCCCAAACTCCATCTGTGTTCATATTTGGGACGTATTGAGTGCTTGTGCCAAGTTTGGTCCAGATCCATCATTGTTTGAGTCCACAGTGCTCTCTGGGTGTAGGTGAACTACAACTCCCAAACTCAAGGTCAATGCCCACCAAACCTTTCCAGTATTTTCTGTTGGTCATGGGAGAACTGTGTGCCAAGTTTGGTTCAATTCCATCGTTGATGGAGTTCAGAATGCTCTTTGATTGTAGGTGAACTATAAATCCCAGCAACTACAACTCCCAAATGACAAAATCATAATTTTTGTCTTGTGAGATATTTTGTTGCCAAATTTGGTGTGATTTTGTTCATTGGTTGTTTAGTTTTTAGGGTACTCATTATGCACAGAGCATTTATATAGATTTATTTACTGTGTTTATATTCCGCCCTTCTCACCCCAAAGGGGACTCAGGGCGGATCACAAAACATATGCACGGCAAACATTCAATGCCGTTAAAAAGACAGGACAGACAACAGATAGAGGTATTATGTCCGCATTTTCCCCAACTTTGGCGTCCCGGAGGTTGTGCTCGATTCCGCCCACAGGGGGTGCTGTCGCTCCACCCTCTATGATGAAGAGGCCTTCATCACTGACTTCCTCCTTCCTGATAACTGGCATTTCTGATATTTCCTTTATGTTGCCGTAAAAGATTTCCCTGATTAAGCAGTGTGTTGGAGTTCAACCTGTGATTGTGTTTCAGGATCAGGGTGCTTTGGATGTGGGAAGTGATGCCAATGAATTTCAAGATGGCAATGGTTTGGTCAATGATGCTGATGCAGAGAAGGACCAGGAGACCCCTGTGCAAAGTGTAGTTTCCCATGAGAATGTCCCTGAAGGGTGTGGGGATGATAGTGTACTCCCTGAATTGCTACCAGAGGGTTCCCAGGATTTGGGGCTTGAAAACAACTGGGCACCTGGCCCAGCTGCAAAACTTAATGAGCAAATAGATAGGTGAGAGGAAATTAGTCAAAACAGACAGGCCAAACAGTGCCTTCGGTGGTCTGCCAGGCTCCGACAGGAAAAGTTATGGCGATCTCAAGTAAAACGAAACCAATTCATGAGTGTGTGGAATAGCTTAACAAGGGGATAAAAAGTTCCAAGAATGGGAAATATAGTCAGATGAAGCATCGTTGGAATCAAGTGTAGTTCTCGCCCTTTGTTTCATGGAAGCTTTGCTTGGAAGATTCTTGTCTAAGTATTTCTTGTTCATGGTTTGGACTCTTGGAATGTATGAATGCCTACTCATGCCTTGGATTAATGTTTCCTGTTTTCCTGAATTATATTAGAGAAGTGTGGACTTTGTTTTTATGGACTTTGCTGAACTTTACCCTGGACTATTTTAGCTCCTGCTTATCTTCTTACCTAATTGGATTTACCTATTTCTTTAAAGTGCTTTTTACTTGCTGCTTTTTAATTATCTTCAATAAAAGGATTGTTTTCCAATCAACAGTGTGGTGTTTACAGTCAGAGGGCTTTTCCTGTCCTGGAGTGCAACACAGTGCCTAATTTCTCCACTTGCAGCTCTTGGCAGTTTTCGATTGCTTAGGTGGACAGTGAGCTGGGCTGAAGGTCGGAAGCTCACCCCAACCCAGGCTTTGGACTGCCAACCTTTTGACTGGCAAGATCTATTGCTGCTGGTGATTAAAACTTCCTTCTTTGGATGTGATGAATCATTTGAAAAATATTAGCCTGTCTAAATGATTTTGTCTTACTAGCTATATGTTTACAATGTTTACAATGTATTAGTGCAGCTTGTTTTTACGTTTGGGTGATTGTCCAATAAGAAGAGACACCATCCTGAAGGACCCCCTTCTCTTGGTCCGCAGCTGGACTTACTTGACGGGTTGCTTTGGCTGCCCGAACTTGTTCTTCTTGCACTGGACCTGTCCGTGGTACAGCCCGATCAGGGCCCTGCTCTCCGGGGTCATCCCGAGTTCCCCAAATCTCTGCAAGGAGACAGACAGAGAGAGAGAGAGGAGGGAGAGATGGTCACAGGGTCCGGACAGGGGAGCATGAGGTTATTACGCAGGGAGAAAAGGGTGGGCACCAGAGAGGGTCAGACCAGGGCACATAATCACACACACACACACACACACACACACTGAATGCTGGAATGGTGAGACTGGGCCCCTTCACACTGCTCTCAAGGACCACTGGCGAGCAAAGGCCTGGGCAAACTTGCCCCCCCCCTCCAGGTGTTTTGGACTCCAACTCCTGTAATAAGAAATTTAATGTGCAAATTTGATAAACGTGGATTTAAAATGATGTGTGGGAATGAATGGAAGAACAGAAGATGAATGGATGGAGTTTTAATTTTGGAGACACCAATTCTAAAAGACCAAGGCCTGCAATGACGAAACCTGTTTGCTGGACTATAATTAAAAGTTGCTAATAGCAACTGAAAAGTAAACTCTGATAAGAACTGGGACAGTGATAACAGAAATGTTTACAGCATTCCTTATGTCAAAAAGGATCTCAACACAAGCCTTGTGTTTGTCAACACCAATCAAAAAGACAGAGAGAGAGAATCTGGCCACGCCAAGTGGTCAAAGGATACTGGTCAAAGGACATTTAATCAACTACCAAGCTTGCAAATTTTGTGTTTTGTCTGTTTGTTTTGTTAAAAATGTAATACAACTGTCTGATTGCTCCTGACAAATAAATAAATACATCAAGAAGAATCAACATCTGGCCAAGAAACTTCAATTCCCATAGTTCCTAAGTCCAAAACACCTGGGGCCAAAGTTTTCTCATGCCTGCTGTAAAGGAAGAGGGGTTTAGGGCCCTTAAGCCCTTGCCAAGGGGCTGCGGTGGCGCAGCGGGTTAAACCGCTAAGCTGCAGAACTTGCTGACTGGAAGGTAGGCAGTTTGAATGCGCGGGACAGAGTAATCTCTTGTTGTTAGCCCCAGCTTCTGCCAATTGAGCAGTCCGAAAACATGCAATGTGAGTAGACCAATAGGTACCGCTCTGGCGGGAAGGACACAGTGCTCCATGCAGTCATGCCAGTGACCACATGGCCTTGGAGATGTCTATGGACAATGCAGGCTCTTTGGCTTAGAAATGGAGATGAGCACCAGAGTCCCAGAGTCAGACACGACTAAACTTCATGTCAATGCAGAAAAAAACAAAATGCAAAGATACAGAATGGGGGACGATGCCTGGCTCGAGAGCAGGACGTGTGAAAAAGATCTTGGAGTCCTCGTGGACAACAAGTTAAACATAAGCCAACAATGTGATGTGGCGGCAAAAAAAGCCAATGGGATTTTGGCCTGCATCAATAGGAGCATAGTGTCTAGATCTAGGGAAGTCATGCTCCCCATGCTCTATTCCGCTTTGGTTAGACCACACCTGGAATACTGTGTCCAATTCTGGGCACCACAATTGAAGAGAGATATTGACAAGCTGGAATGTGTCCAGAGGAGGGTGACTAAAATGATCAAGGTCTGGAGAACAAGCCCTATGAGGAGCGGCTTAAGGAGCTGGGCATGTTTAGCCTGAAGAAGAGAATGCTGAGAGGAGACATGATACCATGTATAAATATGTGAGAGGAAGTCACAGGGGGAGGAGGGAGCAAGCTTGTTTTCTGCTCCTGGAGACTAGGACGCAATGGAACAATGGCTTCAAACTACAAGAGGAGATTCCATCTGAACATGAGGAAGAACTTCCTGACTGTGAGAGCCGTTCAGCAGTGGAACTCTCTGCCCCGGAGTGTGGTGGAGGCTCCTTCTTTGGAGGCTTTGAAACAGAGTCTGGATGGCCATCTGTCAGGGGTGCTTTGAATGCAATATTCCTGCTTCTTGGCAGAAGGGGGTTGGACTGGATGATGGCCCAGGAGGTCTCTTCCAACTCTAGGAGTCTAGGATTCTAAGGGGAAACCATGAAAGGATAATGAACTGACAAGACAAGAGTGGAGGGATGTTCTGGACCCAAGTCTAGATCAGATGGACAAATGAGGGCAGGAACCAATGAATGGAGGCAAAGGTCAGGCTGAGACAACGCTCGGCAAAGGAGGCACTGCAGGAAAGGGCACATGAAGCATTACCTGTCCTCAGGTGAGTGGCTGAGCATGCTTATCGGTCCAGACCAAGTGGCCAAGCCAAAGGATGCGCAAAAGGGAGAAAAACACACACCAAGCTGGAAGGAGGCAGGCAGGCAAGCAGGCAGGCCAGAGGCAGGCTATGGGACCCAACGTATGGGCCCATCTCACCCCCATGCCCCCCCCCCCATACCCTAAAGAAGAACCAGAAGCAGCCCCCCGCGCCCCTTCCTCCTTCCCAGCCAGGGATCCAAAGGCCCTTCCATTACCTGGGACTCCGCAAGGTACCCGGCTTCATTCCCCTGCTCCAGGCCAGTCTTCACAACCTGAGTAAAGGAAGGACACAAGGTCAGCCATTCTCCCCCAAAGCATTTCTCTCCAGGGCACAAGAAGGAGACACAACTGATGGAGACACACCTCTGGGCAAAGCACGCTTGCTCAGGTGAGGCAGTCAGGAAGAAAGTGGGCCAAGAATATACCAAAACAGGGGTGTGTGTATGTGTGTGTGTGTGTGTGTGGGGGGGGGGGGTTGCAGTGTTGCAAACAAAACAAACAGTGCAACAAACATATATAGTCCTTGTAAGCAATACAGAATAAGGCTTCTTCATCTTCATACAAATGAGAGAGCAGTAGAAATGATTGAGCAAAATGCCTGAGCAAAGGTTCCTCAGAGCAAAAGCTGAACTGCATCCTAAAATCCATACAGTTATACCCCACCAAGTGTGGTCCAAA
The DNA here is from genome assembly GCF_025583915.1 of Anolis sagrei ordinatus. Taxonomy (NCBI): domain Eukaryota; kingdom Metazoa; phylum Chordata; class Lepidosauria; order Squamata; family Anolidae; genus Anolis; species Anolis sagrei. The sequence continues at coordinate 353,853,855 of NW_026844366.1, read as the reverse complement.
CTTACTAGCTGACCTACATTAGCAGCTGCACATAATAATCAACAGTATAAGGTTTTCTTTAACACACACACACACACTTGATCCTGTTATGACTTACTGTAACAATAGATACTACTACTACTACTACTAGCAGTAGTAGTAATAAAGAATAAAAGCCACTTGTGTATCCACCGCCAAGACACCACACCTGCGAATCTAATGCACACCCTAATTTTGAGAAAGTTATTTAGTCAAAAAAGGTAAGCATTAGAATCGAGTAAATATGTTATATATAGATATTTTTAAAGCCATCTGTAGTTAAATTGCTACTCTATGTTAAAGTTTTGGTGTATAGCTCTATGTTTACATATGGCAGATAGGGAAGAATAGGCACAGACAGGGTAGCAACAGCAGAGATAGGATTCATTTGCATATGGGAAGCCGATTGGTCATATGCAGATTAGTGTAGGCCCAGGATTTGAAAAGGCTGTTAGGCCAAAATGACAGTTGGGGAGAACAGAGCTGAACATTCCAAAGGGGCGGAGCCAAGGTTCTGAAAGAGGCAATTAGAGTGCGGGAGTTTGAAAATGACAGTTAGGAATGTGTGTGTGAAGAGGAGAGTTGGTTTTTGAGTGTCTGATAGAAATAAGCAGTTATGAAGATGTGTTAAAGACTTCTGATATATAAAAGCAGTTAGTTAAATAGAGCTCGAGTTTTAAGGAACATAAAGGCTAGTGTTGCCTTAGTTCAAAATATAATTCAGCCAAGAGTGTGTAAAGCAAGTAACATGTTTGTGAATGTGAAACATTGATAGTTTATTCAGAAAAGTTAACCAAGTAAATGATACTGACTGTAAGCCTCAAGATTGCAACAAAACAAATGTAACCACAAGCGTTGGAGCCAGAAGTTATAAATAAACTGTGTTACTTTGTTATACACAAGAGTGTTTCATTGCCTGTGATATAAAGTACAAAGGTTTAACAGTACACAGAAAGTCCCAGCCAATATAAAAGAAGAAACTGAATCAGTATAAGGTAGCAAAGAGGTTTTTAAAGAGGAAATAATCTCTCTCTCCCTCGCTACACCATCCTATTAAAAAAACAATTTTGAAATTAGTTTTTAAAATGCACAATTAGCATAAAATAAATGCTAGGCTGAAAACCCATCAGTTTCGGATTCTACAGATAATAATAATAATAATAATAATTATTATTATTATTATTACTATTATTATTTTCTTTCTTACCCGCCTCCCCTCTTGGCTTGAGGTGGGTTACAGAACAATTAAAACACACAAATACTGCAAAAATTCCACAAATCCACATATTAAAATGTGTTTTAATACAGCTGCAGGCCCGCAGGAAGGAGGCCGTTACCGTAATGATGTTGAGAGGTGCCGGGTAGAGGCCTTTGGTCTGCTTCTGGACCCGTCCCTCCACCGTTTTGTAGATCTGTTGGCGCACAAAGGGGATGGCCATGGCGTAGTCCGTCACCCCTGCAAGGCAAGGCAAGGCGGAGCGGCTTCAAGGGGAGGGAATCCCGGGAGGGTCCCCAGGGGCAGGAAGTAAAAGAGGGCCAGGGGGTCCACCAGGATGGTCAGTCAGCCGGCCCCACTCACTCTGGACCAGGCCCTTGTCCTTGCGGGAGACGGTCTTGTTGGCCAGGCCCCGGGCGAAGAACACGGCCACCTCCTCCAGGTACTCCAGCGTCCGCTCCTCGGGGCTCTTGATGCCCGGACCTGCAAGCGCAAAGTGGGTCAAGGTGCCCAGAAGTGTATCATTTTAATTTGTCATCACCAGTTCACTACAGCCCATGCAAACAGTGGCAAAACAATGCATTGTCGTAGGATTTCACGGCTGGAACCACCGGGATATTGTGTGGTTTCTGGTTATATGGCTGCGTTCTAGCAGCATTTTCTCCTGATGTTTCACCAGCATCTGTGGCTGGCATCTTCAGAGAAGCCAATGGATTCATTTATATCAATGGTTTTGCTTTTAATTGTATCCTTATCTATATAAATAAAAATGTAATGTCAGTTTGTGGGATTAACATAACTCAAAAACCACTGGATGAATTGACACAAAATTTGGACACAAGACACCTCTCAGGCCAAGGAGTGATCATCACTCATAAAAACACTGAAAAACACAGCGGAAGGGACTTAAAAAGCAAAACAAAAAACAAAAAATACATCACAACGCATGTGCAAAACTACATACGTGTGTGTGTGTGTGTGTGTGTGTGTGTGTATCTATATAAATAAAAACGTAATGTTTGTTTGTGGGATTAGCATAACTCAAAAACCACTGGATGAATTGACACCAAATTTTGACACAGGACACCTATCGCGCCAATAAGTGACCATCACTCACAAAAACACTGAAAAATACAGCCAAAGGGGCTTAAAAAACAAAACAAAAACAAAAAATGCATTACAACACATGTGCAAAACTACATACATGTGTGTGTATATATGTGTGTGTATTGGAGCCCCTGGTGGCGCAATGGGTTAAAGCGCTGAGCTTATTGACTGAAAGGTCACAGGTTCAAATCCAGGGAGCGGAGTGAGCTTCCGCTTTCAGCTCCAGCTTCTGCCAACCTAGCAGTTTGAAAACATGCAAATGTGAGTAGATCAATAGGTACCGCTCCAGCGGGAAGGTAAGGGCGCTCCATGCAGTCATGCCGGCCACATGACCTTGGAGGTGTCTATGGACAACGACGGCTCTTCAGCTTAGAAATGATGAGCACCAACCCCTTAGTCGGACACGACTGGACTTCATGTCGGGGGAAACCTTTACTTATATGTGTGTGTGTATGTTTGCAAATACACATATACACAAATATATATACACACAAAACACATGTACACAGACAGGGCCACAGCAGCGCGTAGTTACACAATAATATAATAGTATCCCTTAACTTTTGAAATCCACCTTGATTTGCAGACCAGGAAAAGGGTAGAATAACAGAAGAGGAAAAGGCATGTGTGTGTGTGTGTGTGTTTGCACAGATGTTTCAATGGAGCGTATTCACTGATTCTTCTCTCAAAAGACCAACAGTGTCATACAGGTTTTCAGCTTTGATGCTGTAAAAACTGTCACTGAATTGTTCTAGAAATAACTAATATACAGAGAGAGAGCATTTTTTTAAACTAACACAGTGCTTGCCACAAGTGGAAGCAAGCAGTTCCTTGCGTATTGAAGGAGATGTGGCCCATAATAAGCCTCCAGCTGCCTTTGAAACCAGGCAGGCTTTGAAAAAAGGAAGTTTGTACGATTAATTATTTTGAATGCTCTTAATTATTTTAACTCATGTTCAATTCTATTTTAATATTTATAGGTTGCAGGTTTTGAATTAAAGTGGGGTTTTTTTAATGTTGCGAGCCGCTCTGCATCTCAATTAGGGATATGATAACAATAGTAATGATAATAATTCTGCCCTGCATATAAGGCAAGCATGGGCAAACTTAGGAGCCCCCAGTGGCACAGTGGGTTGAAGGGCTGAGCTGCTGAACCTGCTGACCGAAAGGTCACAGATTCTAATCCGGGGAGTTTTCGAACTGCTAGGTTGGCAGAAGCTAGGGCTAACAACAGGAGCTCACCCAGTTCCCGCTGTTAGCCCCAGCTTCTGCCAACTTAGCAGGTTGAAAACATGAAACATGAGTAGATCAATAGGTACAGCTCCGGTGGGAAGGTAACAGCGCTCCATGCAGTCATGCTGGCCACATGACCTTGGAGGTGCCTATGGACAACGCTGGCTCTTAGGCTTAGAAATGACGATGAGCACCAGAGTCCCAGAGTCAGACATGACTGGACTTAATGTCAGGGGAAAACCTTTACCTATGGGCAAACTTGGGCCCTCCTCCAGGTGTTTTGGACCCCAACTTCCACAATTCCTAACAGCCTACCAACTATTAGGAACTGTGGGAGTTGGGAGTCCACCATATTTGGTTGGAAGAACCATATTTTCCCATGCTTGCCGTAAGTTAAGGAGCCCATAGGAGAGCTCCATAGGGAAGAGTCCCTCCTTACCCAGAGGGTCCACCAGCTGGTCCACCAGGCCCATCTTCTTGGCTTTGTCGGCCCGAATGTTGCGCCCGGTCAGCATCATGTCAAAGGCCGACGGGATCCCCACCTGAGGGAAGGAAGAGCAGCGTCAGGTACAGGGAAGGGAGATCTAGACCGACCGCTCCCCCTCTCTGGGCCCCATAAGGGTCCGCCCCTCCGCTCACCATCTTGGGCAGGCGCTGAGTGCCCCCGGCCCCCGGCAGCAGCCCCAGCAGCACCTCCGGCGTCCCCAGGACCGTCTTCTTGTCTTTGGTGGCGATTCGGTACTGGCAGGCAATGGCCACCTGGAAGGAAAGAGCCACGGAGAAGGGGAAGAAAGAAGGCCAGATTCCATTGTGCATCTATATTGCATTTCAATCCTTGTACTGTGTATTTTAATATGCGCACTTTGTGCTGGTGTGCTTTAATGTATGCGTTTCTGGCAATGTGCTTTGACTGTGTTGTGCCTCACCTCAAGCCATAAGAGAGGTGGGTAACACACAAACAATTATTATCATCGAAGGCTTTCATGGCCAAAATCACTGGGGTGTTGCGTGATTTCTGGGCTGTTTTGCCATGTTCTAGCATCATTTTCTCCTGAAGTTTCACCTTCATCTGTGGCTGGATCCTCTGAAAATCCCAGCCACAGATGCAGGCAAAACTCCAGGAGGAAATGCTGCCAGAACACATTGGCCATACAGCCCGGAAATCAATCAACACCCCAATAACAACAACAATTATTATTTTTATTGGGGCTCTATCACACAATTGCAACGCACCCCACAAACCTGCTCAGAAAGAAGACCCCTCCAAGGCTTCTAATTCAGGATAATCCCACGAAATGGTGTTTCGTGGGATAAATAAATAATATGCTATTATGTTTTTAACAAGTATTTTAGTGGTAAACTCGGTTGTTTACTCTGGGCTTGATCCCACACATAAACCGCCCCAAGTGCCTTCAGGAGAACGACTACTTACTTTGAAAGTACCACATAATTAGACAGAAAATAATACTTTCAAACCAGGATCAGAAAATTTTCCAAATTTTATTCCATTGTGTTATTTATTTGTTTAAATTCTATTTTAATATTTATATGTTGCAGGTTTTAAATTTTAATTTGCATTGTTGCTAGTGTTGCAAGTTGCTTTGAGTTTCATTTCAGAGAAAGACAACAACAGAAGAACAACAACAGTAATAGCATGAGAAGGGACATCTCATTTAGATGACAGACAAGACAGATGTCCTACGGGTCAGTCGTAAGGCCGAACAGGGCATAGGGTTACAGCCTGTGTTGGATGGGGCCGCACTCCCCCTGAAGACGCAGGTTCGCAGCTTGGGTGTGATCCTGGACTCATCGCTGAGCCTGGAACCCCAGGTTTCGGCGGTGACCAGGGGAGCATTTGCACAGCTAAGCTTGTGCGCCAGCTGCGCCCGTACCTTGGGAAGTCTGACTTGGCCACGGTAGTCCACGCTCTGGTTACATCCCGTTTAGATTACTGCAACGCTCTCTACGTGGGGTTGCCTTTGAAGACTGCTCGGAAGCTTCAATTGGTTCAACGTTCGGCAGCCATGATACTAACAGGAGCGGCACGCAGGGACTATACAACTCCTCTGCTGCGCCAGCTCCACTAGCTACCAATTTGCTACCGGGCACAATTCAAAGTGCTGGCGTTGGCCTATAAAGCCCTAAACGGTTCTGGCCCAAGTTACCTATCCGAACGCATCTCCACCTATGAACCCACTAGGACTTTGAGATCTTCCGGGGAGGCCCTGCTCTCGATCCCGCCTGCAACACAGGCACGGTTGGCGGGGACGAGGGACAGGGCCTTCTCAGTGGTGGCCCCTCGGCTGTGGAACGCCCTTCCTACGGACATTAGATCGGCCCCCTCATTAATGGTATTTCGGAGAAAAGTGAAAACCTGGTTATTTGAACAGGCGTTTGGATAGGCAGTGCAATGAATATAGGAAAACGGAACCACGGATGACGAGCTGGATCATGATTCTAGTTATGAGATGCTAATGAGTTGTTTACTGATGTGTAATTACTTAGTATATTATTGTGTTAATTGTTTTTAAATGGTTTGTATGATGCTAGCATTGAATTTTTGCTCCTGTTGTTGTTAACCGTGTTGAGTCACCTTAGGGCTGAGGAACTGCGGTATACAAATAAAGTAAATAAATAAACAATCTCCTGTCATGACTGAGACTGCAGAGAAAGATCAAACTGTCTTTGGACTAGAAAAATAGGGTCCCCCAGACCTGGCCCCCTCCTCGCAGCCCTTTCCAGGGTCCCCTCCCTTGGGCCTTACCTCCAGGCCCCCTCCAAGGCAGGAGCCACTGATGGCGGCCACAATGGGCTTGGGGGACTTCTCCAGCTTGTCCATCATCTTCTGTCCTTCCTGAGAGAGCTGGACGATCTCTTGGTTCGATTTGCAGGCCTCAATCATGCTGCAAGCAGAAGGGAGAATCATGCATTGCGGAAGGCTTTCACAGCCGGAATCACTGGTGGGTGGCAAAACCCGCTCCCCAAAGATGGGTGCCCACCCCCACCAAAGGCCCCGCTAGCCCACCCCAGTCTCCTTGGGCAAACCTACTTGATGTCGGCCCCAGCGATGAAGCACCCCGGCTTTCCCGAGATGAGGACGGCGCTGCTGACGGCATCGTTGGCCCAGATTTCGTTCATAACTTCTGTGAATTCGGCTTGCAGTTGAACGGAGAGCGTGTTCACCTGCAAAAAGAGGCAAAGTGAGACCAAGGTGGGCAAAAGGGGTCTGGGGCGGGACGGGGAACATCTTCCCCAATCTTTTGTGACTGGGATGTAGCACAGTTGGTTAATCACCGGCTGCAATAAATCACTGTCGACCCATGTTTGAAGCCCGAGTTGGATTGAGCACCCAACTGTCAAGCCTAGCTTACTGTCCACCTAAGCCAGTGCTTCTTAACCTTCCTAATGCCGGGACCCCTTAATACAGTTCCTCATATTGAAATATATTCAGACTTTCTGTATATATCTCAGATTTCAATATTAACATCAAAAATACATAATATGATTTTACATAGGACTAGCCATACCCTGCCACACGTTGCTGTGGCCCACTCTGGTGGTCATGGGGTTCTGTGTCGGAGGTTTGGCCCAATTCTATCATTGGTGGAGTTCAGAATACTCTGTGATTGTTGGTGAACTATAAATCCCAACAACTACAACTCCCAAATGTCAAGATTCTATTTTTGCCAAACTCCACCAAATTTGGACACAAGACACCTAACAACCCAATGTATGTCCTTCACTCAAAAAAACTGATTTTTTCATTTGGGAGTGTGTAGTGGCCAAACCTCCCACACAGAACCCCCATGTGGGCCACAGCAACGCGTGGCAGGAATGGCCAGTAACATAATAAAAGTCAAACAAATAGGGACTGTGCAGGTACAACTGCACCAGGAGCTCCAATTTTGTTTGCTTTGCATTTAATGTCTGTTGTAGTCCTAAGTTTCAGGGACTCTGCAGATAGGTGGCTTCTTTTGGCTGCAATCATAGGGCAAGCCACCTGTCAATTATAGTTAGGTTCCCTGGTCCCGCCCCCTTTTTGGGTTTTAGAGGGAATAGGAACCATTTTGGGTTCAGTCCACACAGAGAAGCCTTTCACACAGGACATAAAACCAAGAGCTCCTGTAGAAAGCTTCGTCTTCTACGGCTTGGCTGGGGAGATATACAGCCCACAGCTTGGCTGGGGTTATTCAGCCCTACATCTCCTTTGTGGAGGGACTTCAGTCAGCCATCATGGAAACCTGAGTTCTTTTCCCCTGGAAGTCTACAAAGCTCTGCTTGGTAAGGGTCACTCGCGGAAGCCAGATGCAGTTGGTACCGGGTGCAGGGGCTCCACGTCAACAGAGGCAAAGACAGACTACACAGATTAGAAGTTAAGGATTTCCCCATTAGTTACAGTTATGAAGATAGTGCCTGTTCCCTGTGGACAAGATTGAGAGAGAGCCAATAGACTGTTAAGAAAGCCTTAAAGTATCTGTTTGTTTTCATTAATAAAGAACTTTGTTGAACCTTTAAGCAATCTAAAGATGCTGTTTTAAGGAAATCCAAAGGCCTTTAATCTGAGGCAGCCCCGGCGTCCCGTTGGGCACACATAATTTATATCCTGTCTACAGTTTTATGCACAGGTCCAGCGTGCGACAGCACAGGGTATTTCTCCTTTCAAAGTGCCCTAGTCTCAACCTCCTTTGCCTTCTGGGAGGGCTTTCCACCTGCAAAACCAACCCTGCCCACAATGGAGGAAACCCACCTTGGAGTTTGGAGAGTTAAACCGCACAACCGCAACGTCGCCTTTGATGTCATAGTTGACGTGCGTCCGAGCTGCAAGGAGAGGCGCAAGTTAGGGTTGCTACAAAGCTTATAGGAACAGCAGCGGGAAGGCAGGAAAAGAATGGGATGGGTCCTCTGTGAAACCATTTCATTTACAGAATGCAAACAGGGATGAACACGTGACTTCCACACCTTTCTGTTTTTCCACACCATGAGGTCACTTCCCCCAGATACACTGGACTGGATGGCCATCATCAACAGGCCTGTTGTCTATAGCCAACCTCTTCAGAAAGGGACCAGGCTGGGGACAGTGGCTGCGCATTGCCTCCTTTTTCCTTGCAGAAGCTCTATTTCCATCCTTGCTTTCTCTCTCTCTCTCTTTTAAAGAAATCTGCCTGTGGTCCACTCCTAGAGGACCAACATCCTCCTGCCTTGCACATATGTGTCCCCCCCCCTCCCCAAACAGAGGAAAGCCATTTGCCCTTTGCCGGCTCTGCCTAAAGTGTTTAAATCAGAAGAGGAGGCCAATTATTATCTCAGCCAAGGAACCCAAAGGGTGTCTTTCCACTTACATTTGAGAGGGGCGGAGGTGCTGAGGTTCCGGCAGGCATAGCCTAGAAGAAAGATTTCGGGAGTTAGCACACAAAAGTCCAAGTAACTGTAGCCTTAGGTTAAAAAGCACCGGAAATGGGAACTTTAAACATTGTATGAAAACTTATCTGATCAGTATGCTGCAAGATTACATCACTGAGAGGAAAATTAAATGTACGAATGGACATCCGAAGGGAGTCGACATGGAAAGGGCTTATTATAGCCACAGGGAAAGGGAAAGCAAAATACAAGGAATTGAATGAGACAATATTCATGGTTGAACAAATAAAACAATACATAGGGCAGAGGTACAATTGTTCCTGGAGGGAGGGAAGAGGGAAGGGGAAAACTTGGATAGGTACAAATAGTAGATAAATTAATTTGTTTATTTACAGAATTTACATTCCGCCCTTCTCACCCCGAAGGGGATTCAGAACAGCTCACAGAGTTAGCTGTTCTGAACGGTGCTGGACGGGGTCACACTCCCCCTAAAAGCACAGGTACGCAGTCTGGGAGTTCTCCTGGATTCATCGCTGAGCCTGGAGCCCCAGGTTTCAGCGGTGGTCAGGGGAGCTTTCGCACAACTAAAACTTGTGCGCCAGCTGCGTCCGTACCTTGGGAAGGCTGACTTGGCCACGGTAGTACACGCTTTGGTTACATCCCGTTTGGATTACTGCAACGCTCTCTACGTGGGGCTGCCTCTGAAGACTGCCCGGAAGCTGCAGTTAGTCCAACGCGTGGCAGCCAGATTACTAACGGGTGCTGGGTACAGGGAGCACACAACTCCTTTGTTGCACCAGCTCCACTGGCTGCCGATTAGCTTCCGAGCACAATTCAAAGTGCTGGTTTTGACCTACAAAGCCCTAAACGACTCTGGCCCAGTTTACCTGTCCGAACGGATTCTCCCCTACAAACCATCAAGGTCCTTAAGATCGTCCGGGGGGGCCCTGCTCTCGGTCCCACCACTGTCACAATCACGGTTGATGGGGACGAGAGACAGGGCCTTCTCGATGGTGGCCCCTCGGCTTTGGAATGCCCTCCCTCTGGAGATTAGAACCGCACCCTCCCTCCTGACGTTCAGAAAACTAACAAAGACCTGGCTTTGGGATCTGGCCTTTGATAACTGAGTCAATGTGGGCTTATATGGAAGGAGCATGACTAACTGTGAACTACGACTAATGTTCTGACGACCTGGCTTATATATATCTGTGATGTTGATGATGTATATTGTATACTGTTCATTGAAATATGTTTTTAATGTTTTTTGATAATGCATTGTGTGTTGTAAATTTGTATTTGACACATGTTGTGAACCGAATCTGAGTCCCTTTCGAGGTGAGAAGATCGGTATAAAAAACCTCTAAATAAATAAATAATAAATATGCACAGCAAACATTCAATGCCGTTAAGCAGCCAGGACAGACAACAGATAGAGATATTTTCCCCCAACTTCAGCGTCCAAATGTCTCCAGTATTTTCTCTTGCTCATGGGAGTCCTGTATGGCAAGTTTAGTTCAATTCAATTGTTGGTGAAGTTCAGAATGCTCTTTGATGGCAGGTGAATTATACATCCAAGCAACTGTAACTCCCAAATGTCAGGGTCTATTTTCCCCAAACTAATGTTAGTGGGCCTGATGTGATCAATGAGGAGGAGGTGCAAAATGGAGACACTTTGGACAATAAGGTTACTGCAGACACTGATCAAGAGGGGTCAGGTGAAAGTTCTCAAGAGAAAGTTTCTGTCAGAGCAAGGGAAGAAAGTTTACTCCCTTCTCCCGGCTCGAGTTTGCAAGATAGTTTCACACCTGCTGCAGTGAATGAGGAGATAGATAAGAGCAGTCGCCGTCTGGAAATCAGCCAGAACCGTAGAGAGGCCCAATGTTTACGCAGGTCAGAAAGAATTTGGCAGTTAAGGCCAAAAAACTGGGGGGAATAGAAACCAGTTTTTGGGACTTAAATTGGGCCCTTAGAGAATCTTCTTCAGATCAGGCATCAGTTGGAATCAAGCTCAAGTCTTCTGGAAATTCTTGTTTCAAGTGGCCTCATCTCTCAGGATATATCTAGCTTTTCAAGTGGATTAGCAGTGGCTAGACTGTTCATGGTTTTCTATTGAATACTTTTTGGTTATTCACTGCACTTGGATTATTTCTGCAAGTTCTTTGGACATTGTTTTTCCTAGGTTTGGACACTGCTGCTTTATTTGATTATTTGCTTTTGGACTTCTACCTATTTTATAATCACCTCTTTTATTGGCTCCAGTTATTCTTCCGTAAAGAAGGACTCTTCCTTCATTCAAGGTGTGGTGTGATTAATGATTAGAGGGCCCTGTTCCTGCTCCAGGGTGCAACACTAACTTTTCAAAAGCAAACATGGTCTTCCTGGCACTTCCCTCCCGTTAATTTCTGGGCATTTATGGCACTTCACCCCCATTGCCCACCCCTGTCCTGGGGCCTCAGAACAAGCTGTCTCTGCTGCCCAGGCGGTTTTGCAAGTGAGAAACGTGTGGGCAGCCAAGAACAGATTTCTGATAGCCGTGGGAGAGGACTGCTAGTGTAGAGTAGAAATTCAGCATAGAGAGAATGCAACATGCCCTTCTGGCATGAATAGAGTGCAAGAGATGCTTTTGCACAAAGGGCAGCCGTAAGAAAATGCTAAACAACCCCACTGCTCCCCTTTAACCATCAATAGCTAAAAAAAAAAAAAAAACAAGACGAATTTCACTTGGGTCCCCACAACTCAGTGGTTCTCAACCTGTGGGTTGACCAGCTGTTAGGATTTCTGGGAGTTGAGAACCACTGGCATAACTGATCACATGAGCAAAAGGTCTTTGAGAGAGCTCTTTTCCTTTGAGTTGAGGCCAGGCATCTTTTTGTTATCTACACAGACCTTGCCCTTGCAAAGACCTTTGGCAAGACGGGTGGTGATAAACTGGACGGTCAACACAATGGCCAGCTCTGTCCACAGCACATCAAGAGGGAGGGGAGCCCATCCCAGGCACCTAGAATGTGACCAGAAGGTTTCCCGTCAGAACCATTCCTCTTTTGGGGCGCAAAACGCAGCACCCCTTTGCACACTGTTGCACTGAACAAAAGTCAGTTGATACAGCTTTTGCTTTTTTGCTTTAACTCCCAAGCAAGCAGGAATTGTGTCCAAGATAATATCCCATTATTACCCCTTCTAAATATGTCAGTAAAAATTAACGTTTTTCAACATTGTGAAATTACACCATGCATATCACCCTTTTTCAGCCCCAGAGAGAGAGAGAGAAACCGACTAACTTCCTTTGAATAAATCTGGTGTAAGAAAGGTCTGCCATAAGTTGGAGTTATTTATTTATTTCGTATCAAAAAGAACAATTGTCTGGTTGCTCCTGACACAATAAATAAAATCAAAAGCATTGCATAAATTAGTATAAAACTGATAAAAATAGAAGGTGCGCAGGCAGCTAAAAATCTTTTGACCAAAAACGGGCAACAGCAACTGCATTGTCTGTAGCCTCCAACAATTCTTCCTCTGTACATGAGGCAGGGCACAGTGGACAAGCATACAGATGGGAATTGTCTGTTCTGCTCCACAGTTACGCAAGGTGTGGGATTCGTTTAGGTGGGGGACACAGAAAGAGCCTCCTCGAAGACTGAGTAAATACAGTTGGGCGTCCCTTGGGCAATGTTTCTTGTAAACAGCTAATATTTCCAAATCCAAAAGCACAGCATTTAAACATTTGAAAGTTGGAGTTGGCTTGAAGGCAGGTCAGACTATTAACTGGAGTGAATCACAGAGAGTGGTCAACCCTCCTGATTAAGGAGCTCCACTGACTGCCGTTTATCTACCGGGCCCAATTCAAGGTGCAGGTCTTGACCTACAAAGCCCTGAACGGTTTGGGACCCTCCTACCTGACAACCGTATTTACACCTATGAACCCACACGATCCCTTCAATCTTCCGGAGAGGCCTTTCTTTCGCTCCCCCCCCGCCCCGCATCGCAAGTGCGACTTGCGGGGACGAGAGAGAGGGCCTTCTCTGCAGTGGCCCCCCGGCTCTGGAACTCACTTCCCAGAGACATTAGACAAGCCCCCATTTTGGCAATCTTCAGGAGGAATTTGAAACCTGGTTATTCCCATGTGCCTTCAGTGATTGACTGAAAGATTCTCCCTGACCTCACTTTGCACAAAATGTCCTTAGACGCACTTTACTTTCTGAGTTGTGCAATGAAATCTTTCCTCATTCCCGGAGCCTCCTCCTTATAAGTTACTCTGCCCTACCTCCCAGTGTTTTTAATATTTTCTATAATTTTATCCATGCATCTGGCCCTGCCTAGTGAAATTTCCTGTGTTTTTAATGCTTGATTTTATATTGTTGTGTTGTATATTATTTCGATTTTGCATTTTATGTATTTTGCTTGTTTTATTGTGTTTGTGTTATAGCTTGTATTGTATTGATGGGCATGGCCTCATGTAAGCCGCACCGAGTCCCCCTGGGGGAGATGGAGTGGGGTATAAATAAATTATTAGGAAAGCGCTTATTCTTATGTATTGTCGAAGGCTTTCATGGCCGGAATCACTGGGTTGTTGTAGGTTTTTTGGGCTATATGGCCATGTTCTAGAGGCATTTCTCCTGACGTTTCGCCTGCATCTATGGCAAGCATCCTCAGAGGTAGCATCCTCACTACCTCTGAGGATGCTTGCACAGATGCAGAGCCAGCTCCACTGGCTGCCAATTTGCTACCGGGCACAATTCAAAGTGCTGGCTTTAGCCTATAAAGCCCTACACGGTTCCGGCCCCACTTACCTCTCCGAACGCATCTCCTCCTACGAACCGGGAAGAGCGTTAAGATCTTCCGGGGAGGCCCTGCTCTCGGTTCCGCCGGCGTCACAAGTGCGGCTGGCGGGCACGAGAGACAGGGCCTTCTCGGTGGTGGCCCCTCGGCTATGGAATGCGTTACCGGTGGACATCAGGCAGGCCCCTTCGTTACTGGTGTTTCGGAGGAGGGTGAAGACGTGGCTCTACGAGCAGGCTTTTGGCAATTAACTCAATAATGACGGCATCGGACAAGGAATGGAAAAAGGATTTTGAGATCGGAATCTGATTCTAAGTGTGGCGTTGATGATTATGTGTTTGTCTGTATTGTGTGTCTCATACATTGTTTAGTGTTGCTTTTTATTGTAAACCGCATTGAGTCGCCGCTTCAGGCTGATATATGCGGTATACAAATAGAGTAAATAAATAAATAATAAATAGAGTAAATACCTCTGAGGATGCTTGCCATAGATGCAGGCGAAACGTCAGGAGAAAATGCCTCTAGAACATGGCCATATAGCCCGGAAAACCTACAACAACCCTATTATTATTATTATTATTATTATTATTATTATTATGGTACGCAGCAACAACAATGCAAGGCCCTTTGCCACCATAAATTTAACTTTCTCATTTTTGCAGACATTCATTTTCCACCCTGAATCCAAAGATCTCCCAGTACTCAGATTCCCATTGGGTTTGCACTGTGTCACCCTGATGCCCTGAATCCCTTTTCCTAGCCTGGCTGCTTAATACCTGGATCCTCCACCCTGCCGTTTCGCAAGGCCCAGGGATCTCCACGTGGACAGGGTTCAAAAAGGCCAAGCCTTTCGCAAGGGAGGCACGTGAGGCTGGGGGGCGGGATGCCGCCGTGCCCTTTGGCCCACATTCCGCTGGGTGGAACGCCAGGGACCTTTTACCCAAATCCCCAGAAAGCAAGGAAGGTTGGCAGCGGGCCTCTTGCAGCCAGGAAAAGAAGGGCACTCCTGCAAATGCCCGGGGACCAGAGAGCCTGCACATCTTGCTAAACTCTGAAGCAGCCGATATATGATGGGCACTCCTGCAGAAAGCAAGAGAGCCTGCACATCTTGCTAAACTCTGGGGCAGCCTGCAAACTGTACCAGATGGTCTCCAGCGACATCAAATATTTCATACACAAGCCAACACCGAAACCCTCGCTCGTGTAATCTGAAAGGGTTGCAAGAATGCACATTGGATTCTGAAGGAGTCCTTGTTTCAGCAGCACTACATGATCTTGCACCATAAAGGAAACACTCACTGGTGCACCCAAGACTGCTCGCTCTCAGATCCCAAGGGCCATGTAGTCTAATTCGCTACCAGTCGTGGAATGCAATAGTTTCAAACATATACCAAATGGAGCCACTGCCATTATTATTATTATTATTATTATTATTATTATTATTATTAACTTTATTTGTACCCCGCTACCATCTCCCCAAGGGACTCAGTGCGGCTTACATGAGGCCAAGCCCAAACACAACAATACAGGCAATAAAACATCAATACAAGCAATTAAAAACATAGACAATAAAATAAACAACATTATCAAAAAACAACACATAATTAAAAATAGAGGGAGGCCAAATGTAAAGTTAAAATTGGAGATATGCTGGGACATGAACGAAAGATGATACTGGTGTTTATGGAAGGGCATATGAGCAGACTTA
Source organism: Anolis sagrei ordinatus (assembly GCF_025583915.1). NCBI lineage: Eukaryota > Metazoa > Chordata > Lepidosauria > Squamata > Anolidae > Anolis > Anolis sagrei. The sequence continues at coordinate 353,838,439 of NW_026844366.1, read as the reverse complement.
AAAAATGTAAAGTGCTTTGGAGGACAAAGTGCTATGGGAAAATTATTCCGGGAAGGCACACTGGAACAGCCACGTCTTCAAGCTCCTCCTGAAGACTGCCAAGGTTGGAGCCTGTCTGATGTCTTTAGGGAGTGAGTTCCAAAGTCGAGGGGCCACCACCGAAAAGGCCCTCTCTCTCGTCCCCACCAATTGCGCCTGCGGATGCTGGTGGGATCGAGAGCAGGGCCTCGCCGGATGATCGAAGAGATCGTGTGGGTTCGTATACAGAGATACGGTCACGCAGGTAGGTGGGTCCCAAACCGTTTAGGGCTTTGTAGGTAAGAACCTGCACCTTGAATTGGGTCCGGTAGATGAAAGGCAGCCAGTGGAGCTCCTTAAACAGGAGGGATGACCTCTCTCTGTAAGGAGCCCCGGTAAACAACCTGGCTGCCGCTCGTTGGATCATCTGAAATTTCCGGGCCGTTTTCAAGGGCAGCCCTACGTAAAGTGCACTGATGTCTACCCTTTGCTCTTATCTTTGTGTGCAATTGCATTTTGGTTTCAAGTCTTCTGTATAAACTACCTTGAGTGTGGTTTATACTAAAGGACCATCAAAACAGCCCAAAAGACACAAACACATACAGACCTGATAAAGCAAAGCAGAGAATAGGGGGGTGGGCAGAATGTGTTCCAAGGACTTTGCTTTTGGAGTCTTTGCTATCAAGGAACTCACTGTTTACTGACCAGTCTTGCAAAACCTCATTCCAGGTTGGAGAGTGCTGTACTTTGGCCAGGAAAGCTCCCCTTCAATCCCAAGCCCCGCCCTTCCAGGTGTAAAGGAACACCACACCCTGGAAACCATCTTGGAAGGCAAAGGCCGGTTCTCTATTCTGGTCTCATCACCTTCAGACGACAACCAGGGATAATGCGTTATCAAAGGCTTTCATGGCCGGAATCACTGGGTTGTTGCAGGTTTTTCGGGCTATATGGCCATGTGCCAGAAGCATTCTCTCCTGACGTTTCTCCTGCATCTACGGCAAGCATCCTCTGAAAAACCTACAAGCACCCAACCAGGGATAACTTTCTTCCATGCTCCTCCGGAAAGAATAAGCTGCCACAAGGTCTGCACCTTGGCACCCACTACACTAAACACTGGAACAGGCTGACAACTGTTTCCCATAAAAAGGCCTCCCAGACATTATTCAAGCAGGTCTCCAGCAAAAGAAAATGTTTAACGCACATGCCCCACTCATGTAATCTAAAAAGAGTGCAAACAGTTGCCCTCCCAACCCTGCTATACGCCTGTGAGACGTGGACTGTCTACAGACGTCCACATTGACACCGAAATACAACACCGCCTGAGCTCTGGAAGTGAAGCATTTTTCCAAATGAAGCAGAGAGTGTTTGAAGACCGGGACATCCATAGGGATACCAAGGGGCTTATTTATAAAGCTATTATCCTCCCAACCCTGCTATACGCCTGTGAGACGTGGACTGTCTATAGACGTCAACATTGACACCGAAATACAACACCGCCTCAGCTCTGCAAGTGAAGCATTTTTCCGAATGAAGCAGAGAGTGTTTGAGGACCGGGACATCCGTAGGGATACCAAGGCGCTTGTTTATAAAGCTATTGTCCTCCCAACCCTGCTATATGCCTGTGAAACGTGGACTGTCTACAGACGTCCACATTGACACCGAAATACAACACCGCCTGAGCTCTGGAAGTGAAGCACTTTTCCAAATGAAGCAGAGAGTGTTTGAGGACCGGGACATCCATAGGGATACCAAGGGGCTTATTTATAAAGCTATTATCCTCCCAACCCTGCTATACGCCTGTGAGACGTGGACTGTCTATAGACGTCAACATTGACACCGAAATACAACACCGCCTGAGCTCTGCGAGTGCAGCATTTTTCCGAATGAAGCAGAGAGTGTTTGAGGACCGGGACATCCGTAGGGTTACCATGGGGCTTGTTTATAAAGCTATTGTCCACCCAACCCTGCTATACGCCTGTGAAATGTGGACTGTCTACAGATCAACATTAACACTGAAATACAACACCACCTGAGCTCTGCGAGTGCAGCATTTTTCCGAATGAAGCAGAGAGTGTTTGAGGACCGGGTCACTTGTAGGGAGACCAAAGGGCTTGGTTATAAAGCTATTGTCCTCCTAACCCTGCTATATGCCTGCGAAACGTGGACTGCCTACAGACGTCAACATTGACACCGAAATACAACACTGCCTCAGCTCTGCAAGTGAAGCATTTTTCCAAATGAAGCAGAGAGTGTTTGAGGACCGGGACATCCGTAGGGATACCAAGGTGCTCCTTTATAAAGCTATTGTCCTCCCTACCCTGCTATATGCCTGCGAGATGTGGACTGTCTACAGACGTCACATGCAACTCCTGGAACAATTCCATCAGCGCTGCCTCCGGAAAATCCTGCAAATCTCTTGGGAAGACAAGCAGGACAAATGTCAGCGTGCTGGAAGAAGCAAAGACCACCAGCATTGAAGCGATGGTCCTCCGCCATCAACTCCGCTGAACCAGCCACGTTGTCCGGATGCTTGACCACCGTCTCCCAAAGCAGTTGCTCTCCTTCGAACTCAAGAATAGAAAATTGAATGTTGGAGGACAGGAAAAGAGATTTAAAGATGGGCTCAAAGCCAACCTCATTGACACTGAGAACTGGGAAGCCCTGGCCCTTGAGCGCTCCAGCTGGAGGTCAGCTGTGACCAGCAGTGCTGCAGAATGTGAAGAAGCACAAATGGAGGGTGAAAGAGCGAAACGTGCCAAGAGGAAGGCGCATCAAGCCAACTCCAACCAGGAGCGCCTTCCACCTGGAAACCGATGTCCTCACTGTGGGAGAAGATGCAGGTCAAGAAGAGGGCTCCACAGTCACCTACAGACCCACCAGAACACTGATCCTAGAAGACTATCCTATTCGGCCAACGAGGGATCGCCTAAGTAAGTAAGTGGCAAATATAGTCTCCTCTGGACACAATCCAAACAATGTAGTAGATCTGCAAGACTCCGTCTGATCCGTTAAAGCTCCAACTATATTCTTCCCATCTATCCCAGATTAGTATAACTGATTAAAGAGATTTGAAGAGGCGCTTAGACACGTAACAGATGGGCCACTACAGCAGTCATGGTGGGTAAACTTGGGCCCTCCAGGTGTTTTGGTCTTCAACTCCCGCAATTCCTAACAGCCTGGGGCTGGAGTGCATGGCCATTGGGGGTCCCTTTCCAACCCTCTGGTTCTATATGAATCTATAGCCTCACTTGCACATAACTACCTAAAAATTCCGAGGCTGGAGGGTCCGCTGTCATGAAATATCTCTGGTGAAAAGGGACCTTGCTGCATGGCTGAATGGCCATCTGTCGGGAGGGATTGGACGGTGCCTTCATTCATGGCAGAATGGGACTGGACTATATATATAATCATATCTATGGCTGGATGGCCATCTGTTGGGAGGGACTAAATGGGGTATTTCTACCTGGCAGAACGGGGTTGGGCTGGATGGCCTTTGGGGTCCCCTTCCAACTTTCGGGTTCTGTATGAATCAATAGCCACACTTTCACCTAAACCTAATGACTCTGAGGCTGGATGGCCCTCTGTCATGAAATATCTCTGGCAAAAAGGGCCCTTGCTGCCTGACTGGGTGGCCATCTGCCAGGGGGGATTTGATGGTACCTTCATTCATGGCAGAATGGGACTTAACTATATATATACTCATATCTATGGCTGGATGGCTGTAGATATGAGTAGATATCTGTTAGGAGGGATTGGATGGTGCCTTCATTCATATCAGAATGGGGCTGGACTATATATATAAAATCATGGATGGCCATCTGTTGGGAGGGATTGGATGGTGCCTTCATTCATGTCAGAATGGGGCTGGACTATATAATAATATCTATGGCTGGATGGCCATCTGTCGGGAGGGATTGGATGGTGCCTCCATTCATGTCAGAATGATATATATATATAATGATATCTCTGGCTGGATGGCCATCTGTTGGGAAAGATTGAATGGTGCCTTGGGGCTGGACTATATATATTATCATATCTATGGCTGGATGGCCATCTGTCAGGAAGGATTGGATGGTGTCTTCCTTCATAGCAGAATGGGGGTGGACATAAGCATATCTATGGCTGGATGGCCATCTGTGGGGAGGGATTGGATGGTGCCTCCATTCATGTTAGAATGATATATATATATATATATATATATATATATATATATGTAATGATATCTCTGGCTGGATGGCCATCTGTGAGGAGGGATTGGATGGTGCCTCCATTCATGTCAGAATGATATATATATATATAATGATATCTATGGCTGGATGGCCATCTATTGGGAGGGATTGAATGGTGCCTCCATTCATGACAGAATAAGATATATATATATATATATATATATATATATATATATATATATATAAAATATCATATCTATGGCTGGATGGCCATCTGTGGGGAGGGATTGAATGGTGCCTTCATTCATGTCAGAATGATTGATATATATATATTCATATCTATGGCTGGATGGCCATCTGTCAGGAGGGATTGGATGGTGCCTTCCTTCATGTCAGAATGATATACATAGATACACACACACACACACACACATATATAATGATATCTCTGGCTGGATGGCCATCTGTGGGGAGGGATTGAATGGTGCCTTGGGGCTGGACTATAGATATAATCCTATCTCTGGCTGGATGGCCATCTGTGGGGAAGGATTGGATGGTGCCTTGGGGCTGGACTATAGATATAATCCTATCTCTGGCTGGATGGCCATCTGTGGGGAGGGATTGAATGGTGCCTTCCCTCCCGGCCTTCCTTCCCGCTCCCTCCCCGGCCTCCCTTCTCCTCCTCCTCCTCCTCCTCACCGGCGGGGCGCCGTCCTCCTCCCTGGGCGAGCCCGTACTTGGCGGCGAAGGCGGCGAAGCGCGCCCACCTCCCGCTGGCCCTGACCGCAGCCGCCATCTTGGAGGTCGAGCACCGACTGGGAACGCCAGGGGGCCTGCCGCGCTTTACGGCCTCCCTTTCCTCCAATACGAGGCTGTCTACATTAGCGCCTGAGTGGAAATCCCAAAGTGGGTGCCTTTCCTCCCGTTTCTTCCCGCCGCTGCCGTGGCCGCACTCTCCTCCACCGCGAAACCTCCCTTCTCCTTCTTCGCCCAGGCTTCTTTCAGAAGAAAAGCATACCTTTCGAGGAGAAAAGGGTAATATTTGGATCAGGCACTCCGAGGGCAGCTATATTGTCGTGCCGCGAGCCTGAGAGGAAGGTGGGTCCTTGCTTCATCCAGGCTTCGGAGGGTCAGAAGGCGACGCGGAAGAGAGCGGGAAGCAGCGGGCACGGAGCGGTGAGGAAGGGCCGGGTGGGAAGCTCTATGTGGAAGTCAGGCTGTAGATTCATAGGATCCTAGAGTTGGAGGAGGCCCCAAAGGTCATCCAGTCGGGCCCCCTTCCTCCAGGCAGGAAGGCACCATCCAATCCCTCCCGACAGATGGCCAGCCACTCCTAGATATAGTATATATTATTGGGAAACAGGAATATGATAGGTATATCATAGAATCCTAGACTGGGAAGGGACCCCAAAGACCTTCCAGTCGAGCCCTTTATCCCATGAAGGAAGGCACCCCCTTCCTCCAGGCAGGAAGACACCATCAAAGCCCTCCCGACAGATGGCCAGCCACTCCTAGATATAGTCTATATTATTGGGAAACAGGAATATGATAGGTATATCATAGAATCCTAGACTGGGAAGGGACCCCAAAGACCTTCCAGTCCAGCCCTTTATCCCATGAAGGAAGGCACCACCAAAGCCCTCCCGACAGATGGCCAGCCAGTCCTGGATGTAGTATATATTGTTGGGAAACAGGTATATGATAGGTATATCGTAGAATCTTAGGCTTGGAAGGGATCCCAAAGACCATCCAGTCGAGCCCTTTATCCCATGAGGGAGGGCACCATCAAAGCCCTCCTGACAGATGGCCAGGCTGCCTCAGAGTCTTTAGTAACTTTATGTGGCAGTCAGGTTGTAGATTCATAAAATTCTAGAGTTGGAGGAGGCCCCAAAGGTCATCCAGTCGGGCCCCCTTCCTCCAGGCAGGAAGACACAATCCAACCTCTCCTGACAGATGGCCAGCCAGTCCTAGATATAGTATATATTATTGGGAAACAGGTATATATTATTGAGAAACAGATATATTATGTATATCATAGAATCCTAGTCTGGGAAGGGACCCCAAAGACCTTCCAGTCGAGCCCTTTATCCCATGAACGAAGGCACCACCAAAGCCCTCCCGACAGATGGCCAGCCAGTCCTAGATATAGTCTATATTGTTGGGAAACAGGTATATTGAAAGGTATATCATAGAATCCTAGACTGGGAAGGGACCCCAAAAGGCCATCCAGTCGAGTCCTTTGTCCCACGAAGGAAGGCACCATCAAAGCCCTCCCGACAGATGGCCAGCCTGCCTCAGAGTCTTTAGTAACTTTATGTGGCAGTCAGGTTGTAGATTCATAGAATCCTAGAGTTGGAGGAAACCCCAAAGGCCATCCAGTCAGGCCCTCTTCCGCCAGGCAGGAATACACCATTCAGTCCCTCCCGACAGATGGCCATCCACTCCTAGATATAGTATATATTATTGGGAAACAGGTATATGATAGGTATATCATAGAATCCTAGATTGGGAAGGGACCCCAAAGGCCATCCAGTCCAGCCCTTTGTCCCATGAAGGAAGGCACCATCCAATCCCTCCCGACAGATGGCCAGCCAGTCCTAGATATAGTATATATTATTGGGAAACAGGTATATGACAGGTATATCAAAGACTCCTAGACTGGGAAGGGACCCCAAAGACCTTCCAGTCGAGCCCTTTATCCTATGAAGGAAGGTACCACCAAAGCCCTCCTAACAGATGGCCAGCCTGCCTCAGAGTCATTAGCAGCTTTATGTGGCAACCAAGTTCTAGATTCATAGAATCCTAGAGTTGGGGGAGACCCTAAAGGCCATCAAGTCGGGCCCCCTTCCACCAGGCAGGAAGACACCCTCCAATCCCTCCCGACAAATGGCCAACCACTCCTAGATATAGTAGATATCTAGGAGTGGCAGTCTAGATATAGTATATATTATTGGGAAACAGGTATATGACAGGTATGTCATAGAATCTTAGATTGGGAAGGGACCCCAAAGACCTTCCAGTTGAGCCTTTTGTCCCATGAAGGAAGGCACCATCAAAGCCCTCCCGAAAGATGGACAGCCTGCCTCAGAGTCATTAGCAGCTTTATGTGGCAGCCAAGCTGCAGATTCATAGAATCCTAGAGTTGGAGGAGACCCCAAAAGTCATCCAGTCAGGACCCCCTTCCGCCAGGCAGGAATACACCATCCAATCCCTCCCGACAGATGGCTAGCCACTCCTAGATATAGTATATATTCTTGGGAAACAGGTATATGGTAGGTATATCATAGAAACTTAGATTTGGAGGGGACCCCAAAGATCATCCAGTCGAGCCCTTTGTCCCATGAAGGAAGGCACCATCAAAACCCTCCCGACAGATGGCCAGCCTGCCTCAGAGTCATTAGCAGCTTTATTTGGAAGTTAGGCAGTAGATTCATTAGCAGCTTTATGTGTCAACCAAGTTGTAGATTCATAGAATCCTAGAGTTGGAGGAAACCCCAAAGGCCATCCAGTCAGGCCCTCTTCCGCCAGGCAGGAAGACACCATCAAATCCCTCCCGACGGATGGCCATCCACTCCTAGATATAGTATATATTCTTGGGAAACAGGTATATGACAGGTATATCAAAGAATCCTAGACTGGGAAGGGACCCCAAAGGCCATCCAGTCCAGCCCTTTGTCCCATGAAGGAAGGCACCATTAAAGCCCTCCTGACAGATGGCCAGCCTGCCTCAGTCATTACCAGCTGGATTCATAGAATCCTAGAGTTGGGGGAGACCCCAAAGGCCATCCAGTCAGGCCCCCTTTCTCCAGGCAGGAAGACACCATCAAATCCCTCCCGACGGATGGCCATCCACTCCTAGATATAGTATATATTCTTGGGAAACAGGTATATGACAGGTATATCAAAGAATCCTAGACTGGGAAGGGACCCCAAAGGCCATCCAGTCCAGTCCTTTGTCCCACGAAGGAAGGCACCATCAAAGCCCTCCCGACAGATGGCCAGCCTGCCTCAGAGTCTTTAGTAACTTTATGTGGCAGTCAGGTTGTAGATTCATAGAATCCTAGAGTTGGAGGAAACCCCAAAGGCCATCCAGTCAGGCCCTCTTCCGCCAGGCAGGAATACACCATTCAGTCCCTCCCGACAGATGGCCATCCACTCCTAGATATAGTATATATTATTGGGAAACAGGTATATGATAGGTATATCATAGAATCCTAGATTGGGAAGGGACCCCAAAGGCCATCCAGTCCAGCCCTTTGTCCCATGAAGGAAGGCACCATCCAATCCCTCCCGACAGATGGCCAGCCAGTCCTAGATATAGTATATATTATTGGGAAACAGGTATATGACAGGTATATCAAAGACTCCTAGACTGGGAAGGGACCCCAAAGACCTTCCAGTCGAGCCCTTTATCCTATGAAGGAAGGTACCACCAAAGCCCTCCTAACAGATGGCCAGCCTGCCTCAGAGTCATTAGCAGCTTTATGTGGCAACCAAGTTCTAGATTCATAGAATCCTAGAGTTGGGGGAGACCCTAAAGGCCATCAAGTCGGGCCCCCTTCCACCAGGCAGGAAGACACCCTCCAATCCCTCCCGACAAATGGCCAACCACTCCTAGATATAGTAGATATCTAGGAGTGGCAGTCTAGATATAGTATATATTATTGGGAAACAGGTATATGACAGGTATGTCATAGAATCTTAGATTGGGAAGGGACCCCAAAGACCTTCCAGTTGAGCCTTTTGTCCCATGAAGGAAGGCACCATCAAAGCCCTCCCGAAAGATGGACAGCCTGCCTCAGAGTCATTAGCAGCTTTATGTGGCAGCCAAGCTGCAGATTCATAGAATCCTAGAGTTGGAGGAGACCCCAAAAGTCATCCAGTCAGGACCCCCTTCCGCCAGGCAGGAATACACCATCCAATCCCTCCCGACAGATGGCTAGCCACTCCTAGATATAGTATATATTCTTGGGAAACAGGTATATGGTAGGTATATCATAGAAACTTAGATTTGGAGGGGACCCCAAAGATCATCCAGTCGAGCCCTTTGTCCCATGAAGGAAGGCACCATCAAAACCCTCCCGACAGATGGCCAGCCTGCCTCAGAGTCATTAGCAGCTTTATTTGGAAGTCAGGCAGTAGATTCATTAGCAGCTTTATGTGTCAACCAAGTTGTAGATTCATAGAATCCTAGAGTTGGAGGAAACCCCAAAGGCCATCCAGTCAGGCCCTCTTCCGCCAGGCAGGAAGACACCATCAAATCCCTCCCGACGGATGGCCATCCACTCCTAGATATAGTATATATTCTTGGGAAACAGGTATATGACAGGTATATCAAAGAATCCTAGACTGGGAAGGGACCCCAAAGGCCATCCAGTCCAGCCCTTTGTCCCATGAAGGAAGGCACCATTAAAGCCCTCCTGACAGATGGCCAGCCTGCCTCAGTCATTACCAGCTTTATTTGGAAGTCAGGCAGTAGATTCATAGAATCCTAGAGTTGGGGGAGACCCCAAAGGTCATTCGTCGGGCCCTCTTCCGCCAGCCAGGAATACACCATCCAATCCCTCCCGACAAATGGCCAGCCAGTCCTAGATATAGTATATATTATTAGGAAACAGGTATATGATAGGTATATCATAGAAATCTTAGTCTGGGAAGGGACCCCAAAGACCTTCCAGTCCAGCCCTTTATCCCATGAAGGAAGGCACCACCAAAGCCCTCCCGACAGATGGCCAGCCAGCCTCAGAGTCATTAGCAGCTTTATGTGGTAGCCAAGCTGCAGATTCATAGAATCCTAGAGTTGGAGGAAACCCCAAAGGCCATCCAGTTGGGCCCTCTTCCGCCAGGCAGGAATACACCATCTAATCCCTCCCGACAGATGGCCAGCCAGTCCTAGATATAGTATATATTGTTGGGAAACAGGTATATTGATAGGTATATCATAGAATCCTAGACTGGGAAGGGACCCCAAAGACCTTCCAGTTGAGCCCTTTGTCCCATGAAGGAAGGCACCATCAAAGCCCTTCTGACAGATGGCCAGCCTGCCTCAGAGTCGTTACCAGCTTTATGTGGAAGTCAAGCAGTAGATTCATAGAATCCTAGAGTTGCCATAAAGGAAGACACAATCAAAGCTCTCCTGACATATGGTCATCCAGCCATAGATATGAAATAAATAACTACATGTTTTAATGTTTTTTTCTATATGTTTTTATATTGTTATGGTAACTTTTAAATTGCACTTTTATGAATGCACGGCATTGAGTCGTGCCAATCTGTAACCCACCTTGAGTCACCTTATGGCTAAGAAAGGCAGGCTATAAATGCCGTAAATAAATTATATATGTATATATACACACACACACATACATATACACATGCTAGCCTTCCCCTGCCACGCATTGCCAGAGCTCCCTGTCGACCGTCACCACCCCCAGCTCCTTCAAGGTCAATCCAGTCACTTCAAGGATTGTTGTGGCTCAGTTTGAGCCTGAGCTTTCTGAGCCTGAGTTTCCTCAGGACGAGGAGGATGATGGGTTACAGATTTCTGAACATGTTGTGGCAGACAGTGTTGATTCTGAAGAAGAGACGGCGTTTCTGTTTACCAGAGAAAGGAATGCTGTTTTAGATGAAGGTCATGATTGAAGTGAAACTTCACGGCTGCAAGTGGAGGAGTCGGACGCTCCTTCTGGGAGCTCCGTGCCTCTCGGTTCCCAGGGTGACCAGTCCCAGGATAATGAGTTATTCGGCCTTGAAGGTGATGGGGATTTAGTTAGGGAGGACCGTTTGCCAAAGTGCTCAGCTTGCCAACAAATGCGAAGTTCGAGGTCAACGTAATGCTTTCGTGCTAGGGAAACATAGTTAACGATCTGATTGAAGTCTGTCCGTTGTCAGTGCAATATTGCTTACACCCTGTTAACTTCTCTGGAATTGCCTCGGCTTTTGGGGAAGGCTTTTGGCTCTTTGGGATTTTGGTTTTGATATTGGTTTTTGGGGACTTTGTCATGCTGCCATGGATTCTTGTTTGACCCATGCTAATGAATTATACTTCATGTTATTTGCCTTTGGACCTTGGAAACTTTGCCTTTGCATTTAAGACTCTGTTTTGGCTATTGAACTTTTGCAACTTTATTTCTATGTTTTTGATTTTGCTTTTTCTTCAAAAAACTACAAAACCTACAGCCTTGGTGTGTGGTGGTGTCTTGAGCAAGATGAATCTATCCTGAGCTGCGACAAGGATGCCATCCCTCCACCTTGCCCTTGGTCGGCCCCTCTTCCTTTTTCCTTCCATTTTCCCCAGCATCATTGTCTTCTCTAAGCTTTCCTGTCTTCATATATCATATCATAGAATATCGTAGAATCCTAAAATTGGGCCCTCCAGCTGGTAGACTGTTGGGAATTGTGGGAGTTTAAGTCCAAAACACTTGAGTCCAAAGGACTCAAGTTGGCCCAGGCCTGTTCTAGAGGCCAGGCTCATCAAAGGACAGGCAGTCAACACACATTTTGGAAAGCTCTGGCCCAAAATATATACCGTATATACTCAAGTATAAGACGACCCGAATATAAGCTGAGGCACCTAATTTTACCACAAAAAAAATTGGGGAAATGGATTGACTCGAATATAAGCCGAGTGTGGGAAATGCAGCAGCTACTGGTAAATTTCAAAATAAAAATAGATAACAATAAAATTACATTAATTGAGTTGGTTAAATGTTTTTGAATATTTACATAAAACTGTAATTCAACATGAGACTGACCAACTCAGATTCAACCATTATTCTAACCTTCTTCAATGTAAATATGCTTACGTATCCTTCCAATAATAATAATAGAGTAAAATAATAATAGTAATAATAATAGAGTAAAATAATAAATGTAATAATAACAATAATAAATAGAGTAAAATAATAAATGTAATAACAACAATAATAAAGTAAAACAACAACAATAATAATAATAACAACAACAAAGTAAAATAATAAATAACCTTGACTCGAGACTAAAAAAAGGACTGAAAAACTATGTTTATACTCGAGTATATACAGTACATTAAAAGAGAACCAAAGCCTTGTT
>NW_026844366.1:353784870-353818648 GCF_025583915.1 Anolis sagrei ordinatus | reverse complement strand
TTCCTAGACTTCGGTTGAGCTATGGCAGGTAATTGTTGGTTTGTTGTGGCTATTTTTCAAACTACTCCAAGTGATTCAATAGGGGGCATTGAAGTTCGATGTGTCACACTACCTTGGAACAAAAGCCTACGCATTCCAAGAAAGGGTGGTTGGGTGTCTTCTCAGTTTTAACTTCATATCTCAATGTCTTCTAAAAATACAGGGTTAGTCAAAATGAATAGGCCAATAAGAAAATTAATTTTAGACGAATGTATGTTTACTGTAACCAAACCACAGCTACGTAGCGACAGATAAACTATCAAAGTTTTTTTTGAGCAACACACATGTACGTTAATGCCGCTAGGCGTCGCTGTTTTCAAAATGGCGGATTCAAGCAAAGAGAAGGCGTTTTGTGTGATGACATTTGCTAAAACAATGTCAGTAATTACGGTCCAGCGAGAATTTCGAGCCAAGTATGGCAAGGAACCACCTCATCGACATTCCATTGCGAGGTGGGTAAAGCAATTTGAGGAGACGGGCTGCTTATGCAAGGGTAAAACCACAGGACGACCACGTGTCTCCGAAGACACAGCTGCATTCGATGCCATTACGTCGGATGTGCTGCAACGGATGTGGAATGAACTGGACTATCGCTTGGACATCTGCCGTGTCACACGGGGCGCCCATATCGAACATCTCTGAAGGTGAGACAAAACTTTGATAATTTATCTGTCGATACGTAGCTGTAGTTTGGTTACAATAAACATACATTCGTCTAAAATTAATTTTCCTATTGGCCTATTCATTTTGACTAACCCTGTATTAAATATCAATAAACACAAAACCCCTCCTAATTTCACCAATTTTAAACTAGGGGGTGGGGGGGTGGGTTTAAAAATTTTTTTAGGTTAGGTAAATTTTGTTCTTCAGTGAAGTCCTTACTGTTCTTCTCCTGCAGCTCAACCCAAGAGTAAGAAAACATTAGCCAAAAATGGGGTGAAGAACATTGTGGTGGTGGATGGGGTCCGCATCCCGTTTCTGCAGTCTGGAACTTCGTAAGTATTGCGCCCTTCATTAACATATAACGGTCATAATAAATAATTATAACAATATAACCACAATAAATAATAATGATAATAATATAACAATAAATAATAATAATAATAATAATAATATCCAGAGAAAGAGACTGCACTGAATTCCCAGGCAGATTATATTCCACTAAAGTTGGAACCCCACCGGTCATCTAGTCCAACCTTCTGCTGTGCAGGGAGACACAACGCAAACCCTCTTGACAGATCGCCATGCAGCCCCTGAATAATCTATATAAATAAGAATGTAATGTTCATAGAATCCTAGAATCAAAGAGTTGGAAGAGACCTCCTGGGCCATCCAGTCCAACCCCATTCTGCCAAGAAGCAGGAATATTGCATTCAAATCACCCCTGACAGATGGCCATCCAGCCTCTATCAGGGGTGATTCGTTTGTGGGCTTAACAGAACTCAAAAACCACTGGATGAACTGTCACCAAATTTGGACACAAGACACCTAACAACCCAGTATATGTCCTTCACTTGTAGTGGCTGGGATTTATAGTTAACCTATGCATTCGAACTCCACCAAACGATGGAATTGAACCCAACGTGGCATAACAGGAGTCCCATGACCAACAGAAAACACTAGAAGGGTTTGGTGAGCATTGATCTTGAGTTTGGGAGTTGCAGTTCACCTACATCCAGAGAGCACTGTGGACTCAAACAAGGATGGATCAGGACCAAACTTGGCACGAATACTCCAAATGCCCAAATATGAACACAGAGTTTGGGGGAAATAGACCTTGACATCTGGGAGTTGTAGTTACTGGGATTTATAGTTCACCTACAATCAAAGAGCATTCTGAACCCCACCAATGACAGAATTGCGGCAAATTTCCCTCACAGAACCCCCTTGACCAACAGAAAATACTTAAGGCTATCCAGTCCAACTCCCTTCACCAGGGCAAGAAAATGTAATCAAAGCCCTCCTGACAAAGAGCCAACCAGCCATAGATGTAGATAGATATATATGATCCACACACACACACATAGTATCCTAGATTTGAAAGGGACCCCTGAAGAAGGACAATGATATGTTGCATGTTCCAAAGTAGACAAACCAGACAATCTCCACATCAACACTGACAAAGAAACAACAAGAAATACTGTTGACCCACAAGCAGAAAGACATCCCATATATTAGAAACCAATATTTTCTCATTACTTTATTTTTCAGATCACCAGGCTGGGCCACAGCAACGCCTGGCAGGGGACAGCTAGTAAATAATAATAATAATAATAATAATAATAATAATAATAATAATAATAATAATATCATCACCCAGAGAAAGAGATTGCACTGAAATCCCAGGCAGATTATATTCCAGTAAAGTTGGAACCTCACCAGTCATCTAGTCCAACTTTCTGCTATGCAGGAAGACACAACACAAACCCTCTTGACAGATCGCCACGCAGCCTCTGAATAATAATAGTAATATAACCATGAATACACAACCTAGGAGGCGGCTGAGGTTGGCAAGTAAACTCTTTATAAAACTTACTGTTAATTTGGTTTTTTTCGGTTCTGTTTGCCTTCAGTGAGTCGAACAACAAAAAGTACATCATTGAGGTGTTAATCTTTGTGTTTCCTTCCCTTCTAACTAATCCTCAGGTATGCAGATTTGATGCCGCATGACCTGTCCAGAGCAGCACTCAAGTAAGTAGCCAATGAATGAAGGAAGGACAGGGATATTTGGCAAAGAAATGCAGCTGGGAAAGACTTCTGTTCAAAAATAATAATAATAATAATAAACCTTTATTTATATACCGCTCTATCTCCCGGGGGGGGGGGGGGGGACGACTCAGGGCGGTTTCCAAACAACATCACCAAAAACATACAGAGTAAAACAGCATAATATAAAATTATCATAGAATCATACAATCAAAGAGTTGGAAGAGACCTCCTGGGCCATCCAGTCCAACCCCATTCTGCCAAGAAGCAGGAATATTGCATTCAAATCACCCCTGACAGATGGCCGTCCAGCCTCTGTTTAAAAGCTTCCAAAGAAGGAGCCTCCACCACACTCCGGGGCAGAGAGTTCCACTGCTGAACGGCTCTCACAGTCAGGAAGTTCTTCCTCATGTTCAGATGGAATCTCCTTTCTTGTAGTTTGAAGCCATTGTTTTGTGTCCTAGTCTCCAGGGAAGCAGAAAACAAGCTTGCTCCCTCCTCCCTGTGGCTTCCTCTCACATATTTATACATGGCTATCATATCTCCTCTCAGCCTTCTCTTCTTCAGGCTAAACATGCCCAGCTCTTTAAGCCGCTCCTCATAGGGCTTGTTCTCCAGATCCTTGATTATTTTAGTCGCACTCCTCTGGACACATTCCAGCTTGTCAATATCACTCTTCAGTTGTGGTGCCCAGAATTGGACACAACATAAGCATAATATTATCACAATAACACATATGTATTACAAATAATCCTGCCTGCTCAGAGCAATCAAAAGACTGGGCCGAGGCTAGTGCAAACTCAAAATATGAGGGGACCGGGAATTAAGTGCAGTGCTCTAACAGGCTAACGGCAATAGCAGATACTGTTTTATTGATGCGTTTAGTTTTTATTATATGTTATGTTTTTAATTTGTATTTATGACATTGTAAGTATTGAAATTTGCCCTGTTAACCACCTTGAGTCACCTACGAGCTAAGAAAGGCGGTATATAAATACAGTAAATACATAAATAAATAATATTCATGCCATAGCAAAGGAACTTATTTGATTAATGACCTCAGAAGTTGTGCTCTAAAACTATAAATGAGTAGGATAGCTGTGAACTTTTGACCACAGAGGAAACAGAAGAGCCAGAGGTCTTATTACTGAGCTCTTGAGCCGATCTCTCATCCAGCTTATGTGCAACCAGCTCTTGAGCTCCAAGTATTTGAGCTTGTTGTCAGGGATCGTGGCAGGCCTCTGCCTATGTATTTTGGAGGAAAGGTGTGCCCAGACATTCTCTGTCTGCCCAAATGACCTTTCCTTCCGACCTCTTCCCTCAGAGGCTTGCTGAACCGGACCGATGTGCCGAAGGAGGCTGTGGAATACATTGTGTTTGGCACCGTGATCCAGGAGGTGAAGACCAGCAATGTGGCCCGAGAGGTATGTGAAGGGTTGGCTGTAATCTATACAACCCATATAGACTACTGCAACGTGCTCTATGTGGGGTTGCCTTTGAAGACTGTCTGGAAGCTTCAAATGGTCCAACGGATGGCAGCCAGATTAATAACAGGAGCGATGCTCAGGGAGCACACGACTCCTCTGTTGCGCCAGCTCCACTGATGCTACCGGGTGTTGCCACTCAGAGTAGGCTTCACCTTGCTTCCAAACACCACCACACAAGAGCTGTAGTTTTACAGTTTATTGAGGAAAAAAGTCCAAGTCAAAATAAGAATAAGCATTGCAAAGTCCCAGAGATTAAGGTGAAATGCAGAATACAGTTCCAAAGATCTTCAGGTAAAAGATCTATTAGCAAAGTTCAAACCAGAGCCCCAGGTACAAGCAATGGAACATTTGCCCCATCACGATGCAAGAAATCCCAAGCATGCTGCTTTCCAGGCTAAGGTTATTCCATGAAGCTTTCAGGCTAATAAGCTATGTTGAACTGACACTTTCACAGAGTTTCCAGGAGGCCTAAATACCTTTCTAACATCAAAACATTAGGCTCTCAGCATCATAAAAGCATTGCGATGACCTCTCACCGAGCTAGCCTCCCGTCTGCTTGCCAGACCGAACTCCGCCTGACCCGGAGATCAAGGCGAGCTTCTCGGGTCAAATCCTTATCTACACTTTCGGTATCATTGTGGGAAGGCACCTGCTCGCTATTTCCTTCGTTAAATTCCTTTCTGGTGAAAACAGCTGTGTTGACATTGCACTGTCTGTGAGAGCCTCGGAAGCAGGCTCAGAGATTTGAGGCACAGACAAAGAGGCAGGAAGCTGAAACCCAACAGAAATCTGAATCCCATCATCCTCATTATCAGAAACTAGCTCAGCCACAACACCGGGCACAATTCAAAGTGCTGGCTTTAGCCTATAAAGTCCTAAATGGTTCTGGCCCAGCTTACCTGTTTGAATGTGTCTCTCTCTATGAACCATCTCAGAGATTAAAATCTTCTGGGGAGGCCCTGCTCTCGATCCCGCCTGCATCACAAATAAGTTTGGTGGGAACGAGAGACAGGGCCTTCTCAGTGGTGGTCCCTCGGCTATGGAACGCCCTTCCTAGGGACATTAGATCAACCCCCTCCCTCTTAACATTTGGAAAAGAGTCAAGACTTGGTTGTTTGAGCAAGCATTTGAAAATGTAAGGTAAAAGACATAGGAATTGGAATGACTGGACGACAAGATGGGACAATATTTTTATTAAGAGATGCAAATGATGTATGCTTTTAGTATTCTTATTATGGTTTTACATTATGTGTTAATGTTTTAAAATGTTTTTTGCTGGTTTTGTGCATCAAATTGTTGCCATTGTAAACTGCCCTGAGTTGACTAAGGGCTGAGAAGGGAGGGATACAAATGCAGTAAATAAATAAATAAGATCTAGGGAAGTCCTGCTCCCCATGCTCTGGTTAGACCACACCTGGAATATTGTGTCCAATTCTGGGCACCACAATTCAAGAGAGATATTGACAAGCTGGAATGTGTCCAGAGGAGGCGACTAAAATGATCAAGGGTCTGGAGAACAAGCCCTATGAGGAGCGGCTTAAGGAGCTGGGCATCTTTAGCCTGAAGAAGAGAAGGCTGAGAGGAGATATGATAGCCATGTATAAATATGTGAGAGGAAGCCACAGGGAGGAGGGAGCAAGCTTGTTTTCTGCTTCCATGGAGACTAGGATGCGGAACAATGGCTTCAAACTACAAGAGAGGAGATTCCATCTGAACATGAGGAAGAACTTCCTGACTGTGAGAGCCGTTCAGCAGTGGAACTCTCTGCCCCGGAGTGTGGTGGAGGCTCCTTCTTTGGAGCTTTTAAACAGAGGCTGGATGGCCATCTGTCAGGGGTGATTTGAATGCAATATTCCTGCTTCATGGCAGAATGGGATTAGACTCAATGCCATAGACACACAACATATATAGACAGACACAGAGGCTATTTAACATTCCAGCTTTTTCATGAGGGTATTCTGGCCACCAGGGGAGCTGTCACTTCACCATCCATTTGTGACACTGATCAAGTACTTCCTCATTCTTTGCATGCTTGCTGGAGATTTTTATGGTGTCGTAAACCCCTGCATAAGCAGTACCTAAATTTCCTACTTGACAGATGCAACTGTCTTTCGGGATGCAAAGTTTGACAGCAAACTACACAAATTGGTCGGAAGCTCATTCCGACCCGTGCTGGCTTCGAACTCATGACCTTTTGGTCAGTGGTAATGCAGCTGACTCCTAGCAAGCTGTGCTGCAGTCCCGCCACATTTGAATGTTTTTGAACTGCTAGGTTGGCAGAAGCTGGGCCTAACAGTGGGAGCTCACCTCGCTCCCCGGATTCGAACCTGTGACCTATCGGTCCGCAAGTTTAGCAGCTCAGTGGTTTAACACACTGCGCCATCGGGGACTCCATACAAAAAATCCAATGTTTTATCTCTTGTATAACAAAAACACATTACAAAAACATTATGCAAGAGATAAAACATTGGATTAAAATACATCAAAACATGATTATCCATCATAAAGCTGAATCCAAATCTGATTTAGCGACTGATGACTCAGTCCAAAACCCGTTATTGTCAGAGTTCAAACATTACGATGACTGCCAAACCTTAATTGTGCCGTCCTGACATTGAAAGTATTCCGGACTTTTGTTGTACTCCGGACTTTTTTTGTACTCCGGAAACTTTGGGTTTTTTTGGCTGCCACAAACTAGGTCGAATTGGCTGAGACTCAATGATGAAAAAGTGGAGCAAAATGTGCCATAGCAGGATGTTCCTCTCACAGAAACAAAGTTTGGGCAGTTTAATACACTTTCCCCATGTTTTTAGGATGGAACCAATTAGGAAATGGAACCAATTCATAACAAAAATTGTGTTCGATAGCGTAATGCTTGAGTCTTGCTGTCTTTTTGGCCTGTGCTGACGCATAGCTCCCCGGCCACTTCCTGAACTTTGGCCCAGTTGGCCGTGATGTCTCAACAGAGGCGTGTCGCTCTGTGGTTTATTGTGTGTGTCCAGGGATCATCTGTGGCTCCAGCCAATCCCTGCTGTGTCATTCGTAGGCTGTTCCCAGGGGCCAGGCTGCCCAGTCCATTTCTCCAGCCCCTGCCCTTGCTCTGCCTCGCAGTGTTTTTCCAAGTTTGCAAGGAGAGTGCGATCTTTCCAAGCCCTGCTGACCGAGTGGCTGCCAAGGGTCAAACACAAGGGCCTTTCCCAAGCAGCGGAATAGTTTCCATTCAGAAAGACATCCTCTTTGAGGCCCACAGTCCGGAGATTTTCCACCTTGTGGTCAAATGCAGGCCACATCTGTCTGAAAAACAACTTATTTATTTATTTATTTAGAAGTTTTATATACTGGTCTCCTCCTTACTTACTTACTTACTTACTTACTTACTTAGGTGATCCCTCGTTGGACGAGTAAGATGGTCTTCCTTGATGACTATTTTTGTGGGTTTGTAGGTGGCTGTGGAGCCCTATTCTTGACCCGCATCTTCTCCCACAGTGAAGGCATTGGTTTCCAGGTGGAAGGCGGTCCTGGTCGGGGTTGGCTTGACGCGCCTTCCTCCTGGCACGTTTCTCTCTTTCACCCTCCACTTGTGCCTCCTCAAATTCTGCAGCACTGCTGGTCACAGCTGACCTCCAGCTGGAGCGCTCAAGGGCCAGGGCTTCCCAGTTCTCAGTGTCTATGCCAGAGTTTTTAAGGTTGGCTTTGAGCCCATCTTTCAATCTCTTTTCCTGCCCACCAACATTCCACTTTCCATTCTTGAGTTCGGAGTAGAGCAACTGCTTTGGGAGACGGTGGTCAGGCATCCGGACAACGTGGCCGGTCCAGCAGAGTTGATGGCAGAGGACCATCGCTTCAATGCTGGTGGTCTTTGCTTCTTCCAGCACGCTGACGTTTCTCCGCTTGTCGTCCCAAGATCTTCTCCACCTCAGAAGAGGTACTCAGGCCGGTTCACAACATGTGTTCATATACAGTAATATAAAAAACAGCACAGTGCATCATCATTATACATTAAAATATAAAATACAATAAAATACATCATCACATTACACAAGCCAAGTCGTCAAATACAGTCACAATTCATCGCCATCCTTCCATGTGGACAAGGGTTATTGACTCAATCATCGAATGCCATATTCCAAAGCCAGGTTTTTATTAGCTTTCTAAAGGTCAGGAGGGAAGGAGCAGATCTAATCTCTGGTGGGAGGGAATTCCAAAGCTGAGGGGCCACCACCGAGAAGGCCCTGTCCCTCGGTCCCACCAGACGCGGCAAAAGAGGTGGGACCGAGAGCAGGGCCCCTCCAGAAGATCTTAATAACCTTGATGGTTCATAGGGGAGAATCCATTCGGACAGGTAAACTGGGCCGGAGTCGTTTAGGGATTTATAGGTCAACAACCAGCACTTTGAATTGTGCTCGGAAGCTAATTGGCAGCCAGTGGAGCTGGCGTAACAGAGGGGTCGTATGTTCTCTGTACCCCGCTCCTGTTAGTAATCTGGCTGCCGCTCGTTGGACTAATTGAAGCTTCCGGGCAGTTTTCAGAGGCAACCCCATGTAGAGAGCATTGCAGTAGTCTAAATGGGATGTAACCAGAGCGTGGACCACCGTGGCCAAGTCAGACTTCCCAACGTACGGGCGCAGCTGGTGCACAACTTGCTTTACTCGATGTAGCAAAGCTCTGTTCTCAAATAGAGTTATGCAATCATAACTGTTTAGTATTACAATATGTACATGTATGAGGGTTGAATGAAAAGTAATGCCTCCACCTTCATTACTTGGGTTTGGATGGGAATATTTTAATAAATCAAACGCAGAAATAATCCTTGGAATGTGCTCTTTAACTACCACTATTCACTTTTCCACATAATCACCAGACAATTGGATACATTTCTGCCAAAGATGAACAAGTTCAACCCCCTGCCAAGAAGCAGGAAAATTGGGTTGTTGTAGGTTTTTTGGGGCTAAATGGTCATGTTCTAGGGGCATTCTCTCCTGACATTTCACCTGCATCTATGGCAAGCATCCTCAGAGGTAGGTAATGGCGCTCTACTCCGGAAACTTCATTTTTGTGGCTGCCACAACTAAGTTGAATGGTTTGGGACTCAATGATGAGATATTCATTGGAAAACTAGAGCCAAACATGCTGCAGGATGTCTCTCCCACAAAAACATTTTTTTGCAGTTTAATCAACATTTTCCATGTTTTTTTTATGATAGAACCAAGTAGTAAATGACAAAGTAAGTACCCCAATCAGTACTCTGTATGACTTTCCAGGCCTGGGCAAACCAGCTGTTAGGAATTGTGGGAGTTGAAGTCCAAAACACCAAAGTTGGCCCATGTTTGAGCTAAATGTTTGGAAAACATGCTTCCATCTTCTCAGCCTTGTGACTTGGAAAGCACTCAGGTACATCTTGCAAATGGCGGTACATATTCTTGGCTTTCTCTTCTGCTGCAGGCGGCCCTGGGAGCCGGCTTCTCCGACAAGACCCCTGCCCACACGGTCACCATGGCCTGCATCTCCTCAAACCAGGCCATGACCACAGGTAGGATGGCTCTGGCTCACCCGGAATGGCTGCGGAGGGAGGGAGGGGGGGTTCTCCACTGGAGGCTGCTTAAGGGCAACGAGAAGGAGAACGAGGG
The DNA here is from genome assembly GCF_025583915.1 of Anolis sagrei ordinatus. NCBI lineage: Eukaryota > Metazoa > Chordata > Lepidosauria > Squamata > Anolidae > Anolis > Anolis sagrei. The sequence continues at coordinate 353,808,789 of NW_026844366.1, read as the reverse complement.
ATCCTCCATTCCTTATGAGAGGAGGGGGTAAGCTGCCCTGGGGGAAAGGGCCATGCCTCCCTCTGATTGTCCCTTGCAGGAGTGGGCCTCATTGCCTCAGGCCAGATGGACGTGGTGGTGGCCGGCGGCGTGGAGCTGATGTCGGACGTCCCCATCAGGCACAGCCGGAAGATGCGGAAGATGATGCTGGGCCTCCCGCGCGCCAAGAGCCTCGGGCAGCGCCTCTCCCTTCTCTCCAGGATCCGCCCCGACTTCTTCGCCCCGGAGGTAAACAGAGAGGGAGCCCCTGTTTCCTAAACCATTTCCTTTTGGGTTAATGGGGTGCATTAGCACCCCAGAATTAATGCAATTTAGCATTAATTTATATTAATAATGCAATTTATATTAATAATGCAATTTAACATTAATTTAACCGGTACGGCTCAATACTATGAAATAGTGGGAGTTGTGCTCTCTACCAAAGAGTGCTGCTGATTCACAAGACTACATTGCGTCATGGCAATTTGAGTTCTTTCCCACCCCTGGGCTCCCTTTGTTTACCTTTCCGTCTCTGAGAACAATGGAGCTGTCTCTGCTTCACATCCTCCCGTCTGTGGAATAAACGCTGGGTTATCGGTAACCCTCTGGTCTTCCCCACATTCCTTTCACAGTCAAAATCTGGGAGATTCTCATGAGAAACATGGTCTACTTCCCTGACAACAAATCTATCCAAAACATCTCTAAAAACACATGCGCTTTCCCCTGCAGAAGTAACAGGCTCACACAAAAAATTCCTCGACCTCATCCGCGGAGGCTTCAGAGGTGTCAACAGAACTGACCCTCACTGTGTCCTTTCTTCCTCTCCCAGCTTCCTGCGGTGGCCGAGTTCTCCACCAGTGAGACCATGGGCCATTCAGCTGACCGCCTGGCTGCGGCCTTTGCCATCTCGCGCACGGAGCAGGATGAGTATGCCTTCCGGTCCCACAGCTTGGCCAAGAAGGCCCAGGACGAGGGCCTCCTCACCGACTTGGTCCCCTTCAAGGTGCCAGGTAAGTGGCTGCGCAAGGAGGGCCGTCCGCAGGGACACTTTTCCCCTCTGGGTGACACTCGGTCAAGCCCATTAAAGTATTGGAGGGCAAGTCTTGTGTAACAGTTTAGAGTGTCACACAGAGCAAACCTACCCCAGAAGGATACAGTGGTAATGGTCATGGAAGCCTCTGAGATGTCCAAGAGAACCATCAGGGACACACTCCCCATCTAGCTCTCTGTGGAGGTCATCCACCAAGGCAACCAAGCAGTGCAATGATATAATTTAATTAGAATATGTGCAATGATTACGGAACAGCCTCAGACTATTACTTTTGGATGGCGTGATTTTAATAGTGATGTTATGTGCACTCGTTTATTTATTTATCTATTTACAGTATTTATATTCCTCCCTTCCTCCCTTCTCACCCCCAGGGGACTCAGGGCAGATTACAATGCACATACACATGACAAACATTCAATGCCATTAGACATACCACATATATAGACATCCTGTGATTATTCTGCATGTTTCATTCAATGAGAGTTTATCAACAGGTGTAGGTTTAAGACATCCTGTGATTATTCTGCATGTTTCATTCAATGAGAGTTTATCAACAGGTGTAGGTTTAAGACATCCTGTGATTATTCTGCGTGTTTCATTCAATGAGAGTCTATCAACAGGTGTAGGTTTAAGACATCCTGTGATTATTCTGCATGTTTCATTCAATGAGAGTTTATCAACAGGTGTAGGTTTAAGACATCCTGTGATTATTCTGCATGTTTCATTCAATGAGAGTTTATCAACAGGTGTAGGTTTAAGACATCCAGTGATTATTCTGCATGTTTCATTCAATGAGAGTTTATCAACAGGTGTAGGTTTAAGACATCCTGTGATTATTCTGCATGTTTCATTCAATGAGAGTTTATCAACAGGTGTAGGTTTAAGACATCCTGTGATTATTCTGCATGTTTCATTCAATGAGAGTTTATCAACAGGTGTAGGTTTAAGACATCCTGTGATTATTCTGCATGTTTCATTCAATGAGAGTCTATCAACAGGTGTAGGTTTAAGACATCCTGTGATTATTCTGCATGTTTCATTCAATGAGAGTTTATCAACAGGTGTAGGTTTAAGACATCCTGTGATTATTCTGCATGTTTCATTCAATGAGAGTCTATCAACAGGTGTAGGTTTAAGACATCCTGTGATTATTCTGCGTGTTTCATTCAATGAGAGTTTATCAACAGGTGTAGGTTTAAGACATCCTGTGATTATTCTGCATGTTTCATTCAATGAGAGTTTATCAACAGGTGTAGGTTTAAGACATCCTGTGATTATTCTGCATGTTTCATTCAATGAGAGTTTATCAACAGGTGTAGGTTTAAGACATCCTGTGATTATTCTGCATGTTTCATTCAATGAGAGTTTATCAACAGGTGTAGGTTTAAGACATCCTGTGATTATTCTGCATGTTTCATTCAATGAGAGTCTATCAACAGGTGTAGGTTTAAGACATCCTGTGATTATTCTGCATGTTTCATTCAATGAGAGTTTATCAACAGGTGTAGGTTTAAGACATCCTGTGATTATTCTGCATGTTTCATTCAATGAGAGTCTATCAACAGGTGTAGGTTTAAGACATCCTGTGATTATTCTGCGTGTTTCATTCAATGAGAGTCTATCAACAGGTGTAGGTTTAAGACATCCTGTGATTATTCTGCATGTTTCATTCAATGAGAGTTTATCAACAGGTGTAGGTTTAAGACATCCTGTGATTATTCTGCGTGTTTCATTCAATGAGAGTTTATCAACAGGTGTAGGTTTAAGACATCCTGTGATTATTCTGCATGTTTCATTCAATGAGAGTTTATCAACAGGTGTAGGTTTAAGACATCCTGTGATTATTCTGCATGTTTCATTCAATGAGAGTTTATCAACAGGTGTAGGTTTAAGACATCCTGTGATTATTCTGCATGTTTCATTCAATGAGAGTTTATCAACAGGTGTAGGTTTAAGACATCCTGTGATTATTCTGCGTGTTTCATTCAATGAGAGTTTATCAACAGGTGTAGGTTTAAGACATCCTGTGATTATTCTGCATGTTTCATTCAATGAGAGTTTATCAACAGGTGTAGGTTTAAGACATCCTGTGATTATTCTGCATGTTTCATTCAATGAGAGTCTATCAACAGGTGTAGGTTTAAGACATCCTGTGATTATTCTGCGTGTTTCATTCAATGAGAGTCTATCAAGAGATGTAGGTTTAAGACATCCTGTGATTATTCTGCGTGTTTCATTCAATGAGAGTCTATCAACAGGTGTAGGTTTAAGACATCCTGTGATTATTCTGCATGTTTCATTCAATGAGAGTTTATCAACAGGTGTAGGTTTAAGACATCCTGTGATTATTCTGCATGTTTCATTCAATGAGAGTTTATCAACAGGTGTAGGTTTAAGACATCCTGTGATTATTCTGCGTGTTTCATTCAATGAGAGTCTATCAACAGGTGTAGGTTTAAGACATCCTGTGATTATTCTGCGTGTTTCATTCAATGAGAGTCTATCAACAGGTGTAGGTTTAAGACATCCTGTGATTATTCTGCATGTTTCATTCAATGGTAAAAACAGTACTGATTGTTTTACAACTTGTTATTGAGTTAAAACTTGTTGAGGCTCCATCAGTTCTTAACATCAGGGGCCATTGTTTCTGACTTAAATAATCCTTGTCTCTAACGATGTAAACATGTGCTGTTTACACCAAAAGTTTCCCGGCCAATTATTGTCAGTTCAGTTGTTTTCATGCCACAGTCAATCTTCACTTCCTCCATAATGTCATTTTAGTCTTCTTGGGATGGTCTCTTCAGTCTTTCCAGGCCTTCATAGGCCCTTATCCAGACCCCAATCAGACCTCCACTCATGAGATTATGATGGTGACGAATTTTCCTGAGGGGGGTTGGATGGGTTATTTATTCATTTATTTATTTAAAACATGTATATTCTGCCCTTCTCACCCTGAAGGGGACTCAGGGCAGAGCAAAGCATATATACGGCAAATATTCAATGCCAGGACACAAATTCTTATACACATACATAGACATTAAAAACATTTATCAAAATATTAAAATACGCCATTCAAACTGTCCTAGTCATCAGCGTCAAATCTAACTGGCTTGGTCATCTTTCTTATCACTGCTTTATTGCCCTGTCCCGAAAGCTTGGTCCCACAGCCAAGTTTTGACCCTCCTTCTGAAGGACAGGAGGGAGGGGGCCGGCCTGATCTCCCCAGGAAGGGAGTTGCCTAGCCGGGGGCAATCACCGAGAAGGCCCTGTCTCTCGTCACCACCAATCGTGCCTGTGACAATGGCGGGACGGAAAGCAGGGCCTCCCCGGAGGATCTTAATCTCTGCGATGGTTAATAGGGGGAGATGCATTCGGACCGGTAATGTGGGCCGGGCCGTTTAGGGCTTTATAAGCCAAAGCCAGCACTTTGATTTGTGCCCGGTAGCAAACTGGCAGCCAGTTGAGCTGGCGTAACATGCGAGTTGTATGCTCCCTGTATGCCGCCCCAGTTATTAACCTGGCTGCCTCTCGTTGGACTATTTGAAGCTTCCGAGCAGTCTTCAAAGGCAACCCCATGTAGTGCGTGTTGCAGTAGTCTATCCTAGATGTAATGAGAGCATGGACCACTGTGGCCAAGTCTGACTTCCCAAGGTACAGGCGCAGCTGGCACACAAGTTTTAATTGTACGAGAGCTCCCCTGGCCACCACTGCAAGCTGGGATTCTAGTCTCAGTGATGAGTCCAGGAGGACCCCCAAGCTGCAAACCAGTGCCTTCAAGGGGAGTGTGACCCCATCCAGCACAGGCTGTGACCCTATACCCTGTTCGGCCTTGCGACTGACCAGGAGGACCTCTGTCTTGTCTGGATTCAACTTCAGTTTGCTACTGGGATGGTTACCATTGGCCATGCTGTGGAGAGGCAGAGCGGGCAAAACAGTATTATGGAGAATAAGGAGGAGGGCTTCTTCCATGCAGAGCAGAGCCTCAATGGTCAGTGGCCGTAGAGACATGGAGGTCAGAGACCCCTCCTGACTTGGAGTGAGCCATCTTCACTCACAGGCCTCTCTCTCTCTCCTTTCTTGCAGGCAGAGACACGGTTATGAAGGATAACGGTGTTCGCCCTTCTTCAGTGGAGCAGATGGGGAAGCTGAAGGCCGCTTTCGTCAAACCTTATGGGACCGTCACAGCTGCCAACTCCTCTTTCCTGGTAAGGCCCACTTTGTTGGGAATCAGCCTGTGTTTGTGTTTCACGATGCTCAGGATCATGATGCTCTTGATGTGGGGCATGATGAGGGAAATGATGGTGCTGAGGCTGAGGTGCAAGATGGAGATGGTTTGGTCAATGATTTTCATGCAGACAATGACAGAGAGGCCCCAGTGCAAAGGGCAGTTTCTCATGAGAATATTCCTGCTGGGCTTAAGGATGATGGTTTACTCCCTCTTTCTGTGAGCTCTCAAGATTTGGGTTTGGAAAACAATCTGACACCTGGAAATTTTAATGAGCAGCCAGATAGGGAGTTGAAGGATAGGTGTCTGGAGATCAGCCAGAATCGAAAGCAAACTCAGTGTTTACGTCGCTCCAAAAGGCTTCGTCAGATAAGGGGCAAATGTGGGGGAAAATGAGTTTGTTGGAATGCTATAAAGTAGGAAAAAAAGTGATTCCTGGAAAAGTTAAATATGTTGGCATAATGCTAATGAAACATTTGATTATGATTTTGGACATCTTTCATAGAATCATAGAATCAATCCAAAGCAGTATTTCTCCTTCAATTTACACAAATTGAGTTTTTGCAGTTGTCCATGCCTGTGTATGTAAAATAGTCAGAAAGCTCTAGTCATAAGAGAGTACTTTGTTGCCTGCTCCCATTCTTGTTTTTTTATTGATGTAATATCAAGATGTATTTGGACATACTCTGAAACCATCTTGATCATGAAGATATATTTCTTGCCTTGTAAAGAATTCCCAAAAAAAATACATTGGCATTTTATTTATTTTTGCATATGAATGGGGGGGAGTAGCTGATGGCACTATTGCTGTTAGCTAGATGGAAACAGTTCTAGTTAGGAATAGTTTGCATGGATTTTCCTTTGAAAGTGCCTTAAACTCGAGTGAATGGTAAAATATGTTATACTTACTTTGTACAAGTTGCCATCTACATACAGATCCAGACATATTTCATTATTTCTGAACGTATATTTTCTGATTTTATATGAGATTGTGTCAAATAATTAATAAAGACTTTACCATAAATTAAAAAAAAAGAAAGAAAGGCTTCGTCAGATAAGAGGCAAGAGTGGGGGAAAACGAAAACAATTTTTGGGCTTTGGGATATAAGGTTTGCTTCAAGGGAAAGCCTGTTAGATCAGGCATCATTTGGAAATCATGTTCATGTGCCATGGAAATCCTGTTCAAGGGGTCTTGTTCTTATAGAGATTTTTACCATTTTGCTGTGGTCTAGCACCTTCTGGATTATCTTTGCAACCTGTTGATTCCTGTTTGGATAAATACTGCCTTGGATTGTTTTTATATCTTTTGTGGACATTGTTTTACTACATTTTGAAATTTTCCTATGTTTACAAGCATTTTTTTCTACTGGCTATTTTACTCAGCTTCAATAAAAAGGATTGGTTTTTCACTCAATGTGTGGTATGTTTTAAAGTCAGATGGTATCGTTTCTGTTCTGAAGTGCAACACACTTTTCCTGTTGGAACAAGGAAATGTTGTGGCTCCTGAACTGTCCCAGTGTCACTGTTGCTCAGGAACCGTGGCTAGAACCCTGAATCTTCCATATGAGCATTTCTGTATGATGTATTGTCGAAGGTTTTCATGCCTGGAATCACTGGGTTGTTGTAGGTTTTTTCGGGCTATATGGCCATGGTCCAGAGGCATTCTCTCCTGACGTTTCGCCTGCATCTATGGCAAGCATCCTCAGGTAGTGAGGTGCTTGCCATAGATGCAGGCGAAACGTCAGGAGAGCATGCCTCTAGACCATGGCCATATAGCCCAAAAAAACCTACAGCAACCCATTTCAGTATGACTTCATCCAGAAATGGCAAAGTACCGCCTGACGTGGCACGGTTGAGCCTCAGGACACGGACTTAACACACAAATTAGATCTGTTTCGCTGGGATGTTTTGGGCCTTTTGCTTCCATGCGACATCCACTCTCTGATGCCGTTATTTATGTATTTATTTATTTAGAATATTTGTATCCCGTCCTATTCTCGATCTCCGAAGAGGGACTCAGGGCGGCTTCCAACAATATTAAAAACACCAATAAAATACACAATTACATAAAATAACAATAAATATACATTTAAAAACGATTCAGATCAGTCCAAAAATGCGGTCCACAAAATCTTCGCCAATAAAACCGTCGATTCTGCGAACGCTTGCTCCCACAGCCAAGTTTTAAGTGTCTTGCGAAAAGTCAGGAGGGAGGTGGCGGATCTATCTTCTTTTAGGGAGGGAGTTCCGCAGTCGAGGGGCCACCACGGAGAAGGCCCCGTCTCTTGTCCCCACCAAATGTGACTGCAATGGTGGTGGGACCGAGAGCAGGGCCTCCCCAGATGATCTTAAAGTCCTTGATGGTTCATAGGGGCTTTGGAAGTGGGGTCCGATCTCACCCCTTCCTGATGGACTCTGCTGGGCTGTCTTTTTCAGACGGACGGTGCCTCGGCGGTCCTCCTGATGTCCGAAGAGAAGGCTTTGGCCATGGGCTACAAACCAAAGGCCTACCTCAGGTGAGCACGGCAGTCATAAAACTTCTCTTCTTACGGAAATGACTCTGTCAGTTAAGTTCCAGTTCTAGTTAAGGACTTACTTATGAGGCGATCCCTCGTAGTCCGAGTAAGATTGTCCTCCAAGTGTGGTGTCCTGGGGGTGGGTCCGTAGGTGACTGTGGAGCCCTATTCTTGACCTGCATCTTCTCCCTCAGTGAGGGCATCGGTTTCCAGGTGGAAGGCGGTCCCGGTCGGGGTTGATTTTCCTTCTGAAAGACAAGAGGGAGGTGGCCAATCTGATATCTCTAGGGAGAACATTCCATAGGCGGGGGGCCACTGCTGAGAAGGCCCTGTCTCTTGTCTCCATCAACTGCGTTTGCGATAGTGGTGGGATTGAGAGCAGGGCCTCTCCTGAAGATCTTAAACTTCGCGATGGTTCGTGGCAGGAGATACGTTTGGACAGGTAGTCTGGGCCAGAACCGTTCAGGGCTTTAAAGGTTAAAACCAGCACTTTGAATTGTGCCCAGAAGCTGATCAGTAGCCAGTGGAGTTGGCGTAACAAAGGAGTTGTATGTTCCCTGTACGTCGCTCCAGTGAGCAACCTGGCTGCCGACCGTTGTACTAGTTGAAGCTTCCAGGCAGTCTTCAAAGGCAGCCCCACGTAGAGTGTGTTGCAGTAGTCTATTCAGGATGTAACAAGAGCATGGACCACTGTAGCCAAGTCAGACTTCTCAAGGAATGGGCGCAGCTGGCGCACAAGTTTTAATTTATTGTCGAAGGCTTTCATGGCCGGAATCACTGGGTTGTTGTAGGTTTTTTCGGGCTATATGGCCATGTTCTAGAGGCATTTCTCCTGACGTTTTGCCTGCATCTATGGCAAGCATCCTCAGAGGTAGTGAGGTGTTTTTGGAACTAGGAAAAAGGGTTTATATATCTGTGGAATGACCAGGGTGAGACAAAGGACTCTTGTCTGCTGGAGCTAGGTGTGAATGTTCAACTGACCACCTTGATTAGCATTTGATGGCCTGGCAGTGCCTGGAGCAATCTTTTGTTGAGAGGTGATTAGATGTCCTTGTTTGTTTCTCTCTGTTGTTTTGCTGTTGTAATTTTAGAGTTTTTTTAATACTAGTAGCCAGATTTTGTTCCTTTTCATGGTTTCCTCCTTTCTGTTGAAATTGTCCACATGCTTGTGGATTTCAGTGGCTTCTCTGTGTATCCTGACATGTTAGTTGTTAGAGTGATCTACCATTCCTGTGTTCTCAAATAATATGCTGTGTCCAGCTGGTCATTCCACAGATATAAACCCTTTTTCCTAGTTCCAACAGACCTCACTACATCCTGAGGATGCTTGCCATAGATGCAGGCGAAACGTCAGGAGAATGCCTCTAGAACATGGCCATATAGCCCAAAAAAACCCACAAGAACTGAGTTAACAGTAATTATAAGTATTTCTAATTCGGGGGAGGGGGGGGGACCATTTACATTGTTTGCCAAAACACAGTATGTCACAGCAAATGCGATCTATATGCTGGATTTCGTATCGCAAAATCCCGTCAAACACTTCCCAAGAGTTTAGTGCTGTGTGATGTATTTTTGATTGATGCATACAGATCCAAGTCAGGTGGCCTTTTGCAATTGACAATTTTGTCCATGTTTATTGTTTCCAAATGCCGGCTGAGATCTTTTGGCATGGCACTCAGTGTGCCAGTGACCACCTGTACTCATTTTTGCCAGAGCCTTTGCATTTCGATTTTGAGGTCTTCACAACGACTGAAAAAAAAACCTACAACAACCCAAGTTTTAATTGTGCAAAAGCTCTCCCGGCCACCGTCGAGTCCTGGGGTTCCAGGCTTAGCAGTGAGTCCAGGATCACTCCCAAACTGTGAAAGCTTAAGCGGCTGAGGGGGAAAATGAAAGGGCCTGAGGCTGTTAGGAATGGTGGGAGTTGGAGTCCAAAACACCTAAAAGTTGGCCCATGCCTGCTATATCCTGTTCCCATTGCATGATCCACCACACAGTGGCTTAACTCTTATACAGGTGGTTACACCAGAGGTATTAACTCTGCTGTCACATAATAATAATAATAATAATAATAATAATAATAATAATAATAATACTTTATTTATACCCCGCCACCATCTCTCCAAGGGGACTCGGGATGGCTTACATGAGGCCAAGCCCAACAATACATCAGCAAAAACAAAACAGCAAGCAAATAAAACAGTACAATTAATATAGCTTGTATATAAGCAATAACACAGAGAATTTAAAACCAGGTAATTTCCAAATCCTGAGGAGCACAACATGGGAAGGCGTCGCCTGCCTTGCCTGTGTGCCTCAGACTCCCTCGGCTTACCTCTCTCTTTCTCCCTCTCTCCTCTCGTTCAGGGATTTCGTCTACGTCTCCCAGGACCCAAAGGACCAGCTGCTACTTGGGTAAGTGAGAGGCGTCAATTCCGAGCGGTTTTCCTGGCTCGGGCCTTCCTTCCAAGCCCTGCCTGCATCAAGGAGGGACTCAAGCCCAGCGCAGCTTCAGAATCCGAGAAGACTGGCCGTGTCGCTCAGGGTGGCGTTGTATTAGCTCTGGTTACATCCCGTATAGACTACTGCAACGTGCTCTACGTGGGGTTGCCTTTGAAGACTGTTTGGAAGCTTCAATTAGTCCAGCGGATGGCAGCCAGATTACTCAGGAGTGGCACTCAGGGAGCATACAACTCCTCTGTTGCACCAGCTCCACTGGCTGCCAGTTTGCTACCGAGCACAATTCAAAGTGCTGGCTTTAGCATATAAAGCCCTAACCAGTGGTTCTCAACCTGGGGTCCCCAGATGTTTTTGGCCTTCAACTCCCAGAAATCCTAACAGCTGGTAAACTGGCCGGGATTTCTGGGAGTTGTAGGTCAAAAACATCTGGGGACCCCAGGTTGAGAACCACTGCGCTAAACGGTTCTGGCCCAACTCCTCTTATGAACCATCTAGGACGTTAAGATCGTCTGGGGAGGCTCTGCTCTCGTCTCCATCTGCGTCACAAATACGCTTGGCAAGGATGAGAGACAGGGCCTCTTCAGTGGTGGCCCCTCAGCTATGGAACGCCCTTCCTAGGGACATTTGACTGGCTCCCTCCCTTTTGGTTTTCCGAAGAAAAGTCAAAACCTGGCTGTTCGAGCAGGCGTTTGAAAAGGCAGTGTAACAGACATTGGATTATGGAGCAATTGGATTATGAGTTTGGATGACGTTTTTACTATTGTTATGGTTTCCACTAATATGTTATCACTTTTAAATGTTTTAAATGTTTTTACGATGTTGTTGGCATTGAATTGTTGCCTTGTAAACTGCCCCTATGGAGCCTCCGGTGGCGCAGTGGGTTAAAGCACTGAGCTGCTGAGCATGTTGATCAAAAGGTCGCAGGTTCAATTCCGGGGAGCGGCGTGAGCTTCCGCTGTCAGCCCTAGCTTCTGCCAACCTAGCAGTTCGAAAACATGCAAATGTCAGTAGATCAATAGGTACTGCTCCGGCGGAAAGGTAACAGTGCTCCATGCAGTCATGCCGGCCACACGACCTTGGAGGTGTCTACGGACAACGCCGGCTCTTCGGCTTAAAAATGGAGATGAGCACCACACCCCAGAGTCAGACACAACTGGACTTAATGTCAGGGGAAAACCTTTACCTTTACCTAAACCGCCCCAAGTTGCCTGCGGGCTGAGAGGGGCAGTATACAAATGTAGCAAATTTATTTATTTATAATAATAATAATAATAATAATAATAATAATCCTTTATTTATACCCCGCTAACATCTCCCAAAGGACTCGGTGCGGCTTACAAAAGGCCGAGGCCCAACACATCAATAAAACAACAGCACAACAAATACACAATAAATAAACTCATAAAACAAGCAATAAACATTAAAACAATAGCAATAAATATTAGACAATAACACCACGACACATTTATTTATTTACTATATTTGTATACCGCTTTTCTCAGCCCTCGGGCGACGCAAAGCGATCAACAATAGCAAAATTCAATGCTCAGAATAACATAAAACAGTTAAAAACAATTAAAACAGTAGCGTATTGAAACAATCCATTATACATCAATAAACATCTCGTTAGCGTCTCATAATTAGAATCAGGATCCAGTTTCATCATCCAGTTGTTCCATATTCCTATATTCTTTGCACTGCCTATTCAAATGCCTGCTCGAACAACCAGGTCTTCACTTTCCTCCGGAATGATAACAAGGAGGGGGCCGATCTAATATCTGTTGGATATTAGATATAATAAATAAATAAATAAATAAATATTACTAATAATATTACGACATGCCAATAATATAATATATTTATTTATTTATTTTTCTTCTACCCCGCCCTTCTCACCCCGAAGGGGACTCAGGGCGGCTTACAAAGGCACAATTCGATGCCAGCATCACATAACAGTAGTAAAAAACAAATTAACATCAATTAAACAGTTGAACAGTTAAACAACAATTCCTGCATTACAACCCTAAAACCAATAAAACCAGTAAAACCAATACAAACCCAATTACTCCTCATAGACGGTCAGCGTTCGCTATCTCATGGTCCAAATTCCATTTCCACATTGTCAGTCCTGTCAGTCCTAGTCGTCTGATTGTCCTTATCTAGCTGTCAGATTGACCAAAGGCCTGGTCCCACAACCACGTCTTTACTTTCCTCCTGAAGGAGAGGAGGGATGTTGATGCCCTAATTTCCCCCGGGAGTGAGTTCCACAGGTGAGGGGCCACCACCGAGAAGGCCCTGCTCCTCATCCCCACTAACCTCACTTCTGATAGCAGTGGGGTCGAGAGCAGGGCCTCCCCAGATGATCTCAAATTCCAGGGTGGGATGTAGAGGGAGATACGTTCGGACAGATACACTGGACCGGAACCGTAAAGGGTTTTGTAGGTCAAAAGCAGCTCCTTGAATTGTGCTCGGAACTGAACCGGCAGCCAGTGGAGCTGACACAGCAGGGGGTTGGTGTGCTCCCTGTATGACGCTCCAGTGAGTAATCTGGCTGCCGCTCGCTGGACCAGTTGAAGTTTCTGAACAGTCTTCAAGGGCAACCCCACATAGAGTGCGTTACAGTAGTCTATTCAGGATGTAACAAGAGCGTGGACCACTGTGGCCAGATCAGACTTCCCAAGGTACGGGTGCATACAATATATACATACAATAATACTATTGTATGTATATATATCTTGTGAGCCGCTGTGTGTCCCCTTCGGGGTGAGAAGGGTGGCGTAGAAATGCCATTAGTTAAATGGGAGGAGGTCCCCTGAAGAAAGCATCTTTGAGAGGGACCTCTTCCTTCCTCGTTCATGCTTCCTGTCCCTTGTCAGGAGTTCTATTCACTCATAAAATTCCCTTTTAGAGCAGAAGGGAGACTGTTCATTCCAGTTAAGGAGCTAGGCCAGATACCTTCAGGTAGTTGGTAATGGTGGAAGCATGCTTGGTTGTTTTCTTTCTGAGCAAAGCCCTGAATGTTGGACTTTCCCCTCCTCCCCTCCCTCAGGCCCACCTACGCCACTCCCAAAGTGCTGCAGCGGGCCGGCCTCACTATGGCCGACATCGACGTCTTCGAGTTTCATGAAGCCTTTGCGGTAAGTGCTTCCAAAGACAGGCACCCAAAACTTTTGGAGAAATTGTGATCTTTGGAAAGGCATGATATAAAAAGGTCGAGAGCTTAATTTTTGGAATAATAAAAATCCCAAACAGCAGCAGAACACCACTTAAAGCCTTTCTAGGATTAAAAGACCCAAAAGCAAAAAGCTGTAAAGAAAGCTGGAACTTTCTTCTGGACGAAAACCCCTTTTTGAAAGCCCTCTCGCACCCACCATCTTAGAAATACTGATAAGCCCTTGGCTTGCTGGAAGTATTCTTCGGCAAAAGTGTGTTGGATTTAGCCCTAAGGCTTGTGCTTCTGAGGTAACACTAAAAATTGTTTTTTAAAATATACACTGCCACCATTAAGCTCTTGATTACTGCAGGAATCTGCTTCTAAAACTTCACCCACGGAGGCACACGTGAGGCAGTTGTTGTGAACAACAAAACAATGATGTTTATTTAAGAGAACAGGAACAATTCAGGTATAAAGCTTAGCTGTTTCAGAGTATTGACTTAAAAAGTGTGTGGTTACATAAAGCAGTTCAGGCTTAGTTATGCAGAAATACTTCTCTCTCCCTCCACAGAAATACTGGCAGGATTGCTCTCTGAAAGTAATTCTAAACACCAGCACAGATAGTCCTATCCTGGATCTATCTCTTCCCCCTTCTACCAGCTATTTCCCTAATAGCTGTACAATTCTTTCCACTAGCTAACTCTGCTAGCCAACAGACCAATCTCAGGCCTCTTCTCACTAACCCTCTACACCACTCCAAACTCCTAACACCTTCTCCCTTTGACACCAAGGTTCAATCTCCTTGACAGGGTTTCAAAACCTTCCCATAAATACATTTTTTTTTTGTTTTGCCAAGTTAGACTCCATCCACTCTAACTCAGCCAATCACCGTCCTCCCTCATTTCCCTCCAAAGCTGCTCTTTCTAACCACGCCCCCTTCAGGAAATGAGTAACTAAAATGAATTCCAAAATGGCTGCCGAACTTCTTTGGCCTACTTTTTCCTAGGCTTTTCCTAGCCTAACAGATAGGGAATTCACTACACATGACCTTATTAGAAAGGGCCTTCTCGGCTGTGGCCCCCCGGCTATGGAATGCACTCCCAAATGAAATAAGATCGACTCCATCCCTCCTGGCTTTCAGAAAAAATAAGTTGTGCTTTTAGGATCAGCCCTTCGGGCAGCAGACGTAATTTGCACCTTAGTGGACATTGACTGGAGTGGCGTTGCGGCAGATAACATTGTGATTTTTGTTTTATTGTTTTAATTAATGCTATATGTACTGGTTTTAATGTTTTGTATTTTATTGTGTTTATATTATTGTAATTGTGATGTAGCGGCCTTGCACCGTTACTAATGTAGGCCGTCCTGAGTCCCCCTTCAGGAGAAAAGATGGCAGCACTGCTGGTCACAGCTGACCTCCAGCTGGAGCACTCAAGGACCAGGGCTTCCCAGTTCTCAGTGTCTATACAAGAGATTTTAAGGTTGGCTTTGAGACCATCTTTAAATCTCTTTTCCTGTCCACCAACATTCCGTTTTCCATTCTTGAGTTCAGAGTAGAGCAAGTGTTTTGGGAGACGGTGGTCAGGTATCCGCACAACGTGGCTGGTCCAGCGGAGTTGTTGGCGGAGGACCATTGCTTCAATGCTGGTGGTCTTTGCTTCTTCCAGCACGATGACATTTGTCCGCCTGTCTTCCCAAGAGATTTGCAGGATTTTCCGGAGGCAGCGCTGATGGAATCGTTCCAGGAGTTGCATGTGACATCTGTAGACAGTCCACATTTCGCAGGCATATAGCAGGGTTGGGAGGGAAATGGTTTTGTAAACAAGCCCTTTGGTCTCCCTACGGATGTCCCGGTCCTCAAACACTCTCTGCTCCATTCGGATAAATGCTGCACTTGCAGAGCTCAGGCGGTGTTGAATTTCAGTGTCAATGTTTACTTTGGTGGAGAGGTGGCTGCCAAGGGAGCGGAAAGGGTCCACATTTTCTAATGTTACACCATGAAGTTGTATCCCTGGCATTGGAGAGGGATTGGCCGGTGACTGCTGGAACAGCACTTTGGTTTTCTCGATGTTGAATGAGAGGCCATGCTTCAAGTATGCTTCTGCAAAGGTGTTTAGAGTGGCTTGTAGATCTTCTTCTGAATGTGCACAGACGACGTTGTCATCAGCATACTGGAGTTCTATAACAGATGTTGTTGTAACCTTGGTTTTGGCTTTCAGTCTACTGAGGTTGAATAGCTTGCCATCTGACCGATAGATGATTTCCACTCCGGTGGGAAGCTTCCCATCAACAAGGTGAAGTATCATAGCGATGAAGATGGAGAATAAAGTTGGGGCAATAATAACACATCCCTGTTTGACACCCGATTCCACCTTAAATGGGTCACTTTGGGAGCCATTGCTGTCCAAGACTGTTGCCATCATGTCATCATGGAGGAGCCGCAGGATGTTCACAAATTTGTTAGGGCACCCGATTTTGTGGAGGATGGTCCAGAGAGCGCTGCGATTCACTGTGTCAAATGCCTTGGCAAGGTCGATGAATGCCATGTACAGAGGTTGGTTTTGTTCCCTGCATTTTTCTTGGAGCTGTTGTGCAGTGAAGATCATGTCCACGGTTCCTCTGGAGGGGCGGAAGCCGTTCTGGGATTCTGGGAGGGTGTCTTCTGAGAGGGGCAGAAGGCGGTTTGCAAGGATTCTTGCGAGGATTTTCCCAGCGGAGGTTAGAAGGGAGATACCTCGATAGTTTCCGCAGTCTGTTCTTTCCCCTTTTTTGAAGAGGGTGATGATGGTGGCATCCTTGAAATCTGCTGGGATTTTCGCGATCACCCACACTTTTTCTATGAGCTGGTGGAGTTGTTGTTTCAGCTCAGGTCCTCCCTCTTTAAGGATTTCAGCAGGGATCCCATCAGGTCCGCTGGCTTTGTTATTTGTTATTGTCGTTGTTGTTGATTGATGGCATTGCTGACTTCTTCCAAAGTAGGCAGTGCTGCAAGCTCATCCCTGGTTTGTTGTTGCGGGATCTGTGGTCATTAAAGTAACCAAGGAGGCATCCCACACAGGTGTTCTAGTGGCCTGACGCGGCTATTAAAGTAGCTGTGCGGTGAGGCTGCGAGGGCCATATTCTCTCCTTGGAGGCTGCTGGGGGTCAACTGGAATTAGGGTGTGGCCACAGGTCTCCTTGTGTCTAAGCCCAGGGCTGAGCTGGCAGCAAAGCTGGATGGCAAATACTCAGGCCCCAGGGTCTCTTCTGTAGCAGGGCCCAACAAAGCATCTCTTGAGCATTGTGTCAACCCTCTTCGCCCATTGCATCCTTCCTCGTGTCCTTTCAGTCCATAATTCATAGAATCATAGAATCAAAGAGTTGGAAGAGACCTCATGGGCCATCCAGTCCAACCCCCTGCCAAGAAGCATATTGACACCAATTCTGGACACCGCAATTCAGGAGAGATATTGACAAGCTGGAATGTGTCCAGAGGAGGGCGACTAAAATGATCAAGGGTCTGGAGAACAAGCCCTATGAGGAGCGGCTTAAGGAGCTGGGCATGTTTAGCCTGAAGAAGAGAAGGCTGAGAGGAGATATGATAGCCATGTATAAATATGTGAGAGGAGGCCACAGGGAGGAGGGAGCAAGCTTGTTTTCTGCTTCCTGGAGACTAGGACGCGGAACAATGGCTTCAAACTACAAGAGAGGAGATTCCATCTGAACATGAGGAAGAACTTCCTGACTGTGAGAGCCGTTCACAGTGAAACTCTCTGCCCCGGAATGTGGTGGAGGCTCCTTCTTTGGAGGCTTTTAAACAGAGGCTGGATGGCCATCTGTCAGGGGTGCTTTGAATGCAACATTCCTGCTTCTTGGCAGGGGGTTGGACTGGATGGCCCATGAGGTCTCTTCCAACTCTTAGATTCTATGATTCTATGACTCAGGATATTGCATTCAAATCACCCCTGACAAATGGCCATCCAGCCTCTGCTTAAAAGCTTCCAAAGAAGGAGCCTCCACCACACTCTGGGGCAGAGAGTTCCACTGCTGAACGGCTCTCACAGTCAGGAAGTTCTTCCTAATGTTCAGATGGAAACATTCGACTTTTACAACTTTCTTTTTCCCTTTTTAAAGGGCCAAATCCTAGCAAATATGAAGGCGATGGATTCGGACTGGTTTGCTCAGAACTACATGGGCAGGAAGACAAAGGTAAGGCTGGGCAAAGGTTGGCTGCTCCTCATCTCAATCATAATATGATGCACAAAGCAACAGGAACAATCCTACTCTATTGTTTATTATCCTTCTGCCTTTAGATCACGCCTGGGCCGGCTTGGGCCCTCCCTCCAGGTGTTTTGGACTGCCACTCCCACAATTCCTAACAGCCTACCGGCTGTTAGGAATTGTGGGAGTGGCAGTCCAAAACACCTGGAGGGTCCAAGTTTGCCCAGGCGTGATTTAGACAGAGCTTGTTGTTGTTTATTTGTTCACTTGCTTCTGACTCTTCGTGACCTCCTGGACCAGCCCACACCAGAGCTCCCTGTTGACCGTCACTACCCCCAGCTCCTTAGTCAAGTCAGTCACTTCAAGGATACCATCCATCCATCCATCTTGCCCTTGGTCTGCCCCTCTTCCTTTTTCCTTCCATTTCCCCCAGCAGCATTGTCTTCTCTAAGCTTTCCTGACTTCTCATTATGTGGCCAGACAGAGCACAAACCTTTTAATAGGTAATGTATTGTCGAAGGCTTTCACGGCTGGGATCACTAGGTTCTTGTGGGTTTTTTCAGGCTATATGGCCATGTTCTAGAGGCATTTTCTCCTGACGTTTCGCCTGCATCTATGGCAAGCATCCTCAGAGGTAGTGAGGTCTGTTTGGAAGTAGGAAAATGGGTTTATATATCTGTGGAATGACCAGGGTGGGACAAAAACTCTTGTCTGCTGAGCTAGGGTGAATGTTTCAACCGACCACCTTAGTTATTATTATTTATTATTATTTTATTTATTTCAAAGTTTTCTATACCGAGCTTCTCACCTCTTAGAGGGACTCAGCCCGGTTTACAACCATAAAAACATACATAGTTAGCATTTGATGGCTTGGCAGTGCCTGGGGGAATCTTTTGTTGAGAGGTAATTACATGTGCCTGATTGTTTACTCTCTGTTCGTTTTGCTGTTGTCATTTGTTTTGCATGTTGTCCAGCTGTGGATGATCATTACTGAAGATGTTAAACAATGTCTCTCAGTATTCTTCCCAATGCTGCCTTCCTCTCGTCCTCGCATATTTGCAGGTGGAGTAGGGTAGCTTCCTCAAAGCACGACTCACACTTCCCCCTGTTTTCCCGCTTGTAGGTCGGAGCCCCTCCAATGGAGAAGTTCAACAACTGGGGCGGGTCCCTCTCGCTGGGCCACCCCTTTGGGGCCACCGGGTGCCGCCTGGTCATGACGGCCGCCCACCGGCTGAAGAAGGAAGGAGGACAGTTCGGCCTAGTGGCCGCGTGCGCCGCAGGGGGGCAGGTAAGAGCCCGGGGGCCCTCCTCTCTCTGCAAGAGACCCTTGGTCAGAGCTCTGAGGCTTCGACTCCCTCACTGGCATTCCCAGCAGACCTCTGGGAGTCGGTACCAAGCGCTGGAAGACAAATAAAGCCAGGACACGAAGGAGCCATTAGTTCAAACTCCAGAAAGAGAGATTTCTTGTTTGTTTACTTTATTTATGCCCTGCCTGTCTGGTGGAGGGATTCAAAGAGATTCCATCCAAACTTTAGGATTTATTTTTTTTATTTGTCGTGTCAGATTAACCAGTCAATTATATTACATTTCTAACAGAACAAAGCAAACAAACAGATAAAATACAACATTTCTGAGGCTGGTAGTTGATTAAATGTCCTTTGCCCAGTATCTGGCCCCTTGGAGTGCCTCTGGTGTTGCCGCAAGAAGGTCCTCCCTTGTGCATCATGTGGCAGAAGGGCTCAAGTTGCATTGCAGCAGGTGGTCAGTGATTTTCTCCTCTCTGCACTCGCATGTCGTGGACTCCACTTTGTGGCCCCATTTCTTGAGGTTGGCTCTGCATCTCATGGTGCCAGAGCGCAGTCTGTTCAGCGCCTTCCAAGTCGCCCAGTCCTCTGTGTGCCCAGCGGGGAGACTCTCGTTTGGTATCAACCATTGG
The DNA here is from genome assembly GCF_025583915.1 of Anolis sagrei ordinatus. Taxonomy (NCBI): domain Eukaryota; kingdom Metazoa; phylum Chordata; class Lepidosauria; order Squamata; family Anolidae; genus Anolis; species Anolis sagrei. The sequence continues at coordinate 353,789,229 of NW_026844366.1, read as the reverse complement.
TTGAGGTTCTGGGTTTGAGCCTGCCACTTTTGGACTCTCGCTTGCTGAGGTGTTCCAGCGAGTGTCTCTGTAGATCTTAGAAAACTATTTCTAGATTTAAGTCGTTGACGTGCTGGCTGATACCCAAGCAGGGGATGAGCTGGAGATGTCTCTGCCTTGGTCCTTTCACTATTGGCTGCTAATTCCCGGCGGATGTCAGGTGGGGCAATACCAGCTAAGCAGTGTCATTTCTCCAGTGGTGTAGGGCGCAGGAAAAACTTTCTGACTGGAGAGGAGTGGAAAACTGCCTGGGGATCCATTGGAGTCTCCTTCTCTGGAGGTTTTTAAGCAGAGGCTGGGTGGCCATCTGTCGGGAGGGCTTGGATTGTGTCCTGCCTGACCAAAGGGGGATTGGACTGGATTGATGGCCCTTGGAGGTCCTTCAGATGCTAAGATCCTAAGATTTCTCTCTCTCTCTCTCTTTCTCAAGGGCCACGCGATGCTTGTGGAGCTTTACCCACAGTAAAGGCGCAGTGCAGACCCGCCGTCTTTCCCGGAATCACCTGCCCCGAACCCCCTCCATGGCCTTTGTAAATACTTTTTAGTCTCTTGCAAAAGCTGGTCAGACCAGCCAGTGGACGGACCCTCGCGAGTCTCTCTGCGATATTTAAGTACGGAACGGGCCTCCTGCCATTTGCCCATCAGTTTCACCGCAAGCCCTTTCGGCTCGTGGGAACGGCGTGCGGATTTGGAGACCTGCCGTCGCTGAAGGAAAGACCGTGCGGGTGAGCAGCCCGGTTTTTAAAGTGATGCTTTTTGCATGGACGGCGTGCCTTTCTCGAAAGAGGACAGCAATGAAATCGGAATGGCCCGTGCAAACGGAGTGTCCTGTTCCAACCATTGGAAGCAATGTCAGTCTGCACACCGTGGCCTTAATAAATGAGTGCAACCTTGCGAGAGAGGTTTGTCTTTGTGTGCAATTTCCCCTCAGTGCAGAGAAGGCAGAGTGTGGAGCTTCGCTTATTGGAAACCCCGTTGTGCCCACTTCAGCCAATGTGATTCTAGACCGCATCGAGAGGAGTGTAGTGTCTAGACCAGGTGTCAGGACCCAGATGCCTTCAAACACGCCAGACACAGTTCAAATGGTAAAACACAGCTTTATTGATAACAAAAAGTCTTGAAAAGCACTTAACTGCAGTGCTGAAGTCTATTGGAGTAGTTTGACACCAAAATTGAGTCAATAGAGCAAACTAAAACAGGGTTAGTCAAAATGAATAGGCCAATAAGAAAATTAATTTTAGACGAATGTATGTTTACTGTAACCAAACCACAGCTACGTAGCGACAGATAAACTATCAAAGTTTTTTTTGAGCAACACACATGTACGTTAATGCCGCTAGGCGTCGCTAGGGGTCGCTGTTTTCAAAATGGCGGAATCAAGCAAAGAGAAGGCGTTTTGTGTGATGACATTTGCTAAAACAATGTCAGTAATTACGGTCCAGCGAGAATTTCAAGGGTTAGGGTTAGGGTTAGGGTTAGGGTTAGGGATGGTTAGGACCTCAACGAACACCTTCCCAGACGTTGCTGCATTCGATGCCATTACGTCGGATGTGCTGCAACGGATGTGGAATGAACTGGACTATCGCTTGGACATCTGCCGTGTCACACGGGGCGCCCATATCGAACATCTCTGAAGGTGAGACAAAACTTTGATAGTTTATCTGTCGCTACGTAGCTGTAGTTTGGTTACAATAAACATACATTCGTCTAAAATTAATTTTCTTATTGGCCTATTCATTTTGACTAACCCTGTATAATCTGGATTATAGTGTAGACTCTTAATCCAGATTAAACTAAAAATGAAGCAAACTGCTTAAAAATCAATATGTAGCAGAAATACAGTCACTGGAGCAAGAAAATCACAGTTTCAGAACAAAAGAATGTTTCAGTCCCAAAAATATAAACACATAAAGTCCAGAAAAGCCAGAGCGTGGTCAAACCGGTCCTGAGGTCAATCCGAAGGAATCAAAGCTGGAAAGCTGGAACAACAGGAACTCACAAGGCTGGAGCCCAGGACCCAAAGGTGAGAGTTTGGCAAGGCAAAGAGTAAGGTCCCATTTGGACACTTTGCTTCCTGCAACTAGATGTGCCAACAGAACTCCCTTATATCTTAAAGCTCATTGTCAGAGCTTGATGAGCTCCCCACCCTTTCATCATCGCTATCACCTGCTTCCAAGTCTGCAGCTGAATGCCCATCTCTCCACCTTTGCCAATTACTATCAGGGGTCAGATTCTGCCAAGAATCACCTGGCTGCCAGTCCCCCATGAACCCCTCGAACTCCTCGCTGGAAGTGGGCTGGTTGCAGATGTCTCTTATATTCTGTACCTGAGTCCAATCCAATTCCTCCCCTTCCATGTCACTTCCAGACCCCAAATCCCCCTCAAAGCCCAAAAAGTCCTCCTCAGAAGTGGGTTCCCTAAGTAACTCCTGAATACACTTCCTCTGTGCTTCTCCTTCAGATTCTGGCTCACAAACAGTCCTTTTAACACCTCTAGATGCTTCCCCATTCCCCATGTCGTAATCTGAGAAGCCCATAAACGTATCACTGTCGCTTGGTGCCAGGAGGATTTCTCTAACGTGTTGACGCTGCCTTTCACTCTCTGACTCCCGAGGAGACCTTTCCCCACTGCTACTAGGAGTAGCAGCTCTGTCAGGACGCTGAGCTACAACACAAACATTCAATGCAGGGACACAAATTCTTATAGACTTCAACTCCTACAATTCCTAGCAGCCTACCGGTTTCCTCAGGCCCTTTAAGGAAAGGGCCTGAGGCCAGGAATTGTGGGAGATGAAGTCCAAAACGCCTGGAGGAAGGGCCAAAGTTGACCAAAGTCCTGGTCTACATGGAGAGAAGTCATAGTCCCACCCGATTCTGGTTCACTCAGGTCTTCTCACCTGCAATAATAATCCTGTGTCTAATTCTGGACAAAGGCAAAAGGCCATGATACACCAAAAAGTAATACAGTTATATAATCATAGGAATCATAGGAATCCGGACTCTGTACCCAATTACACTGTTCTACAAATTTTCAGTTTTTCTCAGTTACGGAAACGAAATGTGCCGTTTCTTAATAAATTTAACATGCTGAATTCAAATATAATAATTAAATGTGTTAATTGGCTCTGGTTTTTATGCAACAGCTATTTCAATTTTCTCCACAATAGGTAATTAGTTAATATTATGATAATGCGCCTAACCTTACTGCATGTATATAAACCGTGAATATTTACTAAATTTTAGTCAAATTATATTGCCAATAGTTTATACATGAGAAATATTTATTTAATTAGTCTATTGTTTATGTTTGTGCAGCAAGAAACTATATTAGTAGGCCTAATGCAGTTGAAAAGTCTGAAAGTTGAAATGTCGCTTTAATCGTGACTTTAGTTTATATCCTGTTTGCTTCTCTTGACTTTTCTTTTGTATTCAAGGAAAGGATTGTCTCTTCCAATGCTCCAGCAGTAGTCTGACAGCATTGACGGAGTCCATTGGCCTTGATATCTTTTTTCCATAGTGCTTTATTTACACACGTGCGAGGCATAACTACAGTAAAAAGAACAATGTAAAACGATGTTTAACGATACTGTCTCAGTCTTCAACTGACTGACCCTCACCGTTCAAAAGTCTGGCCTTATATAGGGCTTTCTGGCTTTTGCACACGGCACTAATACTGCGTCATCAAACTTTCTAGAATATTCTAGAATCTTCCATAGTTTAAGTCGCAACATGCATTTTTTCAACCATACGTGATCACGTGATTGCTTATATCATAAAAACTAGAGCCAATATACATTTTAAATGTCATTTTCGTTTTCAGCACCCCAAAATCATAAAAGAACAACTATTTTCAGGCCCGAAACTTTTTCTCCGTTGAACAGTGTATTCAATGTACTAGCAACTCATTAAGGTTATACCAGGTTGTGAAAAACCTCCCATGATAACACACAAAAGAACACAAAACTTGAGAGACATGTTGGTACACTCAGATATTAACCATGATTCTCAAACTATGAGGATTAGATCTAATTTAGTAGGATTTTTTCCTTGTCACCATTGCGCCATCTGTCCGCAATTCATTCAAACTAAGGTTTTTCAGAATGCCCAAACTAAGAGTGTTTATCAACTTCAACACTTTGCTACATGCACCACCAAAGGTGTTATTTATGTTATTTCCTGTCCCTGCTCCCTGATGTATGTTGAGCAGACCAGCAGACAAATTGTAATTGAACACAAGAGTAAAATTAGGAATCAGGCTGTTGACTCAAGCCTGTATAAACATTTCAATGTCGTGAACCATAGTCTTAAATCGTTCCAGGTC
>NW_026844366.1:353760928-353784402 GCF_025583915.1 Anolis sagrei ordinatus | reverse complement strand
ACTAATGGCAGAGCACCTTTGCAGGAGAACTTACGTGAGTATTCTTGGTTCCTGTGTTGTAGGCTTTCATTACATTTGGTAATTTCTTTCCTATACTATATTTTGTAGCCACTCATATGTGTTCCCTGTAGGTCCACGTCATTGTTGACATTTATATATTGACTCTGCTCGAAGAACTTACTACTTTGCAAAACTGACTATTCAAGGATTTATACACTTTTATAAAAAAAGGAATGGAATGATATGATAGGGGTCAGGCTAAAGCAGTGGTTCTCAACCTGAGGTCCCCAGATGTTTTTGGCCTACAACTCCCAGAAATCCTAACAGCTGATAAACTGGCTGAGATTTCTGGGAGTTGTAGGCCAAAAACATCAGGGGACCCCAGGTTGAGAACCACTGGGCTAAAGGCTCATTAAGGCCTGGGAAGACTGAAGAGACCATCCTAAAATTAAAACCTGAAAATGGTATTATGGAGGAGTTGAAGAATGCGATTGACTTTGGCATGAAGAGTGCTGATGGAGAAAACTGCTAAACTGACAATAAATGGCCTGATAACTTTTGGTGTAGACAAAACACATGTTTATATGGTCAGAGACGATGACTCTTTAAGTTAAGGAAGTTAAACAATGACTCCTCGAGGAAGAAAAACAACATCTGTTCTGGAATTGATACAGCTTCAGCAAATCTAAGCTGAATGGCACTTTGTCTAAACAATCAAGAGCAACAACAGCAAATAGTTGTACATAAGGAGACCCTTTTCCTCTTGGAAAGTGTGCCAGACTTGCAGGAATGCAGCATTCGAAACACCCGCCTCCTCCCAAGAAGCCTGATGGACTGAATGAAGAGAGATGGTGAGCATGAATGTTGAATGTATGGATTATGCGTGAACGTTAGAGTATATGTGATGCTTTCCCTTTTTGCCTGTGTAACCAATATAGCTGTTATAAAACCAGTACTGGAGTCTGTTTGTCTACTTCTTTCTCTGAAAGTGCCTGACACCCTGTCCCACTGAAAATGGATTAAAGAACACTTTAAGGCTCAAAATGGATTCCTGACAGTTGGACTGAATGGCTCTTGGGGCCTCGTCCAACTGGGATACTGTTGTTCTAAAAACAAAATGTTCTGTAGCCTGTAAGTAAAAACATAGGTTGCTACTTTCCAACAGAAAGAACCCTTTCATCACCTGCAATGCCTTTTCCTACAAACCTGTACTTCAAGAGGAGTTCCAGCCAAACCTTGAGAAGAACCTCCTGAAAGTAAGCGTAGTTATGACAGAGATAAAAGCAGGATGATGATGATGATGTTATGTGTCCCTCAATCCTTTAGAAGGTGGGCAGGGAGTGGACTGGAGCTTTACATTAATATAGCTGTTTTAATATTGTTTTATTGTGTATTGCTGGTTTTATGAGTTGTTAGAATTGCTTTCTGTTGCTCGATTTATATGTATTTGAGTTTGTATTGTCCTAGTGAAATGGCAGGGAGAAAGTTTGAGGAAAAGAGACAAAAGAGAGTTCCTGGGGTCTGTAAAAGCACGGTTTATTCTCGGTTGGTGCCAAATGGATATGGACCCTTCTGGTAGTCCAGGAAACAGGGTACTGTACAAAAGAATTGCCTTGGTTTATATACCCTTTAAAATAATATGCATGCATCATACAAGCATCACAATGTGCGTCACAAAATTCCACTTTGACATTGACTTCAATAGCATATTTTAACTTCAACACCTTCAATCTTCCATTAAGAACCTCTATCTAAAGAGCAGCTCATTAGAGGAGCCTCCTGTACCCCACAGCGCCAGAATGTCTGCTGATAGCAAGAACTTCCATCCATCTTAAGATAAGACCTTCCTGAAGAAGCCTCTTGATAGCCAGGCTCATTAATCTTATGATAAGCTCTGCTTGGTACGATATGGAAGGCTCTTGATATTTGCCGGAGACATTCCTTTCTTAGACCTCTTTTTGGCCTCTAATTTGCAGCTTTTAAGAAGAAAATATTTTCCCAAGTGAAGTTCATGCATTACATACACATCCCTTTGTGGTTTCATTTATATTTTCTAATTCCTATTTCTAATATGGTTACATCCAATATATTTTCCAATATGTGTGTTATGTATTTTCATCATGCCTTCATCACTAGGTTTGAATGGCATCGGATTGTTGCCAACTGTGAGCCACTTCCAGTACCTCAATGAGGGAGAGAGGGTGGGCTATAAAACATAGTAAATAAAATTAATTAATTAACAGAGGTTTGCAAACAAAAGTTGGGTAGGAGTCTTCCAGGAGCCCTTTGTGAATGCGATGGCTGTGAGTCAGGCTTGGTGACCCAGCTTCATAATCCTGTATGACTGCAGGATTCCTCTTAGCGGCCAGCCTTGGAGTCCAGCGTTTCAGATTTGCTCTGCAAGCAGAAATCAAGATAAACAATCGAGTGAAAGGATGGTCTTTCCAATGCCTCCCTGCAGCCTCTGGAGCAAGAAAACGGGAGAATATTGCAACAGATAGAGTCAAATCCCTCTCTGCAGACTAGGGGCAGAGTCCAGAGAGAATGCACAGCAAGGAGAAGTGAATGAATGAACTAATGCCATGGTGAAGCTGAGTGTGGCACTGGAAAGGTCTCCTTATACTTCTGGGTGGCAACTTCCAGCATTCTCTATTCCCAGCATTCCCTAAGAGCCATGCCCCTTGTAGGAATGCATTTGTTATGATCTTTTTGGCTTACCTGCATGGTGCTGGTCTTGCTGGGGGGTGGTTTACAGAATCGTTGGGCCAGAGCTCCTCTCACCTAAAAGGAAAGCATGTACTGAGCCCTAGGGTCAATGATGAGACATGCGCTGGGCTACTGCCCACCGTCCAGGTTTGCTGGGTCTCTACTTTAAAATAAGGGACACCATGGAGGGTTGCAGGTGTGAACTTCACGGGGCGGGGCTTCTGGGGCCTCAGCCAATAAGGTTGCACCTGGGCAAGTGGGTGGGGGGTTGCACCACATGAAATACAGGATATGAAGAACAAGAAAACAGGACACAGGACATTAGTTTGAAATAAGGGACTGTCCCTTAAAGTATGGGATGCCTGGCAATGCTGCGACCATTGATTTTGGGGAGTTGCAAGTGTCCTATTGAAAGGACTAGAGTTTGGGATGGAAAGTTACCAGCTAAAGCAGAGAGCTCAGACAAGGGGAAAGTTCAAAAGGGAAATGCCTAGTAACAAGCAGGTGCAGAAGGGGGAATCGGCTGCTGAGGAAGAGCAGGCCCGGGAATACTGATAAGAGCTGGTATCAGAAGGGAACAAGGAAAAAAGACAGAGATGAGGCACAAATAGGAGAAAATAGCCAGTGCACTTGCTAAAGGTGTTGAGTATAAAACTGAGCTGCATCTCAATTTTGTGTGGCACTTTCTTTTGTTCACCCGGCAGGGTGATTTGATCAAACTAACCTGTTGAATGATATCCTTGCTTCCAGTGTTTGATTGGATAAAGAGACCCTGAGGTTTTGGGGCCATTTATTTTACATCTTTACTTTTTTAAGGCTGTGCCAAAGATTAGACAGCCTAAATAGCAATAAGGCATGACCATATCTTGGAAGCTAAGCAGGGTCAGCGTTGGTTAGTCCTTGGATAAGAGACACCAATGAGTCCCTGGTGCTGCGAGTGATGTTTCAGAGGAAGGACTGGCAAAACAAGTAAGAATCCATGGGGTCACCTCTGGTCTAAAGAAGGCTCGAAGACACACAGACACACATTAATGGAGGGAGCAAGCTTGTTTTCTGCTTCCTTGGAGACTAGGACGCAATGGAGGAATGTCTTCAAACTACAAGAGAGGAGATTCCATCTGAACATGAGGAAGAACTTCCTGACTGTGAGAGCTGTTCAGCAGTGGAACTCTCTGCCCTGGAGTGTGGTGGAGGCTCCTTCTTTGGAAGCTTTTAAATAGAGGCTGGATGGCCATCTGTCAGGGGTGATTTGAATGCAATATTCCTGCTTCTTGGCGAGGGGTTGGACTAGGTGGCCCATGAGGTCTCTTCCAACTCTAGGATTCTATGAATGCACAGAGGACAAGGAAATGGACCAGGTGAACAGTCTATTGACACATATCTTTGTGTCTCTGGGTGCATGGGATTTCCACCACACATGTTCCATTTCTCTAACCCTCTTTTCTGAGAGATATGTGAAGCCCAAGTAAGAGGGTCCCTAAAGAGGTTATCTATTTATCTAAATATCATGTGGTTGTTTAGATCAATAGATAACTTCGTCATTCAGCTCAGACCTGCTGGATCCTCATCAAGTCCCTGTGCTAACAACGATGCCCTTGTTGCTCCCACAGCGGCTGTGCCTTTGGAAGAGGCATCCCAAGCTCAGACAATCCCAATGGAAAAAGGAACACAACTGAGTCCCATGCGCCGGGAGGTCTGCTTACCTTCCTGTCCATCAGGCAGCCAAAGATCAGAATGAAGACTCCCTAAAAGGCAGGAGAAGAAAATGGCTTTAGCGCAGAATATCCAGTTGTTCGGAACAAAACAATCCAGGAAAGGAAACCCACCTTTCTCCCACTATTGAGTTCGCATCATCTTTTGCATTCCAAGGAGGACAGAGCTACAAATCCTGAAAAGCAGACTTTGGCTTTGCCATTTTGCTGCGCTATTATCTGTAATGGGACTTGAGCATCTTTGGAGTCAGGTAACAAGAATCAAACCCCAGAGGAACCACTGTAATTTTCCTCCTTTCATTCCTCAGCTACTGAAGCTCTATGTTCCAGTCCTATCTTTGCATTAGGATGTACATGGAAAAGGCAATTAGTAAACTTTCCCATTTGCAGCTTGAAGCTACAAATGGAAAGCCAGTCTCTGGCCGGGAATTCCTGACCACTAAGAGATGCTGCCTTTGTGGATTTTGGCCCAGGAAGGCTCTTTCCTAACAGGTCGAGCCTTCTAATTTTGCACAAAAGGGCTGGCTAAGGCTATTCCACTTTCTCTGCTGGAATGCCTTTTCCTACACAATGTCCTGACAGTAAAAGCAGTCTGGCAATGGAATTTGCTCCCTGGAAGTTTTCTGGAGTCTCCTTCCAGTAGAGGCTGGATGACCGTCTATCAGGAGAGCTTAGATTGTGCTTTTCCTGCCTGGCAGAAAGGGTTTGGAGTGGAGTCGATTCCAACTGTCTTTATAAGCAGAGGCTGGACAACCATCTGCCAGGAGGACTTGGATTGTGTCTTCCTGCAGAGCAGAAGGGGTTGGACTGGATGGCCCTTGGGGGTCCTTACCGACTCTAAGATTCTATGATTCTAACAGTGCAATGGACAGGGTTCATTTCCCTCCTGAACCAGAAATTGTTGCCGTTTGTAGCCAAGATGCCCACTGCCTTGTCACAAAAATTTAATACGCAGATTTTATAAATGTGGATTTAATATGATGTGTGGGAATGAATGGAAGAATGGAAGTTGTATGAGTGGAGTTAATAGTTTTGGAAACACCAGTACAATATTAAGGCCTGCAATGACTAACTACCTGCTTGCTGGACTATAATTAAAAGTTGATAATGATAAATGAAAAGTAAACTCTGATAAGAACTGGAACGGTGATAACGGAAATGTTTGCAACATTCCTTATGTTAAGAAGGAAGTCAACACAAGCCTTGTGTTTGTCAACACCAATCAAGAAGATCAACATCTGACCAGGAAACTGAGATGGAGCCAGGATGGAAGGCGTCTATTATTAATTTACAACTCTGGGATGACATCAACAGAATATTCTTATAAAAGACTCAGCCTAATAATGCTCAAATTGTGGCAGACCTGAGGAGTCTGTTCCATCCACCATGCTCTGCTCCATGGGAAGGAGGGAGATGGTGTATTCAGAGAGTGTCAGATATGCTATGAGAAAGCACGATTCTGGATGCTTTGGGGCTTCTTTCTCAAGGGAAGAGGAAGAAGTGCGCTTTTGGAGTTTTGGATTTTGTGCAGGAAGTCAGGAGCTCTCATCACCTTTTAAAGTGGGGTTGCCTCTGAAGACTGCCCGGAAGCTGCAGCTAGTCCAACGCTCGGCAGCCAGACTACTAACAGGTGCTGGGTACAGGGAGCACACCACTCCGCTGTTACGCCAGCTCCACTGGCTGCCAATTAGCTTCCGAGCACAATTCAAAGTGCTGGTTTTGACCTACAAAGCCCTAAACGACTCTGGCCCTGTTTACCTGTCCGAACGGATTCTCCCCTACGAACCATCAAGGTCTTTAAGATCTTCCGGGGGGGCCTGCTCTCGATCCCACCACTGTCACAATCGCGGTTGGTGGGGACGAGAGACAGGGCCTTCTCGATGGTGGCTCCCCGGCTTTGGAACTCCCTCCCACAGGAGATTAGAACTGCTCCCTCCCTCCTGACGTTCAGGAAGCTAACAAAGACTTGGCTATGGAATGCGGCCTTTGACAACTGAGTCAACTTTGGTCCACATGGAAGGAGAATGAATAACTGTGAATTATGACCAGGAATGCTTTGACGACGTGGCTATATAAGTGTGATGATGACGATGTTGTATTGTAATATGTTTTTAATTGTGTAATGAGGATGCATTGTGTGGTTTGTATTTTTGTATATAAACACATGTTGTGAACCGGATCTGAGTCCTTCTTGTAGGTGAGAAGATCGGTATAGACAACTTCTAAATAAATAAATAAATAAATAAGTGACAATATATATATAATGGGAAAGGGCGTTCAACGGGACAGCAAAACGCGAAAACCCCCCGACGAAAACTCACCAAATTTGCCGTGCACATACCTCAACCCACAAGGTATGCACAACACTCATCAAAATTCCAAACAACATTTCAACAAACTCACAATTACAAAAACCAACTGAGCATGCGCAGTGCCCAGGGGAGGAAGTACACACGCAATGCACTCTGGGAACTGTAGTTCTAGAACGCGGCCTACTTTCTGGGGTCCAGGATGCTGCACGAATGGAGAAAGGAAGGAAGGAAAGGAAGGAAGGAAAGGAGGGAGGGAAGTTGAGAAGGTATATGAAAGAAGAAAGGTAGGAAAGAAAGAATACACAGAGAGAAGGAGGATGGGAAAGAAGGGAGAAAGGAAGGAAGGAGGAAAGGAAAGAAAGATAGAAAAAAAGAAGAAAGGAAGGGGAAGGGAAGGTGTCAGAAGGAAGGAAGGAAGGAAGGAAGGAAGGAAGGAAGGAAGGAAGGGGAATTTGGGAAGGGGAAGAGAAGAAAAAAGGCGAAGGAAGAAGAGAAAGGGAGGGAAGAAAAGAAAGAAAGGAAGTGTGGAAGTGAAGAGCGAAGGAAGGAAGGAAAGAGATAGAGAGAAGAAAGGGAGGAGGAAGGAAAGAGGAAGAGAAGGAAGGAGGAGAGAAGGAAAGAAAAAGGGAAGGGAGGAAAGACGGAGCAAAGGAAGAAGAGAAAGAAGGAGAGAAAGAGGGAGGGAAGGAAAGAAATAAAGAGAAGGAAGGATGGGAGCAAAAAGCTAAGGAAGGAAGTAAACAGGTAGAGAAGGAAGAAAGGAAAGAAGAAAAGGAAATGAAGAAAGGAGTGAAAGAAGGAGAGAAAGAGACGGTTGGCCACAGCAACACGTGCCGGGTAAAGCTAGTATATATATATATATATATACACACACACATACATTTTTGGGATACCCTGTAGATAGAAGAGATGTTGTGGCCACCCAGGCTCAACACTTTGCACTTGCGCAAGCGATGCAGAGAGGAATGCCTCCCTGGCACTCACCTGGAAGGCGTTGAGGAGGGTGAAGGCGTAGTGGGTGGCCGGAGAGGCCTGGCCGGTCATGGTGATGACCCCCAGCCCCCAGGTCAGGCCGAAGATGGGCGTCAGGACCAGAAGGGCCTTGAAGAGTCCCACCAACGCCCGCCTTTCCTCCCCGGGAGACGCCTCTGAGACCGAGGGCCGCATCAGCTTCAGCAGCACCACCACGAGCACGCCAGGTTGACCGAAACGATGGCCAGGACCGGGACGGAGAAGGCGTAGAGTGCTTTACTGCGAGCGCTGAGCCAACACAGTCCCTCCTGCAGATAGCGCCGAGATGGGAAGGTGGCAGCCACGGTGGCGGCGGCAATAGCCAGGGGGCAGAGGTAGCCCAGGACCAGCATGGCCGGCACCACAGTGTTCATGCTCAGCCGGTGGAAGACGAAGACCAGCTGGTGGAAGAGCATCAGAGCCTGGACCAGCATCCAGAAGAAGGTGGCCAGGTAGAAGAAGTGGCAGAAGAAGGCGGCCGCCACGCACAGCTGGCTCTCGTGGCTGGCGCTCAGGCGGGAGGCGGCCAGGAAGCAGAGGCTGGCAAGAAGCAAGGAGAAAGCCAGGTTGGCCAGCGTGGTGTAGCGGAAGTAGGAGACCTGCGGGGAAGATGGGGAGGGCTGTTATGAATAACTTCTCAATAACTTTGAAGTGTAGGTTCTTGTTATTGCAATTATGAGGAAGGGTATCAGAACTTTTACACAAACAACAACATTAGGCATACAGGCATATGGATTCTATATAACTACATTGGATCCACACCTTGCCTCCCTCACTGTTGCACTCCAGGACAGGAAAAGCCCTCTGACTTTAAACACCACATCGTTGGATGGAAAACAATCCTTTTATTGAAGATAATTAAAAAGCAATAAGGTAAAAAAACACTTTAAAGAAATTGTTGTGGTTCAGCAACAGCATGATGGGACTGAGAGTGCAAGTGGGCATGATGGGAATGGGGATACAGATGCAGGTGTGGGATTTCAGATTTCTCAGTTTTCTCAGCCACAGTCTGTAGCTAGAGAGAAACCCTTGTTCTCATGGGAACGGAATGTGGCTGATAACACACTCGGTGAAGGTCAGCGTGAGCTGCAGGTGTTAAGGAGAAGTTTACGAATTGCGGCCAAATCTTGAGGCCATCTGCTGGTGGGAAAACTGCTCGTTAGCTGTTCTGTTTAATGTTCAATGTTTTGATGTTTTACCTATAAGAGGTGCTTGGAAGCTGATTCAGTGTCAGTTTCAACTTTGCAATATGGATCGCTGTGCCTCCGGCTCCAGGGCTTGGGCCTTGGGGATTGCCTGCTTTCTGTAACCTCATGCTATTGCCTGGATTTTATCCTGCTTCTTTGCCTCAAGTTTCCTGCTTTGATTCAAGAGAACTTATTGGACCTTTACCTTGTACTATTGAACTTTTTTACTGCTTTTACTTTGTTTTGTTTGAAACCTCAATAAACTTCTTTCTTCTCAAGTTTGGCTGGTTTGTCAGAGAGCAAGGTGAAGCTTAACCTGAGACGCAACAGTAATAGGTAAATCCAATTAAGTGGGAAGATAAGCAGGAACAAAGTAGTCCAGCAAAATCCATAAAAACAAAGGCAAAACTGGGTTGTTGTAGATTTTTTCGGGCTATATGGCCATGTTCTAGAGGCATTCTCTCCTGGCATTTCGCCTGCATCTATGGCAAGCATCCTCAGAGGTAGTGAGGATGCTTCCCATAGATTAGTGGTTCTCAACCCCTTAATACAGTTCCTCATGTTGTGGTGACCCCCAACCCTAAAATTATTTTCATTGCTCCTTCATAGCTGGACTTTTGCTACTGTTATGAATCATCATGTAAATATCTGATCAGCAGGATGTATTTTCATTCACTGGACCTTGGGAGTTGTAGTTGCTGGGATTTATAGTTCACCTACAATCAAAAGAATTCTGAACTCCACCAGAGATGGAATTGAACCAAACTTGGCACACAGATCCCATGACCAACACAAAATAATGAAAGGTTAGGTGAGCATTGGCCTTGAGTTTTGGGAGTTGTAGTTCACTACATCCAGAGCACTGTGGACTCAAACAATGATAGATCTGGACCAAACTTGGCTGATACTCAATATGCCCAAATGTACACTGGTGGAGTTTGGGGAAATAGACCTTGACATTTGGGAGTTGTGGTTGCTAGGATTTATAGTTCACCTACAATCAAAGAGCATTCTGAACCCCACCAATGACAGAATTGGGCCAAACTTCCCATACAGAACCCCCATGACCAACAGAAAATACTGTGTTTTCTGATGGTCTTTGGCGACCCCTCTGACACCCCCTCGCGACCCCCACAGGGGTCCCGACCCCCAGATTGAGAAACACTGCCATAGATGCAGGTGAAATGTCAGGAGAGGATGCCTCTAGAACATGGCCATATAGCCCGAAAAAACCTACAACAACCCAGTGATTCTGGCCATGAAAGCCTTCGACAACACAAAGGCAAAACTTTCCAAATAAAGTGCAAGGAATCAGGAAACATGAACCCAAGGCATCATAAAATCCAAGGATCAAAACCATGAAACAAAGGCACTTTAAACATGAACTTCCCAAGCAAAACTTCCATGAACGAGAATGAGATCTTGACTTGATTCCAAACAGTGCTTCATCTGACTACATATCCTGTACTTGGGACTTTTATCTCTTCCTTAGCTAAGTCTCTAGCATTCTGAAATTGGTTTCGTTTGAACTGAGAATTTCATATCTTTTTCTCTCGGAGCCTGGCAGACCGCCGAAGCCACTGTTCGGCTCTCCTGTTTTGACTGATTTCCTCCCTTCTATCTATTTGCTCATTAATTTCTGCAGCTGGGCCAGGTGCCGAGCTGTTTTCATGTTCCCTATCATGGGAACTCTCTGGTAACAATTCAGAAAGCACACCATCATCCCCACACCCCTCAGGGACATTCTCATGGGAAACTACACTTTGAACAGGGATCTCCTGGTCATTCTCTGCATCAAGATCATGGACCAAACCATTGCCATCTTGAAACTCATTGACCTCAGAGCGCCACCCTGATCCTGGAACACAATCACAGACTGAGCTCCAACACTCACCTTGTTCTTCACCACTGAGGTCCAGACTAGGTAGTAGATGAGGAGGGTAGCCACGAGGGCCATGATGGTGGCGCAGAGGCCGACGGTGCTCAGGATGGTCAAGGCTGCGCTGTTGGGCACGGGGCCGGCGGACATGAGGACCGAGAAGGAGGTCAGGTGGTGGCAGGTGCAGTTGGTGGCCCCTTCGGTGTCTGAGGAGGTCCGGCAGCCCTGCGTGGACCAGGCCCCCACCCCGCCCACCAGGCTGTGGTTCCAGAAAACACACTTGGCCGCCTCTTCCTCCCCACTTTCTTCTCTGTTGGTCGCATTCCAGTGGCCAAACACCATCTCAACCACCACGTCCGTCACACTCCCGTTGGAGGACCTAGAAGCATATAATCATGGGTTATGGAGTTGGAAAGGACCCTCAAATGTCATTCATTCCAACCTCCTTTTGCTATACAGGAAGGCACAATCCAAGCCCTTTTGATAGATGGATAGAAACTCTATATTTCTATAAGTTATGGGAGGGGCTGCAGACCACATGATCTCACCTGAGACCGCTCAGAGCTCAGACTCTATTTTTAGGACACAGATTGCATTCATTCCAACCTCCTTTTGTTATACAGGAAGGCACAATCCAAGCCTTTTGATAGATGGACAGGTAGAAACTCTATGTTTCTATAAGTTATGGGAGGGGCGGCAGACCACATGATCTCATCTGAGACTGCTCAGAGCTCAGACTCTATTTTTAGGACACAGACTGCATTCATTCCAACCTCCTTTTGTTATACAGGAAGGCACAATACAAGGCCTTTTGATAGATGGACTGGTAGAAACTCTATGTTTCTATAAGTTATGGGAGGGGCTGCAGATCACATGATCTCATCTGAGACTGCTCAGAGCTCAGACTCTATTTTTAGGTTACAGACTGCATTCATTCCAACCTCCTTTTGTTATACAGGAATGCACAATCCAAGCCCTTTCGACAGATGGATAGAAATTCTGTTTCTATAAGTTGTGGGAGGGGCTGGCAGACCACATGATCTCATCTGAGACTGCTCAGAGCTCAGACTCTATTTTTAGGACACAGACTGCATTAATTCCAACCTCCTTTTGTTATACAGGAAGGCACACTCCAAGTCCTTTTGATAGATGGACAGATAGAAACTCTATGTTTCTATAAGTTATGAGAGGGGCTGCAGAACACATAATCTCACCTGAAACTGCTCAGTGCTCAGACTCTATTTTTAGGATACAGACTGCATTCATTCCAACTTCCTTTTGTTATACAGGAAGGTACAATACAAGCCTTTTGATAGATGGACAGGTAGAAACTCTATGTTTCTAGAAGCTGTGAGAGGGGCTGCAGACCACATGATCTGATCTGAGACTGCACAGAGCTCAGACTCTATTTTTAAGACACAGACTCCATTCGGCTTTGGGACTGCTCAGCCAACACTTGCCTGCTGTAAGAAAGATGCCCTGTGTTATCTGGTCAGAAAAACCACTTCAAATCCATCTGTAACTGGATTGACAAGTTATGTCCCTGCATGCTGAACACATGAAGGTTGTGAGTAAAGCAGATATGTTACTTTATTTTTGTATCTTCAGAGCATCATATGGAAACAAGATGCTTTATGGGAGAGGTGATGTTTTTGGGCACTGAAAAGAACACTTCTGAAGAACGGCTAAATTTTGTGCATTGGCATAATCTCTGTTCCTAACAGATCAGAGACATCTAGATTATCAGTCTGATAACTGAGAACCCACATTGTCTTGCATAAGTACATGTGGATATATCTACCAGAGTGGGGTTGGCAGAGTGGGTAAAGGTGGTGGTTAATGCTGAAGGCGCAGGTTCACAGCTTGGGAGTGATCTTGTCTGCTGGAGCTAGGTGTGAATGTTTCAACTGATCACCTTGATTAGCATTTGATTGCCTGGCAGTGCCTGGAGCAATCTTTTGTTGAGAGGTGATTAGATGTCCTTGTTTGTTTTCTCTCTGTTTCCTGGCTACCAGTATTAAAAAAAACTCTAAAATTAGAACAGCACAACAACAGAGAGGAAACAAACAAGGACATCTAATTTCCTCTCAACAAAAGATTGCTCCAGGCACTGCCAGGCAATCAAACGCTAATCAAGGTGATCAGTTGAAACATTCACACCTAGCTTCAGCAGACAAGAGCCCTTTGTCCCACCCTGGTCATTCCACAGATATATAAACCCTTTTTCCTAGTTCCAACAGACCTCACTACCTCTGAGGATGCTTGCCATAGGTGCAGGTGAAACATCAGGAGAGCATGCCTTTAGAACATGGCCATATAGCCCGAAAAAAACTACAACAACCCAGACGTTAAGATCTTTGGGTGCGGCCCTGCTCTCAGTCCCGCCACTTTTGCAATCACGTCTGGTGGGAACGAGAGACAGGGCCTTTTTGGTAGTGGCCCCTCGGCTATGGAACTCTCTCCCGAGTGAGATCAGATCTGCCCCCTCCCTCCTGACCTTCAGGAGGCTAGTGAAAACCTGGCTATGGAACGAAGCATTCCTGGATTAATGGCTGAGACTGGTTATAGACCAAAGTTAGCGACCACATATGCGGACTGAGTTGGACGTGATGTTATCTTGGCAATTTGGCTGTATGTATTTATTCTATATATATTTTAATCTTTTATTGTTGTATGATTTTTTTATTCTGTATTATTAGGATTGAATCCTTGCTGTCAGTCAGTCCGAGTCCCTCTACGGAGGTGGAGAAGATCGGGATATAAATGTTTTAAATAAATAAATAAATAAACCGAAGAAAAGATTTTACTCAAACGAGTTTTAGGGTCATCTTTGGAAGATCATATTTCATGATTTTCAAATGACTGTGAATGCCATTATTATCCAAAAGGTTATGGAGATTCTGGTTTTCCAAAAAAGTACTTATGACAATACCAGATATTTATGATTATTGACTGTCTGGTGAAAAAGGAAAACAGGATCTGGGTCATTTCAACATGAAGAATAATGTAACTGTTATTATATATATAGATATGAGAGATGAGAAGTCATGAGATGGGAGCACCTGCCAGCCCTGCCTCACCTGATGGCATTGGACATGACCAGGCTGGCCAGGTGGCTATGGGGCAGGACCCCCTCCATGCGCTTCAGGGCCAAGGCGGTGATGGTGAGGTTGCCCTCTCGGCGCAGCAGCTCCTCCAGCTCCTCCTCCGCGATGCGCACCGAGGCCGGAGGGTCCGTGTTGAAGGTCTTCAAGAACCCCTCATCCTCCTGGTCGGGGCTCAGGCGGAAGCTCAGGAGCTCCAGGTTGGGGAGCGTCAGGTTGAAGCCCTGCTCTGGGGGCAGCAGGAGGCCGGTCAGGTTCTCCAAGGCTTGCAGAAACCCCGACGCGGCTCTAGAGTCCAAGGCCTCTGCCGGCGACCAAGCCGTCTCCGGGTCCAAGCTGAGCATCTTGTTGGCGGCACTCAGGAAGGCCTGGGAAGGAAGAAAATGTTGATGCTCAATGCCTTAATTCAAGCGTGGGCAAACTTCAGCCCTTCAGGTGTTTTGGACTCCAATTCCCACAACAGTCGGTAGTTGAAGTCCAAAACACCTGGAAGGCTGCTGTTCTGGTACGGCTGTACCAGGAGCTCCAATTTTATTTGCTTTGTATTGTTGGGGTTCAGTCTGATCCTGATCTGTGTGAACCGGATTCTCTGATAGTTTTTCCAACTGAGCAAGCTCTCCCTGACAGTGTGGAATCTGTTGTTGATGCAGAGGTCAGCGGGGATGAAAATGAAACTCAACAGCTGGAGGAAAATGTTTTGGAAGTTAGCCGTGATATCACTAGCCGTGATATCTCTCCACCTGGGGTTTTTAATGAGGACCGAAGAGAACAGATAGTTAGAGACAGAAATGTTTCCCAATTTCTACGAAGGTCACATCATTTACAGGAGAGACAGGCCCAGACGTCAAAGTCAAGGGGCGTTTCAAAGAATAGCTTCTTTGGTTTAAGAGGCCTCCTGCCGGGTGCCTCTTTAGATCAAGCAACGTTTGGGACTGTGGCTGTGCCTTGGCAGAATTCCTGTGTTCCATGGCCGGTAATCCCAGAGGCTTCTAGTTTTCAAGTTCATGGTTAGTGAAAGGCTAACAGGTTCCTGGTTCTTGTATTGTGGCTTTTGGAATTTTGCTCAAGTTCAGAGATTCTACTGACTGCTGTGTTTTTCTGTGGCTTTTTGACTTTGCATTTACCTTTCTTTTGTAACCAATTTTTCATCAATAAACAAGGACTAGAGAGAGAGGAGGAGATATTTAAGTTTTATTCTGGAGAAGAACTAAAGGGTGTGTGTGTGTGTGTGCCTGGATCAAGCCAGGTAAGTACTGTTAGGGAAAACGACCTTAAAATATACAGCAGAGCACCCAAAAACAAACAGGATACAAAAGTTGAGCATTCAGAAGAGAAACAGAATGTAATAGGAGTGTAGATATTAGCCTCCTGTTTCCTCCAATGTAGACATAATTGAATTAGTATCATCTGAACTTCATCCTTCATGCAGAGTTCAATCTTTAAAAAGTCACAAAAAGTTTATTTGTAATAAGAAATTCAATGTGCAGATTTGATAAATGTGAATTTAATATATGTGAGGCAAAGAATGGAAGAATGGATGAATAGATGTAGCTAATAATTTTGGAAATATCAGTAAAAGACCGAGGCCTGGACTGACTAACTACCTGCTTGCTGGACTGTAATTAAAAGTTGCTAATGACAGCTGAAAAGGTAAACTCCTGGAGAGCCTATTCTAAGGTTTCAAAGAGAGGGGGAAAACACCGATCACTACGTCTCTCCTGACACACAAGCAGAGAGAGATCTCAAAGCACATAGCACATACTCTGCATACTAAAGTTAGTTTCAAAAAGCTTGCAGTGGAAAAGTATCCGTTTTAAACAACCAATCTGAATGAGAGCAGAAACAGAGAGGAGAGAAGAAAGAGATATGGGTCGGAGTGAGCTTCCGGCCATTTGTCTAGCTTGCTGTCGACCTTAGCAGCCTGAACGACAGTCGCACCTGTCAAGTAGGAAATTTAGGTACCTTTGCCAAGATGCCTCTTCCTGTTGAAAACAAGATCTATATATTAGGGCTGTCCAAACACGGAAAATTTTGTTTCTAAACTCGATTCGTTTTTAGGGGTTTTTTGCGTTTTGTTATTTAAAAGAATTCCGAAATTTTCCTTTAAAAAAGTTCGATATTTACGAAATTTCGGAAATCATAAAACAATTACGAATCGATTATGAATCGATTCGTTAATGGCGGCCGCGATCGCGCAATACGCTAAAAAAACTTCAGAAGCTTCCCTCTCCCTCTGTTGTTGACTGTTGGTGTGATAATTATATTTTTTTTCACTGAGAAAACAAACAGCAACCCTAAAACTTGCACCAGACATGCGGAAATAATAACGAAACATTTACGAATCAATAACGAACCATTTACGAAACGAATTGAAAAATTCATTTCATTTTTTAGATGCTCCTGAATGGTTCAATATCGCTTCGTTATAAAAAAAAATAACGAATTTTAACGAATTACAAAATTACGAAACGAAACCGCCCTGCCATAAAAATGCTCCAGCATGCAAAAGAATGAGGAAGTACTCCATCGGTGTCACAAGTGGATGGTGAAGCGACAGCTCCCCCAGTGGCCGGAATTCAAAAAGCATACCCTCATGAAGCTGGAAAGTTAAATAGCCTCTGTGTCTGTCTGTCTATATATGTTGTGTGTCTATGGCATTGAATGTTTGCCATGTATATGTGCATTGTGATCCACCCTGAGTCCCCTGCGGGGTGAGAAGGGCAATATAAATACTGTAAATAAATAGATAGATACATTCCCAACTGTCATGCAGGAGACATGGGGAAGGGAAACCTTCAGACTATTCTAATGGTAACTAACTTGTTCCTCATTGAGGACTTGAGACTTGGGCAATGTGGGGATCTATAGTTATAGAAGATGGGGCAATGCTGACAGGGGATGGGAAAAGGCAGAACTACTTAATGCCTTCTTTGCCTCGGTCTTCTCACAAAAAGAGAGTCTTCAACCTCAGCAAGATGGAGTGGATGAGGGATTGGAGGACATCCAACCCCAAATTGGGAAAGAAGTCGTCCAGGAATACCTGGCCGCTCTTAATGAGTCCAAGTCCCCTTTCAGGGCCAGATCAACTACACCCCAGAGTATTGAAGGAACTAGCGGAAGTCATTTCGGAACCATTGGCAACCATCTTTGAGAGTTCTTGGAGAACGGGAGAAGTTCCAGCAGATTGGAGGAGGGCCAATGTGGTCCCAATCTTCAAGAAGGGAAAAAAGGATGACCCAAACAACTACCGTCCGGTCAGCCTCACGTCGATACCGGGCAAGATTCTGGAAAAGATTGTTAAGGAAGCGGTCTGCAAACACTTAGAAACAAATGCAGTCATTGCTAATAGTCAACATGGATTTATCAAAAACAAGTCATGCCAGACTAATCTGATCTCTTTTTCGATAGAGTTACAAGCTGGGTAGATGCGGGGAATGCCGTGGATGTAGCGTACCTGGATTTCAGTAAGGCCTTCTTTGACAAGGTCCCCCATGACCTTCTGGCAAGGAAACTAGTCCAATGTGGGCTAGGCAAAACTACGGTGAGGTGGATCTGTAATTGGTTAAATGGACGAACCCAGAGGGTGCTCACGAATGCTTCCTCTTCATCTTGGAAAGAAGTGACAAGTGGAGTGCCAGCAGGGTTCCGTCCTGGGCCCGGTCCTGTTCAACATCTTTATTAATGACTTAGATGAAGGGCTAGAAGGCAGGATCATCAAGTTTGCAGACGACACCAAATGGGGAGGGAGAGCCAAGACTCCAGAGGACAGGAGCAGGATTCAAAACGATCTTGACAGATTAGAGAGATGGGCCAAAACTAACAAAATGAAGTTCAACAGTGACAAATGCAAGATACTCCACTTTGGCAGAAAAAATGAAATGCAAAGATACAGAATGGGACAATGCCTGGCTCGAGAGCAGTACGTGTGAAAAAGATATTGGAGTCCTCGTGGACAACAAGTTAAACATGAGCCAACAATGTGATGTGGCGGCAAAAAAAGCCAATGGGATTTTGGCCTGCATCAATAGGAGCATAGTGTCTAGATCTAAGGAAGTAATGCTCCCCTCTATTCTGCTTTGGTTAGACCACACCTGGAATATTGTGTCCAATTCTGGGCACCACAATTCAAGAGAGATATTGACAAGCTGGAATGTGTCCAGAGGAGGGCGACTAAAATGATCAAGGGTCTGGAGAACAAGCCCTATGAGGAGCGGCTTAGGGAACTGGGCATGTTTCGCCTGAAGAAGAGAAGGCTGAGAGGAGATATGATAGCCATGTATAAATATGTGAGAGGAAGCCACAGGGAGGAGGAGGGAGCAAGCTTGTTTTCTGCTTCCATGGAGACTAGGACGCGGAACAATGGCTTCAAACTACAAGAGAGGAGATTCCATCTGAACATGAGGAAGAACTTCCTGACTGTGAGAGCCGTTCAGCAGTGGAACTCTCTGCCCCGGAGTGTGGTGGAGGCTCCTTCTTTAGAAGCTTTTAAGCAGAGCTGGATGGCCATCTGTCAGGGGTGATTTGAATGCAATATTCCTGCTTCTTGGCAGGGGGTTGGACTGGATGGCCCATGAGGTCTCTTCCAACTCTTTGATTCTATGATTCTTAGTGAAAGAAACATGGACATGACATTTTTTCCCCAGGGGATTGCTTCTTGCCTTCCTTTAGAGAACTGGAATTCTCAAGGATCAAGACACTATAGATAACTCGAAATAGCCTTTATTGTTCACAAGGAGTTATCTTTCTGAGGCATTAAACTTGATGTTCCAAAAAGGGTGAAGAAAATATACATTACAGTCTCTGGTGGTCTTGGGTCCAAGGAATTTTCCAGCTGAGTAGCTTCCAAGTTCCCTCTTTCTCAATGGCTATGAGGTCAAAACACTCACAAGCCCAGTCCAATAGCCTATATTGAAGACACAAAGTCTTCCTCTTGATGCCAAAGGACTGGTTTGAAGGAGCTTAAGATTCCTCAACGTCGTCCAGGGTATAAACTTAAGTTTATACAAGTACCACACAGAGAAAAGAAATGGCAGCAACTTTTACAAATAGTTTTAACAATTTGCCACACTCACATTCTACCTCTCCTTCCTCCTCCTTCAGCTCCTCATTCCTTCAGGCAAGCTAAGTCCTTCTCTCTCAAGGACTTCAGTTTGGTGCTGACCTAGCAAGCTGCCTCATCTGATTTGAGCACCTCCCTTGGGAACTCACCGCCACCGCATTGCTCTCCAGGCGGATGTGGGCATCCAGTGCCACGTGCGAGAGGGCGTCCATGATGGCAATGGTGGTGAGCAGGTCCTGTGGAGAAGAGTCCAGGTCTCCGACGGCCGCCCCGTCCAGCCAGGACAGCATTGTGGGGAGCGCCGTCTGGGGGTCTCCCAGCCCCGCCTGGAGTAGCTGTGCACAAAGGGGGAGCAATGAGTGGCCGTTAGCAGAGAGGGAAAGGGGGCTAGTCTCTCTCATTCTACTCAGTAGAAGGGCTGCTTCTACATTTGCTTAGGAGTGCCGTTTGGTTGATGCACAGCACCCCAATATCTCTAGTTCAGACATGGGCAAACTTCGGCCTACCAGGTGTTTAGGACTTCGACAGTCAGAATTCCTAACAGCTCCTCGAGAAGTTACAGGGTGGGGCTGGTGTTTGTGTGTGTGGGGGGGTACCTTTTGGGGAATTTTTTCAATGGGGATGTTATTTCTAAAAAGAAAAGAAATCCCTAAAAATCGGGGGATGACCCAAACGTTATGAAATTTGGCGGACTAACAGTGGTTGATGTGTCCTCCAAGTGTGGTCATTTTCATCTTGATAACTCTAAAAATAAAAAGAAAGGGGAGCCCGAGGAGACCAACCCCCCCCCCCCAATTGCTGCAAATCTAGCTGCATTTTTAGCTGTGGATAAAAAATGGCTATCTGCCCGTTTTTGGGAGGCACCTGAAAATGGATCCGGGAGTCACCCGAAATTCAGCCAGCAGAAATGGATCGAGGTTCAGCTGAAATGCACAAACCTACACTAAACATTATGTTCACCAGCAAAAAAGATCGTGCCATTACCACTCAAGCAGGGAGCTTTGAGATGGTTGAACAGAAGCTCTCCGAAGCTGTAGGTGCCCTTACTGCCTATTACAGGGAAAACCAGCTGATCCCTAATCCATGTAAAACACAGACATGTGCCTTTCGTCTCAAGAACAGAGAAGCATCCCGAGCTCTGAGGATTATTACCTGGGAAGGAAGGAATCCCACTGGAGCCTTGCAGCGCACCCAAATACCTGGGAGTCACTTTGGACCGTGCTCTGACCTACAAGAAGCACTGCCTGAACATCAAGCAAAAAGTGGGTGCTAGAAACAACATCATACGAAAGCTGACTGGCACAACCTGGGGATCACAACCAGACACAGTGAAGACATCTGCCCTTGTGCTGTGCTACTCTGCTGCTGAGTATGCATGCCCAGTGTGGAACACATCTCACCACACTAAAACAGTGGATGTGGCTCTTAATGAGACATGCCGCATTTTCACGGGGTGTCTGCACCCTACACCACTGGAGAAATTACACTGCTTAGCCGGTATTGCACCACCTGACATCCGCCGGGAAGTAGCAGTCAATAGTGAAAGGACCAAGGCAGTGACATCTCCAGCTCATCCCTTGTTTGGGTATCAGCCAGCACGTCAATGACTTAAATCAAGAAATAGTTTTCTAAGATCTACAGAGACACTCGCTGGAACACCTCAGCAAGCGAGAGTCCAAAAGTGGCAGGCTCAAACCCAGAACCTCAACCAATGGCTGATACCAAATGAGAGACTCCCCCCTGGGCACACAGAAGACTGGGCGACTTGGAAGGCGCTGAACAGACTGCGCTCTGGCACCACAAGATGCAGAGCCAATCTTAAGAAATGGGGCTACAGGGTGGAATCCTCAGCATGCGAGTGTGGAGAAGAGCAAACCACTGACCACCTGCTGCAATGCACCCTGAGCCCTGCCACATGCACAAGGGAGGACCTTCTTGCGGCAACCCCAGAGGCACTCCAAGTGGCCAGATACTGGTCAAAGGACATTTAACCAAATACCAAATTTGCAAAATCTGTGTGTTTTTTTCCTTTTTCTTTTTAATCTGTGTGTTTGCTTTGCTCTGTTAGAATTGTAATACAATGGTATGGTTGCTGATGACACAACAACCATACCATTGGGGTGGGGGGGTTGAAAATGGAGATGTGCATTAGATTCTATGGCGCACGAGACTCGAGTCAATATGTATATTGTCACAAGTAACTTTGGCACCAGATTGCCACATCTCCCCCCATGAGGACTTCTGGCCATCTTCAACCCTATGGCAACTGGGCTGAGACGAATGCAAGCGGGACCTCATCGGAGCCCCCTTCCTTTGGAGTCCTCTTTCCTGCTCCCCTTCCTCCCATTGGGATAAGTTCAGAGGCCCCCCTCCTCACCCAGAAGAAGGTCCCCCATTCAAACCCAGTGTCCCATCTGCTCCCCCCAAAGCACAGACCTGGGCCTGGTGCAGATCCGAGAGCAGCTTCTGGCTGGTGCATCCACCCTTTATGGGTCCCCAGATGCCTCCGTCGGAGCAGTTGCGCAGGAGCTTGCCTTCCTTGCCTTCTGGACACAGGAGCTCTGCCGTCCGTCCGGCTTTGGTGGCCCCCCAACTGCCCCCTGCCTCCTCCACGGGGCAGAAGAGGTCTCCGACTATGACAGGAAGGAAGAAAGGAAGGAAGGACTCTGGTCCAGCCTTTATGTATCCGGAGCATGAATGGGTGCCCCATCATCAAGCATGTATGTCTTCTTGTGAAAGACACCCACTTGCAGCCTGTCCTGCCCATGGGCACCCATAGGATTTCCAGTGTGGAGGAGGGTGCAGGAGGGAGAATTGGCTGCTGAGGAAAAGCAGGCACCGCTAAGAGCTGGCACTGAGAGGGAGATAAAGGAAGGAGGGCAGACAGGCTGGAGGGGGTATTTCCTTATGCTTAAGAGCCCTGGAAGGGACTTAGAAGCTGCTTGTGGTGGGGGGTTCTCAATGCAAAGGAAGAGATAAAGATAATGCACAAATTGGAGAGAAAAGCCGGTGCGCCTGCTCAAAGTATGCTCAAGGTATTGACTATAAAACTAAGCTGTGTCTCAGTTTTGGTTTGGCACTTTTGTCTTTGTTCACCCAGCAGGGTGATTTGGTCAAATAAACCTGTTGAACAATCTCCTTGTTTCCAGTGTCTGATTGGCTATAGAGACTCTGGAGGTTTTTTGGGCCATAAAGAAAAGAGGGACGTGGTAGAACAACCCAACACTTTGGCAAAGGGGTGGGGAGGGGAGATGGGCTGGAAGGGGCCTTTCC
Organism: Anolis sagrei ordinatus; assembly: GCF_025583915.1. Lineage (NCBI taxonomy): Eukaryota > Metazoa > Chordata > Lepidosauria > Squamata > Anolidae > Anolis > Anolis sagrei. The sequence goes on along the minus strand of NW_026844366.1, from coordinate 353,762,159 downwards.
TTACGCTTAAGGCCCCTGGAAGGGACTCAGAAGCTGCTTGGGGGGGCTTAATGCAAGCACAAGACCCTCATGTTCTAATGCATTGGAACTCCCCCCCTCCCCAAATGCTGCTGAAGAGACATTGGTTGGAGTAATTGAAATCTGTGATATTTGCTTAATGATAACTGCTTAACAATAATGTGTATTGACCACTGCTTTGCACCTTGTCAAAGTTAATGTGCTGTTGAGCTATGGCTTCAAAGCAGAATGATGTAGTTGGGGAGTGTGGTGGATGACTCAGAAAGGCAATAAATCTTCTCACACATGAGTGGGAGATGGGAATTGCACTGCTCCTTGTGGATTCTGGATTTCATTGTTTATTGCTGCATGGCAATGCAACTACCCCTGGATACCAGGGTTGAATGAAAAGTAATGCCTCCACCTTCGTTACTTGGGTTTGGATGGGAATATTTTAATAAATCAAGCGGAGAAATAATCCTTAGAATGTGCTCTTTAACGACCACTATTCACTTTCCCACATAATCACCAGACAATTGGATACTTTTCTGCCAATGATGAACACGTTTTTTGAAGCCATCACGGAAGAAGTCAACACTCTGTTTCCGCAACCAGCGTCTCACAGTTCTCTCACCGTCTTCATCAGAAGCATAATGATCTCCGCAGATCTTCTTTCGTTATCGGGAACAGATGGAAGTCAGACGGTGCTAAATCTGGACTGCATGGAGGATGCTGTACGGTGGTGAGATCCAGTCTCTGAAGTTTCAAGTCTGTGCGCTTTCATTTCAGGCATCAGTATCCTGGGTACCCATCGTGCACAGATCTTCCGATAGCCAAGCCATGTGACCCACCCATTCTTGTGAAATGCCAATTATGCTTGAAATTTCTCTCTGAGGGATACGATGATTGTCCTGAATCAATCTGACAACCTTTTGCTTGTGAAACTTGGTGGTTGTTGTCACAGGACATCCAACTCTTTGTTTGACATACAAGTCAGATGCTCCCACCTCAACATCTTTAAACTTACTCACCCAACAATGCACAGTACTCACATCAACACAATCACCACAAACAGCTTCCATTCTCTGACGAATCTCCTTTGGGGTTAAGAATTGTCAAGAATTCAATGACAGAGCACCTGAGGAACCAGCCTGGACACAGCATATTATTATTTGAGAACACAGAAATGCTGGACCACTCTCACAACCACCATGCCAGGCTACACAGAGAAGCC
>NW_026844366.1:353722833-353745201 GCF_025583915.1 Anolis sagrei ordinatus | reverse complement strand
TTTGGCTTTCAGTCTGCTGAGGTTAAATAGCTTGCCATCTGTCTGATAGATGATTTCCATTCCAGTGGGAAGCTTCCCATCCACAAGATGAAGTCTCATAGCGATGAAATGGAGAATAAAGTTGGGGAAATAACACATCCCTGTTTGACACCCAAATCCACCTTAAATGGGTCACTTTGGGAGCCATTGCTGTCCAAGACTGTTGCCATCATGGAGGAGTCACAGGATGTTCACTAATTTGTTAGGGCACCCGATGTTTTGGAGGATGGTCCAGAGAGCGCTGCGATAACAACAACAACAACAACAACAACAACAACAACAACAACAACAACAACAACAACATGCATTCTGAAGGTGTCTCTGAAATGCATCAGAAGCACGAACGGATCAGGGTTACACATCTCGGAGATTCATTTGGCACGGTATTTCTGCAACACAGCTGCAGATTTGTGTATTTACGATGCAAAGGCTGTGATGTACAATCCTAATTGAGATTGTTCGTTCTACTTTGAAAGGAGTTTCATGGGGGTGAGATGCGCCAAAGTGCTCTTTATTCTTGGCTTGCCATTTGCTCTGAAACGCCTCATTCTTTGCACTGGGGCGGGAGGTGGCAAAGTAATGCACATTTATAGCTCGGAGAACATATTGGAAGCAAAATAAGAATCCAAACCGTGATGTCAGTCTGAATCTAGATTTACTGGCTGATCAGTTTCCAAAATTCTAAGCACTATGAAGAAGGCAGGTTTGCATTTTAGCTTTGGATAGCCTTTATGCTTGAACACAATCTGTTGTAGTACAGCGTGATAGTGACGTTACTACTACTGGTAGAAGGGAGAAGAGGGCTGTGCAATCCCAATCTAAATGGAAGGCGTCCCTGTTGTGGGTCCCTGGATGTCAACCATCTTTGTCCCTAAACATCCTTTATGGGGCATGAGAACACTTTCGTCACCTTTCGGACCCCTCTGCATCAAAATCAGGGCATTTGTCTGAATGTATCTCCCTCTACGTTCCGCCTCGTAGTTTAAGATCAACCGAGGAGGCCCTGCTCTCGGTCCCACCAGCCTCGCAAACGTGTCTGGTGGGACCGAGGGACGGGGCTTTCTTGGTGGTGATACCCTGCTTGTGGAATTTGCTCTCCAGCGAGATTAGATCTGCATCCTCCCTCCTTTTATTTAGGCAAAAACTGAAATCGTGGTTTTGGTACCAGGCTTTTGGTCACTCCTTGGGTTAGTAGATGTCTTGTGTCCAAATTTGGTGTCAATTCGTCCAGTGGTTTTTGAGTTATGTTAATCCCACAAACATTACATTTTTATTTGTACAGATTGTTATTGTTATTATATGGGGAAAGGGGTGCAATTAGCAAGCTAGATGTGTAGGTATTGAGTGGGACCCACCCATTAGCATGTGAGTAGAGCATCTGCATGGAAGCCTTGGTTCCATTTGCATGGTTTGCTGCCTACAGCCAAAGGGAACAAAGGCCAATCATACACTTTGTCTGAGTAAGCTCTTGATTGCTTACTCTCTGGAGACTTCCTGTGTCCAGGTGGCGTTCTTTATTTATTGTCTTGATTCTGGTGTTTTCTAATACTGGTAGCCAGATTTTGTTCATTTTTCATGGTTTCCTCCTTTTTGTTGAAATTGTCCACATGCTTGTGGATTTCAGTGGCTTCGATGTGTAGCCTGACATGGTGGTTCTGAGTGGTCCAGAATGTCAGTGTTCTCAAATATTATGCTGTGCCCAGGTTGGTTCATCAAGAGCTCTGCTCGGGATGAATTTTCTGGTTGAAATAACAATAAATAATAACAATAATAACTTTATTTATATCCCATCCCTATCCCCGAAGGAACTTGGAGCGACTTACAATGAATTAGTCTACAGTGCCTTTCATGTTCTTTGGTTCGTATGTGGCCAATGCTGCATTTGGTGGTCCCTATGTTGACGACTGGTTTATTGCTGCACAGTATGCGGTAAACTCCTGCAGTGGTTCAGGAGGAGATAATTTTTTTTTCTGTATGTGGTAGTCTTGCAAGAAGGTCATTTTTTCATATGTGGTGGTCCTGCAAAAATGCTTGTTCTCTCCCTCTGGAAGGGTGGCAAGAGCAGCCGTGCCGTCCCATCCGCGTCTCACACGATCCCGTCATAGCCGTGCAGCCCACACTTGCGCCCGGCCACTTGGCAGCCGAAGGTCAGCGCCTCTCCGAGGGGCTTCCCTGCAATGGAGAAGGAGGAGGGTGTCATGAATAATTTTAAAGCATAGGTTCTTTTTATTGCAATTTCTAGTGTGAGAAGGTGTATCAGATTACAGAAAGAATGACATTAGACATATAGATTCTATGCAACTACATTGGATTGCCAGTTACATGACCAACAAACAAACAAAAGGGGAGTTGTCGAAGGCTTTCATGGCCGGAATCACTGGGTTGTTGTAGGTGTTTTCGGGCTATATGGCCATGGTCTAGAGGCATTCTCTCCTGCATCTATGGCAAGCATCCTCAGAGATAGTGAGGTCACTACCTCTGAGGATGCTTGCCATAGATGCAGGCGAAATGTCAGGAGAGAATTCCTCTAGACCATGGCCATATAGCCTGAAAACACCTACAACAACCCAAAAGGGGAGTTACATTTTCACTCTGCACTCACATCACATGAACATGCATTCATCCTCATGCACACAAATATTATTATATCCTTTTCTCCCTCCTTGGAGAAGCACCTGTTTAGACCAGGCCCTGCTTTCCTGCAGCCTGCCAACACACAGTTCCAAAACTTCCATAACGCCAAAACTTCAAAATGCTGAAATGCCAAAACTTCTTTCCCTAAGCACAATGCCAAGGACCAGATCTCTGTTTTCCTTACCGCAGAACCTGACTCCCTGCACAAAATCCAAGACTCCAAAAATGCACTTCTTCCTCTTCCCTTGAGAAATAAGGCCAAAGTGACCAGAATCATGCTATTGTCGAAGGCATTCATTGCCTGAATCACTGGGTTGTTGTAGGTTGTTGTTGTTGTAGATGCAGGAGAAACGTCAGGAAAGAATGCCTCTAGAACATGGCCATACAGCCCGAAAAAACCTACAACAACTCAGAATCATGCTTTCCCATAGCAGATCTGACACTCTCTGAACACACCATCTCTGTCCTTCCCATGGACCTGAGCATGGCGGGTGAACCAGACTCCTCAGGTCTGCCACAATTTGAAAATTATTAGATTGAGTCTTTTATAGGAATATTCTGCTGATGTTGTCCTAAAGTTGTTAATGAATGATAGACGACTTCCATCCTGGCTCCATCCCAGTTTCCTGGCCAGATCTTGATTCTTCTTGACTGGTGTTAGCCTTGTGTTGACTTCCTTCATAACATTGTAAACATTTATGTTATCACTGTCACAGTTCTTATTAGTTTTGTTGAAGGCTTTCATGGCTGGAATCGCTGGGTTGTTGTAGGTTTTTCGGGCTGTATGGCTGTGTTCTCGAAGCATTCTCTCCTGATGTTTACCAGATACCATGCAGCTGTGGACAATAAGTCTACATAGGGACCCCCAAATGCAGCACATTTCCCAAACACTAATCAAAGAACACGAAAGGCACTGCAGACACATTCAACCAGAGAAGTCAACCATAGCAGAACACCTGATGAATCAACTGGCCACAGGTTGAAGAAGTACAGGACAGCCTTTGACTATGTAAACATGTTGTTTTCCACCAAGAGTTAATCAAGTCAGCCATGTCAACAGTTAATCCTTGTCACAATTCTTATCCGTTCATGAATTCTAGTAATTAGAGTTCATGAATTATTTTATTTTTGTAGTTTTCCAGGCTTCATTTCTTCAAAGAGTATCTTCGGCCTCTATAGGTCCCCCAACTATAGACCTTTCATCCAAACCATACATTTTATTTCATAACGGGATTATCAGGGGAAACCCTTTGCTCCAGGCTTGCGGAAGTGGACAGATCCTTCTTGACCCACTCTCCTTCTTATGGAGCCTGTTGTGGGGCACAATTACCCATTCCAAAGCCCAGGTGGGCCCAGGTGAGCTGGATGGATGGATGGACTCACCTCTGCTGAGAGCCAGGATGACGGCGGCGTTGAAGGTGTCTCCGGCCCCCAAGGTGTCCACCACCTTCTCTGGGGGAAAGGCGTCCGAGTGCACTAAGACCCCATCTGGCCCTACGGCGTCCGCCCCCTTCTCGGCCCATGCACAGATCAAGGTGGACCTATGGAGAGAAGGAGGGAATCTATAGTTACTCAAGGACCCACCACCAAGGCCCTATCCTTGGAAGTGCTGCAAGTGGTTGCCTATAACAGTGGTTTTCAACCTTTGTTCCTCTATTTGTTTTGGACTTCCAACTCCCAGAAATCCTAGGAATTGTGGGAGCTGAAGTCCAAAACACCTGCAGGGCCAAAGGTTGGGAACCACTGATCTATAGTAATCAATTACAGCTACCAGCTCACCTGCCTCATAGGAAACCTGCTACAAAACAGGAGCTTTTTTGTTGAGTTCCAGGGCCAGAGAAGCAGATGGCGGAAACAGAAGAACGGCCTGCCTCAGGGGAGCGTGCTTGCTCCTTCCATGTTCAACATCTACACAAATGACCAGCCACTGCCAGAAGGGACAGAGAGCTTCATCTATGCTGATGATCGTGCCATCACCACTCAAGCAGGGAGCTTTGAGATGGTTGAACAGAAGCTCTCCAAAGCTCTAGGTGCTCTTACTGCCTATTACAGGGAAAACCAGCTGATCCCTAACCCATCTAAAACACAGACATGTGCTTTTCACCTTAAGAACAGACAAGCATCCCGAGCTCTGAGGATTACCTGGGAAGGAATCCCACTGGAGCATTGCAGCGCACCCAAATACCTGGGAGTCACTCTGGACCTTGCTCTGATCTACAAGAAGCACTGCCTGAACATCAAGCAAAAAGTGGGAGCCAGAAACAATATCATACGAAAGCTGACTGGCACAACCTGGGGATCACAACCAGACACAGTGAAGACATCTGCCCTTGCGCTATGCTACTCTGCTGCTGAGTACGCATGCCCAGTGTGGAACACATCTCACCACACTGAAACAGTGGATGTGGCTCTTAATGAGACATGCCGCATTATCACGGGGTGTCTGCGCCCTACACCCCTGGAGAAATTACACTGCTTGGCCGGTATCACACCACCTGACATCCGCTGGGAAGGAGAAGCCAATAGTGAAAGGACCAAGGCAGAGACATCTCCAGCTCATCCCTTGTTTGGGTATCAGCCAGCACGTCAACGACTTAAATCAAGAAATAGCTTTCTAAGATCTACAGAGACACTCGCTGGAACACCTCAGCAAGCGAGAGTCCAAAAGTGGCAGGCTCAAACCCAGAACCTCAACCAATGGCTGATACCAAATGAGAGACTCCCCCTGGGCACACAGGGTAAGGTGGGTACACTTCGTTGTCCGCTCACCCCTCCTTCACTCGGCTGCGCAGCCCCAGGACGGCCTCCCGAGCTGTGCTGAACCCCAAATGACATGTATTTCCATTCCAGGAAGAAGAAGAGGAGGAGGAGGAGGGGAAAGAGGAGGAAGAGGAGAAAGAAAGAAGAGGAGGAGGAAGAAGAAAAAGAAGAAGAGGACAAAGAGGAAGATGATGAAGAAGAAGTGGAGGAAGGATGAGAAGGAAGAGGAGGAAGTATAAGAGGGGAGAGGAAAAAGAGGAAGAGCAAAAAGAAAAAAGAGAAGAAAAAGCAGATGAGGAGGGAAAAAAGAGGAGGGGGAGAAAGAGGAAGATGAGAAGGAGGAGGAGGAGGAAGAATGAGAGGGGTGAAGAAGAAGGAAAAGAAAAAGGAGAAGGAGAATAAGAAGAAAGAAAAAGAAGAGGAAGAGAAGGAGAGAGGAAGAGGAAAAGAAAAGGGAAAAAGAAGAGAGGATGAAAAAAGAGGAGAAAAGAGAGAAAGAAGAGAGAAGAGAGAAGAGGAAGGGGAAGAAGAAGAGGAAAAAGAAAAAGGAGAAGAAAGAAAAAGAAGAGGAAAAAAGAAAAGGAGGAAGAAGAGGCGGAAGAAGAAGAGGCGGAGGCAGGGGAAAAGGAGGAAGAAAATGAAAAGGAGGAAGAGGAAGAGGAAGAGGAGGAGGAAATTATCAATATAACTTCCTGGGATGTGGGTAAGAAATAAAATAAAATAAAACATAAATAAGCATTTAAAACCAAATATAATATACACCTTCCTGGGATGTGGGTAAGAAATAATAATAATAATAATAATAATAATAATAATAATAACAGCAACAACAACAACAACAACAATTGTGATCCAATTCAAGCAGAATGTCTCCTGTGGATTCATCTTGTTGTGTTTCAAATAATAAAACAACAACAACAACTTCTAGTATTAAGACCTATATAATATATACTTTCCTGTGATGTATGTAAGAAATGTATTATTATCATTATATTACATCTCCAGCTCATCCCTTGTTTGGGTATCAGCCAGCATGTCAACGACTTAAATCTAGAAATAGTTTTCTAAGATCTACAGAGACACCCGCTGGAACACCTCAGCAAGCGAGAGTCCAAAAGTGGCAGGCTCAAACCCAGAACCTCAACCAATGGCTGATACCAAATGAGAGACTCCCCCCCGGGCACACAGAAGACTGGGCGACTTGGAAGGCGCTGAACAGACTGCGCTCTGGCACCACGAGATGCAGAGCCAACCTCAAGAAATGGGGGCACAAAGTGGAATCCACAACATGCGAGTGTGGAGAAGAGCAAACCACTGACCACCTGCTGCAATGCACCCTGAGCCCTGCCACATGCACAATGGAGGACCATCTTGCAGCAACACCAGAAGCACTCCAAGTGGCCAGATACTGGTCAAAGGACATTTAATCAACTACCAAACTTACAAATTTTGTATTTTGTCTGTTTGTTTGCTTTGTTCTGTTAGAAATGTAATATATTTGACTGGCTGCCCTGACACGAGAAATAAATAAAATCATTATATTATTATTATTAGATACATAACAAAATTAGTAAACAGCAAACAAGATCACAATGCTGGCTATTGAATTGGATCACACGTCGGACATTTCCCAAGTGTCTAGGACTGTGTGAGGTATCGGCGAATAATGCGTGCAGATCCCAGTAAGGTGGTCTTTTGCAGCTGGCAGATGGTAATATTGTCAGCGCCGATTGTGTTTAAGTGCAGGCCAAGGTCTTTAGGCACTGCACCCAGTGTGCCAATCACCACTGGGACCACCTTGACTGGCTTGTGCCAGAGTCTTTGCAGTTCGATCTTTAAATCCTCATATCGTGTCAGCTTTTCCAGTTGTTTCTCTTCAATCCTGCTGTCACCTGGGATTGCGACATCAACGATCCATACTTTGTTTTTTAACACAATTGTGAGGTCAGGAGTATTATGCTCCAAAACTCTGTCTGTCTGAATCCAGAAGTCCCAGAGGAGTTTGGCGTGTTCATTCTCTGTAACTTTTTCCGGCTTGTGATCCCACCAGTTCTTTGTCGCAGGCAGATGGTATTTGTGGCACAAGTTCCAATGAATCATCTGAGCAACGGTGTTGTGCCTCTGCTTGTAGTCTGTCTGCACGATCTTCTTGCAGCAGCTGAGGATGGGATCTATTGTTTCATCTGCTTCCTTGCAGAGTCTACATTTGGGATCTGTCGTCAACTTTTCTATTATTATTATTATTATTATTATTATTATTATTATTATTATTATGGTGTTGTGCCTCTGCGTGTAGTCTGTCTGCGCGATCTTCTTGCAGCAGCTCAGGATGTGATCTATTGTTTCATCTGCTTCCTTGCAGAGTCTACATTTGGGATCTGTCGTTGACTTTTCAATTCTGGCTTTGATGCATTATATTACATTGGTGTTGTGCCTCTGCTTGTAGTCTGTCTGCGCGATCTTCTTGCAGCAGCTGAGGATGGGATCTATTGTTTCATCCGCTTCCTTGCAGAGTCTACATTTGGGATTTGTCATCGACTTTTCTATTATTATTATTATTATTATTGCATTATATTACATTGGTGTTGTGTCTCTGCTTGTAGTCTCTCTGCTAATCTTCTTGCAGCAGCTGAGGATGGGATCTATTGTTTCATCTGCTTCCTTGCAGAGTCTACATTTGGGATTTGTTATCGACTTTTCTATTATTATTATTATTATTATTATTATTATTATTATTATTATTATTGCATTATATTACATTGGTGTTGTGCCTCTGCTTATAGTCTGTCCACAATCTTCTTGCAGCAGTTGAGGATGGGATCTATTGTTTCATCTGCTTCCTTGCAGAGTCTACATTTGGGATTTGTTATCGACTTTTCTATTATTATTATTATTATTATTATTATTATTATTATTATTATTATTGCATTATATTACATTGGTGTTGTGCCTCTGCTTGGAGTCTGTCCACAATCTTCTTGCAGCAGCTGAGAATGGGATCTATTGCTTCATCTGCTTCCTTACAGAGTCTACATTTGGGATTTGTTATCGACTTTTCTATTATTATTATTATTATTATTATTATTATTATTATTATTATTATTGCATTATATTATATCGGTGTTGTGCCTCTGCTTGGAGTCTGTCTGCGCAATCTGCTTCCTTGAGAGTCTACCACTTGGGATCTGTTATCGACTTTTCTATTATTATTATTTTATTGCATTACTATTATATGGTGTTGTGCCTCTGCTTGTAGTCTGTCTGCGCGATCTTCTTGCAGCAGCTGAGGATGGGATCTATTGTTTCATCTGCTTCCTTGCAGAGTCTATTTGGGATTTGTTATCGACTTTTCTATTATTATTATTATTATTGCATTATATTATATTGGTGTTGTGCCTCTGCTTGTAGTCTGTCTGCGCGATCTTCTTGCAGCAGCTGAGGATGGGATCTATTGTTTCATCTGCTTCCTTGCAGAGTCTACATTTGGGATTTGTTATCGACTTTTCTATTATTATTATTATTATTGCATTATATTATATTGGTGTTGTGCCTCTGCTTGTAGTCTATCTGCGCGATCTTCTTGCAGCAGCTGAGGATGGGATCCATTGTTTCATCTGCTTCCTTGCAGAGTCTATATTTGGGATCTGTGGTTGACTTTTCAATTCTGGCTTGGATGGCCTTGGTTCGAATGGCTTGTTCTTGGGCTGCCAGAATCAGGCCCTCCTTTGTCTCCTTTTTCAGAGTTCCATTTGTGAGCCACAGCCATTGTTGTTGTTGTTGTTGTTGTTGTTGTTATTCTTAAGACCAAAATAATAAATACCCTACTGGGATGCACCTCCAACTAAACCCTACATAGAATCAAGATGAGGGTTCTTCCTGCCCTTTGAGGCAGAAGGAGCCCCCTTTCCTGGCCAGCTGGGACCCCCTCCAACCTGCTGAGGCCCATTACCACGTCTCCGTGGCTGAGGAGCTGGTAGAGTTCAGGCCGGGGCTTCTCCACCTCGACGGACGTCTGCACGCGCTCAGAGGGTGGAAGGCTCCGGTTGTAGTTCTCCACCCGCTGCAGCATCTTCACCTGCTCCGAGGCATTCCTTCCCTGAAGGAGAAAGATAATCTCAGTGGGGCAGGAAGTGGGGCAATCTCCTCTGATGGCAATGACATTGAGTTACTCCTGGAAGGTTTAATTATACCCCTGAGAATTCCTAAGAGAAACACCACAATAGGTATGAAGTAAATATCGTATATTTCATCGCATAATTGTCACACTTTTCCTCCTTTTCTCCATCAAAAAACAGGGTGCGACTATTACATGAGGAAAAAAATCTGGGGCTCCACTCTTCTCTCCTTTTTTCTTCCTCCAAGATGTGAAGGCGGCTTAAAAAACCTGGACTGGAGGTCTCTGGAACCCAGATCTTCCCTTCTTCCTCCAAAGACCTTAAGAGGAAGGAGAAAGGAGAGAAGAGTGGAGCACCAGGGACCTCAGTTTCATAGGTTTTAAACTGCCTTTCCATTGGAGACAAAAGGATGGATGGAAAGAAGGGAGAGAGGGAGAATCAGCCCAAACACAAAGATAACACTTTTGCTTCCCCGCAAAATAGGGTGAGACTATTATGTGATGAACACAAAAAAAAATCACTTTTGCTACCCCAACATAGGGTACAGCTGTTATGCAAGGAACACGAAAATACCAATTTTGCTAAACCAACATAGGGTGTGACTATTAGGCAATGAACACAAAGATATCACTTTTGCTACCCTGCTTTTGCTACCACCAAAACGGGGTGCAACTATTATGCGATGAACACAAAGATACCACTTTTGCTACCCCAACACAGGGTGTGACTATTATGCAAGGAACACAACGATACCAATTTTGCTACCGCAAGACAGGGTGCAACTATTATGCAAGGAACACAAAGATACCAGTTTTACTACCTCAACATAAGGTGTGACTATTATGCAAGGAACACAAAGATACCAATTTTGCTACCTCAACACAGGGTGTGACTATTATGCAAGGAACACAATGATACCAATTTTGCTACCCCTGCACAGGGTGCAACTATTATGCAAGGAACACAAAGATACCACTTTTGTTACCCCAACACAGGGTGCAACTATTATGCGATGAAAACAAAGATACCAATTTTGCTACCCCAACACAGGGTGTGACTATTATGCAAGGAACACAAAGATACCAATGTTGCTACCCCAACACAGGGTACAACTATTATGCAAGGAACACAAAGATACCACTTTTGTTACCCCAATATAGGGTGCGACTATTATGTAAGGAACACAAAAACATCAATTTTGCTACCCCAGCACAGGGTACAACTATTATGCAAGGAATACAAAGATACCAATTTTGCTACCTCAACACAGGGGTGCGACTATTATGTAAGGAACACAAAGATACCAATTTTGCTACCTCAACACAGGGTGTGACTATTATGTGAGGAACACAAAGATACCAATTTTGCTACACCCTCCAAATAGGGGTGCGACTATTATGTGATGAAATACAGTATTTCTACTTTACAAACCGAGAACTAATAATCGCTTTTCAGCAAAAATTATATCTGTGTCTAGCATGGTGTATCCGTTTGTGGAGGCTGGAGTTCAAAACCCCACTCAGCCATGGAAACTCATTGGGGGGCTTTGGGCAAAAGCCACACTCTCTCAGCCTCAAGGAGAGGCCAAGGCAAGAAGTCCTGCCCAGAAGGATTCTGGCTGTTAGGAATTGTGGGAGTTGAAATCCAAAAGACCTGGCGGGCCAAAGTTTGCTGTTCTATAAGAAGTTAGTGGGATAACAGTATCTATTATTATTATTATTATTATTATTATTATTATTATTCAGTTCTTGTGGGTTTTTTTGGGCTACATGGCCATGTTCTAGAGGCATTTCTCCTGACGTTTCAGGAGATAATATTATTATTATTATATTATAATATTATATTATTATAATAATATTATATTATAATATAATATTATATATAATATATATAATAATATATATAATATATAATATATATATTATATTATAATATTATATTATATAATAATATTATATTATTATTATTATTATTATTATTTACACTCAAAGCGGTTATGTATCTATTCATGCCTGCAACAGACACAAGTACACACCTGTGATGAGTCCTTCCCTACCTTTGAAACTCAACCCAGACTCACCTCCCAATGGATCCATTTGTACTGGGACAAGTCGACCCGCTCAAAGTCAGCTGCAGTCACATCTGGAAGATTGCTGGAAAAAAAAGGGGGAGAAGTGAGATGGGGGTCAAAGGTCAGTGAGGCCGACTGGACCCCTTCAGTCCCCCCCCCTCCCCGGTCTTGGACGCAAGACACAGCCAAGTTCACCAATTAAGGAGAGAAACTGGTCTTAGAGTGACCAAGTCCAATCTGGTCCAATGTCCGTTCCGACTGGCTGCAAACTGAAACAGAGGACAAGGAGAGAAAACACCCCCCCCCCAAAAAAACCCAGGTCTAAGGCACTGGTGGTGGTGGGGGGGGGGGAACATTGCTGCAGGACACTGGCCCCTGAAAAGGGAAGGTCCACTGATTTCCTTCCTTTGGGAGGGAGGAAAAGGAAAGAAGAATGGAAAGAAGGAAAGAAATAAGGAAGGAAGGAAGAAGGGAGGGAGGGAGGGAGGAAGAGAGGGAGGAAGGGAAAAGGAAAGAAGAGTGGAAAGAAGAAAGGAGGGGGGAAGGGAAGAAGGAAGGAGAAGGAAGGGAAGAAAAGGAAGGAAGAAGAAAGGAAAGAAGAGAAAGGAAAGAAGGAAAAGAAGAAGGAAGGGAGAAGGAAGGAAGGAAGGAGGAAAGAGGAAGGGAGGGAGGAAAAGGAAAGAAGAATGGAAAGAAATAAGGAAGGAAGAAAGGAAGGAAGAAGGGAGAGGAGGGAGGAGGAAGAGGAGGAGGAAGGAAAAGGAAAGAAGAGGAAAGAAGGAAAAGGAGGGAGGAGGAAGGAGGAAGGAAGGAAGAAGGAAGGGAAGAAAGGAAGGAAGAAGAAGGAAAGGAAAGAGAAGGGAAGAAGGAAGAAAGAAGGAAGGAAGAAGGAGGAAGAAGAAGGAAGGAAAGAGGAAGGAGGGAGGGAAAAGGAAAGAAGAAGGAAAAGAAAGAAGAGGAAGGAAGGAAGGAAGGAAGGAAGGAAGGAAGGAAGGAAGGAAGAAGGAAGGAAGGAAGGAAGGAAGGAAGGAAGGAAGGGGAAGGAAGAGAAGGAAAAAAGGAAGGAAAAAGAAGGAAGAAAGAAAAAAACAAGGAAGGGAGGAAGGAACAGAAGGAAAGAAAGAAGAAGGAAGAAAGAAAGAAAGGAAGAAGAAATAAAGAAGAAGAAGGGAAAGAAGAAAGGGAGGAAAGAAGGAAAGAGGAAGAAGGAAAGAAGGAAGAAATAAAAAAAGGAAGGGAGGAATAGGAAGGAAGGAAAGAAGGGAAGGAAAGAAGGAAGGAAGAAGGAAAGGAAGAAGGATAGGAAGGAAGGAAGCAAAGGAAGGAAGGAAAGAAGAGAGAGAAGGAAGGGGAATATGAAGGAAGGAAAGAGGAAAAAGTTAGAGAAGGGAGGGAGGGAGGAAAGAAAGAAAGAAAGAAGAAGAAAAGAAAGGAAAGAAAAGAGTTGAGGAAAGAAGAAGCAAGGAAGAAAGGAAGAGGGAGGGAACAATGGTGGTGAATGGGAAGTTATCCCTTTTTCCATTGGGTTCATTATCCACTGGCCAGAGGACCCCCCCCCCCCAAAGCCCCCTCTTTGCTGGCCTCCCCTCCTCCCAGCTCTCCAACTGACCACAAATCTCTGCCTGGCCACCTTTAGCCTCCCTGGCATGGACAGTGGCCTCAGTCAGAACCTTCAAGTGGGGGGGGGGGGGAGCAGCACCCATAGATCCTTGGCTGTGGGTTTTGAATTCTTGGAGGACCCCAAACGTTGTATCAGCCACTTGCCTATTATCAGGGGCAGCCACCAAGGGAGCCCAACTGAGGCTGGATGGCCATCTGCTGGGAATGCTTTGTATGGCAAGAGGGGTGGACTGGATGCCCTTTGGGAGCCCCTTTGCTTTGCTAGTCAGCATTAACGCTAATGGAGTCAAGGGTTAGTTTTTGACTCTTCTTGCAATGATTAACCTCCAGACCAAATCCAGGACCTTTGCAAATGACCCCAAGAATCATTAACTAGCAATGCACTGGCATGGGGTGGCCATTATGAGGGGGTGGGGTGGCCATTATGGGGGGGTGGGCAAGGGGCATGACTGCCATTGACCGGGTTGGGGGGAAACATGTTTTCAGGGGATAATAATAATAATAATAATAATAATAATAATAATAATAATAATAATAGTGTAGTCCATCAGTTGTGCCCGCTGCTGCCATTGTGCATCTATCATTTAGTAGCCCCCCACCCCACATTAGCAGTGGCCAGTTTGCAATGCACTCTGACCCCCTCTTTGGTTGCCCCCCAACCGCTTTTGAATGCCACCCCACACACACATACACATATAGACCCCATATGCAAAAATTAGCCATGTTCCCCCTTGCAATGGGTTGGAAGACACCCTTTGCCACCCCACCTCTGCTCCAAAAACTCAAAAGACACACAAGACGCACGTGCGCAACCAATGTGCAATTATCTGGGAGGGAGGGAAGCAATGATCGGCGCATGAGATTGGCTGCATTGGTGGCTGAAGAGCAATCTGGCCAGAATTAAAGGTCAATGCAAAGGGAGGGAGGGAGGTCCTGATTGTCCATGCAAGGGCGGTGCTGTTCCCCAGTCTGCCAGTAGGGGTGCCACTTCTCAATGGGGAAACTATGGTCAAGGGGTCAGGGTGACCTTTGGCCGTTTCTGGTCAAAGCTTCTTGGGACTGGTCTTAGGCTGAGAGAGTGTGACTTCTTGCCTAAAGGCACACAATGGGATCCGGGACACAGGCCCAGTTGTATGAATCACTTCCCTCTTTTTCCTTCCTACCTTTCTTTCTATCTTTCTTCTCTTCCTTCTCTCTCTGTTTCCTACCTACTTCCCTTCCTTCCTTCCTTCCTTCTTTTTCCCCCTTCCTTCCTTTCCTGCCTGCCTTCTTTCTCTGTCTCTTTCTTTCCTTCGTTCCTTCCCACTTTTTTCCTTCTTTCTTTCTTTCCTTCCTGTTTCCCTTCTTCCTTTCTTCCTGTTTTCCTTCTTCCTTCTTTCCTTCCTTCCAACTTTTCTTTTCTTTCTTTCTGTCTTTTTTTTCCTTCCTTCCTCTTTCTTTCTTTCTTTTTTCTTCCTTCCTTCTTCCTCCTTCCTTTCCTTCTTTTTCCTTCCTTCCTTCCTTTCTTTCCCTCCTTCCTACCTTCCTTTCCTTCCTGTTTTCCTTCCTTCCTTCTTTCTAACTTTTCTTTCCTTCCAACTTTCCTTTCCTTCTTTCCTTCCTTCCAACTTTTCTTTCTTTCCTTCCAACTTTCCTTTCCTTCTTTCGTTCCTTCCTTCTTTCCTTTTCTTTCTTTCTTTCCTTCTTCTTTCCTTCCTCCTCCTTTCTTCTTTCCTTCCTGTTTTCCTTCCTTCCTTTCTTTTCTTTCTTCCTTCTTTCTTCCTTTCCTTCCTTCCTTCCTCCTTCCTTTTTTCTTTCTTTCTTTCTTTCTTTCTTTCTTTTTTCTTTCTTCTTCTTTCTTTCTTCTTTCCTTTTCCTTCCTTCTTCCTCTTTCTTTCTTCCTTCCTTCTTTCTTTCCTTCCTTCCTGCTTTTCTTCTTTATTTTATTTTCTTCTTTCTTTCCTTCCTGTTTTCCTTCCTTCCTTCCAACTTTTCATTTCTTTTCTTTCTTTCTGACTTTCTTTCGTTCCTTCCTTCTATCCTTTCTTTCTTTCCTTCCTTCCTTCCTTCCTTCCTTCCTTCCTTCCTTCCTTCCTGCTTTTCTTCTTTATTTTATTTTCTTCTTTCTTTCCTTCCTGTTTTCCTTCCTTCCTTCCTTCCAACTTTTCATTTCTTTTCTTTCTTTCTGACTTTCTTTCGTTCCTTCCTTCTATCCTTTCTTTCTTTCTTTCTTTCTTTCTTTCCTTTCTTTCTTCTCTTTCTTCTCTTTTCTTTTTCTTTTCTTCCTTGTTTCCTTCCTTTTTCCTTCCTTCCTTCCTCTCTTTCTTTCCTTCCTGCCTGCCTTCCTTTCCTTCCTGTTTTCCTTCCTTCTTTCCAACTTTTCTTTCCTTCCTTCTAACTTTTCTTTCTTTCCTTCTTTTTTCTTTCTTTCCTTCCAACTTTTCTTTCGTTCTTTCATTCTTTCCTTCCTTCCCTTATTTCCCTTTTTTTTTTCCTCCCTTCTAACTTTCTTTCTTCTTCCTTTTCTTCTTTCTTTTCCTTCCTTCCTTCTTTTCTTCTTCCTTCTTCCCCCCTTCCTTCCTCCCACCACCTTGCCAGCTTTGCTTCAATGCCCTGGGGCCCTAGGAGCTGTACTTTCTGCAAGGACTTTAGCCTTTTTCTTGCCCAAGACTGCTTTTGAAGACTACAGAGCCCACAATACGAAAGCATTCAGCTATAACAGTTAAAGTGACGTCAAACTGCATCAATTCCACAGAGCAGATGCACCATATGACTCTGGAGACCACGGACCCAAACCCCTAAGCTATGCAAACTCATTGGGCTCAATGCTATGGAATGCTGGGATTTGTAGTTTGTCAAGAGACCAGCACTCTTTGCTAGGGAAAGCTCAAGAAGGCCTTGTGAAACTACAACTCCCAGGATTCCATGGCATTGAGCCACAGCAGTTCAAGCGCTACCAAACTGCATTAATTCTATAGTATAGACAAACCCATATTTTTGGAAATAAGATAATATATAAAAATAATATAAAATAATAATTATAATCCTATAAAATATTAATATATAAAATAATAATAATAATCCTATAAAATATTAATATATAAAATAATATAAAATAATAATAATAATCCTATAAAATATTAATATATAAAAATAATATAATAATAATAATCCTATAAAATATTAATATATAAAATCATAATAATAATCCTATAAAATATTAATATATAAAATATATAATAATAATCCTATAAAATATTAATATATAAAAATAATATAAAATAATAATAATAATCCTATAAAATATTAATATATAAAATATATAATAATAATCCTATAAAATATTAATATATAAAAATAATATAAAATAATAATAATAATCCTATAAAATATTAATATATAAAATATATAATAATAATCCTATAAAATATAAATATATAAAAATAATATAAAATAATAATAATAATCCTATAAAATATCAATATATAAAAATAATATAAAATAATAATAATCCTATAAAATATTAATATATAAAAATAATATAAAATAATAATAATATCCTATAAAATATTAATATATAAAATAATATAATAATCCTATAAAATATTAATATATAAAAATAATATAAAATAATAATAATAATCCTATAAAATATTAATATATAAAATATATAATAATAATCCTATAAAATATTAATATATAAAAATAATATAAAATAATAATAATAATCCTATAAAATATTAATATATAAAAATAATATAAAATAATAATAATAATCCTATAAAATATTAATATATAAAAATAATATAAAATAATAATAATAATCCTATAAAATATTAATATATAAAAATAATATAAAATAATAATAATAATCCTATAAAATATTAATATATAAAAATAATATAAAATAATAATAATAATCCTATAAAATATTAATATATAAAAATAATATAAAATAATAATAATAATCCTATAAAATATTAATATATAAAAATAATATAAAATAATAATAATAATCCTATAAAATATTAATATATAAAAATAATATAAAATAATAATAATAATCCTATAAAATATTAATATATAAAAATAATATAAAATAATAATAATAATCCTATAAAATATTAATATATAAAAATAATATAAAATAATAATAATAATCCTATAAAATATTAATATATAAAAATAATATAAAATAATAATATTAATCCTATAAAATATTAATATATAAAATAATATAAAATAATCATAATAACAATCTTACTGTTGTCTCTTAACGAGACTCGATTGGCTCAAGGCATCAAAATTGCAAAATAAATAATAAATAAGAGATCAACATCTGCCCTCTGCCCACTCTCCACTTCCTCCTATTATTAATTATTGCTGATATTAATTACTGCTAATATTAATGATTAATGAAGCCTTTTGAAAGTGCCTTGGCCACACGATGCATATCTCCTTGGGCATCTGGGAGCGACCCAAGGGAGGTCAAAGGGCAGCAGAGAGGGGTAAAGCAAGGTCAAGGCCTGGAAAAGCAACGCCGGCCCTTTAAGAAAATCCCCGGGCTTTTCTTTGCCTGGCCATCTTATTGACCTCAACATCTCCATTCTGCAAAAACAGAACCGAACTCCGCATTGCCCTCTTCCCGATAAGCATAATAAAAATTATGCAAATGAATTAAAAAATTATGCAAGCCATTTAAATGCAAATGAGTGCAATTTGGTGGAGGCGCCGCTTGCAAAACCCTCGCCACGGAAAGGCCGGGATCTGGTGCGTAGCTTACACCTGTGTGTAAGTCCACTGAGCCAGATGCTTGGGGATGGATTATTATGGTATTTATGATGCAGAAGAGCATTGAGTTTTAATCCTATGGATTATTTCACTGCCTTTTAATGGCTTTATTTTGGTGCCTTTCCATTGTTGTTGTCATGTGCCATCAAGTTGGATTTAAGTATTGGGACAGATCTTGCAACGTCAGCCAAGGAAGCCACAGATGCAACCGGGCGTAATCTATCTATCTATCTATCTATCTATCTATCTATCTATCTATCTATCTATCTATCTATCTATCACAACAACAACAACAATGTTTCTCCAGTGAGAAATTGCTAATATTCATGATTAATCAAGCACTGATTGCTTTTCCCATTGAATGAGTTTCGTTTCTTCCAACTTTCCTTTCCTTCTTTTGTTCTTTCCTTCCCTTCCTCCCTTCTAAGTTTTTTCTTTCTTTCCAACTTTTCTTTCCTTCCTTCTAAATTTTCTTTCTTTCCTTCCTTCTTTTTCTTTCTTTCTCTCTTTCTTTTCTTTCTTTCTTTCTTTCGTTTCTTCCAACTTTCCTTTCCTTCTTTCCAACTTTTCTTTCCTCCCTTCTAACTTTCTTCTTTCTTTCCTTCTTTTTTCTTTCTTTCTTTCGTTTCTTCCAACTTTCCTTTCCTTCTTTTGTTCTTTCCTTCCTTTCCTTCTTTCCAACTTTTCTTTCCTCCCTTCTAACTTTTCTTTCTTTCCTCCTTCCTTCCTTCCTTCCTTCCTTTCCTTCTTTCCAACTTTTTTCCCACCCTTCTAACTTTTCTTTCTTTCCAACTTTTCTTTCTTTCCTTCTTCTTTCTTTCTTTAGTTTCTTCCAACTTTCCTTTCCTTCTTTCCAGCTTCTCTTTCCTCCCTTCTAACTTTTCTTTCCTCCCTTCTAACTTTTCTTTCTTTCCTTCTTTTTTCTAATGCTGCATCTACACTGCAGAATCAAATGCGCTTTGGCACCACTTTAGCTGCCATGGGTCCATCCTATGGAATGATGGGAGTTGTAGTTTGAAAAGGTCTTAGAGCTTTGCACCAAACTACAACTCCCAGGCTTCCCTAGCATAACGTCTAGGGGAGATGGTGGCGGGGTATAAATAAAGTTATTATTATTATTATTATTATTATTATTATTACTACTACTACTAGCTGTACCCACCAAACTGTGGCCAATCTTCCCTTCTTCTTTCTCTCCTTCTTTCCTTTTCTTCTCTCCTTCCTTCCTTCTCTACCTCTTTCCTTCCTTCCTTTGCTTTTTGCTTCTATCCTGTCTTTCCTTCCCTCCCTAAAGCTCTTTCTTGCTCTTCTTCCTTTGCTCCCTTTCCTTCCTTCCTTTTTTCTTTCCTTATCTCCTTCCTTCTTTCTCTACCCCTTTCCACCCCCTTTTCTTTTCCTCTTTCTCTCCTTTCTTCCTTCTCTGCCTCTTTCCTTCCTTCCTTCCTTTGCTTTTTGCTTCCACCCTTCTTTCTGTCTTTCCTTCCCTCCTTTTCTCTCCTTTCTTCCTTTGCTCCCTCTTTCCTTCCTTTTTTCTTTCCTTCTCTCTCTTCCTTCCTTCTCTTTCCTTCCCTCTTTTTCTTTTCCTCTTTCCTTCTCTACCTCTTTCCTTCCTTTGCTTTTTGCTTCTTTCCTTCTGTCTTTCCTTCCCTCCCTCTTTCTCTCTTTCTCTTCTTCCTTCACTCCCTCTTTCCTTCCTCACTTTTTTCTTTCCTTCTCTCCTTCCTTCTTTCTCTACCCCTTTCTTTCCATGCCCCTTTTCTTTTCTTCTTTCCTTCCTTTCTTCCTTCTCTGCCTCTTTCCTTCCTTCCTTCCTTTGCTTTTTGCTTCCACCCTTCTTTCTGTCTTTCCTTCCCTCCTTTTCTCTCCTTTCTTCCTTTGCTCCCTCTTTCCTTCCTTTTTTCTTTCCTTCTCTCTCTTCCTTCCCTTTCCTTCCCTCTTTTTCTTTTCCTCTTTCCTTCTCTACCTCTTTCCTTCCTTTGCTTTTTGCTTCTTTCCTTCTGTCTTTCCTTCCCTCCCTCTTTCTCTCTTTCTCTTCTTCCTTCACTCCCTCTTTCCTTCCTCACTTTTTTCTTTCCTTCTCTCCTTCCTTCTTTCTCTACCCCTTTCTTTCCATGCCCCTTTTCTTTTCTTCTTTCCTTCCTTTCTTCCTTCTCTGCCTCTTTCCTTCCTTCCTTCCTTCCATTTAATGCAGTTTCGAACCAGAAAGGTGATTATACCTGAAACAATTCGTCCTAGATGGCGACAACACAAAACGTGGGGTGGCGATTACATAAACTATGGGGCATTTGATGATGCATTTGTTTTTATGGATTTAATCTGGATTGTTTTAATACTAATGATATTTAATGCTGTTTTAATATTTGTATATCTTAGATTGTATGCTGGTGCTTTTAAGTTAAGCCGCTTTGAGTCTCCTGCAAGATATAAATAATAATAATAATAATAATAAATAATAAAGTGGGATATAAATCATTATAATAATAAATAGGTGATGATACTAATAATAATAATTGTACACTGATGCTTTTAGGTTAAGCTGCTTCGACTCTCCTGTGGGATATAAATAAATATAATAATAATAATAATAATAATACAAACATATTAATATAATAATAATAATAATAATAATAATAATAATAGTATGCTGATGCTTTTAGGTTAAGCTGCTTTGACTCTCTTGCAGGAGCTAAATAAATATAATAATAAAGCAGGATATAAATAATTATTATAATAAATAGAATAATAGTAAATATATAATAATAAATATAATAACAATAACAATAACAATAATATAATTGTATGTTGATGCTTTTAGGTTAAACCATTTTGACTCCCTTGCAGGATATAATAATAATAATAATAATAATAATAATAATGCAGGATATAAATTATTATAATAATCAATAGATAACATATTAATAAATCTATAATAAAAAATAATAATTGTAGGCTAATGCTTTTAGATTAAGCCACTTTGAGTATCCTGAGGGATATAAATAAATATAATAATAATAATAAAGCAGGATATAAATAATTATAATAATAAATAGATAATATAATAGTAAAAATAATAATAATAATAATAATTGTATGCTGATGCTTTTAGGTTAAGCCGCTTTGACTCTCCTGTGGGATATAATTAAATATAATAATAATAATTCTAATAATAAAGTGGGATATAAATAATTATAATAATAAATAGACAATATATTAATAAATATGTGATAATATTAATAGTATGCTGATGCTTTTAGGTTAAGCTGCTTTGAGTCTCTTGTGGGATATAAATAATTATAATAATAAATATATAATAATAATAATAATAATAATAATAATAATAATATGCTGATGCTTTTGTTAAGCCGCTTTGAGTCTCTTGTGGGATATAAATAATTATAATAATAAATATATAATAATAATAATAATAATAATATGCTGATGCTTTTGTTAAGCCGCTTTGAGTCTCCTGCGAGAGATGAAGCGGGGTAAAAATAAATAATAAATATAACAATTAAATAATTAGATAATAATAGGTTTTCTTTTGCAATGCTTTTGTGAGAGCCTGCCTGTCGTCCAGCTGCCGGCCTGAAGCCAGCTCCGAAACTGCATTAAACGTCCAGTGTGGATGGGAGCAAAGGCAGGATGAAAGTGGCGCCCCCTATTGGCAGAGGGAGGACTTTGCGTTGCCTGGCGGTCAGCCAGCGGTCAGCCGGGCAGGCGGCCTTACGTGTCGTAGAGGGTGACGGTCCGAGAGCCGTTGGAGCGGTTGACCAGGCAGCAGGCGCAGGGCGTCTCCCCTTGACCCTGCCAGACCAGGTGGGCCACGTCTATTTGGCGCCGCTGGAAGTCGGACAGGATGAATCTTGGGGGGATTTGGGGGGGGGGGGGGGGAGAAAGAGGAGGTTAGCGCACTCGGGAGAAGAGGAAGGAGACGCACCTGGACGCGTGCAGGATGGTGCGGGAGCCGGTGGCGCAGTTGGCAATGACCACCGAGATGGGGAGGCTGCCGGTCGAGTGGCTGGACACCAAGGAGAGGTCCACCTGGTAGCGCTGGAAGTCGTCCCGGACAAAACTAGAGGGGCAGGAACAGCACTGAGTCTCAAGCCAGTCAACAAAGTTTCTGGAACAGAACAACTCCTTCCAAAGTAAGGACCGCACAATTAGAGAGAAAATAACACTTCCAAAACAGGAACAGAATTCTCTTTTCAGGTTTTGCGACATAGCGTAATCCCTGCAGGAATGAGGAGCCTCTATTGAAATCTCGGGATCTTGGAAGGGGACCCCAAGGGACATCTAGTCTGACCTTCCTCCAACCTCTGCTCCCAAAGCTTCTGGAAGAGATCCCTCTTTATTCATAAC
>NW_026844366.1:353681074-353702930 GCF_025583915.1 Anolis sagrei ordinatus | reverse complement strand
CCCCCCCCCCCCCGAATCAAACTCAGCCTCCCTCCCCCAAATCAAAATCCTAGGTACAGGCCTGAACCCAGTGTTTCTCAACCTTCCTAATGTCATGACCCCTTAATACACTTCCTCGTGTTATGGTGACCCCCAACCATAAAATTATTTTTGTTGCTATTTCATAATTGTAATCTTAATGTAAATATCTGATATGTAGGATCTATTTTCATTCCCTAGACCAAATTTGGCACAAATATCCAAATTTGAATACTGGTAGAGTTGGGTGGGATTGATTTTGTCATTTAGGAGTTGTAGTTGCTGGGATTTATAGTTCACCTACAATCTAAGAGTATTCTGAACCCCACCAATGATGGAATTGAACCAAACTTGACACACAGAACTCCCATGACCAACAGAAAATACCGAAAGAGTTTAGTAGGCATTGACGAGTTTTGGAGTTATAGTTCACCTATATCCAGAGATCACTGTGGATTCAAACAATGATGGATCTGGACCAAACTTGGCACAAATATTCAATATGCCCAAATTTGAACACTGGTGGAGTTTGGGGGAAACATACCTTGACACTTGTGAGTTGTAGTTGCTGGGATTTATATTTCACCTACAATTAAAGAGCATTCTGAACCGCATCAATGATAGAATTGGGCCAAACTTCCCACACAGAACCCTCATTCCTTGAACGGACTCACTGGCATGAGTCTTCCTCCCACCTTGCATGCTCTCCCTCACCCACACATGTGCACTACACTGCAATGCACCAAGCACACCTGCCACCTCCTCCCCACTTGGAGTCTCAGAAACAGCCCTCCCCTTGGCTGAGAGGCCAGCCAATCACAGCCGAGGAGGGCTCTTGGTTGGAGGATAGATCATGTGTTTTCAAAAAAGAAGAGAAGGGCAGGCAGGGAGGTCTTCAGTCTTCTAGGGGGGTTCCTAAGATCATCAGAAATATATGTTTCCTGATGGTCTTTGGTGACCCTTCTGAAACTCCCTCGCAACCTCCCCAGGGGTGCCAACCCCCAGGTTGAGAAATGCTGTTCTAACCAGCAAGGACTGAAGGGATCATAAAAATATAGATTTGCATAATCATAGAGTTGAAACATACCCCAAGGGCTATCTAGTTCGATCTACTGCTGGTTTAACCTGTTATAGTTTCCTTTTACATTGCCTTTTTAGTGGACACTCAAGGGCATGCCGGAGGCTCCTGGCTGCAACTTTGCCCCTCCCTGCTTATTGATTGTCTACAGGGATGTACCTGAATGCTATATAGTTGCCTTTGTGTCCCAGGGTAAGAAAAATGCCTTTATTCCTGAACAGCAGTGTAAATATGCTAGTAGAAATTTACATTCTGTCAGAAAACTGATTGGATCTCAGCCTCCCTCTGACTAATGGTAGGAATGGCACCATTGCATGCAGAATAGGAGTAGAGAAGCAAGAAGCAAGAAGCAAGAACCATGTTGGCAATATATGCAGGTCCTGTTAAGTCTGCTGCAGTAAATATTATAGATTGATAACACAGAAGACTGAACATATTTTACATCATGCTGCATTGGCTAAAAAGAGGTCAGGGCTATTGTACTCTTCTACCTGTCACTTTCTGTAATGGGTGAATAAGAAAAAAATTAAATGAAAAATATTACAAACCATGTACAACTGATATGCTTCTACCATAAGCATTTGTAATTTTCAGGTGGTTTATTTAGCAATTTATCTCAAAATAATAACAAAGTCAAAGATCAATTAATATCTGGAGTGCAGGTCTATATACATTCTGTGTGAGTTTATTTGTGTGTGTGTGTGTGTGTATGTGTGTGCTTGTTTTCATTTTAATCTCTAGACCTTTATCATCTTTTTTGACCTCATATTGTATTAGCTGTGCTAATTATGTACAAAATAACCCAGTCATAATAATGGAGTGATGAATTGGTAATGATAATCCTTTGAAGGCCTAAGTTCATTGTAATCAGAGGGAAGGCCAACAGCTCTGGGAAAGGGAAAGGCTTCTTGGGAATACATTTCATTTCAAATGACAAAGAACTATTAAAACCTGAACAGTTAAATGAATTGTGACAGACACAATTATGAATTGTTTCTCTTTTTAACACGCTTCTCCTCACCAATAGCGAAATCACTCTGTTTATTCTTATTTATTGAAGGCGTGTATTTATTTTCCAAATAAAACTGCCTGGGGATGAAATCCAACATTGTGTGAATGAAAGACTAGGGGCCCTTCCACACAGCCCTATATCCCAGAGTGTGGACTCAGATAACCCAGTTCAAAGCAGATATTGTGGGATTTTCTGCCTTGATATTCTGGGATATAGGGCTGTGTGTAAGGGCCCTCGCTCATTAGATGGACTTGTGTACAAACTAATAGCAACAGTTTTCATTACTACCAGGAGCTAATCTTTTGAAATACTAATGGATATGAATTGCACAATTCACTTCATAATACTATGCATTGAATTTACAACAATATATTAGTTGCAATCCAGAGCAGGGAACGAGGCCCTAAGATAACTATCCACCACACTTGACTGTGAAAAACAATCCTTTTTTATTGAAGAAAAATGGTTACAAAATAAAGGAAAAATGCAAGTCAAAAGCCACAGCAAAATCAGCAAACATGAATTTAAATGGACAAAACAAAACCCAAAGCCACACTGTAAAATACTGGAACCTGTTAGCAATCCACTAACCGTACTTGATATCCTAGAAATCTTTCAAGACAATGGCCAGGAAAACCGGGAGAACTGCCAAGGTCTTCATCAATCTGAAACATTGCCTGAGCTGAGAAAGTCAGCCCGGCGGAAGGCACTTCAAGCCAAAGAATTGGTTCCGTGAACCACCCCTCTGCTTTGAAGCCATTGTTTGTTTTTCTCTTAATCGGGAAGACCTTCGCAAGCTGAGTTTTACTTCTGTCTTGCCAGATCTGGCCCCTTCTGTTCTCATTAGAGTTACCAGGTGCAAAAGGGAGTGAAAGTTCATGGCTTCCCTCTGAGACATTCTCATGAACACTGGTACTTTCATTTTCCAAATCTACAGAAGTTTCTTCCTCACTAATTTCAGGAGCATTGGCATTTTCCAAATCTACAGAAGTTTCTTCCTCACTAATTTTAGGAGCATTGGCATCAAGAGGTACATTTTCATTAGCATCAGGAGGAACAAACAGAGAATCAGGTTCAAGTTCAAGCTGGGAGAACTGGCATTCTATAGAACCTCTTTAGAGGTTCTATAATATGGGGATAATATTGGTGGCATGCACTTATTTTAACCCAGGTGACACAAGGGGCCAGCTGGCTCACATCAGACAATGCCGGCATGGCTCCATGAGTGAAGGAGGATGGGGCCAGCACATCATACCACCAGGGCAATACAGAAGGCTTCCTGTGTTACCATAGAATTAGTGGGGGGAAGCTGCCCACTCCACATGAACTCTACACATGCTCCACACTTCCCCCCATGTGATCACCCTCACCTGGATCCAGGAGATGCGGGGCAAGAGGTGCTAGATCCCCACACACACCCCGATGAAGCAGAGGGACACTGGCAGCTGTGTGACAAGGTCATAATATTGCTTCTCTTGAGAGGATGCATATGTGTCAGGGCTCGGTTTCCTGGCCTTGGACATTGGCGCAAAAAACCAGAATCCTGACATGGAGAGCCGATAAGAGTATGCAGCTGGTGGCCTTGGGAGGAGCAGTTGGTGGTTGGCGGGGAACATTGAGCGGGAACTACGGTCGGCGGGAAAAGGGGATTCGAATATGGGGGAGGGTATATAAGGGTTAACTTGAGACTGTGTGCCAATCCTGGCTTTGTTGTGGTTCAGCAACAGCATGATGGGTCTGAGAGTGCAAGTGGGCATGATGGGAATGGGAATACAGATGCAGGTGCCCTGATTTCTCAGCCACAGTCTGTAGCTAGAGAGAAACGCTTGTTCTCACAGCCAAAGAATGTGGCTGATAAGACGCTCGGTGAAGGTCGGAGCAGCAAGCTCCAGGTGTTACGAAGAAGCGGGAGGATTGCGGCCAAATCTTGAGGCCATCTGCTGGTGGGAAAATTGCTTGTTAGTGAATTGTTTTAGTTTCATGTTTTGATGTTTCAACTATAAGTATGCTGCTGGAAAGCTGGTTCAGTGTCTGTTCAACTTTGCTAGAATGGATCACTGTACCTACGGCCCAGGGCTTGGGCCTGAGGGGATTGCCTGCTTCCTGTAACTTCATGCTGATGCCTGGAATGTATCCTGCTCCTTTGCCTCAAGTTCCTGCTTTGATTTAAGAAACCCTATTGAACCTATCTTTTGTACTTTGGAACTTTTACTGCTTTTACCTGGATTTGTTTGAAACCTCAATAAACTATTTTCTTCTCAAGCTTGGCTGGTTTGTCAGAGAGCAAGGTGAAGCTAATCTGAGACGCAACAGTTTGAACAGACCACTCAACAAAGTCCTTGCTTCTCCCAGCCACAATGAATCCTGCAGATGCCCAGGCCATGCAACAGCAGCTGCAGGACCTCCAGCAGCAGATAACCACGATGCAAGCGCAAAGGGCGCCTGCCCCTCCGGCTCCGCCACTAAGGACTCCTATGGCTTTGCCCAACAAGTTCTCCGGAGACAGTCAACGGGTCAAGGACTTCTTGGGACAGTGTGATGCCTACCTCACAGTGCGGGAAGCGGAGTTTGCGAATGAGGCAGCCAAGGTGGGCTTTGCCTACAGTTTGTTGGAGGGCCCGGCCCTCTCCTGGGCCACCGCGCTACGTGAGGCCGCTTCCCCTGTGTGCAACACTGTCAAGGCTTTCATGGATGAACTGCACAAAGTTTGGGGAGGCCAAGTCCACCGGGAGATGGCGGATCGTAAGCTGCGTGCCCTAACGCAAAAAGAGGGGTGTTTGGCCCAATACATTTCGGAGTTTCGTGTATTGCAGCGGGAGCTGGCTTGGAACGATGCCGCCTACATGAGCGCTTTCAAAGCGGGGCTCACCCAGGAGATGCAGTTGGAGGTGGCCCGTTCCGCTGTTCCGGCCGACTTGGAAGAATTAATGTCTCTATGCATCCGGATAGATGGATCCATGGCCAATCAACGTCACATCATTGCTGGGCCTCGGCCAGTGGGCCGAAAGGGGGCCGATGCGGGAGTGCCACGTCGCTTGGGTCCGCCGCCACCTCGTGAGCCCGATGCAGAGGAACCCATGCAGCTGGGCTCCCTGCGCCCCAAAGTTGATGCGGCGGAAAAGGCGCGGCGACAACGGCTCAACCTGTGTTGGTACTGTGGGGGCAGCGGGCATTTCTCTCGGGAGTGCCCTGTAAAGAAGAAGACGGGCCCCCGCTTGGCAGGGGTCTCCGGCTCAGTGGAGCCCGTGGCGCCCCAAGCCCAGGGATCCGGCGAACAATGGGCCGAGCAGCCGGCGGGGGAAGGCAACGACCGAGTTTAGCTGGGCTCGCAAACTCGGTCTCCACCCCGTTTCCGGAGCCCGCAACTGGGATGCTGTTTTTTCTCTTGGTTTCGTTTTGTGTGGCCCAAAAGACTCCCACGGCGGTGCACGCCCTGGTCGACTGTGGGGCCACTAACAACTTCATGGACAGTCGGTTTGTGGAGCTCCTTGGATTACAATGCTTAGACCTCCAGCCTCCCCGGGATGTACAAAACTTTGATGGGCGTTTGCTGAAAGCCGGGCCGGTGGCTCGCTATACAGCGCCCGTGATGATGAGAGTCGGGAACCATGTGGAAGAGGTCTCCTTTTTGGTCACGGACCTTCCACATGCCGTGGTGTTGGGGATTCCATGGCTGGCCAAGCACAACCCGACCATTTGGTGGGCTCAAAAAAGACTACAGTTCACTTCGGTCTCTTGTAAAGAACATTGCGGCGTGGAGCGGAAGTGTCAAACCGCAGAAGTGGCCGCACAAGCCACGGGCAAGTTGCCCGCCAAATACCAAGATTTCTGGGATGTTTTCAGCGAGAAGGAGGCGGAAAGACTTCCTCCACACCGGCCGTACGACTGCGCTATTGACTTGATCCCGGGCGCCCCGATTCCGCGTGGGCGATTGTATTCTCTCTCGGAACCAGAGCTGGCGGCTCTCCGGGAGTTTTTGGATACTAACCTACGCAAGGGGTTCATTCGTCCCTCGCAGTCGCCGGCTGGGGCCCCAGTTTTGTTTGTCAAGAAAAAGTCAGGGGAGTTGCGGCTTTGCAACGACTATCGGGCATTGAACAACATCACGATCAAGAACCGTTATCCGCTTCCCCTCATCCCGGAGCTTCTCGACCGTTTGCGGGGGGCTCGGATTTTCACCAAATTGGACCTAAGGGGGGCCTACAACTTGGTGCGTATTCGGGAAGGGGACGAGTGGAAGACAGCCTTCCAGACCCGGTCCAGTTCTGGTCAAAGCAAGCCAAGGGGGAGATGGAGAAGGTGGGGGGTGTCCGGATAAGGGCCATCAAAAGGACCAAAGGTCTGGAAACTCTGAATTCCTGAGGACTAGTTTATGGAGCTATGGGGAATGTTTAACTTGGAGAAGAGAAGGATGGGAGAAGGGGACCTAAAAAACGATGCGTAAATATTGGAAAGGATGTCCCATTGAGGAGGTGACATGCATTGTTTCCTTTTTGCTCTGGAGACCAGGAGTGTTGCGCTAGAGCCCTGAAACACCTTTCCCCCACAAACCACAATCCAGAAAGTAAATGTTTATTTAGAGAAAAGTATGTAACAAATAAGCAAAGAGAATCAAAGTCCCAAAAGGTATTTCCAAGATAGCCGAGAGTCCAAAATCCTTTCAAATATGGTCTCCAGAGTCAATCCACAGATATATCCATAAACATGAGAGTATCAATCCAATGTGTCCAGAGGAGGGTGACTCAAATGATCCAGGGTCTGGAGAACAAGCCCCATGAGGAGTGGCTTAAAGAGCTGGGCATGTTTAGCCTGAAGAAGAGAAGGCTGAGAGGAGATATGATAGCCATGTATCAATATGTGAGAGGAAGCCACAGGGAGGAGGGAGCAAGCTTGTTTTCTGTTTCCCTGGAGACTAGGACTGAGCAATGGCTTCAAACTACAAGAAAGGAGATTCCATCTGAACATTAGGAAGAACTTCCTGACTGTGAGAGCCGTTCAGCAGTGGAACTCTCTGCCCTATAGTGTGGTGGAGGCTCCTTCTTTGAAAGCTTTGAAACAGAGGCTGGATGGCCATTTGTCAGGGGTGCCTTGAAGGCAATTTTCCTGCTTCTTGGCAAAATGGGGTTGGACTGGATGGCCCATGAGGTCTCTTCCAACTCTTTGATTCTATGATTCTATGTGAGAGTATCAATCCAAGGCAGGCAATCAATGCCACACATGAACTAGAAACAGAAACAACTTAGAAACTTGAATCCATGAATTCCAAAACTGTAGGACCAAGAACTGAGAGCTGTTCACTTGAATACAATGTTGCTCTCGTAAAGGATTGTACCAGCAGCAAACATTTTAGAAGGCCTAAATCCCTCCCATGACATCATTTCTCACATACCTGCTTCCCTCTCCTTATCTCTAAGCCTCTGGGAAAAGCGAGTCTGTCTCTGTTGTACACTCTGCCTCTGAAGTTCCAAGCGCCTGGATCTGGACAAAACATTCATCTCCCGCATTTCTCTTCACCGGCACTTCTGGCAAATTCTCATGAGAACTGATATTGTTCTCACCAGGGCCTCAGTCCCTCCCATGGCATCATTTCTCACATACCTGCTTCCCTCTCCTTATCTCTAAGCCTCTGGGAAAAGCGAGTCTGTCTCTGTTGTACACTCTGCCTCTGAAGTTCCAAGCATCTGGATCTGGACAAGCATTTGTCCACATTTCTCACAGCCAACACTTCTGACAGATTCTCATGAGACTGATATTGTTCTCACCAGGGCCTCAATCTCTCCCATGACATCATTTCTCACATACCTGCTTCCCTCTCCTTATCTCTAAGCCTCTGGGAAAAGCGAGTCTGTCTCTGTTGTACACTCTGCCTCTGAAGTTCCAAGCGCCTGGATATGGACAAAACATTCATCTCCCGCATTTCTCTTCACCGGCACTTCTGGCAAATTCTCATGAGAACTGATATTGTTCTCACCAGGGCCTCAGTCCCTCCCATGACATCATTTCTCACATACCTGCTTCCCTCTCCTTATCTCTAAGCCTCTGGGAAAAGCGAGTCTGTCTCTGTTGTACACTCTGCCTCTGAAGTTCCAAGCGCCTGGATCTGGACAAAACATTCATCTCCCGCATTTCTCTTCACCGGCACTTCTGGCAAATTCTCATGAGAACTGATATTGTTCTCACCAGGGCCTCAGTCCCTCCCATGACATCATTTCTCACATACCTGCTTCCCTCTCCTTATCTCTAAGCCTCTGGGAAAAGCGAGTCTGTCTCTGTTGTACACTCTGCCTCTGAAGTTCCAAGCATCTGGATCTGGACAAGCATTTGTCCACATTTCTCACAGCCAACACTTCTGACAGATTCTCATGAGACTGATATTGTTCTCACCAGTCTCATGGGAACTGCCAGGAGATTCCAAAACAACTCTCTCCAGGCCATTTCCATCCTCCTCTGGTCCCTCTGAATCTGTCCCAGCATCTCCTTCCTCATCTTCTGAGCACTCAGAATCTGACCAGGTTACAACAGGGACACAATGGAGCCATGGATTCAAATTGCAGGGGGGGGGCAGGGGAAAGATTCCAGCTAAACATCAAGACAAACTTCCTGATGATACAGGCTGTTTGAGAGTGGAATATGTAGTTGCCTAAGGTTGCAATGGAGTCTCCTTCTTTGGAGGTTTTTAAGGAGAGGCTGGATGGCCATCTGTCGGGAAGGCTTTGATTGTGCTTTTCCTGCCTGGCAGAATAGGGATGGACTGGATTGCCTTTGTGGTTCTCTTCCAATTCTGTTATGTGTAGCTACATAGCATTATTGTCCAGTATGCATTGCATTGTCGAAGGCTTTCATGGCTGGAATCACTGGGTTGTTGTAGGTTTTTTCGGGCTATATGGCCATGTTCTAGAGGCATTCTCTCCTGACGTTTTGCCTGCATCTATGGCAAGCATCCTCAGAGGTAGTGAGGTCTGTTGGAACTAGGAAAATGGGTTATATATCTGTGGAATGACCAGGGTGGGACAAAGGACTCTTGTCTCCTTCAAGAAGAACTGAACCACCTCAACTGGGCTCTCCAGGCCAATGGAGACTCCACCTCAGACATCAGAAGAGCTGCGAGACAACCGAGAAGAAGCCACGAGAGTCAAGATGAAGATCCACCCAGAGGAAAAGTGTCCTTGCCATACATCAAGGGAACCACTGACCGCAGAGGGAAGCTGATGAGGAAACACAACATACAAACTATCTACAGACCCACCAAGAAAATCCAACAATGCTACGTTCAGCAAAGGACAAGAGGGATCCTTTCACTTCTGCAGGAGTCTACCGTATACCATGCAGCTGTGGACAAGAAGTCTCCAGAGGGACCACCAAACGCAGCAGCATTGCCCAACACACGCATCAAGGAACATGAAAGGCACTGCAGACTACTTCAACCAGAGAAACCAGCCATAGCAGAGCACCTGAGGAACCAACCTGGACACAGCATATTATTTGAGAACACAGAAATGCTGGACTACTCCAACGACCACCATGTCAGACTACACAGAGAAGCCACTGAAATCCACAAGCATGTGGACAATTTCAACAGAAAGGAGGAGACCATGAAAATGAACAAAATCTGGTTACCAGTATTAAAAAACTCTAAAATTACAACAGCACAACAACAGAGAGGAAACAAACAAGGACATCTCATCACCTCTCAACAAAAAATTGCTCCAGGCACTGCCAGGCCATTATATGCTAATCAAGGTGGTCAGTTGATACATTCCCACCTAGCTCCAGCAGACAAGAGTCCTTTGTCCCACCCTGGTCATTCCACAGATATATAAATTTATTTATTTATTTATTTACAGCTTTTTTATTCCGCCCTTCTCCTCACCCCGCAGGGGACTCGGGGCAGATTACAGCGCACACATATATGGCAAACATTCAATGCCAGTTTTTGACATACAAACATATACAGACATAGACAGAGGCCAATTAACTTTTCTGGCCGCCGGGGGAGCTGTCGCTTTCATCGTCCATCTGCGACACTGATGAAGCACTTCCGCATTCCCCGCATGCTTCCCCGCTGGAATGCTTTGCTGGAGTCTTCTTTATGGCCTCATAAATCAGTTAATTTAGCCTCCCCACACTTTTTTTAAGGTGGTACCTTATTTTCCTACTTGACAGATGCAACTGTCTTTCGGGTTGCAAAGGTCGACAACAGGCTACACAATTGGTTGGAAACCCACTCCAACCCGGGCTGGCTTCGAACTCATGACCTTTTGGTCAGAGTGATCTTAATGCAGCTGACACTCAGCCTGCTGCGCCACAATCCCGGTGGAGACCTCTCTACCTCTGAGGATGCTTGCCATAGATGCAGGCGAAACGTCAGGAGAGAATGCCTCTAGAACATGGCCATATAGCCCGAAAAAACCTACAACAACCCATGCATTGCATTGTTGCTCTGGGCTGGAACGGACGCACGTTTGAAATTGCATTCTCTGGATCCAGCGCATCTCCTGGATGCGAGACACAATGCTTGCTTCAGTTCTCTTGCTTGGCCCCATTCCGGTGCAGATACTTAAGAGAAGCCGGCATCCGCATGTGCCAAACAAAGCAAAGCAGCATTTCCTGAGCCTGACAGTCGACGCCGGCATTAGCTGTAAGCATCACTTGGTGCTTTAAGAGCATTAGAGCCCCAAATCCTGGGATGAGGCGGTGTCACTCACAAGTTGGGAGTCTTTGGAGGAGATGGAAGGCCGGCCAAGGCAAAATGCCCGGCTTCCTTTTGTGGCCTTTGGCCAGTTGCTGGTGCTGCGGTGTCCACATCTGGCCAGTTTTCCGCGTCAAAGCAACCAAGAGCCAGCGGTGGGCAAGGGTTCGGCCACAAGCATCCAGCCACAAATCCTTTGGAGCTCTGCCTCTCCATCTTAAGAGGGTTACGCAAGATAAAGAAATATCAAATATCAGATGAATTTTCTAGGTCAACAGTAGGCTCCATCTGACGCACAGGACTCTGTGGGAAGCCGTTATTAGTGAGAGGAACGGGGAAGTGTTGGCAGCTTTAACAGGGATTAATACACGACAGAAAAGCTCAACATCTGGGGGGTGCAATTGGCTATGAAGATTGCTCAGCAAGACCAGATCCACTTACCTGTTGTTGTTGTTGCGCTGCTGCTTTTGTTGTTGTGTATTGCTCATAAAGGGACAATGAGTCAACTTCCTTGTTGCATTTTGCTTTGATATAAAAACTTTGCCATCGCTTGGCCCTTGTACTTGCAGGCTCCAAATGCAAAGTGACAGGCCCTCCATGACGTTGGAAACACTCCTTGGTGTCCATGCGCTGTGTCTGTTGCCTGTGGCTCTTGATAGCATTTATGCCACTGTATTGCACACAACTAACAGTCATAAGGTGCATCCTTCCAGGTGTTTTGGACTTCAACTCCCACACTTAAGGTGATGAGGGGGGAAAGGAACGGGCCTGAGGCCATTAGGAATGGTGGGAGTTGTAGTCCAAAACAGCTGGAGGGAGGGCACAAGTTGGCCCATGCCTGATCTACAATGTTAAGACCTGCCTATAAACATTATATTGCATTACATTCAGTTTTTGGTCTCTATTACCCCAACTTTCATTGTTTACACTACTAAAATTTTTGGAAAGTCTGTGTTTCTTCATGTCTCCTTTCTTGGAGCATGAAAAATCAGTTCGTGAGCGTGTTAACTGAAAAATGCAAGCCTGAAGCTGATTGGTTGGTCCATGCTCAGGGAGCTAGCTGAGCCTGGGAGTTTTGGAAACAGTTACATTTTGAGGTTTGAGCTGTGCAGGTTGTTTGTCACCTGTGGCTCTTGAGAGCATTTATGCCACTGTTTTGCAAACAACTAACAGTCATAAGGTGCATCTACACCAGGCATGGGCCAACTTGGGCCTTCCTTCCAGGTGTTTTGGACTTCAACTCCCACAATTCCTAAGCGCCTACCATTTAGCTGCTAAGGAGGGAAAGGAAGAGGCCTGAGGTCGTTAGGAATTGTGGGAGTTGTAGTCCAAAACAGCTGGAGGGAGGGCCCAAGTTGGCCCATGCCTGATCTACAATGTTAAGACCTGCCTACAAACATTATATTGCATTACATTCAGTTTTTGGTCTCTATTACCCCAACTTTAATTGTTTACACTACTAAAATTTGGAAATTATGTGTTTCTTCTATGTTGTTTACATCTATTAATCATGTATCCTTTCTTGGAGCATGTAAAAATCAGTTGGTGAGTGTGTTAACTGAAAAATGCAAGCCTGAAGCTGATTGGTTGGTCCATGCTCAGGGAGCTAGCTGAGCCTGGGAGTTTTGGAAACAGTTACATTTTGAGGTTTGAGCTGTGCAGGTTGTTTGTCACCTGTGGCTCTTGAGAGCATTTATGCCACTGTTTTGCAAACAACTAACAGTCATAAGGTGCATCTACACCAGGCATGGGCCAACTTGGGCCTTCCTTCCAGGTGTTTTGGACTTCAACTCCCACAATTCCTAAGCGCCTACCATTTAAGCTGCTGGGGAGGGGAAGGGGCCTGAGGCCATTAGGAATTGTGGGAGTTGAAGTCCAAAACAGCTGGAGGAAGGGTCCAAGTTGGCCCATGCCTGATCTACAACGTTAAGACCTGCCTATAAACATTATATTGCATTACATTCAGTTTTTGGTCTCTATTACCCCAACTTTAATTGTTTACACTACTAAAATTTTTGGAAAGTCTGTGTTTCTTCTATGTTGTTTAAATCTATTAATCATGTCTCCTTTCTTGGAGCATGAAAAATCAGTTCGTGAGTGTGTTAACTGAAAAATGCAAGCCTGAAGTTGATTGTTTGGTCCACGCTCAGGGAGCTAGCTGAGCCTGGGAGTTTTGGAAACAGTTACATTTTTAGGTTTGAGCTGTGCAGGTTGTCTGTCACCTGTGGCTCTTGAGAGCATTTATGCCAATGTTTTGCAAACAACTAACAGTCATAAGGTGCATCTACACCAGGCATGGGCCAACTTGGGCCTTCCTTCCAGGTGTTTTGGACTTCAACTCCCACAATTCCTAATGGCCTCAGGCCCCTTCCTTTCCCCCCTCATCAGCTTAAGTGGTAGGCTGTTAGGAATTGTGGGAGTTGAAGTCCAAAACACCTGGAGGGATGCACCTTACGATTGTTAGTTGTTTGCAAAACATTGGCATAAATGCTATAGAGAGCCACAGGCGACAGACAACCTGCACAGCTCAAACCTAAAAATGTAACTGTTGCCAAAACTCCCAGGCTCAGCTAGCTCCCTGAGCGTGGACCAACCAATCAGCTTCAGGCTTTGAATTTTTCAGTTCACACACTCACCAACTGATTTTTACATGCTCCAAGAAAGGATACCTGATTAATAGATGTAAACAACATAGAAGAAACACATAATTTCCAATTTTTTTAGTAGTGTAAACAATTAAAGTTGGGGT
The DNA here is from genome assembly GCF_025583915.1 of Anolis sagrei ordinatus. Lineage (NCBI taxonomy): Eukaryota > Metazoa > Chordata > Lepidosauria > Squamata > Anolidae > Anolis > Anolis sagrei. The sequence goes on along the minus strand of NW_026844366.1, from coordinate 353,689,384 downwards.
AATAGCGATCAAAAACTGAATGTAATGCAATATAATGTTTGTAGGCAGGTCTTAACATTGTAGATCAGGCATAGGCCAACTTGGGCCCTCCCTCCAGCTGTTTTGGACTACAACTCCCACAATTCCTAACGACCTCAGGCCTCTTCCTTTCCCTCCTTAGCAGCTTAAGTGATAGGCTGTTAGGAATTGTGGGAGCTGAAGTCCAAAACACCTGGAGGGAAGGCCCAAGTTGGCCCATGCCTGGTGTAGATGCACCTTATGACTGTTAGTTGTTTGCAAAACATTGGCATAAATGCTATCGAGAGCCACAGGCGACAGACAACCTGCACAGCTCAAACCTAAAAATGTAAGTGTTGCCAAAACTCCCAGGCTCAGCTAGCTCCCTGAGCGTGGACCAACCAATCAGCTTCAGGCTTTGAATTTTTCAGTTCACACACTCACCAACTGATTTTTGCATGCTCCAAGAAAGGATACCTGATTAATAGATGTAAACAACATAGAAGAAACACATAATTTCCAATTTTTTTAGTAGTGTAAACAATTAAAGTTGGGGTAATAGCGATCAAAAACTGAATATAGTGCAATATAATGTTTGTAGGCAGGTCTTAACATTGTAGATCAGGCATAGGCCAACTTGGGCCCTCCCTCCAGCTGTTTTGGACTACAACTCCCACAATTCCTAACGACCTCAGGCCTCTTCCTTTCCCTCCTTAGCAGCTTAAGTGATAGGCTGTTAGGAATTGTGGGAGCTGAAGTCCAAAACACCTGGAGGGAAGGCCCAAGTTGGCCCATGCTTGCACTAGCTTTAGCCTGGTTTAATATCAGGCAAATTCAAAATTAGCTATTTTGAACTTGTCTGAATTTGCAAGTGCCGTTGACTCCCAGTTTGGGGAAACAGGTGGGATGTTATTATTGCATTACTGATTATAATGGTCTCCTCCCTGCAGAGACTTCCAGGAGCTGAGCCCACTCTGTGTCCATGAGACGTGAGTATCAGAGACCTCTTTTTTGGGGGTGTGGGAGGGGGGGATGCTGATGGCGAAGTGGGTCTCTAAACCCATCCCATAGAGAGCAATGGGCTGTCTTTGGGTCCTGGTCCAGAGTAATCTCAGCACCCCAGAGCCAGCCTCTTGCCTCTAGCGGTCATCTGCTGACCACTTTACTAGCACCTCCACGGCCCCAACAGCATGGGTCACATGAAACAAAAGGTAGTCCTTTTGGCATTACTAGATTAGGATCTGGAGCTGGATGGACCCTCCATCAGCCCTGGAAATATGGGGTGCTTGGTCCATTGTGTATACATATGGAAGGGGATGCTTGTTGGAGTTATAAAATATGCTAACCTATTCTGAAGACTTTAAGTATTACTTTATGTACTGTAACCGATGTATGTACAGGGTTAGTCAAAATGAATAGGCCAATAAGAAAATTAATTTTAGACGAATGTATGTTTACTGTAACCAAACCACAGCTACGTAGCGACAGATAAACTATCAAAGTTTTTTTTGAGCAACACACATGTACGTTAATGCCGCTAGGCGTCGCTAGGGGTCGCTGTTTTCAAAATGGCGGAATCAAGCAAAGAGAAGGCGTTTTGTGTGATGACATTTGCTAAAACAATGTCAGTAATTACGGTCCAGCGAGAATTTCGAGCCAAGTATGGCAAGGAACCACCTCATCGACATTCCATTGCGAGGTGGGTAAAGCAATTTGAGGAGACGGGCTGCTTATGCAAGGGTAAAACCACAGGACGACCACGTGTCTCCGAAGACACAGCTGCATTCGATGCCATTACGTCGGATGTGCTGCAACGGATGTGGAATGAACTGGACTATCGCTTGGACATCTGCCGTGTCACACGGGGCGCCCATATCGAACATCTCTGAAGGCGAGACAAAACTTTGATAGTTTATCTGTCGCTACGTAGCTGTAGTTTGGTTACAATAAACATACATTCGTCTAAAATTAATTTTCTTATTGGCCTATTCATTTTGACTAACCCTGTATTTTTATATGGCATCTAATTGTGCCAATTTGTAAGCCACCCTGAGTCGTCTTTGGGCTGATATGGGCAGGATAAAAGTGATGAAAATAAATAAACAGTGAGGAAGCAGGAGGAGAACAAAACCCTGAAGTTAGGTTTGTTAGCATTAGCAGAAGTTTTGCACGGGCTTAGAGGAAAACATAGACTCTGGAGACGTCTGGTTACAAAGCAGGTTCCATTGACTTAGAGCAGTTCCAAAACACATCCATTACAGTAAGCGAGCAGACATGAAGTACACAGTACGCAGGACAAAGGAAGTTGAAGTGTAAACAATTCTGCATCTGAACAAAATCTGAACAAAATCTGGCTACCAGTATTAAAAAACTCAAAAATTACAACAGCAAAACAACAGAGGGGAAACAAACAGGCACATAAAATCACTCTCAACAAAAGATTCCCCCCAGGCACTTCCAAGCCATTGAATGCTAATCAAAACCTCACTACCTCTGAGGATGCTTGCCATAGATGCAGGCGAAACGTCAGGAGAAAAATTGCCTCCAGAACATGGCCATATAGCCCGGAAAAACCTACAACCCAATTCTGCATCTGCTTAGCAGATACCAGACACTCCCTAATTTTCGCACAACTCCACACAGAGAGTGTCTCAGGGTTACTGTCTCACAGCCTCTTACATAAACATACATCACAGCAAATACAATCTTGTGGCATCCATATTTTTACTGCATGAAATTACATCTAAAACACATTAGATACATCAACATACTCTCACAAGGTTTACATCAGGTGTATCCATTAATGAAAGCATAAATGGATCATTTCATTGTGCAAGAGTATCTAAGAATGTTAGAGACCCAAAATCAGGTCTTAGTATTCGGGTCCAGGTCACGGGAACACGTAAGGAAGGAAGGAAGGAGTCCAGTCCCAGAATGAGATCAAAGTCAAGGTTTTATTTTAGTTTCATCATGGCCATGAAGAAATCAGACAGACAGTCTGTGTTAAGTGCACACAGGCACCAACACTTATAAATGACTGCCGCACCCTCCTTGGTTTTTGCAAACCTTTTATACCATCAGGTAAACAAGAGAATGGAAAGTACCATTGACGGTTGACCTTTCACTCTTTCCAACACCCCCTCCCATCAACCTTTTGATACTTGCACCTGGCCTGAACCTTTGTTTGTCAAAACCTCAATTTGTTCTTTCCTTGCAAACTTTGCGCTTCACCGCAAACCCATTTCCTATGTAAGCTGAGTAATTTTGCAATTTAATATTCCAGCAACTTAAGTCAGGCATATAGCATGCACTTTAAATGTCACCTCGAGAGAGAGGGGTGCAAAACTTCTTGTCTTTTTAGAACACTCTCCTCCTTTTGACATGTTGCTCTTTCTCTCCAAGGAGGGGTAAATTAGCAATAGCTTAACTATTGCTAATTTCACCCAAAGCCCCTTTCAAGAACACCAACAGAATAAGTTGGGGTGGGGTGATGTGCTGACGTATGGTGAATTGTAGGATTCTGGAGAGAGCTGAGAATACTGTAAATCGCTGCAACAAAAAATAGAGTTTTCCCGTGGAAAGAAGCTCCTGTATTTCCTGTTTGTTGTTAAGTCTGCCCTGAGTCACCTGAGGGCTGAGAAAGATGGTATACAAATATAGTAAATAAATAAATATTGCTCATACTATAGACAGGACTTTAACACTGCATGGAGGTTTGAGCTGAGAAACTCTGTTTCAGGTTGAATAAATACCTGCCAAAGCTTTGCTTGACCAATCTCCCTCTTCTGTCCTCTTTTTTTCTGCAGGGAAGGGACCACGCAAGAGACCCTCCCTGACTCCAGACGGTCAGTGCTGTATTGCCTGTGCTTCCCATTGCAATGAGGGAGGGGGGCAGGCCCTTTGGGGGTTCCTGGTTGATCTACACAAATCATGCCTTGCTGTGGCCCAATGTCCAGGTGGCTCAAGCAAGGGAGCCAAGACACAGAGGGAAGGTCAAGGCCAGAACGAGCATGGCATAGTCATACACACTGTTGCACTCCAGAACAAGAAATAGCCCCTCTGACTATAAACACACCACATGTTGAGGGAAGGAACAATCCTTTTATTAAAACTTAACAAAAAAGCCAGTAGAAATAAATGCTTGTAAAGGTAGAGAAGATTCCAAAAAGCAATAAGGCATTCAAAGGCAGCAAGGTAAAACAGTGTCCAAACTTAGCAATCAAAAGCAATGTCCAAAAAGCATGAAAATACAACCCAAGGCAATGATGATCCAGACAGAAATCAACCAAAAAGCAAGAACCGACCAGACGCTGCTAGTCAACTTGAAAGGCTAGAAAAAACCATGAAGACGAGACCACTTGAACAGGAATTCCATGAAGCTTGAGCTTGGTTTCCAAATGATGCCTGATCTGACAACATTTTCTACAGGCAAACCTTAAATCCCAAAAACTGGTTTCGTTTTCCCCAAGTCTTTGACCTTAACTGACGAATTCTTTCATATCTACGTAAACATTGGGTCTCTTGTAGATTCCAGCTAATCTCCAGCCACCAACTCTGCTTATCTGACTCCTCATTAACTTTACTAGGTGTGAGACTGTTTTACAAACTAGAATCTGGAGAGCTCACAGGCGGAGGGAGTAAACCTTTCTCCCAAGTCCTGACAGAAACATTCTCATGAGAATCTGCCCTTTGCACCAAAGCCTCTCTGTCAGTGTCTGCATGACACTTATTGACCAAAGTGTCTCCGTCTTGCACCTCAGAGCCAGTCCCAGCATCCCCCACATCAGAAACAACAGGAGACCGATTTCCCTCCTCATTACGCACATCAGACACAGAAACATCAGGAGACTGAAATACAATCACAGGTTCAAGCACAGGCTGAGTCCCAACGCACACACACAAAAGCAAGCAAGCAATCGCACACAATTTTAGCATAAACAACCACATGCTGATCAACACCATTGCAAGGTGCTGTGCTACTTGCAGAATAGCAAGATAGGGCAACACATGCGCAGAGTGGTACAAGGCGCAATGGCCATAGAGGCAGAGTGTAAGAAGCAGCCTAGGAGGGAGGACACCCTGAAAGACGCACAAAGGGAAGTGTTTAATAGGAAAGAAGGATGGGAAGAGGTGGCAGCCCTCCTCCCCACCTGAATGCACAAGGGCACTTGTGATGCAGTCGTGCTTCTTCCTGGATGTGGTCACAATCCTTCGCAGTGGCTGCATGTGTACGACGTACAATGGAGAAGCCCACTACTCTCCTTTCAGAAGTTGGAACCTCACTCCCCCAAACTGGCTGGATTTGTTTTCCAAAGAGTTGGAGAGGGAGTGTGTTGCTTTGGGAGACAGCTTTGGGAGGCTTCCCTGCTTTGTTTGCGGCTGAGTATTGTTCCCTGCTGTGGGAAGCAAACGTGGGTGGAGAAAGCCAATCATAGAAGGCGGGGGAATGAAAAGGGGACTCCGAAGAGCTCTTTGCAAGTTGACAGATCGTGCAAGCTGACAGATTGTGCAAGCAAGCAGGGGGCCATTTGTGCCATGCATGGGGGGGGGCATCCGCATTGTACTTGGGGCTGTGTTTCCTTGTACTTGGGGCTGTGTGTCCTCTTACCTTACTTGCCTAACCCCCTTGGAATTTTTGCTGGCACAATCTTCAAGGAAGCGGTTCTCAACCTGCGGGTCACGACCCCTTTGTGGGTCGAATGATCCTTTCACAGGAGTCGCCTAAGAACACCGGAAACACATATTTCCAATAGTCTTAGGAACCGAGACACTAACTTTTTCCTGCCCCCTTTGCTTCCCAGAGGCCTCTTTTCTTCTCTGGAGGGAGGTGGTGACACCCCCTCCACCATTTTAGGAGGAAGAGATGGGAGCGATGGGAATGAGATTTGCTTCATAGTCAAGAGGGAAGAGGAAGGAGGAGGAGATGGTGGATGTAGAAGGTGAGAGGAGGGCCCAGGGAGGGGGGCTTAGAGAGGGGTGGAGTGACCCTCCATGGCCGAATCTCAGAGAGAAAGAGAAGTAACATTGAAAATGCATCCTGCATATCAGATATTTATATTACGATTCAGAAGAGTAGCAAAATTAGTTTGTTGCAACTCAGAGTAAGATTCACCTTGCTTCCAAACACCACCATACAAGAGCTGTTGTTTATTGAGGAAAAAATCCAAGTCAAAATAAAGAATAAGCATTGCAAAGTTAAATGCAGAATATAGTTCCAAAGATCTTCAGGTAAAAACAGGAGACACAATCCTATTGGCAAAGTACAAACCAGAGTCCCAGGTAGAAGCAATAAAACAATTGTCCCATGAATCACAATGCAAGAAATCCCAAGCGTACTGCTTTCCAGGCTAAGGTTATTCCATGAAGCTTTCAGGCTAATGAGCTACATTGAACTGACGCTTTCCCTTGGTTTGCAAGAAGCCTAAATTCCTTTCTAACATGAAAACATTACATGAAATCATTGCAATGACCTTTCACCAAGCTGGCCTCTCATCTGCCGGTCAGGCGAGAACTCCACCTGACCCGGAGATCAAGACGAGTCTACCGGGTCAGGTCACTGTCAAGGCTTTCAGTACTTTCAGTATCATCATAGGAAGGAGGCGAATGCCTCCCCACCTGTTCACTATCTCCTTTGTTAAAATTCCTTTCACCTGGGAACCGCTGTGTTGATGTTGACTCTGCACTGTGCTGTCTGTGGGAGCCGCAGGCCCAGAGATCTGAGGCACAGAAAAAGAGCCAAGAATCTGAATCCCATCATCCTCATCATCACAGAACATCTCAGCCACAACACAGTTATGAAGTAGCAATGAAAATAATGTTATGGCTGGGGGGGGGGGGGGGGGGGGGGGAGAGGGTCACCACAACATGAGAAATTGTATTAAAGGGTCGCGGCATTAGGAAAGTTCAGAACCACTGCTTTAGAGAAATGGGGTTGTGGTGGAGTGGCCAAGAGTGACCCCATCTGACCCTCTCTTTCCTCCTCTCCTTGCAGGGGTTCCCCTCCGGATGGCTTGGCCTCCCCTTCTTCTCCTTCTCCTTCCTCGGGGGCTTTTCCTCCTCTTCCTCCTCCTCCGCTGCGGCTCCAGGACCTGCAGCCCGTCCACTACCAGGAGGGCGAGCGGCAGGGGCAGCCCGTGGTCCTGGGAACTGGCGGATTTGGCTCAGTCGAGCTGGTGAGCCTCAGGTGGTGCCTTCTCTTGGGTGGCCCTTTCCTTGTTGGTCCAGGGAGGAGCTTGTCTCCCCTTCATCCCTCCTTTTGTGGCCTCAGGTGCGGAGCGTGTGCACGGAGGAAGGGCTGGCTGAGCGCCTCTTTGCCCTGAAGCGCCTGCGCAAGGACCACGTGGTACAGAAGCGCCAGCAGGAGCATGTGCTGATGGAGAAGCGAGTCCTGCTCCAGAGCCGGTGCCCCTTCATCGTCCGGTCAGTAACAGAAACGGCCCACCTGTTGGGGTTCAGCCTGCGTGTGAACCTGAACCTGATTCTCTGATTGCTGAACCTGAACCTGATTCTCTGATTGTATTTCCTGATGCTGCTGAAAATGTATTTTTCCCTGATGGTAAATGAAAATGTTGATTCTGAGGTCAGTGGCTTGGAAAGTGAAACTACACATTCTGATGAGAACGCCTTGGAGCCAAGCGGTGATAGCTCTCCAGAGGAGCTAACACCTGGCTTCTTTAATGAGGATAGAAAAGGACAGATTTGGAAAAACAGGAGTGAATTGCAGAGTCTGTGAAGGTCAAGCAGATTAAGGGAAAAGGAAACACAGGCTTCAAAGCCTGGAGGCGTGTCACGAAATAGTTTCTTCAGTTTTAAGTGCCTTTCGCCAGGTTATCTTGTTAGATCAGGCATCGTTTAGACTGAGGTATTACCTTGGCAGATTTCCTGTTTCCCGTGGCCTACATCCGAAGAGGCTTCTAGTGCTCCAAGGACGGTTAGTGGATTGCTAACAGGTTCCAGGTTTTTACAGTGTTGCTTTTGGATTTTGATCTAGTTCATGGATATTCTTGACTGCTGAATTTTACTGTGGCTTTTTGACTTTGCATTTTCCTCTATTTTGTAACCATTTTTCATCAATAAAAAGGGATTGTTTTTTCCCACAGTCAAGCGTGGTGGATTGTTATCTTATGGTCTCGTTTCCTGCTCTGGGTTGCAACACCACCCTGTTGTTGCTGTTGTTGTTGTTCCTTTTCCTGGGGACCCTGTTGCTCCATGGGGCAAGGAATTACTTGGGTGAAGGTCTGTACTACTGTTAAGTGGATCTACAAGGGTTGAATGAAAAGTAATGCCTCCACCTTCGTAACTCCTCAACAGATG
>NW_026844366.1:353666364-353679766 GCF_025583915.1 Anolis sagrei ordinatus | reverse complement strand
TTGAGCATAGAGCGATGGAACACAGGATGCACTTTCAAAGAAGGAGGTAAACGCAAACGGAAAGCCACAGGCAAAATCTGCTTGACAATAGGGTAGGGTCCCACATAACGAGGCGCAAACTTGCCCCCAGACGGCTTGAGATGCTTGGAAGAGAGCCAAACCAAATCCCCCTCCTGGAGCTCAGCACCCGCCTGCCGATGTTTATCAGCTTGTGCTTTCTGAGCATCCTTAGCTTCCACAAGAATACGCCGGGCAACATCATGCAAAGCAAGAAATTCGTTAGAACGGTACACAGGGTCCGTGGAAACAATGTCATGCACCGGAGCCGACCCCCACCTAGGCTGCATACCATAAACCAACTCAAAAGGGGAATGGCGACTGACGGCATGGGTAGCATTGTTGTAGGCGAATTCAGCCACAGGAAGCCACTGCACCCAATCCCCAGCTTGCTGTAAACAAAAACAACGCAAATACTGTTCCAAAAGGCCATTCACACGTTCCGTCTGGCCATCAGTCTGCGGATGAAAAGCAGAAGAGATATTGAGCTTCGTGCCCATCTGGGCCTGGAACTGCTTCCAGAATCGCGACACGAACTGAGGGGCGCGATCTGAAATTATAGTGTCCGGAGCCCCATGTAACTTAAACACATGCTTCATAAAGAGCTGGGCCAACCCAGGTGCTGTGCGAACTTTCGCACACGGAACAAAATGAGCCATTTTAGAAAACAAGTCCACTACTACCCAAATACAGGCGTATCCCCGTGCCCTGGGGAGATCAGTAATGAAGTCCATAGAAATGACCTGCCAAGGTCTCTCAGGCACCGGCAAAGGGGATAACAGGCCACTAGGCCTTCCAGGAGCATGTTTACATTGCTGGCAGACGGCACAACTGTCACAGTACTGTAAAATGTCCTGCCTCATTTTTGGCCACCAAAAATTTCTAGTGATTAGTTGCACGGTCTTAAACCTCCCAAAATGACCTGCAGCCGGTTCATCATGGTGGGATCTAAGAATCTCAAGGCGTAAACTACCTGCAGGAACGTAGAGCTGCTCTCTGCGCAACAAAATCCCACCCTCATTGCGAAGATTAGGGAGTACAGACTTCTGGCCATTTGCTAACAAGGTGAGCTGTTCTTGAGTCCAAATGTCCTCAGCTTGCGCTGCTTTGACCTGGTCACAAAGATCACCCGCACCCTCCATTAAATTGAGAGCCGCTGTAGGTAACACAGTCTGCAGGACGGGTGCCACATCAGTCTTATATTCAGATTTCCGAGACAAAGCATCCGCCCTCAAGTTCATTTTCCCCTCAATGAACTCAACACGAAAATCAAAACGACTAAAAAAAATAGCCCAACGAATTTGGCGCTGGTTCAATTTGCGAGCGGTTAGCAAATGTTCTAGGTTACGGTGATCAGACCGCACCACCACCTGGTGCCTGGCACCTTCGAGCCAGTGCCTCCAAACCTCGAAGGCAACCTTAATCGCCAGTAACTCCTTCTCCCAAATTGTATAGTTCTGTTCACAGGGAGACAATTGGCGAGAGTAAAAGCCACAAGGCCGAAGGATACCCTTGGAGTCTAACTGGGACAGGACAGCTCCCAACACGTAGTTGGAGGCATCAGCTTCAACCACAAAAGGACGGTCCACATCTGGTTGACACAGGACTCTCCCATCAGCGAAACTGCATTTGATGGTCTCGAATGCTCTCTGAGCCTCCTTAGTCCATACGAATGGGTGGTCCTTTTTCAGGAGGCGAGTCAGCGGCACGGTGATTTCTGCATAATGGGGAATAAAGTCTCGATAATAATTAGCAAAACCTAGGAAACGTTGCACATCTTTCTTTGAGGCGAGTTCCTTCCAGGACTGGACAGCGTCCACCTTATGCGGGTCCATTTTCACCTCCCGCCCAGAGACTATGTGTCCCAGAAACTCCACCTCCGGGACATGAAAAACACACTTAGAAGCCTTGGCGAACAGACCGTGTTTCCGAAGCCTCTGCAGCACCGTCCTCACATGTTCTCGATGCTGCCGAAGGTCCTTTGAGTAGATCAAGATGTCATCGAGATAACAAACCATGAATTTATCTAATAAATCTCTAAACACATCGTTCATTAAGCGTTGAAACACAGCTGGCGAATTACATAATCCGAAAGGCATGATTAAATATTCGTAAGCCCCGAGATAAGTGTTGAAGGCGGTCTTCCACTCGTAGCCTTCCTTAATCCGGAGCAAATTATAGGCGCCCCTTAAATCCAACTTCGAAAAAACAGATGCGCCCTGAACACGAGACAATAACTCAGGAATCAAAGGCAACGGATAACGGTCCCGGATGGTAAACTTATTCAAAATACGATAATCACAAACTAAACGTAAATCACCCGTCTTCTTGGACACGAAGAACACTGGAGCCGCCGTGGGAGAACTGGACGGACGGATGAACCCTTTGGCCAGATTCTCCTCAATGTAGTCCTTCAAGGCCTGGCGTTCTGGAAGAGACAAAGCGTAAAGCCTGCCCGCAGGCAACTTGGCGTCCTCCATCAACTTTATCTGGCAGTCATAAGGCCTATGGGGTGGAAGATTGTCAGCCTGTACCTTGCTAAACACATCATAAAAGTCTTTATAGCATTCAGGAACACCTTCCACATCCGTTGGACTTACTGCCAACGTTCCACATACAGGTGGTGCTAAGGTAATGGTCTTGGCTTGCCAGTCTATTCTGGGATTAATCTTGGACAGCCAGTCCATGCCTAGGATGATGGTATACCTAGGCAAGTTAATCACATCCCAGGAAAACCGACCCTCTATACCTTGAGCCTCCCACCTCAGGGGCCCAGTCTCCATAGTAACAGACCGGTGGCCCACTAGAGCACCATCTGCTCCTTCCACCCACTCTGGCTGGCGCTTCCTTTGTAACACAATATGATGGTCCATAGCGAAGCTTGTGTCCATATAAGACCCGGTTGCCCCAGAGTCCACTAGGGCCCAAGTGGAGAACCTATTGCCTTGGTTAGAACAGAGTTCAATGGGTAAAAACACATGGTCTTTACACCGGGGCCACTGAACCGCTGGCCCTAATGTGCTTGCCCCAGTGCACATTAGGGCTGGCCTTTTCCCTGCTCCCTGGGAGCCTTGGCCGGACAACTGCGGGCGAAATGGCCCCCCGCTCCGCAATACAAACATAAATTGAGCTGACGCCGTCTCTGCTTCTCCTCCCTGGATAACCGGCGTTGACTCCCCAGCTGCATGGGCTCCTCGGAATCCAGACTGGAACAGACAGCAGCGGCGGTGACTTGAGGGGAGGGGGTAGACTGGAACTGCGGCTGGAAATAGCCCTCCTTCCTCAGCATGTTCTGTCTCCTCTCCAGTCGAAGAGCCGTTTTAGTCAAAGCCTCCCAGGTGTCAGGAGGTTCAAAGCGTGCCAATTCGATTTTTAAAGCTGGAGCAAGCCCTGCTGTGAAGCAAGTCATAAAAGCTTTCTCGCCCCAGTCCAAGTGCTGTTTCAGATGGTTGAAACGATTCAAATAGTCCAACACACATTCTTTCCCTTGCCGGATAGCATGTAACTCACGGCTGGCATTCTCTTCCTGGAGAGGGTCTCCAAACATCTCCTTAAGAGCGTCCAAAAAGCCAGCATAATTGCGCAGTAAGGGGCTATTGCTATTAACCAGATTTACTGCCCACTTACCCGCTCGGCCAGACAGCAAACTGATCACAAAAGCCACTTTGCTTTCATCTGTAGCATAAGCAGTTGCAGGCACTTGCTTAAAATAAACTTCGGTCTGCATCAAAAACAGTGGCAAACCATCTTTATCTCCGATAAAGCGCTCAGGGACGATAGCACGAGCCGTGCGCGGCCCGCCAGCCAGTCCTCCCCCACGGAGTTCATCAAACTGCGTTTGTAACAAAGCTATTTGGGCTGCCAGCTCCCCAAGAGATGCCATGACTCCTGCTGAGTTTGTTTCTGGCAGAGTTCAATCTGTCAAGACTCAGGTCCGGCGGTAGAACAAAGCAGCTAAGCAGGAGCTAATTGAGGTTGTTTAATGTCTCTTTAACAAAACAAAAGACCTCTTAACTTCAGAGTCATAAATTAAGGAGCTTGCAGTCAGCAGAACGTAAACAAAATAGCTTCAGTCAGCACAAGGAAAAGGCAGTCTTAAACACAGACAGTCAGTTTGGCTTCAGCATTCAAATGTAGTCCAAAACAACAGCTATAACTCAGCAAACGACACTCCGTATGGAGAGCGGTCCAACGAAGATCCAGGGGCAAGGCAGAGGCGTAGTCAGACGGTCCAGGAGTCAGAACAAGGCATACATACAAGGCAGGATCCGACAGGGATGATTCCACAGGCAGGAACACGAAGCTGTAAACAAAGCTCACGGCAAGAGTAAACACAAAGCACACAGCATGCGACACTTTGAACTCTGCGATTAGATGGCTCTCAAACTGCTCCTTAAATTCCATCTGAATCGCTGGAGTTACTTCCAGCTGGATCCAATTCTTCAGGTGAATCAATGCCACGCCACTGCAGCCATTCAGCATTTCGGGTCTCATCCTGCAAGTTAACATCATTAAAACCCTGGAATTCATCGCTAGATGTAGGGGCGTTAAAAACATCCATCACTTCTTGAACTTTAGCCCAGTCTAGCTCTTCGTCTTCGCTGTCAAAGTCTGTACAATCAGCTATGTCTTTCGGACGTTTGGCAACAGACCCCACATCGCTATTAGAGCTGCTGGCTACTCTTTTTACACCCCTGTAACTCTCTAGCTCCATCTCCTCTTGAGTAAAGCCCATAAAATCCTCTTCATCAGTAGTCTCCAAAAACAAATCCCTGATCCTTTTCAGCTGTTGCTGATCCTCATCATTCTCTAAGCCACGTTTTCTCCTACTACTGGTAGTAGGTGCATCAGGCAGACGCTGAGTCTCAACACGTTGGGCGAGTAAGTTTAAAGATGTTGTGGTGGGAACATCTGACTTGTGTGATGAAAGTTTGCAAAACTGGAATAAAGAACCAAAAGCATCTCATTGCTGCAGGAACCAGCTTGGGAGGTGGGCTCAAGGGAGAATAGCTAAGCCAATGGGGGCATAAGGTGGTCACAGAGGAGAAGGGCCAGAGCTTGGAAAGCAGGGCTGCAAAATGTTGGCTGGGGTTCTTTTGGGGGGTCCTCTTCACTCTCCTTCTCCTTCTCCTTCTTGCAGGCTCTTTGCCACCTTCCGGGACAGTCGCCACGTCTACCTGCTGCTGGAGTTCTGCCAGGGAGGGGAGCTGTGGGCGAAGCTGCGTGAAGCGTACGGATTGGGGCCTTGGGGTGGACGATGGACCTTGGAGTTGGGGGGCTGCTGGGTCAGGAAACTCCTTGGATTAATGGCTAAATGTCGAATTATATTGAGATCCAGTTAGATATGTAAATGCTCAATATATGGAAGGGCTGGGAAGTTTGGCCAGAGACAAGCTAATTCAATTGAAAGTGTAGCTCTGTGTTTAATTTGCTTTCTACTAAACCAGTCTTTCAGATTATTTATTTATTGTGTCAGGAGCAACCAGACAGTTGTATTACATTTTTACCAAAACAAACAGACAAAACACAAAGTTTGCAAGCTTGGTAGTTGATTAAATGTCCTTTGACCAGTATCTGGCCACTTGGAGTCCCTCTGGTGTTGCCGCAAGAAGGTCCTCCATTGTGCATGTGGCAGGGCTCAGGTTGCATTGCAGCAGGTGGTCAGTGGTTTGCTCTTCTCCACACTCGCATGTCGTGGATTCCACTTTGTGGCCCCATTTCCTAAGGTTGACTCTGAATCTCGTGGTGCCAGAGCGCAGTCTGTTCAGCGCCTTCCAAGTCGCCCCGTTTTCTGTGTGCCCAGGGGGGAGTCTCTCATTTGGTGTCAGCGATTGAGGCTCTGGGCTTGAGCCTGCCACTTTTGGACTCTCGCTTGCTGAGGTGTTCCAGCGAGTGTCTCTGTAGATCTTAGAAAACTATTTCTTGATTTAAGTCTTTGACGTGCTGGCTGATACCCAAACAGGGATGAGCTGGAGATGTCTCTGCCTTGGTCCTTTCACTATTGGCTGCTACTTCCCAGCAGATGTCAGGTGGTGCAATACCGGCTACAGTGTAGTTTCTCCAGTGGTGTAGGGCGCAGACACCCCGTGATAATGCGGCATGTCTCATTAAGAGCCACATCCACTGTTTTAGTGTGGTGATATGTGTTCCACACTGGGCATGCATACTCAGCAGCAGAGTAGCACAGCGCAAGGGCAGATGTCTTCACTGTGTCTGGTTGTGATCCCCAGGTTGTGCCAGTCAGCTTTCGTATCATATTGTTTCTAGCACCCACTTTTTGCTTGATATTCAAGCAGTGGTTCTTGTAGGTCAGAGCACGGTCCAGAGTGACTCCCAGGTATTTGGGTGCACTGCAATGCTCCAGTGGGATTCCTTCCCAGGTACACAACAGATGAGCGGAGGCAAAAGAAATAGCCTACAGGCAGACAAACAAGCCTAATAGTGAGCTGTCCCTATTTGGGGCTCTTTAAAGAGCATGATGAGAAATGAGGGTGGGTCTAGATGGCCTCTTGGGGTCCCTTCCAACACCAGGCACATTCTACAAAGAGGCAAAGAACAAGTGGGGAGTCATTGTGGACTATTGCCTGCAAGCCATGCTTGGCCATGCGAGTTGTCCATTTCTTCTTCTTCTTCCCCGACAGCCGCTGCTTCTCTGAGCCGGTGGCCGTCTTCTGCTCGGCTTGTGTGGTCGAAGCCCTGGACTACCTCCACTCCCAAGGCATCGTCTACCGGGACCTGAAGCCGGAGAACCTCATGCTGGACGACAAGGGCTACGTCAAGCTGGTAAGGACACCCTTGTTCACTCCAATCTAATGCTCGCTCACCATTTTGGGCTAAATGTCTTGGCCAAAATCAGTGTCGATGGGACCATACAGTCCAGATATTGGCTCAAGTAAAGGGGTCATTGCTCCGGTTCCAGCAGGAGGGCAACCAGAAATATTATTTGTTTGTTTGTTTGTTTGTTTACAGTATTTATATTCCACCTTCTCACCCCACAAGGGACTCAGGGTGGATCACAATGTACATATACATAGCAAACATTCAATGCCATAGACACACAACATATATAGACAGACACACAGAGGCTATTTAACTTACCAGCTTCGTGAGGGTATGCTCGAATTTCAGCCACCAGGGGAGCTGTTGCTTCACCGTCCACTTGTGACACCGATGGAGTACTTCCTCATTCTTTTGCTCGCTGCTGGAGAGTTTTATGGCGTTGTAAATTAGTTAAATTAGCCTCCCTGCATAAGTGGTACTATAGACAGACACACAGAGGCAATTTAACTTTCCAGCTTCATGAGGGTATGCTTAAATTCCAGCCACCGGGGGAGCTATTGCTTCACCGCCACTTGTAACACCGATGGAGTACTTCCTCATTCTTTTGCTCACTGCTGGAGAGTTTTATGGCGTCGTAAATTAGTTAAATTAGCCTCCCTGCATAAGTGGTACTATAGACAGACACACAGAGGCAATTTAACTTTCCAGCTTCGTGAGGGTATTCTCGAATTCTAACACTGATGGAGTACTTCCTCATTCTTTTGCTCGCTGCTGGAGAGTTTTATGGCGTCGTAAATTAGTTAAATTAGCCTCCCTGCATAAGTGGTACTATAGACAGACACACAGACGCAATTTAACTTTCCAGCTTCGTGAGGGTATGCTCGAATTCTAACACTGATGGAGTACTTCCTCATTCTTTTGCTCGCTGCTGGAGAGTTTTATGGCGTCGTAAATTAGTTAAATTAGCCTCCCTGCATAAGTGGTACTATAGACAGACACACAGAGGCAATTTAACTTTCCAGCTTCGTGAGGGTATTCTCGAATTCTAACACTGATGGAGTACTTCCTCATTCTTTTGCTTGCTGCTGGAGAGTTTTATGGCATCGTAAATTAGTTAAATTAGCCTCCCTGCATAAGTGGTACAATAGACAGACACACAGACGCAATTTAACTTTCCAGCTTCGTGAGGGTATGCTCGAATTCCGGCCACCGGGGGAGCTGTTGCTTCACCGTCCACTTGTGACACCGATGGAGTACTTCCTCATTCTTTTGCACGCTGCTGGAGATTATTATGGCGTCGTAAATTAGTTAAATTAGCCTCCCTGCATAAGCGGTACCTTAATTTCCTACTTGACAGATGCAACTGTCTTTCAGGCTGCAAAGGTCGACAGCAAGCTAGACAAATGTTCGAGAGCTTACTCCGACCCGGGCTGGCATCAAAATTATGACCTTTTGGTCAGTAGTGATTTTAATGCAGCTGACTCCCAACCAGCTGTGCCGCAACCTGGTCCTGTAAACTAAGATTAGAGGCACCTACATCTGAGGTACGCAGCTGATTTTGTGGGGCAGATGTGAGGCTGCCGCTGGCCATTGGTCAGAAAGAGTATGGTCTGAGAGGTTAGGTTAGGAATTGACACCTTTCGAGCCACTAAGAAATGTGGGGCTGTGCTACTGCTTCAGGGAAGGGCCTTTAGACACACAAAAACTTCGTTTTTGAGGATCTCAACCCATTCAACCTAGTTTGTGGCAGACATAAAAACAAAGTTTCTGGAGGAGAACGACTACTTTCAAAGTCTGGACTGCACAATTAAACAGTAATAACACTTTCAAACCAGGAATAGATTTTTTTCCCCAAATTTTGTTACACAGTGTTGTTGTATGCATCTGGACATCAGGTGTGCGCCAGCTTGGCGAAGGGAATGTTACCTCTGTGTTTAGGGCTACAAGTAGCTGCACACCTGAGGTCCAGGTATCTGTAGACGTTGCTCTTCCGTGGCCATGAGGCTATTCAGAATGGATCCCCATCTTCTCCATCTAGCTCTCTGGGTTTAGCCAATCTCCCCTTAAAGTCCACCTAAGTTGGTGGCTGTGCCATCCAGTATGATTAACACAAAGGTGAGACAAATGCTAGGGCTGTGTGGAGTGAGGCCAGGCATGCGTGTGCTGTCCTTTCTCTCCCCCCTTGATAACTCTCCCCACATCCACATCTTGCTTCTCTGGCCTTTGCAGGTGGACTTTGGCTTTGCCAAGGCTCTGAAGCGGGGGGAGAAGACCTACTCCTTCTGTGGGACCCCGGAGTACCTGGCCCCTGAGATCCTGCGCCATGAGGGCCACGACTTCTCTGTGGACTTCTGGACCCTGGGGGTGCTCATCTTTGAGATGCTGGTGGGAAGGTGAGGCTCTCCCCTCTCCCTCATTGGTAGCTGGGGGAGCATAGAGGGGGTCCCCCATGGTTGCCCTACTGAAGAGAGACCTCTAAGCCCTATGGCTTCTGACTGGCTCAGTAGAGTTGTGGAAGAGAGGGTCAGGGATATATACCCCCCCTCACCCCCCCTCCCTTGTTTGGGGCTTAGTTCCATCCCCTCCAGTGAGTTTTAGAGATCCCAGGGCCTTGCAATTCCCACTTTTGAAGATCTCTCCAAATGACTAGGGCACCCAACAGAAGGCCTATTGATCACAAGACTGTTAGGATGCATTTCCATGTCTTTCTGTTTTGAAATGCCCCCCAAAACCCCCAGGGTTCTTTTATCCAATCAAACACTAAAGGCAAGGAGATTGTCCAATAGGTTTATTTGATCTCATCACCCTGCCAGGTGAACAAGAAAATTGCCAAGGCAAGGAGATTGTTCAATAGGTTTATTTGATCCCATCACCCTGCCGGGTGAACACGAAAAGTGCCACACACAAACAGACTTAGCTCAGCTTTATAGTCAACACCTTGAACTATTTTCTCCAATTCGTGCCTCATCTCTACCTGCTCTTTTTGTTCCTTTCTGGTGGCAACTCTTATAAGTATTCCTGTGCCTGCTTTTCCTTAGATGCTGATTCCCTCGTCCTGCATCCTCCGTCCTGCTTGTTACTAGGCATTTCCCTTTTGAGCTTTCCCCTTGTCTGAACTCTGCTTTGGCTGGTAATTTTACACTGCAAACAACCCTAGTCCAGGCTGGTGGTTTTCCACTCCAGGCCCAAGTAGTCCCTTCAAGATTGTGCCTGGCAGGATGGCACAATAAAAGCAAAAAGCAATGTCAGTTTGTGTCCCTCCATTTGCCTTCCACCAGCATCCCCCTCAATGAACTAGACCTCTTACTGAAATTACCCAGATCCAGTTTCGCTTTTCACTGGACAGCCAATAATAAATCTCTGGTACCTCAGTCCCAATTAGTTCCCAGAGATTTTATCAGTGAGTTTGTGGGCTTAATATATTACTTCCTTGTTTTATCTAGGAGGTATGATTTGTATCTCAGGCAAAGTGGGGAGAGGGCCATCCCATCCTAGCTGAGAAGGCTTTCCAGCCATGCAAGCACAGAGGCCTTCTTCAAGTCCCTTCAGTTCTCATTTTCTACCAGGCTGATGGACCAGCGAGTCAATGCCCTGTATACCAAAATATAAGGGTCTTATATTACAAGTGACAGGGGGGAACCTTTATTTTCAATCCCACCGCTGCCACCAATGTAACAGAATATAAGAGGAAATTACAGGTGATGAGAGAGAACGGTGTGTGAGTAATGGTAGGTTTGCTGCCACCACCCCAAATTACAGTTTGAGGAATTGTCTTGTTGTTGTACTTGAGGTAAAATGTCCCTATACACCGGCTCTTCCTTTTGGCTCCCTTTCTGGTGACTGAACTGTAGAGATGTGGAGGCTTACTGGATCTAACCTTATATGATGAAACAAGGCTGAGGCAGATTAACAGTAAACTAGAGAACAGGTTTATTGAAGTATTTGAAGCAAACAACTGACAGCAACTCAGTAGAGAGGTACATACGCGTAATTTGTTTCTGAAGCACAGACTTATTAAGCAAATAGGTTCTTTAGAAGTTTTTCTTAACATGAGCTACTTTCCTCACACTATCCTGTAATATGTATCAGTGTGTTTCTTTGACCAGCCGCCCCTGGCTGCCTTCCAGAGTATCTAGGTTTCCCCTGGACTACTCTGACCTATAGGGAAACAAACCCACTTGTATTCTGTCCTAATACAAGTAAACAAGCCTTCACTTTGACTGCCCTAGTCAAACTATACAGAAGCACTTGCTCTTTAATTCTTCCCTAACAGGCTAATTCCTAGCTCACTAAGAAACTCTCTTCTCCCTGTCTGAAATCCTAATCTTTCTCTGCTAGATCAAATCCTTCTCTCTCCTTCTGTCAGAAATGACAGCCTATTTACACTCTCCTTCAACTCCTCCCCTTGGGGTCTGAACCAATCAGGAGTTAGCTGACTCCTCCCCTTGCCTCTCTGCCTATATCATCATGTCTGCCATTCTGAGCTGCCTTCCCAACATGGAGGCCAGCTCACTGACTTCCAGGCTGCGGCCTATGAAGAAAAGGTATGAGTTCACTACACCCAGCTTCCCCATTACACACCTTTTAGGCATATAATAAAGCAGAAATATATGGGTGAAGTTAGTGAGACTTAATTGATCACTCCTCAGGTCTTATGGATGAGTAACTTTCTTGCAAGCAGCTGAGCTTGGATGTTATATTCCTGCATGGAAGAATGGGGTTGGACTGGATGGACTTTAGGGGTCCCTTCCAACTCTAGGATTCTATGCTCCTCCCAGCCTCTGCTGAATGGATATAGAAAGGGAGGAGGCCCTGATCTCCCCACTTCCTCTCTCTCCTCCCCACAGGCCCCCCTTCCACAGTGCGGAGCCTCAAAAGATCTACAGCAAGATCATGGATGGCGTCTTCTCCTTCCCCGCCTTCGTCAGTGAGGCGGCCTGCTCTCTGGTGGCCAAGCTTTGCAGGTGGGTCTGATCCACAAAAGTGGAGCAGGGCTCTGGAGTCTGTTGTCCCTTCCTTCTGGCAGAAGGGGACTGGACTGGGTGGCCCTTGGGGTCTCTTCCATCTTCAAGATTCCAATATTGCATGTACTTATTATAAGAATTGTTTGCCAGCAGAGTGAGCTGCCTAGTAAGTTGGTGGGAATCTCCTTCTTTGGGGATCTTTGAGGGTGATGTTTCTTGAGAATGTGCCTTCTTTCCTGGCAGAGCAGAATTGGAGTAGATCAGGTAAGGGCAAGGAGAGCGACTCACTGAGTTTTGCAAGGCCAACGGTTGGTTCATTACAAAGACATTCATCAAGCAGTGTATCTAATGTTAGTTTGGCCCCACTTTAACTGCTATGGAATCCTTGGAGTTGTAGCTTGGTAAGGATGCAGTTCAAGAAGCGACTGTATACGTGGACATCACCTGATAGACATCAGATAGATAACACAAGCTGAAACAAAAGATGGAAAATTTATTTACTTTGCTTGTATACCGCAGTTTCTCAGCCCGTAGGCGACTCAACACGGTTCACAACAAGAGCAAAAGTCAATCCAACAACATACAATATTAAAACCATTAACAGTATAAAATACAAACTAATGACATCTCAATAACAACACATTAACTTCTCATAACTAAAATCGTGATCCAATTCGTCATCCATAATTCCGTTTCCTATATTCATCATGTTCATTGCACTATTTATCCGAACGCCTGTTCAAACAGCCAGGTTTTTAGTTTTCTTCGAAACACCATTAGCGAAGGGGCTGATCTAATGTCCATGGGAAGGGCGTTCCACAGCCTAGGGGCCACCACAGAGAAGGCCCTGTCCCTCGTCCCCGCCAGCCGTGCCTGTGATGCAGGCGGGATCGAGAGCAGGGCCTCCCCGGATGATCTCAAAGTCCTGGTGGGTTCATAGGCAGAGATACGTTCGGATAGGAAAAGCTCCACGATCTCTGCCAAAAGAAGACCAGGAGCAGATTGTGACTCAGACCTTACAGTACTAATAGCAAAAAGGAAAACTAAAGAAAAAACCCTACCTCATGCAAAATTCAACCTGTAAAATGTAAAGAAAACATGAAACAAACAGACAAACATGTTGCACTCCAGCTCAGGAAACAGGGCCCTCTTGTCATTAATACACCACACCTTGGTTTGGAAAAAATGTAATCCTTTTTATTGAATGGTGAATATAAAATAGAATGAAGTCCAAAGGTAAAACAAGCCAAAATGAAACAGCAAACAGTAGGGCTGTCCAAACACGGAAAAAATTGTTTCTAAACTCAATTCGTTTTTAGGGTTTTTTGCGTTTCGTTATTTAAAAGAATTCCGAAATTTTCCTTAAAAAAAGTTCGATATTTACGAAATTTCGGAAATCATAAAACAATTACGAAACAATTACGAATCGATTCGTTAATGGCGGCCGCGATCACGCAATACGCTAAAAAAACTTCTGAAGCTTCCCTCTCCCTCTGTTGTTGACTGTTGGTGTGATAATTATATTTTTTTTCACTGAGAAAACAAACAGCAACCCTAAAACTTGCACCAGACATGCGGAAATAATAACGAAACAATAACGA
>NW_026844366.1:353611623-353665621 GCF_025583915.1 Anolis sagrei ordinatus | reverse complement strand
AACAGATTAGCCCCTGCTAATTCTCACTTGAAGCCAGAAATTCCCTTAGAGACCAGACCCCTGGAAACTGGAAAACCCAGGAGGTTTGTACTTGATTCTAAACTATGCTTGGTCTGAGGAAATCCCCCTCACGGGCACCCTTAAAACCCAGAAACTAATTCTGGCTAATTCTAATCTTTGGTTTCAGTTGTCGGATTCTCTCGGACCTACGTAAACATTGAGCCTCCCTGCGGTTCTGGCTTGTTTCCAAGCTGCAGCTATTATCATTGACCCGGCCAGGTGTTCGGGCCAGGAGGAAAAGGGAGTGAATTTTCTTCTCTCGCTCTGACGGAAACTTTCTCATGAGAACTTGGCTTTTCCCGTGAAGCCTCTAAATCAAAGCCTGTAGAATTTTTACTCCCAAAGTGTCTCCATCTTGAGCCTCGTCCTCATTGATCACTTCAGCCTCACTTTACAAATTAGGCCCATCAACATTTGCATCAACATTAGCATCAACATTAGGCAACACAATCAGAGATTCAGGCTCAGGTTCACACACAGGCTGAGTCGCAACAAAACAAACCAAATTTGTACTATTAAACCTAATTGCCTTGGAGCTAGAACTCTGGACTAAAGCCAGGGATATTGGGTGCATCTTCACTGCTGAATTAATACAGTTTTACACCACTTTCTCTAGCACAGTGGTTCTGAAGTTGGGTTCCCAGATGTTTTTGGCCTTCAGCTCCCAGAAATCCTAATAGCTGGCAAACTGGCTGGGATTTCTGGGAGTTATAGGTCAAAAACATCTGGAGACCCCAGGTTGAGAACCACTGTTCTAGCATAACTCAATGCTATAGAACAGGCCTGGGCAAACTTTGGCCTTCCTCCAGGTGTTTTAGACTTCAACTCCCACCATTCCGAACAGCCTACTAGTTGTTAGGAATGATAGGAGTTGAAGTCCAAAACGCCTAGAGGGAGGACCCAAGTGGGCCCATGAATGCTCTAGATCAGTGTTTCTCAACCTTGCTAATGCTATGACCCCTTAATACAGTTCCTCATGTTGTGGTGACCAACAACCATAAAATCATTTTCGTTGCTACTTCATAACTGTCATTTTGTTACTGTTATCAGTTGTAATGCAAAGATTTGATGTATTCACTGGACCAAATTTGGCACAAATATCCAATAGACACAAATTAGGATACTGGTGGGGCTGGGAGGGGGGTTGATTTTGTCATTTGGGAGTTGTAGTTGCTGGGATTTATACTTCACCTACAACCAAGGAGCATTCCGAACTCCACCAATGATGGAATCAAAGCAAACTTGGCACACAGAACTTCCATGACCAATAGAAAATACTGGAAGGGTTTGGTGGGCATTGACCTTGAGTTTGGGAGTTGTAGTTCACCTACATCCAGAGAGCACTGTGGACTCAAACAATGATGGATCAGGACCAAACTTGGCACTAATACTCAATATGCCCAAAAGTGAACACTGGTAGAGTTTTGGGGAAATAGATATTTGGGAGTTGTAGTTGCTGGGATTTATAGTTCACCTACAATCAAAGAGCATTCTGAACCCTACCAACGATAGAATTGGGCCAAACTTCCCACAGAGAAGCCCCATGACGAACAAAAAATACTGTTTTTTCTGATGGTCTTTGGTGTGCTGTCATGCCTGGGGGCTATTATTCTTAATGAAGGAGGCATGGATGTGGTATCTTTCCCCGGGGGATTGCTTCTTGCCTTCCTATAGGAAACTGGAACTCCCAAAGACCCAAAACGCTGTAAATAACTCAAAATAAGTTTTATTGATCACAAAGTTATTTCTTTAAAGCAATGAGCTGGAAACGTCAGAGGGGTGAAGGAAAATATACGTTACAGTCTCAGTTAGTCCTGGGTCAAAGGTTTTTGAAGCTAAGAAGCCTCACCAAGTTTCCTCTTTCCTCAATGGCTGTGAATGCCGGAGCAAACCACAACCCCAGTTCAGATGGCATGTTTGAAGACTCAGGATCTTCCTCTTGTGCCAAAAGAACCGGTTTGAAGGCGCTTGAGACTTCCAACATCGTTCAGGTTGGTCTGAACATGAAGCACAAGTCTCAAGGGTAAAAAACCTCAGAATTGGTGCTGAGAGGTAATTTAATCAGGGTCTTTTAGAGTCAAGTCTCTTACTCACGTCCATCTGGTTGAAACTCTGATGGCAGAATGAAAAGAAAGGAAGCACTCCCCTCCTGCAGGAAGAGGTGGAGCCAAACAGTACTGATTGACAGCTACAAGTAACCAATCCATACAACTATACATAAGCAGGGTAAAAAGGCAGGATTAAGCATGATACAACAGTTTAAATCTTGCAACCAACAGTTCTACACATAGGTGGTGCTACTCGCAACGTCACATTTGGTGACCCCTCTGACACCCCCTTTTGACCCCTCCAGGGGTCCCGACCCCCAGGTTGAGAAACGCTGCTCTAGATCAAGGGAAGCCATTGTCCCACCCTCTTCTGCTTTGGTCAGACCTCACCTGGAACAAATAGTAACAATAATAACACTTTATTTGTACCCCGCTACCATCTCCCCAAGGGACTCGGTGCGGCTTACGTGAGGCCGAGCCCGAATACAATAATACAAGCAAAACAACAACAGTACAAGCAATTAAATAAAACATAGACAATAAAATATGTAACATTATCAATAAGACAACGCGATTAAAAACAGTGGGAACAGTCCCATTGTTATTGTTATTATTTGTATGCCGCTTTTTCTCTTAACAGAGACTCAAAGGCGCAAACAGGGCTCAAAACAATTTTCTGGGCACAGCAATTCAATCAATTCCCAGGTTCCTTTCTTGGGCAGCCACTCCTCGTGAGCACAAACACAACGGGAGGGACAATAATGCCACTCATCCTTAAACTGAGCTGCCATTTTTCTTTGTTTGGAGAGAGCCTTGAAGACCTCTTTTGCTGACCTCTCGCCTGCTCTTTTTGAAAACGCCTTTCATAATGGGATGTTGTGACCCAGCTTGGCCATATTTTGAGCTGCGAGGGCCTTTTACGAGCCACGTTCCCAATACAGACCTCTGACCTCCCTATTCTCATTGTGCTCGTTTATTATTTGTGAATGGAGTCGTTTGCAAAATGGAAAGTACTTCATTGCTGGCTTTTGGCTTGTCCTGAGTGAGTCACGCGTCAAGGACTTTTGAAACGCTGGCGCTTTCAGATTCCCACCCAGAAGTAGACCCTGTCCCTTCTTGTTGTGGCTGAGCTATTTTCTGACGATGAGGATGATGGGATTCAGATTCCTGTTGGGTTTCAGCTTCCTGGCTCTTTGTCTGTGCCTCAAATCTCTGAGCCTGCTTCCAAGGCTCTCACAGACAGTGCAGTGTCAACACAGCTGTTTTCACCAGAAAGGAATTTTAACGAAGGGAATCGTGAGCAGGTGCCTTCCTACGATGATACCGAAAGTGCAGATAAGGATTTGACCTGAGAAGCTCGCCTTATCTCCGGGTCAGGCGGAGTTTGCGTCTGGCAAGCAGACGGGAGGCTGACTCGGTGAAAAGTGCTTTTATGATGCCGAGAGCCTAATGTTTTGATGTTAGAAAGGTATTTTGGCCTCCTGGAAACTCGGTGAAAGCGTCAGTTCAATGTAGCTCATTAGCCTGAAAGCTTCATGGAATAACCTTAGCCTGGAAAGCAGTACGCTTGGGATTTCTTGCATTGTGATTCTTGGGGCAAATGTTTCATTGCTTGTACTTGGGACTCTGGTTTGAATGTTGCCAATAGGATTGTGTCTCCTGCTTTTACCTGAAGATCTTTGGAACTATATTCTGCATTTAACCTTAATCTCTGGATTTTGCAATGCTTATTCTTTATTTTGACTTGGATTTTTTCCTCAATAAACTGTAAAACTACAGCCCTTGTGTGGTGGTGTTTGGAAGCAAGGTGAAGCCTACTCTGAGTTGCAACACTTCTTTCCAAGATCAGCAGCTGCATGCTGTGCAAAGAAACCAAAAGGAATAATATCCTGCTCCCTTCTTCCCTGTTCAATTGCAGGCGCCGACCCGGGCAGCGACTGGGCAACACCAGCAGCGGGATCCGAGGCATCCGCAAGCACAGGTCTGTCATCAATATTTTGATTTTTAAAAAGTTTAAATACTTTGTAAACTTTAAGAAGGTTGAGTTGTGAGGTTTTCCGGGCTGTCTGGCCCTGTTCCAGAAGCATTCTCTCCTGACATTTCGCCCACATCTATGGCAGGCATCCGCAGAGGTTGTGAGGTCTGTTGGAAACTAAGCAAGGGAGGTTTATATACCTGTGGAATAATGTCCAGGGTGGGAGAAAGAACTCTTGTCTGTTGGAGGCAGGTGTGAATGTTGCAATTAATCATCCTCATTAGCTGTTCTGTCGCACGCTAGGCCTGTAAAGAATTGTCTTTAAATAAGGACATGCGACCTTTGCCCAGCGGGAAGCCAGGGCCCCCCGAAAGAGAAGTTCTCAGGGATTTTCCACCACAAATAGTCTTTAGATGGCTTGTGGAGAATAACAAAGTCCTTTATTAATGAACAATCAAACAAAAACCTTTCTTGTCTTCAATAAAGTTAAACAAATGCTTCCAGGCTTTTATGCAACTGGTGGCTTCCTAATCTTGTCCTCGGAGGACAGGCAATTGTCTTCAGTAACTGTTTCTTTTACTTTAAAGAAAATCCCCTTTTTTAACTTCTCCCAGGCTGGCTGTAATCTAATCCTTACTGATGTGGGCTCTGCTACCGGGTCGATCTGCGTCTTGAGCACCGAGTGGACCTACCAGTAAGGCTAGTAGGTTCTCCAGCTGGAGTTTTGTGGTCTTCCAAACTGTTTGCCCTCCGAAATTCCTCAAGGCTTTAGAGCTGTTTTCCTGGAAATCTTCGGAGATCTTTGGATGCTCTTAAGACTGTTCTCCCCCGGAACAGTCTTAAGAGCATTGGGTTGAAGCTTTTGTACAGGAGGAGCTTGTACACGTCCTGTACATTAGCTTTCCTTACTGAGACTAACTAAAAAATGGCTCCCTTCCCTTCCCAATTGCCCTGAGCAATTGGGAGTAAATCACTCTATGATACATGTGTCTTGCTTCTTCTCCGGCATGGCTGGAAGAGAACGCCCAGCAGTCCGTTATCTCAAATCCATGTTATTGGAATGTGTGACGTATACAAGAAAAGCTCACAGTTCACTCTCTAAGCAGTAAATCACTCTTTCCCTTTAACTCTTGCATAGCATTACATCCTACACCAGACATACAGAGTTTAAAAACTTTAAACTATATTTCGCACCGGTAAAACTGTAGTACTGACATATACATTACCATCTCTTCTTCCTTTTCCTGAGAAAGAGACCCCAAAGTAGGCCATATGGTGTTCCCTGTAAATCTGCCATTCTGCAAATACGCCACCTTTGTCCATCCCTTGGAGAACATGGTGGGTGGATCAGACCACTGTCTGCCATAATTTTGGAATAGTAAAGTGTCTCTTATAGCATATTTCTTGCTGATGTGGTTCCAAAAAGTTGTAAATGAATGACAGGTGTTTTCCCCAGCTAAGCTTGCTGACAGATGTTAACTTTCCTTCTTAACTGTTGTTGGTTTTCCTTCTTAATGTAAGGAACCTTGTAAACACTTCCTTAACTAAAAAAAAAGTCATTGTGCTTGGTAATGTAAACATGTTGTTTTCCACCTTGCCTCTGATCATCAACAGTTCTCATCAGCAACTTTTAATTACAGCTTATTTCTTGCTGATGTGGTTCCAAAAAATTGTAAACAAAGCTTGCTGACAGATGTTAACTTACCTTCTTAACAGTTGTTGGTTTTCCTTCTTAATATAAGGAACCTTGTAAACACTTCCTTAACTGAAAAAAGTCATTGTGATTGGTAATGTAAACATGTTGTTTTCCACCTCGCCTCTGATCATCAACAGTTCTCATCAGCAACTTTTAATTACAGCTTATTTCTTTCTGTTGTTGTTCCAAAAAGTTGTAAACAAACGACAAGTTGTTTTGCCAAGCTAAAACTTGCTTGACTCCACCAGTTCCAGACAGATATTTGCTTGTCTTCCTTAACTGATAACTGAATTTCCTTCTTAACATAAGGAACCATTGTGTTGACTTAATTTAAAAGAATCATTGTCTCTGGTAATGTAAACATGTTGTTTTCCACCACAGAGTTTATCATTTGTGTCTGGTCATCAAGGTCAGACACAAACAAGGTCAGCGACTTTTAATTACAGTACATGAATTCACCTCTTGTAGTTTTCCAGGCTTCGTTTCTTAGAATGGCATCTCCAGCCTCTATAGGTCCCCAGTCATACGCCTGCCATACAATTTCATTCAAACCATACATCATCATTTTTGTCACATAGGCATGGCCCATGCCTGCATCTAACCCCACTTCCTCACAATGTCATGGGAGCAATACGGAGGAAGGCTTTTTCTATAGATTTTGGGACACCATAGATAGGTTTAGGAAGCCATTTGCAAATAACCTTTGGGGGGACACTTTTTGTAAATGGGAGGTTGCCTGCAGCTATGGGAGAGACCGCAATCCCACCTTCTCCCACAGTGTATTTGCCCCCGTGAGTAAATCATACAGGAAAGCTCTATGGCTTGTTGTAGAAACAATGATTGTAAATAAAGCTTCGTTGGAGACCCCTTTTCCCTGTGATTTCCCTTCCGAAGGGTAGATTTCTCTCACTTCGTGTTCTGTCAACCCTGTTCTTAACTATGAGTCAGGTGTTTGTAACTTGGGAACTGCCTGTATAGGGTATTGGAAGCCACCAGGAATATAGGGCTTTTGAACCTGGACAAAAGCACATGAACAGCCTGTTGATCCCCTTTAAGGCTTCCAGAGTCCTTAGGCCATGTTGTGACCTGGCTTCTTGTTGCTACGTCTTGTGGGTTGCCTCCAATGGCTGTCCTAATACAAAACCCATTGTTGTGATCCTGGCTTCTTCTTACGATCCCCATCTTTCCCGCTTGTCCCTTTTCCCAGGTGGTTCAGCTCCATTTCCTGGAAGAAACTGGCACTGCGCCAGCTTGAGGCCCCCACCACAGTGCTGCTCAAACAGGTAAGGCCCCACACCCCCCCTCCTCATTGGACCCTCTCCTTGCAGGAAATATTGGGTGCCTCTAGTAGAGCAGAGTCCAGCATTGCCAGTCATAGAGATGAGCTCATGGTGGGAAACAGGAGGGGAAACACACAGCATGAATCCACTAAGGTTCAAAGAAGGTTTGGCTGTGATGTTGAGCACGAATTTGGGAGGCCCTGCCAGAGCAGAGACCGGACAGACCCAAAAAAAGGAGGATCCGGCAACCTGGCGAGACAGCAAGCACCCAAAAGAATTTTTCCCAAATAAAGTCTCACCAAGTTAAAGGAAAGCCACTGAGATGTTTATTTCATAACAGCTGAAATGGATGACAACTGCAATCATTTGCCCAGAAGCCCACATGACTCAGGGAAAATAATGCAATATTTATAGGAAATACAGAGCTGTCAAATTCAAATTTCCTGCTCCCGTCCCCTGAGCCAGCTTCACACTGATTGGCTGGAGTCATCAGCTGGCTGTGAGGCATGGTCAGCTAGGCTGTGATCTGTCCAATCAGAGCGCTAGCCCCGCTTCGGCTGCTCAGCCAATGAGGGAACGATGAAAGGAATGGAAAGGTGACATGATTAAAATTACGAATGTTTGCCCAACGATCCAGTGATAGCTTAGGCTCTTGAGCCAAATCTAAGTTATTGTTTTAGTCTTTTGAATCAGCATCTTTGTCTAGCCCCAGGAGGCTAGGTCCTTTTGTTTTACTGTCCTGGGATATGGAGTTCATTGATGAAGTTAATGTTAGTTTCAGCCAGTCATGATATGACACAATGGGTGAGGCTGTGGTGAAATCTCCTGGTTCCTACCTGCACAAAGTGACCTCTTTGTGCAGGTAGGAAGCCAACTACCTGAAGCAGCCTAAGAAAGACAGGAGGCAGGCACTGTGGGGTTCCTTGTGTCCCTCATGGCTCTACTGACAAGTGTGGAAGCCCCTTCCCCATCAACATTCCAGCTCCCTGATTCTTGCCGTAACTGAGGAGTGGGCTTCTTGCAAGTGACCTGTTTTGCTTTCCTCCCTTCCGGTCTCTCCAGGGCTCTCCTTACGTCAACTTCAAGCGCTTTTCCATTTCGCGGCAAGTGCCTGAGGAGGACTTCTCCGGTTGGGACCAAGACTTCTGAGCCCCGCTGCCTGCCTGCCTTTGGGGTCCACAGCCCCCCAGCGTTCTGCTCCCTGTCTCCGCTGTGCAAAGGAGCCCCTCTGCAGGGCTTTGGAGAGACCGGGGCCACCGCCCCATTGGCCTTCCCTTCTCTGGACTGTGGTCGAGTGGGGTGTCCGTGCTGAAGTCCCACTGTGCCCCTTCCCTCCTTCCCTCCTTCCGTCTGCAGCGCTTGGCGGTGACCGTGTGCCCCCCTTGCCACCCACCCACCTACTGCTCCGGTGTGCGCTAGGAAGTGGCCGTCTTGGGTGCCGTCACTGTGAGAAGGGGACCCCGTGGCCCCGCTGTGTCGTGCTGCTGCTCAATGTGGGAATAAATGGTGTCAGGACACCCAAGGCTCCAGCGCTATGCTTTCCTCCCTTCTTAACTTCCTCCTTTCTCCTCCCTTCCTTTCCTTCCCTCTCTTGCTTCTGCCCACCCTGCCTGCCTTCTTTCCTTTCCTCCCTCCCCTTCCCTTCCTTCTTTCCTTCCCGCACGCCCTCTCTTTCCTTTTGTCTCCCCTTTCTTTTCTTTTTCCCCTTCCCTTCTTTCTTTGCTGCCCTTCCTCTCCTCTTTCTTTTCCTTCTTCCTCTCCTTTTTCTTCCTTTCTTCCCTCCCTCCCTTCTTTCCTTCCTCTTTGTTTTTGGCTATCCTGCTTCCCTGCCTTCTTTCCTGCCTTCCTGTCTTCCTTTCCTCCCTCCTTCCCCTTCATTTCCTTCTTTCCTTCCCTCACTCCCTCTCTTTTTTCCCCTCTCTCTTTGCTGCCTCTCCCTTTCCTTTCTTTCTTCCTCTCTCATTTCCTCCTTCTCCTTCACTTCCTTTTTTCTTTCCTCCACCCCTTCTCTTTCCTTTTGTCTCCCCTTTTCTTTCCCCCCTTCCATTCTCTTCCCTTCCTTCTTTCCCTCCCTCCCTTCCTTCCTTCCTTTTGTCTGTCCTGCTTGCCCACCTTCTTTCCTTCCTGCCTGCTTTCATTTCCTTCCTCCCCTTCATTTCCTTCTTTCTTCCCTCCCTCTCTCCTTTCCCCCTCATTCTTCACTGCCTTTCCCTTTCTTCCTTCCTCTTATTTCCTCCCTCCCGTTCACTTCTTTCTTTCCTTCCTCCACTCCTTCTCTTTCCTTTTGCCTCCCCTTTCCCTTCTCTTCTCTTCCCTTTCCTTCCCTCTCTTCCTTCCTTCCTTCCTTCCTTCCTTCCTTCCTTCCTTCCTTCCTTCTCTTCCTTGCTCCCTCCCCTTCTTGCATTTGGCTGTCCTGTTTGCCTGCCTTCTTTCTTTCCTTCCTTCCTGCCTTCCTTTCCTCCCTCTCTCCTTTCCCTCTTCTTCTTTGCTGTCCTTCCCTTCCTTCCTTCTCCCTATCATTTCCTCCCTCCCTTTCTGCACTTCCTTTCTTACTTTTGTCCAGCCTTTCTTCCTCCCTTTTTCCTTCCTTCCTTCCTTCCTTCCTTCCTTCCTTCCTTCCTTCCTTCCTTCCTTCTTTCTCCTTCCTTCCTGATTTCATTTCTTTCCTTCCTACTTTTGCTCCTTCTTTCCTCCCTCCCTCCTTCCTCCTTCTCTTCTTCCTCTCTTTCCTTTCCTTCCCTTCTTTCTCTCCTTTCCTCTCCTCCTCTCCTCTCCTTTCCTTTCCTTTTATTTCCCTCCCTCCTTTCCTTCTTTACCTTTCCTTCCTGGTTGTGCAGGGCACGGACAAGGTGCGAATGTGTATCTCAGGTGCTCCTCTACCACCTAAGACAGACAGGCAGAAATCGTGCTTGATGCGCCTGGACTACAACTCCCATCGGCCTTCACCATCTGAAGAGGCATGGAGGGATGGTGAGAGTTGCCATCCAGCAATATGTGGGGAGCCACAAACCGGTCTCCCGGCCTTCGGGCCTCTGACATTTTCCGGCACCAAGAGTCTCCCAGGTTTTGAAAGTCCTTGAGAGAGAAACACACATGGAGATTTCTCCCACGTTGTGGTTTATACTGCAAAATGGATCGGGATTATTTTTGCAGGGAGGAGGGCCTTGGGGGGAAAGGGGCTCTGCCAGCACTTAGGTGCATCAATGCAATTTGGCATCCTTTTAATTGCCAAGGCTCAATGCCCTGGAATCCCGGGAGTTGCACTTTGGTAACATTACAATCCCTTCTGCCCAAGAATCCTAGAATCCAAGAGTTGGAAGAGACCTCCTGGGCCATCCAGTCCAACCCCATTCTGCCAAGAAGCAGGAATATTGCATTCAAAGCACCCCTGACAGATGGCCATCCAGCCTCTGTTTCAAAGCCTCCAAGGAAGGGACTTCCACTCCATTCCAAAGCAGAGAGTTTTTCTCACGTTCAGGAAGTTCCTTGTAATAATGTTCAGGTGGGATCTCCTTCCCTGTGATTTGAACCCATGACGTCCCATGTTTCCCTTTGGAAAGGAAAAGCCACTTCAGAGGAGTGACGGAGCGGAGAGGCAGAACAAATGAGACATGTGGTCATGTGGGAGATGCTTCTAAAGAAGGAAAGGCCTCTCGTCTTCCGAGCAGCTCTTAGTCACCGGTTTCCACGAAAAGCCATGCATGATTCACGCCGCTTCTCAGGCTGGAGGGCTTCACCTCTGATGGCACCTCTCACGTCTTGCAGCCCCAGGGAACGGGACTGGAGGGGCAGAAGGGGCACCCAAGGGCCATCCAGACCAACCCCCTTGGGCCACAATCCAAGCCCTCCCATCCAGCCTCTGCTTCAAAGCCTCCAAAGAAGGAGACCACCAAGTGGAAAGTCTAAAATTATAACAGTAAATAAAGAACAAAACTCAAACACAGGGGAACTCCAGACAAGAAAAAATCGGGGACAGCTAATCACAAGGCCTGGGCAATCCATGGTTCTAAATTGTTCTAAAGTACTTACAAAGCTAAAGTTCTGGTGGTGAAAATTTCAGAACTCTAACAAAACTTTCAAAATTAAATTATTATTTCATTAATGGTGATTTTTATGCTAGCACCAATTAGAAACTGCCATTCATAATGAAATTTTGAGAGTTTTGTTAAGAGTTCTGAAATTTTCACCACCAGAACTTCAGTTTCGTAAGTAGTTTAGAACCATTTTGAACCATGGATTGACCAGGCCTACTAATCACCTCTCAACAAAGGTCTCACTACCCCTGAGGATGCTTGCCATAGATGGAGGCGAAATGTCAGGAGAGAATGCCTCTAGAACATGGTCATATCATAGAATCATAGAATCAAAGAGTTGGAAGAGACCTCCTGGGCCAACCAGTCCAACCCCTCTGCCAAGAAGCAGGAATATTGCATTCAAATCACCCCTGACAGATGGCCATCCAGCCTCTGCTTAAAAGCTTCCAAAGAAGGAGCCTCCACCACACTCCTCGGGGCAGAGAGTTCCACTGCTGAACGGCTCTCACAGTCAGGAAGTTCTTCCTCATGTTCAGATGGAATCTCCTCTCTTGTAGTTTGAAGCCATTGTTCCATTGCGTCCTAGTCTCCAGGACAGCAGAAAACAAGCTTGCTCCCTCCTCCCTGTGGCTTCCTCTCACATATTTATACATGGCTATCATATCTCCTCTCAGCCTTCTCTTCTTCAGGCTAAACATGCCCAGCTCCTTAAGCCGCTCCTCATAGGGCTTGTTCTCCAGACCCTAGATCTGCTCCCTCCTCCCTGTGGCTCCTCTCACATATTTATACATGGCTATCATATCTCCTCTCAGCCTTCTCTTCTTCAGGCTAAACATGCCCAGCTCGTTAAGCCGCTCCTCATAGGGCTTGTTCTCCAGACCCTAGATCTGCTCCCTCCTCCCTGTGGCTGCCTCTCACATATTTATACATGGCTATCATATCTCCTCTCAGCCTTCTCTTCTTCAGGCTAAACATGCCCAGCTCCTTAAGCCGCTCCTCATAGGGCTTGTTCTCCAGACCCCTGATCTGCTCCCTCCTCCCTGTGGCTTCCTCTCACATATTTATACATGGCTATCATATCTCCTCTCAGCCTTCTCTTCTTCAGGCTAAACATGCCCAGCTCCTTAAGCCACTCCTCATAGGGCTTGTTCTCCAGACCCTTGATCTGCTCCCTCCTCCTCCCTGTGGCTTCCTCTCACATATTTATACGTGGCTATCATATCTCCTCTCAGCCTTCTCTTCTTCAGGCCAAACATGCCCAGCTCCTTAAGCCACTCCTTATAGGGCTTGTTCTCCAGACCCTAGATCTGCTCCCTCCTCCCTGTGGCTTCCTCTCACATATTTATACGTGGCTATCATATCTCCTCTCAGCCTTCTCTTCTTCAAGCTAAACATGCCCAGCTCCTTAAGCCGCTCCTCATAGGGCTTGTTCTCCGAAAAAACCTACAACAACCCATTATTATTATTATTATTATTATTATTATTATTATTATTATATAGCGTGAGAAAACTCACAGCAGTCTTCTTGCTGTTAGGAATTGTGGGAGTTTGAAATCCAAAACACCTGGAGGGAAGGCCAAAGTTTGCCCAGGCCTGATGTAGAAGATCCACCGCAAGCTGGGATGAAAAGAGACTCTCGACGCCATGTTTATAAAAAAAGGAAAGGTGTTTCTTTATTCAGTCGGCATACCTGTAGCAAAGGTTGGCCCTTGAGGCAGTGGATACAGGAGGAGGAGTAAACCACAAGGTCCTTCTTTCATCCCGCTGCTCCCTTTGACTCTTGTCTCCACCAAAGGTTTCCTCCGTGTCTTTCCGTGGCTGGTTGGCGTGACTTTGGGGGCCGCCCCAGCAGTGGCAAAGCGTGCGCAAGGCTCAAGCCAGCGGTCAGTGGGGCAGTGGCCGGAGGGAGACGGACAGAGAGTGTACGGCAAAGGGATAAATAACAGAAAGGATGCACTTGCTCTCTCTCGCTCTGCATCCACATCTCCCCCTCTGGATGTACCACCTTAGTTGCACATGAGCATGAGGGTAGCACAAAGCCATCTCAGGGCAAAGGAGGGTCTGGGGATGATGCCAGCAGGCATAGGGCATCATAAGCTCAAGAGAGCCGGGAGGGACCCCCAAAGACCATCTAGTCCAGCCCCTTTCTTTCTGCAAGGCAGCAGGTAAAGGTAAAGGTAAAGGTTTTCCCTAGTTGTGTCCGACTCTGGTGCTCATCTCCATTTCTAAGCTGAAGAGCCGGCGTTGTCCGTAGACACCTCCAAGGTCATGTGGCCACTGGCATGTCTGCATGGAGCACCCTTACCTTCCAGCCAGAGTAGTACATATTGATCTACTCACATCTGCATGTTTTCGAACTGCTAGGTTGGCAGCAGCTGGGGCTGACAGCGGGAGCTCACGCCGCTCCCCGGAATCAAACCTGCAACCTTTCAGTCAACAAGCTCAGCAGCTCAGCGCTTTAACCCACTGCGCCACCAGGGGCTCAAGACACAATGAAAGCCCTCCCAACAGATGCCCACCCAACCTCTGGAATGAAGGCTCCTCTAGGCTCCCTTTCCACAGCTCTAATAGTAAAAGAGTCCCAAGTGTTGTAACGCATTGCTCCGTTGTGTCCTGGAGCAGAAAAGAACAAGAACAAACATTCCCCGCTTCCTTTCAATGGGACATCCTTGCAGATACATCAACGTGGCTCTCATGTCCTTTCTCTCAACCTTTTCTCCAAGGTAAACATAACAAGTTCCTTCCACTGCAGAAGGATTAATGGCTTCCAAAACTTGGACCATTTTCTGTGGACACCTTCCGTCTTACGGTCTATTTCTTCCTCGAAATGGCTTTGCTCGGACACAGAGCTGCAATTCCAGGCGAAGACGCCTGGCCAAAGCAGAAGACGAGCGTGGATTTGTGACTTCCCTAGGATTAATGGAGTCATGGTTTCCAAACTTTGGACCATTTTCTGTGGACACCTTCTATCTTACGGTCTATTTCTTCCTCGAATGGCTTTGCTCGGACACAGAGCTATAATTCCAGGCGAAGACGCCTGGCCAAAGCAGAAGACGAGCGTGGATTTGTGACTTCCCTAGGATTAATGGAGTTGTGGTTTCCAAGCTTTGGACCATTTTCTGTGGACACCTTCCATCTTACGGTCTATTTCTTCCTCGAATGGCTTTGCTCAGACACAGAGCTACAATTCCAGGCGAAGACGCCTGGCCAAAGCAGAAGACGAGTGTGGATTTGTGACTTCCCTAGGATTAATGGAGTCATGGTTTCCAAGCTTTGGACCATTTTCTGTGGACACCTTCTATCTTACGGTCTATTTCTTCCTCGAATGGCTTTGCTCGGACACAAAGCCATAATTCCAGGTGAAGACGCCTGGCCAAAGCACAAGACAAGTGTGGATTTGTGACTTCCCTAGGATTAATGGAGTTGTGGTTTCCAAGCTTTGGACCATTTTCTGTGGACACCTTCCATCTTACGGTCTATTTCTTCCTCGAATGGCTTTGCTCGGACACAGAGCTGCAATTCCAGGCGAAGACCTGGCCAAAGCAGAAGACGAGCGTGGATTTGTGACTTCCCTAGGATTAATGGAGTCGTGGTTTCCAAACTTTGGACCATTTTCTGTGGACACCTTCTATCTTACAGTCTATTTCTTCCTCGAATGGCTTTGCTCAGACACAGAGCTATAATTCCAGGCGAAGAGGCCAGGCCAAAGCAGAAGACAAGTGTGGATTTGTGACTTCCCTAGGATTAATGGAGTCGTGGTTTCCAAACTTTGGACCATTTTCTGTGGACACCTTCCATCTTACGGTCTATTTCTTCCTCGAATGGCTTTGCTCAGACACAGAGCTACAATTCCAGGCGAAGACGCCTGGCCAAAGCAGAAGACGAGCGTGGATTTGTGACTTCCCTCCACCCAGGATCACATTTTCTACCGGCTGTATCGCACTGTTGGCTTGTTCCGCTTGCGATTTACTAAAATCCCAAAATGATGGGTTGGTTTCCAAAACAGTTCCCATAAGGCTGGCCTGAGGATTCAGAGGTGAATCAGAGTCTGCTTTATGCCCACCTGGAAAAATCTCCTTTAATGTTCTTTTAATGGGAACGAAAAGGTTGAGGGAAGCCATGCTTGTCGGAGGCATTATACAATAACAAAACACAACGAGACTGTAATAACTCCAGTTGTGGAACCAAATACAATCAGACAGGTGTGGTGGACGTCTGCAGGAAATAACACAGACAAATGGTCGATCTTTCCAAAGATAAGCCTATTTTTCCACTCTTCTTAGTTGCACCAATATATATATACACAGCATATACCAGATATACAGACTTCACGGGTTCTCTCTCTCCACTCCAACAACAACCAACATGGAGGCCACAACTTTTATACCTGCAGAAATCCACCACACCTGTCTGAGGAGATCCAATTCTGTAACTGGAGATATCAGAGTGTTTTATTATTGTATTCAACAGGCATGGGCCAACTTCGGCCCTCCTTCCAGGTCTTTTGGACATACATCAACCAGCTCTTAGGAGTTGTAGGAGTTGACGTCCAAAACATCTGGAAGGAGAGGCGAAGTTGGCCCACGCGTGGTTTAAAGCCTCTCCCAAAGGTGCCCCTGTCTTCTGCTTTGGTGCCCAGCTAACCCGACTAGATCCCGTCCTCGTAAAGTAAAGCCGCGCTGAAGACGGTCAGGGGCTCGTCCGGGGAGTGGGCCAGCTGACCGGAGACCAAGTCCACGCAGAGGGTCTCCTCGGCCTCCATGGGGACCACCAGGGCAAAGACGGCCAGGGCTCCTGCGCTGGGCTGTCTCTCGGCCACCGGCTTGTTCTCCAGGCCTTCGGGTTGGTAGCCGGCTGAGTCGCTGCGGGCAATGGCCTGGTTGGAGCGTGACAGCACCGCCTCGATCTTCTCACCACGGTGGCCGGTCAGCACCGCGCTGACCACGTAGCGGCCGGAGATGGGAGCGGTGAAGATCCCTGGGGAAGAAGAGCATAGAATCATTGAGTCAGAAGAGACCTAATGGCCATCTAGTCCAACCCCATTCTGTCTTCATGCAGGAAAAGCACAATCTAATCCCCCTCACAGATGGCCACCCAGCCTCATAATAATAATAATAATAACAACAACAACAACAACAACATCAATAATAATAGAGTTGAAAGGAGACTGCATTTATTCCAACCCCTTTCTACCTTCATGCAGGAAAAGCACTATCTAATCCCCCCCCCATAGATGGCCATCCAGACTAATAATAGTAATATAATAATATTTATAAGCACTATGTAATCCCCCCGATAAATGGCCACCCAGACTAATAATAGTAATATAATAATATTTATTAATAATAATAATAATAATAATACTAAATATTCTTAATAATAATAATAATTTGTGTTTAACTTTTATTATGTTATTTTGCACTGTTTATTTTATTTTGCTACTTTATGTATTTTGTTGTGATGTAATTTTTCCGTTCTTTTGTATTTTATTTTGCTGCATTGTAAATTTTGGGCTCGGCCTCATGTTAGCCTTTCGGGGAGATGGTGGCGGGCTATAAATAAAGTTTATTATTTATTA
This sequence comes from Anolis sagrei ordinatus, assembly GCF_025583915.1. Lineage (NCBI taxonomy): Eukaryota > Metazoa > Chordata > Lepidosauria > Squamata > Anolidae > Anolis > Anolis sagrei. The sequence goes on along the minus strand of NW_026844366.1, from coordinate 353,648,950 downwards.
CTATTATTAGAGTTGGAAAAGACCACACTTATTTATTATTTATTTCAGTTACTTCTACCCCACCCTTCTCATCCCCGAGGGGGGACTCAGGGCGGCTTACAAAAGAAGGCACAATTCGATGCCTATGTCACATATACATACATAGAATCATAGAATCATAGAATCAAAGAGTTGGAAGAGACCTCATGGGCCATCCAGTCCAACCCCATTCTGCCAAGAAGCAGGAATATTGCATTCTAATCACCCCTGACAGATGGCCATCCAGCCTCTGCTTAAAAGCTTCCAAAGAAGGAGCCTCCACCACACTCCGGGGCAGAGAGTTCCACTGCTGAATGGCTCTCACAGGAAGTTCTTCCTAATGTTCAGATGGAATCTCCTCTCTTGTAGTTTGAAGCCATTGTTCCATTGCGTCCTAGTCTCCAGGGAAGCAGAAAGGAAGCTTGTTCCCTCCTCTCTGTGGCTTCCTCTCACATATTTATACATGGCTATCATATCTCCTCTCAGCCTTCTCTTCTTCCGGCTAAACATGCCCAGCTCCTTAAGCCGCTCCTCATAGGGCTTGTTCTCCAGACCCTTGATCATTTTAGTCGCCCTCCTCTGGACACATTCCAGCTTGTCAATATCTCTCTTGAATTGTGGTGCCCAGAATTGGACACAATATTCCAGATGTGGTCTAACCAAAGCAGAATAGAGGGGTAGCATCACTTCCTTAGATCTAGACACTATGCTCCTATTGATGCAGGCCAAAATCCCATTGGCTTTTTTTGCCGCCACATCACATTGTTGGCTCATGTTTAACTTGTTGTCCACGAGGACTCCAAGATCTTTTTCACACGTACTGCTCTCGAGCCAGGCGTCACCCATTCTGTATCTTTGCATTTCATTTTTTCTGCCAAAGTGGAGTATCTTGCATTTGTCCCTGTTGAACTTCATTTTGTTAGTTTTGGCCATTCATCTCTCTAATCTGTCAAGATCGTTTTGAATTCTGCTCCTGTCCTCTGGGCTATTGGCTATCCCTCCCAATTTGGTGTCGTCTGCAAACTTGATGATCCTGCCTTCTAGCCCTTCATCTAAGTCATTAATATAGATGTTGAACAGGACCTGCAGACGACACCAAATTGGGAGGGATAGCCAATACTCCAGAGGACAGGAGCAGGATTCAAAACAATCTTGACAGATTAGAGAAATGGGCCAAAACTAACAAAATGAAGTTCAACAGGGACAAATGCAAGATACTCCACTTAGGCAGAAAAAACGAAATGCAAAGATACAGAATGGGGGACAATGCCTGGCTCGAGAGCAGTACGTGTGAAAAAGATCTTGGAGTCCTCGTGGACAACAAGTTAAACATGAGCCAACAATGTGATGTGGCGGCAAAAAAAGCCAATGGGATTTTGGCCTGCATCAATAGGAGCATGGTGTCTAGATCTAAGGAAGTCATGCTCCCCATGCTCTATTCTGTTTTGGTTAGACCACACCTGGAATATTGTGTCCAATTCTGGGCACCACAATTCAAGAGAGATATTGACAAGCTGGAATGTGTCCAGAGGAGGGCGACTAAAATGATCAAGGGTCTGGAGAACAAGTCCTATGAGGAGCAGCTTAAGGAGCTGGGCATGTTTAGCCTGAAGAAGAGAAGGCTGAGAGGAGATATGATAGCCATGTATAAATATGTGAGAGGAAGCCACAGGGAGGAGGGAGCAAGCTTGTTTTCTGCTTCCTTGGAGACTAGGACACAATGGAGCAATGGCTTCAAACTACAAGAGAGGAGATTCCATCTGAACATGAGGAAGAACTTCCTGACTGTGAGAGCTGTTCAGCAGTGGAACTCTCTGCCCCGGAGTGTGGTGGAGGCTCCTTCTTTGGAAGCTTTTAAACAGAGGCTGGATGGCCATCTGTCAGGGGTGATTTGAATGCAATATTCCTGCTTCTTGGCAGAATGGGGTTGGACTGGATGGCCCAGGAGGTCTCTTCCAACTCTTTGATTCTATGATTCTATCTGTACATAACACAATAGTACATAACACTTGCCATCCAATCCAACCCTTTTCTGCCATCATGGAGGAAAAGCACCGTTTAATCCCCCTTGACAGATGGCCATTGAACCTCAATAATAATAACAACAGTGGAGTGCATGTGTCTATCTATCTATCTATCTATCTATCTATCTATCTATCTATCTATCTGAGGAATGTCCAGGGTGGGAGGAGGAACCCTTGTCAGTGTAAAGCAAGTGTGCATGTTGCGATTGTTGTTGTTGTTATTATTATTATTGAGGTTTTGTAATCGGACATTGAAGAGACTGAAGTGTTTAAATTACTGCTTACAGTGAAACGGTTTTCGACACAAACTGGGTGTTGCTTTGGTTAAACTCTGCCCACATTTCCAGGCAGAGCCCGACAACCGACTACTGACCTGTGTGTGGGTCATAGAAGTCCCCATCGTTGACCAGCACCCGGTCAAAGACAATGGTGCCCGCCTCAACATGGCGGGAGGTCAGTGCGGCCGAGAAGGAGACTTGCGCCATTCTTCCCGCTGGACCAGGCAGCCCTGAAAAGACAGAAGCGATCAAGGTGGGAAGGGGGTGTTGTCTGAGGACCCCTCCCCACTTCCTCAGCTCAGACCTACAGCCCTGGAAACCAATCTGATTCCTTTGCATGGGTTCCAGTGATGGGGAACAAAGCCTGCACCCCCTCCCCAGTTTCCATACGGATTCATAATTTGGTTGTATAAAAATATTTTGCACACCCCTTGTGGGTTATTTATTTATTATTTATTTATTATTTGCACTTGTTAACCGCCACTCTCAGCCCAGGGGCGACTCGTGGCGGTGTACAAAACATAGAACATAGAGAAGACAACAGTTTACAATAAATCGAGATCATAACACAACATCTTACGAGTACACAACTAATTAAACTAAAAATCCGCTTCGTCTTGTTTGGGGTCATAAGCAGTCTCGTAGTCATGGTCCATTCCGGTAATCATTCCAAAAACATAGCACTTAATTGAAGGCCTTTTCGAAGAGCCAGGTTTTCAGGCCCTTGCGGAAGGCCATGAGGGAAGGCGCCTGTCTTATTTCAGCAGGGAGGGAGTTCCATAGCCGGGGGGCCACCACCGAGAAGGCCCGCTCTCTCGTCCCCGCCAGGCGTGCCTGAGAGGCAGGCGGGACCGAGAGGAGGGCCTCCCCAGATGATCTCAAGGTCCTCGTGGGCTCGTAGGCCGAGATGCGGTCTGCAAGGTATTTTGGGCCGGAACCGTTTAGGGCTTTGTAGGATAACACCAGCACCTTAAATTGGGCCCGGTAGCAGATCGGCAGCCAGTGGAGCTGGAACAACAAGGGCGTTGTGTGCTCCCTGCGTCCCGCTCCTGTTAGTAACATGGCTGCCGCGCGCTGGACTAGCTGAAGCTTCCGGGCCGTCTTCAAGGGCAGCCCCACGTAGAGAGCGTTGCAGTAGTCGAGGCGGGATGTGACAAGAGCGTGTACCACCGTGGCCAAGTCAGACTTCCCAAGATACGGGCGCAGCTGGCGCACAAGCCTAAGCTGTGCGAATGCTCCCCTGGTCACCGCTGAAACCTGGGGCTCCAGGCTCAGCGATGAGTCCAGGGTCACACCCAAGCTGCGAACCTGCGCCTTCAAGGGGAGTGCGACCCCGTCCAGCACAGGCTGTAACCCTATACCCTGCTCGGCCTTGCGACTGACCAGGAGTACCTCTGTCTTGTCTGGATTTAATTTCAGTTTGTTCGCCCTCATCCAGACCGTCACAGCGGCCAGGCACCGGTTCAGGACTTCGACAGCCTCCTTAGTAGCAGGTGGGAAGGAGTGACAGAGTTGGACGTCATCTGCGTACAGGTGACACCGCACCCCGAAACTCCGGATGATCTCACCCAGCGGCTTCATGTAGATGTTAAACAGCATGGGGGACAGTATGGAGCCCTGAGGAACACCACATGTCAACGGCTGTGGTGTTGAGCAGGAGTCCCCCAACAACACCTTCTGGGTACGACCCTCCAGAAATGACTGGAGCCACCGCAAAGCGGTGCCCCCAAGACCCATCTCTGCAAGGCGTCCCAGAAGAATACCGTGGTCGACGGTATCGAAGGCCGCTGAGAGGTCCAGGAGCACCAACAGGGACACACTCCCCCTGTCTAGCTCCCGGCGGAGATCATCCACTAAGGCGACCAAGACCGTCTCAGTACCATGTCCCGGTCTGAAACCAGACTGTGCCGGATCCAGAATATCCGTGTCTCTCAAGAATACCTGGAGTTGTGAGGCCACCACGCTTTCCATGACTTTGCCCAAGAAGGGAAGATTGGAAACAGGCCGAAAGTTGTCAAATTTGGTGGGGTCCAGTGATGGTTTCTTCAACAGCGGCTTTATAATAGCCTGTTTTAGGCTCGCTGGAATCGTGCCTTCCCGAAGGGAGGCATTAACCACCACCGTTACCCACTCAGCCAATCCCCCTCTGGCCTCTTTCAGAAGCCAGGATGGGCAGGGGTCTAGGATGGACGTGGTAGGCCTCATTCCTCCAAGTATCTTGTCCACATCCTCGGGTTTCACAAACTGAAAAGAATCCATCAAAATAGGACAAGCAGGTGCTTGTGTCACATCCACGGAGACTGCATTTAATGTGGCGTCCAGCCCAGAACGGATCAAAGCGACTTTGTCTGCAAAGAACCGAGCAAATGCTTCACAGCGCGTGGCCGAGTTGTCAGGGCTCCCGCCTGAAGTAGGGGTTATGCTTGTACTTTTGGGCAGGAGCCCACCTGCATCTATGCATTAAAATGCCTCTGTGTTTGCTTCCTGGTGAGTCTTTAATCTGGAAATTTGGTTATTAATTTTGGTTAGCAATGCTTGCCAGGCAGACTCCCTCATTGTAAGTGGTCTAAATTCCATATCACGGGCATGACATGCCACACGCGTCTCTCCCTTTTTCATGGCCATGAGGAATGGAATGATCCCCCCCCCCACACACGCACACTATCATCCAGGCCTGCTCCTTTCTTTGCCTGCAAAATACCCCACCAATCGAGGGTTTAGCCCCCCCCCCCCCCAAATAAAACCCTTTCCAACAAATACCAAAGTCTGTTACCTTGCTCTCCGGGGAGACCTGTAAGAGAAAAGAGTGTCCCATGAGCCAGTCTCCTATAGGAGGATGGGGAGCATTTGGGGGACCCACCATGGGAGGGAGGCATTATTGGGGAATGCATCCAGGACCCATTGCCCTCCCATACAGACCCCAATTCACAACTTATGAAGAGGAGATCCTGATACATCCCCCTACCGCACTTTTCTATGGAGGAGAAGGCATCCTATGAGGCCAAGAGCAAACGTTCTACAGATGATGCCCCTTCCCAATCCTATTAGGGACCCAAGAGACCCCCCCCCCAAATCATCATTGAGGGTCATGCAAAAACTGCCAGCTTCTCACCTGGGGGTCCCACGAAGCCCGTGCTTCCATCTTTCCCAGGGGGGCCCATTGGGCCTGGGAGCCCCGGTCTCCCCATGGGTCCCATTGGTCCTGGCAGTCCTGGGGGTCCTGAAGGGGAGGAGGAAAAGGAAGCAGTTACAGGAAGGGACCTTTCCTGGACCCTGAATTCCCGGATCAGAGTCACGGGCGTCCATCCCTTCCTCCTTCTCTGTCTGTCTCCCTCTTTCCTCCATCCTTCCCTTCTTTTGTTATTGCCCCTTCCCTCCCTCTGACCATATACCTACCTTCCTACCTTCCTTCCCATTTCCCCTCCCTCCATCTCCCACCCTCCTTTCTTCGATCCATCTACCACTCATTGCCCTCTCCTTCTTTTCTCCGTCTCCTTTTCTTCCTCCCCTCTTTCCTGCTTCTCTCTCTCTCTCGCTTCCTTCCATTCCTTCCCTATCTTTCACTTCCTTCCTTCTATACTTCCCCCTCCCTCCCTCCCCCTTCTCTCCTTCCTTCCTTCTCTTCATTGCTTCCCTTCCCCTCCCTCCATTTCCCACCCTCCTTTCTTCTATCCATCTTCCACTCATCAGCTTCTCCTTCTTCTCTCCTTCCCTCCCTTTCTTCCTTCCCTCTTTCCCTCTCACTCCTTCTCTCACTTCCTTACTTTCCTTCCCTATCTTTCCTTCCCTCCTTCTATACTTCCCCCTTCTCTCCCTCCCTCCTTCTCTTCATGGCTTCCCTTCTCCTGCCTCACCTTCTACCCTCCTTTCTTCTATCCATCCACCACCCATCAGCCTCTCCTTCTTCTCCTCCTTCCTTCCTTCCTTCCTTCCTTCCTTCCTCAATTCATTCCTTCCTTCCCTTTCCTTCTCTCTGCTCTTCTTTCCTTCCTTCTCCTTTCCCCATCCCTCCATTTCCCACTCTCCTTTCTTCTATCCATCCACCACCCATCAGCCTCTCCTTCTTCTCCTCCTTCCTTCCTTCCTTCCTTCCTTCCTTCCTTCCTTCCTTCCTCAATTCATTCCTTCCTTCCCTTTCCTTCTCTCTGCTCTTCTTTCCTTCCTTCTCCTTTCCCCATCCCTCCATTTCCCACTCTCCTTTCTTCTATCCATCCACCACCCATCAGCCTCTCCTTCTTCTCCTCCTTCCTTCCTTCCTTCCTTCCTTCCTTCCTTCCTTCCTTCCTCAATTCATTCCTTCCTTCCCTTTCCTTCTCTCTGCTCTTCTTTCCTTCCTTCTCCTTTCCCCATCCCTCAATTTCCCACCCTCCTTTCTTCTATCCATCTACCACTAATCAGCCTCTCCTTCTTTCCTCCCTCCCCCCTTTCTTTTCCCCCTCTTTCCCCCTTCTCTCTCTCACTTCCTCCATCTTCCACCCTCCTTTCTTCAATCCATCCACCACCAATCAGCCTCTCTTCTTCTCTCCTTCCTTCCTTCCTTCCTTCCTTCCTTCCTTCCTTCCTTCCTTCCTTCCTCAATTCCTTCCTTCCTCCCCTTTCCTTCCTTCTCTCCCTTGTTCCCTTTCTTCTCTCTGCTCCTTTTCCTTCCCTATCTTCCCTCCCTCTTCCTTCCTTACTTCTCACTTCCCTCCCTCCTTTCCTCACTTCCCTCACTTCCCTCTCCTCTTCCCTCCCTCCCTCCCTCTCTCCTTCCTTCTCTTCATTGCTTTCCTTTCCCTGCCTCCATCTTCCACCCTCCTTTCTTCAATCCATCCACCACCAATCAGCCTCTCTTCTCTCCTTCCTTCCTTCCTTCCTTCCTTCCTTCCTTCCTTCCTTCCTTCCTTCCTTCCTTCCCCTTTCCTTCCTTCTCTCTCTTGTTCCCATTCTTCTCTCTGCTCCTTCTTCCTCCCCTATCTTCCCTCCCCCTTCCTTCCTTCTCTACTTCCTGCTTCCCTCCCTCTTTCCTCTCTCCTTTCTTCACTTCCCTCTCTTTCCTCTCCCTTCCTTCCTTCCCTCCCTTCAATCCTTGCTCCATCCCTTCCTCTCTCCCACTCCATATGTCCTTCCTTCCACCCAGACACCCATCTGAACCCCTTCTCCCTCTCCCTCTTTCCATTTCTTTCGTTCCTTTCTTCTCTTCCATCTCTCCATCTGCCTATAGTTCCTCCTTTGTTCCCGCTTCCCCGTCTCAGCCCCTGACCTGTGAAGTCCTGGAGGGAGAGGATCCGGAGCTCCTCCTGCAGAGCCTGGAAAGACCCGTTGAGGCTGCTGAGGCGCCGGTGGACGGTGGGCAGCTGGTTCCCGTGGATCTTGTCCAGGAGGGCCTCGTGGAGGCGCAGGGTCCCGTTGGTGTCACGCAGGCAGCCCCAGAGGGCCGTGAGGTGTTTGTCCAGCCCCTCCTTGACCTTCCGCAGGGTCCCTGAGACCTTGTCTAGCTTCTCGCAGGAGCCCTCCAACTTGGCCAGCCGCTCCGCCAGGCCCCCAGAAGACTGCCGGCAGTCGGAGGTCTCCGTCCGCAGGATGACCCCAAAGCGCTGGACTTCGTGGCCCAGGTCACGGAATCTCTCCTCGCTCTCGCTCACGTGCTCCGTCACCTCCTGCTGCACTCGGTTGATCTCAGCGATGATACGGTCCTTGGTGCCGCCCAGCTCGTGGAGGTCCGTCTGGTGCTTCTCCACCGTAGCCTGCAGCCCGGCCAGTGACTCGTTCAGGGCGCTGAAGCCCAGGATCACCTCTGAGAGTTCTCCTTGTAGGGACCGCAGGTGGACCCCAGAAACACCTCCGATGACACTGAAGCCGTCCAGGGGTTTGGAGGCCTCCTCCGGCGGAGACGGCGGTGTGGGTAGCTGCTCTCCTCCACTGCCAGCCAGAGGGTCCGACCTCCTCCCACCTGGGTAGCAGGCTGCCTGGCAGGACTCCACTTGCACCCGCAGTTGGTCCACCTCACTGCGCAGGATGGAGCAGGACCCCAGGCTCTCCACCTCCTGCTCCAGCCTCTCCAGCCGCCGGTTTGTGCGGTTGGCATAGCGGGCCAGATCCGGCGGCCCAGCGCTCCCCGAGACCACCAACCGGGTCTCCAACTCACCCACCTCTCCGGCCAGCTTGCTCAAGCCATCGCTATTGGCCCCCACCAAGCCGTGCAACTGTCGGAGCTTCCCTGAGACGTCCAGCTGGTGGAGGCTGGAGCCCAGGAGCCGCAGCTGACCCTCATTGTCCAGCACCCGCCGCTCCAAGTCGCTCAGGATGTCGCTGATCTGGGAGTCCTGGCTGCCCGGCGCAGAGCAGATTTGGGTGCAGGTGTGGACACTGCTACGGATCCGGTCCAGGGCCCCTTGCTGCTGGATGCTGCTGTCCTTCAGGGCCCCTACGTCCCGAGAGAGGTTGGCCAGAGCCCGGTGGACGTGGGTCTGGAAGTCGTTCAGGCGGGAGAAGATGGCGTCCAGCTGACCCTCGGCCCTACGCAAGCGCTCGTCGGCACCGGTCAGCATCACCTGCAAGGCCCGCCAAGGAATACATTGCAAACATTTATTTATTTATTTATTGCATTTGTTGACCGCCGTTCTCAGCCCTTTTGGGCGACTCACGGCGGTGTACAACATATAAAAAACAGTTTACAATAAGACCCTCAAACAACACAGTATACACGTAACATCAATAATACAACAATAATTACTCTAAATCATCCGCGTCGTCTCATCTTAGAATCATAAACCAATCTCGTATTCCATATTCCGTTCCAGTCATCCAGCCAATTGTTGTAGCAGTTAATTGAATGCCTGCTCGAATAGCCATGTCTTTAAGCTCTTGCGGAATGACATAAGGGAGGGCGCCTGTCTGATGTCCACAGGGAGGGTGCTCCATAGCCGGGGCGCCACCACCGAGAAGGCCCTATCTCTCGTCCCCGCCAAACGTGCCTGTGAGGCAGGCGGGATCGAGAGAAGGGCCTCCCCAGACGATCTCAAGGTCCTCGTGGGCTCATAGGCCGAGATGCGGTCAGAAAGGTATTTTGGGCCGGAACCGTTTAGGGCTTTGTAGGCCAGCACCAGCACCTTGAATTGGGCCCGGTAGCAGATCGGCAGCCAGTGGAGCTGGAACAACAAGGGCGTTGTGTGCTCCCTGTGTCCCGCTCCTGTTAGTAACATGGCTGCCGCGCGCTGGACTAGCTGAAGCTTCCGGGCCGTCTTCAAGGGCAGCCCCACGTAGAGAGCGTTGCAGTAATCAAGGCGGGCTGTGACCAGAGCGTGTACCACCGTGGCCAAGTCAGACTTCCCGAGGTACGGGCGCAGCTGGCGCACGAGCCGAAGCTGTGCAAATGCTCCCCTGGTCACCGCTGAAACCTGGGGATCCAGGCTCAACGATGAATCCAGGATCACACCCAAGCTGCGAACCTGCGCCTTCAAGGGGAGTGCGACCCCATCCAGCACAGGCTGTAACCCTATACCCTGTTCGGCCTTGCGACTGACCAGGAGTACCTCTGTCTTGTCTGGAGTTAATTTCAGTTTGTTCGCCCTCATCCAGACCGTTACAGCGGCCAGGCACCGGTTCAGGACCTCGACAGCCTCCTTAGTAGCAGGTGGGAAGGAGTGACAGAGTTGGACATCATCTGCGTACAGATGACACTGCACCCCGAAACTCCGGATGATCTCGCCCAGCGGCTTCATGTAGATGTTAAAAAGCATGGGGGACAATATAGAGCCCTGTGGAACCCCACAGGTCAAAGGCTGTGGTGTCGAACAGGTGTCCCCCAATAACACCTTCTGGGTGCGACCCTCCAGAAATGACCGGAGCCACTGCAAAACAGTGCCCCCAAGGCCCATTTCCGCAAGGCGCCTCAGAAGGATACCGTGGTCGACGGTATCGAAGGCCGCTGAGAGGTCCAGGAGCACCAACAGGGACACACTCCCCCTGTCTAGCTCCCGGCGCAGATCATCCACTAAGGCGACCAAGACCGTCTCAGTTCCATGTCCCGGTCTGAAACCAGACTGTGCAGAATCCAGATAATCCGTGTCTCTCAAGAATACCTGGAGTTGTGAGGCCACCACGCTTTCCATGACTTTGCCCAAAAAGGGGAGATTGGAAACAGGCCGAAAGTTGTCAAATTTAGTGGGGTCTAATGATGGTTTCTTCAACAGCGGTTTTATAATAGCTTGTTTTAAGCTCGCTGGAATCTTGCCTTCCCGGAGGGAGGCATTAACCACCACCGTTACCCACTCAGCCAATCCCCCTCTGGCCTCCTTCAGTAGCCAGGATGGGCAGGGGTCTAGGATGGACGTGGTGGGCCTCATTCCTCCAAGTATCTTGTCCACATCCTCGGGCTTCACAAACTGAAAAGAATCCATCAAAATAGGACAAGCAGGTGCTCGTGTCACATCCACAGAGACTGCATTTAACATGGTGTCCAGCTCAGAACGGATCAAGGCGACTTTGTCTGCAAAGAACCGAGCAAATGCTTCACAGCGCGTGGCCGAATTGTCAGGGCTCCCGCCTGAGGTGGCGGGAGTTAACAGACCTCTGACAACCCGGAACAACTCCGCCGGACGGTTCCTTGCAGACGCAATAGTGGCCGCAAAGAAAGTTTTCTTTGCGGCTTTTATTGCCGCGGCATATGCCCTTAAAAAGGACACAAACCGTGTTCGGTTTGACTCGCTCGGCTCCGAACGCCACATGCTCTCTAGTTCCCTCTTCCTTCGCTTCATCACTGCCAGCTCCTCAGTGAACCAAGGAGCTGGTTTAGCTCGGCTACTTGAGAGGGGACGTTCCGGAGCGATCATGTCAATTGCCCTGGCCATCTCCCCATTCCAGAGAGCGACCAAGGCCTCGACATGGTCACCTACCGAGGTGGCGGGAAAATCCCCAAGAGCCGTCAGGAATCCATTCGGATCCATAAGCCTCCTGGGGCGGACCATCTTAATGGGTCCTCCACCTTTGCAGAGGTTGGGGGGCACAGTGAGCCTAAATCTGATCAGGAAGTGGTCAGTCCATGGCAACGGAGAGATGGATAACTCCTCCACACCGCCACCCTGCTCCCATCCCTGACAGAAAACCAAGTCCAATGTATGTCCAGCACAGTGGGTGGGGCCAAATATTCCAGTACATGTTTACTAGGCTTGGGTAACCACGGAAAAATTTGGTTCTAAACTCGTTTTGTTTTTAGGGGGCCCTTGCGTTTCATTTTTTTTAAATAATTCCGAAATTTTCCTTTAAAAAATTTCGAAATTTACGAAATTTCGTAAAATTACGAATCGATTCGTTAATGGCGGACGAGATTGCGCAATATGCTAAAAAAACCTCCAAATGGGACAGGAGGAACTTCTGAAGCTTCCCTCTCCCTCTGTTGTTGACTGTTGGTGTGATAAAACAAACAACAACTATAAAACTTGCACCAGACATGCGAAAATAATTACGAAATAATTACGAAATAATTTCAAAATAATTACGAAATAAATTGAAAAAAATTGTTTCGAATCTTAATTACTCCTCACACTATTCCTGCATGGCTCAATATTGGATCGTAAGCTAATTTAAATACGAATTAATAACGAATTACGAAATTAACGAACGAAACCGCCCAAGCCTAGTTGTTACAGAACAGAGTTTGAACCAAGATTGCAAGACATTTGCTGAAATTTTATCAGAGAGACTGAGAAAAGTTTTACAAACTTTAAAACATGAGGATGAAGTATTATTCTTGCCAAATAGGCATGTAAATAGTCATCCTAGGTGTACTGTGCATCAAGAATAAATAGAAAACTATGATGACCGTAATGGAAAACAGGTTGATTTGATCTTTTTAGATGCAGAAAAGGCATTTGATAATGTGCATTGTCCACCTATGGGGTTCTCAAAGTGAAGATGAATTTTGGACCAAATTTTCAAGAATGGATTAAGCAATATGGCAAGCAAAGTGCTCAGATTCTGATTAAGGGCGAATCGACAAAATCATGTAAAATACAGAAAGGAATTAGACAAGGGTGTCCTCTTTCAGCATTGCTGTTTTTAATGGTGATAGAAGTATTAAATCTATATAAATAAAAATGTAATGTTTGTTTGTGGTATTCACAGAACTCAAAAACCACTGGACGAATTGACACCAAATTTGGGCACAATACACCTAACAATCCAATGTATGTCTTTCACTCAAAAAAATTGATTTTGTCATTTAGGAGTTGTAGTTTCTGGGATTTATAATTCACCTACAATCAAAGAGCATTCTGAACTCCACCAATGATGGAATTGAACCAAACTTGGCACACAGGACTCCCATGACCAACAGAACACTAGAAGGGATTGGTGGGCATTGACCTTGAGTTTGGGAGTTGTAGTTCACCTACAGAGAGCACTGTGGACTCAAACAATGATGGATCCGGATAAAACTTGGAACGAATACTCAATATGCCCAAATATGAACACAGATGGAGTTTGGGGGAAATCGACCTTGACATTTGGGAGTTGTAGTTACTGGGATTTATAGTTCGCGTACAATCAGAGAGCATGCTGAACTCCACCAATGGCAGAATTGGGGCAAACTTCCCACACAGAACCTCCATACTTAAGGCCATCCAGTCCTCCTGACAAAGAGCCATCCAGACATATATATAAATAGATATATGATATGATTCACACACAGAGAGATATAGTATCCTAGATTTGAAAGGGACCCTTAAAGAAGGACAATTATATGTTGCATGTTCCAGAGTAGGCAAACCAGACACTCTCCACATCAACACTGACAAAGAAACAGCAAGAAATACTGTTTACCCACAAGCAGAAAGACATTACATATATTAGAAACCAACACCTTCTCATTACTTTATTTTCCAGATCCCCAGACTGGGCCACAGCAACACCTGGCAGGGGACAGCTAGTAGAATAATAGGATCCTAGAATTGGAAGAGACCTCGAGGGCCATCCAGTCCAACCCCGTTCTGCCAAGAAGCAGGACAATGGCATCCAAAGCAGTCCTGACAGATGGGTGCTTTGAGCAATAATTGCTGAAGAAGACATCAAGGGAGTTAATAGAAAAGGTCCAGGCTATAAATTAAAAAGCATTTGAAGAGGATTTGGAGATATCCTCCGAAGATCCTCTGCATACAGGCAGGAGTTTGATTTTCATTTTGAAGGAAGCGGGTTCTTATTATTGGTTTTCGTTTTGGAGGAAGAGGGATTCAGAATTAATAAAGAGGAAACAGCTGTTTTGATTAAGAACATGACTGAAATAGAACAAAAAGCTTCAAGTGAGAAATTGGGTTTCCAGGTTGACCGAAAGGTTAAATATTGCTTCTTCAATTGTAATTGTTATGGAAAAATATGGGGGAAGACTTGCCAACCTTCATCTGACAAGGGAAGAGACTCAAGGTTAGACTTCAGATGTTACGAAGTGATAAGAAAACAAGAGAAATGGGTCTCCCTCGTTGGAAAATGTATTAAAATTCCTGTTGTTTGCTGTGGATGGAGGTTGGTTAATACTTAAGATACTTAAGATTATTTCAATTAGTAGGAGAGAGAGTTGCCAGATAGAATCATAGAGTCAAAGAGTTGGAAGAGACCTCCTGGGCCATCCAGTCCAACCCTAATTGCCAAGAAGCAGGAATATTGCATTCAAATCACCCCTTACAGATAGCCATCCAGCCTCTGTTTAAAAGCTAAAGAAGGAGCCTCCACCACACTCCAGGGCAGAGAGTTCCACTGCTGAACGGCTCTCACAGTCAGGAAGTTCTTCCTCATGTTCAGATGGAATCTCCTCTCTTGTAGTTTGAAGCCATTGTTCCTTGTCCTAATCGTTTTATGCTTTAGCCTTGTAGACCTTTTCCCTACAGGTGTTGGCTATTTGTTTGAATTCTTCTTTGGTGATTTCTCCCTTTTTCCACTTCTTGTGCATGTCCTCCTCTTACTCTTCCTCCTCCTGCGTCCTAGTCTCTGGGGAAGCAGAAAACAAGCTTGCTCCCTCCTCCCTGTGGCTTCCTCTCACATATTTATACATGGCTATCATATCTCCTCTCAGCCTTCTCTTCTTCAGGCTAAACATGCCCAGCTCCTTAAGCCGCTCCTCATAGGGCTTGTTCTCCAGACCCTTGGTCATTTGAGTTACCCTCCTCTGGACACATTCCAGCTTATCAATATCTCTCTTGAATTGTGGTGCCCAGAATTGGACACAATATTCCAGGTGTGGTCTAACCAAAGCGGATGTACAAGCTGGGTTTAGAAAAGGCAGAGGAACAAGAGACCAAATTGCCAATATCCGGATGTTGGATAATGGAGAAAGGCAGGGAGTTCCAGAAAAACATCTATTTCTGCTTCATTGACTATTCTAAAGCCGTTGACTGTGTGGTTCATAATAAATTGCGGAAAGTTCTTGGTGGGATGGGCATATCAAGCCACCTTGTTTCTCTCCTGAGGAATCTGTATAAGTGCCAAGTAGCAACAGGATGGTGCTCATCTCCATTTCTAAGCCGAAGTGCCAGCGTTGTCTGTAGACACCTCCAAGGTCATGTGGCTGGCATGACTGCATGGAGTGCCATTACCTTCCCACCAGAGCGGTACCTATTTTATTTTTATTTTTTGTCGTTTCAGGGCAACCAGTCAATTATATTACATTTCTAACGGAACAAAGCAAACAAACAGACAAAATACAAAATTTGTGAGTTTGGTAGTTGACTAAATGTCCCTTGACCAGTATCTAGCCACTTGGAGTGCTTCTGGTGTTGCTGCAAGAAGGTCCTCCCTTGTGCATGTGACAGGGCTCAGGGTGCATTGCAGCAGGTGGTCTGTGGTGTGCTCTTCTCCACACTCGTGGATTCCACTTTGTGGCCCCATTTCTGAAGATTGGCTCTGCATCTCGTGGTGCCAGAGCGCAGTGTGTTCAGCGCCCTCCAAGTCGCCCAGTCTTCTGTGTGCCCAGGGGGGAGTCTCTCATCTGGTATCAGCCATTGGTTGAGGTTCTGGGTTTGAGCCTGCCACTTTTGGACTTTCGCTTGCTGAGGAGTTCCAGCGAGTGTCTCTGTAGATCTTAAAAAACGATGTCTTGATTTAAGTCGTTGACGTGCTGGTTGATACCCAAACAGGGGATGAGCTGGAGATGTCATAGAATCATAGAATCATAGAATCAAAGAGTTGGAAGAGACCTCTTGGGTCATCCAGTCCAACCCCCTGCCAAGAAGCAGGAATATTGCATTCAAATCACCCCTGACAAATGGCCATCCCTGACAAATGGCCATGTCTCTGCCTTGGTCCTTTCACTATTGGCTGCTACTTCCCGGCGGATGTCAGTTGGTGCAATACCGGCTAAGTAGTAATTTTTCCAGTGGTGTAGGGCGCAGACACCCCGTGATAACGCAGCATGTCTCATTAAGAGCCACATCTACTGTTTTAGCGTGGTGAGATGTGTTC
This sequence comes from Anolis sagrei ordinatus, assembly GCF_025583915.1. Lineage (NCBI taxonomy): Eukaryota > Metazoa > Chordata > Lepidosauria > Squamata > Anolidae > Anolis > Anolis sagrei. Next base: position 353,633,202 of record NW_026844366.1, on the reverse strand, counting down.
CACACTGGGCATGCATACTCAGCAGCAGAGTAGCATAGCGCAAGGGCAGGTGTCTTCACTGTGTCTGGTTGTGATCCCCAGGTTGTGCCAGTCAGCTTTCGTATGATGTTGTTTCTCGCACCCACTTTTTGCTTGATGTTCAGGCAGTGCTTCTTGTAGGTCAGAGCATGGTCCAGACTGACTCCCAGGGATTTGGGTGCGCTGCAATGCTCCAGTGGGATTCCTTCCCAGGTGATAATCCTCAGAGCTCAGGATGCTTGTCTGTTCTTAAGGTGAAAGAATAGCGGTACCTATTGATCCACTCACATTTGCATGTTTTCGAACTGCTAGGTTGGCAAAAGCTGGGGCAGGATTCGAACCTGCGACCTTTCGGTCAACAAGCTCAGCAGTTTAGCCCACTGCACTACCGGAAGCTCCAATATTATTATTATACAATTATAATAATACAATGCAATTAATATAATATATTATACTGTGCTGCAGGATGTCCCTCTTGCAGAAACAAAGTTTTTGCAGTTCAATAAACGTTTCCCATGTTTTTATGACGGAACCAATTCGGAACTGACTGGACTGACCTTGAAGGAGCTGGGGGTGGTGACGGCCGACAGGGAGCTCTGGCGTGGGCTGGTCCATGAGGTCATGAAGAGTCGGAGACGCCTGAACGAATGAACAACAACAACAACAACACCAATTCGGAAACGATACTTATAACCCAGGAACAAAAATAGTGCAATGGAAAGCCTCACCTGAAGGTCAGCCAGGTGCTCCTCCAGGCCGCGGCGAGTGGTGTTGACACGTCCCTCAATCTCGGACATGCGCCGGTCCAGTGTCCAGGGAGGGGGCTGTAGCCTGTGGCCCCCGGTCTGTCCGGTCAGCATGGCCAAAGAGTCCGAGAGGGTGTCCAAGCGTTGCTCCAGGCCACCCACCCGGCCGTCCAGCTGAGAACAGCAGTCCTCCTTGGGCAACCGGTCAGCCAGGTGTCCCAGATGTTGCCGGACGGCATCCACGGCATCCCGGTTTCGTTGGTCCACAGCAGTGACCAGTTTCTCCAGGGCGCGCATGCGCTCACGGTCCTCCGCCTGCTGCCGCTGCAGGCCCTCCACTCCGGCCAAGCAGGAGGCACAGGAGCTCTGCAGCCGACGCTCCACTTCCCGCAGGACTTCGCCCTTGACGTCGGAGCCGGTGCTGCCTCCGCCATTCTCCTGGTCGGAAATGCGGTTGTCCAGGCGCTGGAGGTGGCGCTGGATCTCGTTGAGGGTCTCCTTCATCTCCGGGTGGGCAGCCGCATCCGCCGGCTGCTTGCCGTTCAGGGAGGCCTCCACAGCCCGCCGTACATCCTCGGTCAGCTTAGCATTGTTGGCCTGGAGGGTAGACTGGAGGTCCTGCAGCTGCTTAGTCAGGCGCTGGACTTTGTCCTCCAGCTGCTGCACCTTCTCTGAGTCCCTGGAGCCTGCAGTGAGGAAAAGAGAGTGTGATGGAGAACATGATTCTAGGCTGCATCTCTGGAAGAAGAGTGTCGATAACAGGTATGCACAAACTTGGGCCCTCCAGGTGTTTTGGTCTCCAACTCCCACAATTCCTAGGCTGCTAGGAATTGTGGGAGTTGAAGTCCAAAACACCTGGAGGGCCCAAGTTTTCACTTGCCTGTATACCGACCCAGAAGAACTGGACTAGGGATGTCATGAAAATATGATGTATGGTTTGAATGAAATTGTATGAAAGATATATGGTTGGGGCCAATCTAAATTGGAGCCAGGCAACCCACAAAAAGAAGAAGTGCTGAACTGATGACATGGCCAGAGACCAATTATTAATTCTGTGGTGGAAAACAACATGTTTACATTACAACCGGCAATGGCTCTTTTAAATTATGAAAGTGTTTACAAGGTTCCTTACATTAAAAAAAGGAAGCAAACAAGGCTCCTTAAGAAGGGAAACCAATTATCCCTTAAAGAAGAGAAGTCAAGCTCTGTCCAGAAACGGATGGAATCATGATGTTCTGTGGTGGAAAACAACATGTTTACATTACCAGAGACAATGGCTCTTTTAAATTACGGAAGTGTTTACAAGGTTCCTTATGTCAAAAAAGGAAGCAAACAAGGCTCCTTAAGAAGGGAAACCAATTATCCCTTAAGGAAGAGAAGTCAAGCTCTGTCCAGAAACGGATGGAATCATGATGTTCTGTGGTGGAAAACAACATGCTTACATTACCAGAGAAAATGACTCTTTTAAATTACGGAAGTGTTTACAAGGTTCCTTACGTTAATAAAAGGAAGCAAACAAGGCTCCTTAAGAAGGGAAACCAATTATCCCTTAAAGAAGGGAAGTCAACCTCTGTCCAGAAACTGATGGAATCAGGATGTTCTGTGGTGGAAAACAACATGTTTACATTACCAGAGAAAATGGCTCTTTTAAATTACGGAAGTGTTTACAAGGTTCCTTACGTTAAAAAAAAGGAAGCAAACAAGGCTCCTTAAGAAGGAAAACCAGTTATCACTTAAGGAAGAATCATAGAATCATAGAATCAAAGAGTTGGAAGAGACCTGGGCCATCCAGTGACCCAAAGTTGGTCTCTAAAGTGACCCAGATTTGGTCTCTAAAGTGTCTCATTGGTCTAAACTGCCTTACTATTCCTTGAACACTCTTGAACAAAAGAACAGGAACCTCCTTGGGTTCATAACATTTATAAACAAGCTCCTTGGTCTTCCTATGGATGTCCCAATCCTCAAACACTCTCTGCTTCATTCAGAAGAATGCTGCGCTTGCAGAGCTCAGGCGGTTTTGTATTTCAGTGTCAATGTTGATTTTTGTGGATTTTTGCACTCAATGTAGCTAGACCAAGCCTGGGCAAACTTGGGCCTTCCAGGTGGTTTGGACTTCAACTCCCACAATTCCTAACAGCCGGTAGGCTGTTAGGAATTGTGGGAGTTGAAGTCCAAAACACCTGGAAGGCCCAAGTTTGCCCAGGCCTGAGCTAGTCTGTATGTGTCCCCTTCCTTTCTCGGTATTGCTCTGTAATATACTCTTGCCTCAATGTGAATGAAACAAAATCATATTTTTAGTGTTTTTGAAAGTTTGAAAAGTATTCATGACACGGACAATCAAACTGACCGCAGTGCGTGGCTCAGTGTCCCCTTCCCACTGGTGCCTCACTGGTACCTCTGGCCGCTGACCGCTTACCTTCTCCCCCGAGGCCGCTGAGCGTGTTGCTGAATCCGGAGAGGTTGGGTCGTCCGTTGGGGGGCCTTGGGGGCCGAGGGGTGGTGAGGGTCACTCCACCTTCTGCACAGTCGTCCCCCGAATAGCCAGGGCAGCAGCGCCACTCCATGTCCGAGACCGTCTTGTAGGCCACCTTGTAGCGTGGGCGCAGGAAGCTCCGGTACCTGGATGGAAGGTAAGGAGGGAGGGACAAAGGGATGAGGGTCAGCTAGGATTGGGGGCATCTGCCTGACCCCACAGAGGAATAACACCAAAACTGCATAGCCCAGAACTTGGGAAGGGTCTCCTTTTTGGACCACCATTCCCAATACTAGTTTGTTACTGTAATTTTTAGATTATCCTATTGTAGAATCATAGAATCCTAGATTTGGAAGAGACCTCATGGGCCATCCAGTCCAATCCCATTCTGCCAAGGACAATCACATTCAAAGCACACCAAACAGATGGCCATTCAGCCTCTGTTTCAAAGCCTCTATAGAAGGAGCCTCCACCACACTTCGGGGCAGAGAGTTCCACTGCTGAACAGCTCTCACAGTTAAGAAGTTCTTCCTAATGTTCAGGTGGAATCTCCTTCCTGTCGCTTGAAGCCATTGCTCCACATCCTAGTATCCTTTCCCTATACTTAGGCGATCCCTCGTTCTTTGAGGATGATGACCCTCCAAGTGCAGTGTCTTGGTGGTGGGTCCATAGGTGGAGTCCTTTTCTTGATCTGCATGTTCTCCTGCAGCGAGGACATCAGTTTCCAGACGGAGGCCATCCCAGTCGTGGTTGGATTGACGTGGCTCCTTCCTCTTGGCATGTTTCTCTCTTTCGCCCTCCATTCATGCCTCTTCAAATTCTGCAGCACTGCTGGTCACAGCTGACCTCCAGTTAGAGCACTCAAGAGCCAAGGCTTCCCAGTTCTCGGTATCTATGCCACGGTTTTTAAGATTGGCTTTAAGTCCATCTTTCAACTTCTTTTCCTGCCCACCAACATTCTGTTTTCTGTTCTTGAGTTCTGAGTAGAGCAACTGCATTGGGAGATGGTGATCAGGCTTTCAGACAATGTGGCCAGTCCAGCGGAGTTCATGGTGGAGGACCATCACTTTGATGCTGGTGGTCTTTGCTTCTTCCACCAACCTGATATTTATCCGCTTGTCTTCCCAAGAGATTTGCAGGATTTTCCAGAGGCAGCGCTAATGGAATCGTTCCAGGAGTTGCGTGTGACGCCTGTAGACAGTCCACGTTCTGCAGGTGTATAGCAGGGTTGGGAGGAACCCTATACAGGAAAGGCTGAAGTTGGCCCATGCCCCCCCCCCCGCAATCTCTAGGGAGGCCCATCAGGGGGAGCCCTGTCCCTTCCCATGCGCTCCTTCTGCGAGCATGACTTCTGGGCCCCCGCCAGGCAGCAACCACAGGCATCCACCCGGCCCTCCCTCCCTTGTGGCATTTCTTCAGATGTTCAAACAAGGCTCCAAGGCTCCTTCCGAAGCTTCTCTTTTCCAGGCTAAACCCCCACCACTCCCTCAAAGGGCTTGGTATCCAAACTTGGCCCAAGTGATGAAGAAGAGGGGCTCTGTAGGGTTGTTCTTAAGTTGCATTTGTTTGTAAGCTGGAACAGGGGCATGGTTTAGGTGTAACTCCATCCAGCTAGGTAGGTAGATAGATAGATAGATAGATAGATAGATAGATAGATAGACAGACAGACAGACAGACATATACATACACACACGCACACGCACACACGCACACGCACACACACACACACACTTTGGCCACATCATGAGAAGACAGAAAAGCTTAGAGAAGACAATGATGCTGGGGAAAATGGAAGGAAAAAGGAAGAGGGGCCAACAAAGGGCAAGGTGGGTGGATGGCATCCTTGAAGTGACTGGATTGACCTTGAAGGAGTCCCTGGGGGTGGTGACAGCTGACAGGGAGCTCTGGCGTGGGCTGGTCCATGAGGTCACATAGAGAAGATGCTTGGGAAAATGGAAGGGAAAAGGAAGAGGGGCCGACCAAGGGCAAGATGAATGGATGGCATCCTTGAAGGGACTGGATTGACCTTGAAGGAGCTGGGGGTGGTGACGGCCGACAGGGAGCTCTGGCGTGGGCTAGTCCAGGAGGTCACCTAAAGAAGACAATGATGCTTGGGAAAATGGAAGGAAAAAGGAAGAGGGGCCGACCAAGGGCACGATGGATGGATGGGATCCTTAAAGTGATTGGATTGACCTTGAAGGAGCTGGGGGTGGTGACGGCTGACAGGGAGCTCTGATGTAGAGTGGTCCATGAAGTCACGAAGAGTCGGAAACGACAGAACGAATGAACAACAACATACATATACATACACACACACACACATACGTTTTAGCTTTGGATGGCCTAGGGAAAGAAGGACACCCCTTGAGACTTCCTTTACACCTGGAATATTGTGTCCAATTCTGGGCACCACAATTGAAGAGAGATATTGACAAGCTGGAATGTGTCCAGAGGAGGGCAACTAAAATGATCAAGGGTCTTGGAGAACAAGCCCTATGAGGAGCGGCTTAAGGAGCTGGGCATGTTTAGCCTGAAGAAGAGAAGGCTGAGAGGAGATATGATAGCCATGTATAAATATGTGAGAGGAAGCCACAGGGAGGAGGAGGGAGCAAGCTTGTTTTCTGCTTCCTTGGAGACTAGGACGCAATGGAGCCATGGCTTCAAACTCCAAGAGAGGAGATTCCATTTGAACATGAGGAAGAACTGCCTGACTGTGAGAGCCGTTCAGCAGTGGAACTCTCTGCCTTCCCCGGAGTGTGGTGGAGGCTCCTTCTTTGGAAGCTTTGAAGCAGAGGCTGGATGGCCATCTGTCAGGGGTGATTTGAATGCAATATTCCTGCTTCTTGGCAGAATGGGGGTGGACTGGATGGCCCGTGAGGTCTCTTCCAACTCTTTGATTCTATGATTCCTTTGTTGCTATAGCTGAAGCCTAGGATCGCATTGGCCTTTATAGCTGCCACATCACACTGTTGGCTGATGCTCAAGCGGAAGTCCACCAAGACCCCAGGAAACCTCTCCCTTGGACTGTTCCTAAGCCACCCTGCGCTTCATTTCCTCTTCCTAAGTGTTGAAGAGCAGCATCCTCCCACCCATAAAGGAATCCCAGTGGGGCTCCACACTCACGCCAAGACCCGAGAGCATTGCATCTGCCCCCAGGCGCACGGCTGGTAGTCGGGCTTCACGTAGGTGTCAACACCATCCTCCACCACGCAGCTCACACTTCGCGACACAACGTAGGCGCACCAGTTCCTGCAATGAGAGAGAGTGTATGGGTCAGATAGCGGCCAGTTAAATGAGAATGAGAGAAGGAAGCAAGTTAAGTTAAATGTGCCACAATCAAGCAAAGCAAAGCACTTCCAATCCTTGATTTCAGATTTCCAAATGTTGATTGTCGCACTATTGAATTCCACTGTCTGTTTATTATTGTCGACCCATTACGCAAAGTAAGCCTTTGCTGTTGATTTTGCCCAGGGGTGCCTTTGAGGCGCTCTTGGGGGGAAATAGCCCTTGACATATGCGAGTTGTAGTTACTGGGATGTATAGTTCACCTACAATCAAAGAGCATTCTGAACTCCACCAATGATGGAATTGAACCAAATATGGCACACAGAACTCCCACGATGAACAGAAAATATATATCAGTGATTGGTTGGGGTGGGGGGTATCTGTACCCTCAGAGGCGGCCCTAGGTAATTTTCAATGGTAAGCAAACAGTATTTGGCGCCCCCCCCCCCCCCAACCAATCATTGATATATATTTTCTGTTGTCGTGGGAGTTCTGTGTGCCATATTTGGTTCAATTCCATCATTGGTGGAGTTCAGAATGCTCTTTGATTGTAGGTGAACTATACATCCCAGTAACTACACTTGCCGCACTTGCTCCCTTGCCTGGCCCACTTTGGGTCCGGAGGCGTGCCTGAAGACCCCGGCGTGTGCACCAAAAGTCACCTCTTCTCCTGACTTTCTCCTCAGCCATTGGGACCAAGAGAGAGAGAGAGAGAGAGAGAGAGAGGTGGAGATGCCCACCTTTCCTGAAGGTAGGCGCAAAAACAAAGGAGGGAGCGGAGGTGGGAGATACCTCCAGCCGGAGGGCTCTCTCTCTCTCTCTCTCTTGGTCCCAATGGCTGAAGAGAAAGTCAGGAGAAGAGGCGACTTTTGGTGCGCACGCTGGGGTCTTCAGACACGCCTCCGGACCTGAAGCAGGCCAGGTGTGGTGGCTCCGCCCCTTGGCCCACCCACAGATTGAGGAGAGGAGAGGAGGTAGGTGGAGTGCCGTGGGATTGGGAAAGGGAGACGGTCATGGGGAAGGGATCGAACGCGGAGAACAATTGAGTGCCGGCTCTGCTTGCGCACCCGGTAGCCAGGTGGAGCAGGAACGAGAGGGGCGAGGCGAGGCTCAAGGGCCCGGCCCCTTTGGGAAGAGGATCGCCCGGCAGCGAGGCAAGAAAGCCGAGGCTCCCCCCCCCCCGGACTGCTAGGGCTGTTGTGAGCTGAGGGGGCGCTCCTCAAGTGGCGGTCGAGGGGCATTTACAGAGGCACCTCTGCACCCCTGGCAAAAAAAAAAGTGTTCTGCGACTGCTTATTTTGCGTAATGGACGCGCCGCCCCTGTGTACCCTGCTACTGTTTGCTTACCATTGAAAATTACCTAGGGTCGCTTCTGTCCCTCGTGACACTATGTAACACCATTTTTGTTCCTGGCTTATCAACATCATTTCCTAATTGGTTCTATCACAAAGACATGGGGAAAGTTTATTAAACTGCCCAAACTTGGTTCTTGCGGGAGGGACATTTTGCTCTCGTTTCTCAATGAATATCTCATAGAGACCCAACCGAATTAACATTGGGTTGTTGTAGGTTTTTTGGGGCTATATGGCCATGTTCTAGAGGCATTCTCTACTGACATTTCATCTGCATCTATGGCAAGCATCCTCAGAGGTTGTGAGGTGGCCTTACTTTTACTTACTTAGGCGATCCCTCGTTGGACAAGTAAGATGGTCTTCCATTATGGATTTCCTTGTGGGTCCGTATGTGGCTGTGGAGCCCTATTCTTGCTCTGCATCTTCTTCCGCAGTGAGGGCATTGGTTTCCAGGTGGAAGGCGGTCCCGGTCGGGGTTGGCTTGACGCGCCTTCCTCCTGGCACGTTTCTCTCTTTCACCCTCCACTCGTGCCTCCTCGAATTCTGCAGCACTGCTGGTCACAGCTGTCCTCCAGCTGGAGCGCTCAAGGGCCAGGGCTTCCCAGTTCTCAGTGTCTATGCACAGAGTTTTTAAGGTTGGATTTGAGCCCATCTTTAAATCTCTTTTCCTGTCCACCAACGTTCCGTTTTCCGTTCTTAAGTTCGGAGTAGAGCAACTGCTTTGGGAGACGGTAGTCAGGCATCTGGACAACGTGGCCGGCCCAGCGGAGGTGATGTTGGAGGACCATCGCTTCAATGCTGGTGGTCTTTGCTTCTTCCAGCACACTGACATTTCCCCGCCTGTCTTCCCAAGAGATTTGCAGGATTTTCTGGAGGCAGCACTGATGGAATTGTTCCAGGGCTGCATGTGACGTCTGGAGACAGTCCATGTTTCGCAAGCATAGAGCAGGGTTGGGAGGGGAATAGCTTTATGAACAAGCACCTTGGTCTCCCTACGGATGTCCCGGTCCTCAAACACTCTCTGCTTCATTCGGAAAAATGCTGCACTCGCAGAGCTCAGGCGGTGTTGTATTTTGGTGTCGATGTTGACTTTGGTGGAGAGGTGGCTGCCAAGGGAGCGGAAATGATCAACATTTTCTAATGTTACACCATTAAGCTGTATCGCTGGCATTGGAGAGGGGTTGGCTGGTGTCTGCTGGAACAGCACCTTGGTTTTCTCAATGTTCAGTGACAGGCCGAGCTTCTCATATGCTTCTGCAAAGGTGTTTAGAGTGGCTTGTAGATCTTCTTCTGAATGCGCACAGACGACCCAACCGACTGAATGCGCATAGAGACCCAACCGAATTAACATTGGGTTGTTGTAGGTTTTTTCGGGCTATATGACCATGTTCTAGAGGCATTCTCTCCTGACGTTTCGCCTGCATCTATGGCAAGCATCCTCAGAGGTTGTGAGGTCTGTTGGAACTAGGAAAAAGGGTTTATATATCTGTGGAATGACCAGGGTGGGACAAAGGACCCTTGTCTGTTGGAGTTAGGTGGGAATGTTTCAACTGACCAACTTGATTAGCATTTGATGGCCTGGCAGGTTTTTGGTGTGGCTTGTTCGTGCCAGGCTTTGAAGCTGCAAGGCTTTGCAATGCTAATCAAGGTGATTATTTGCAACATTCACACTAGCCTCCAACAGACAAGAGTTTTTTGTCCCATCCTGGTCATTCCACAGATGGACCACTCCAACAACCACCATGTCAGGCTACACAGAGAAGCCATTGAAATCCACAAGCATGTGGACAATTTCAACAGAAAGGAGGAGACCATGAAAATGAACAAAATCTGGCTACCAGTATTAAAAAACTCTAAAATTACAACAGCAAAACAACAGAGAGGAAACAACCAGGCACATCTTAACACCTCTCAACAGAACATTTTCCCAGGCTCAACCAGGCCTTCAAATGCTAATGAAGGTGGTCAGCTGAAACATTCACACCTAGCTTCAGCAGAGCGTTCTTTCTCCCACCCTGGTCATTCCACAGATATATAAACCCTTTTTCCTATTTCCAACAGACCTCACTACCTCTGAGGATGCTTGCCATAGATGCAGGCGAAACGTCAGGAGAGAATGCCTCTAGAACATGGCCCTACAGCCCGAAAAAAACCTACAAGAACCTAGTGATTCCAGCCATGAAAGCCTTCGACAATACATTGAATTAACATTGTTTGTGGCACAAAAACAACGTTTCGGGAGTGTAACAACTACTTCCAAAGGAAGGGCTGTACAATGAGACAGGGAATAACATTGTCAAACCAGGGACAGAAAATGTTTCAGAATGTGTTACAGAGTGATAATCCGAAGCTGTACCAGGGATGCTGCTCAGAAAGCAAAACTTTCCAAGGCGATGCTCTAGCTCCTTGCCCGAGGCCTGGACAACATCTCATGATCTGGAACCCAAGTTTGCAGCTCTTTCTCTTGGAAAGAATGATTATGTTTACTTATTGTGCCTATTTATACCCTGGAGGTTGTTAAGCAGAGGCTGGACGGCCATCTATCATAGAATCATAGAATCATAGAATCCAAGAGTTGGAAGAGACCTCCTGGGCCATCATCCAGTCCAACCCCATTCTGCCAAGAAGCAGGAATATTGCATTCGAAGCACCCCTGACAGATGACCATCCAGCCTCTGTTTAAAAGCCTCCAAAGAAGGAGCCTCCACCACACTCCCTCCAGGGTAGAGAGTTCCACTGCTGAACGGCTCTCACAGTCAGGAAGTTCTTCCTCATGTTCAGATGGAATCTCCTCTCTTGTAGTTTGAAGCCATTGTTCCATTGCGTCCTAGTCTCCAGGGAAGCAGAAAGGAAGCTTGCTCCCTCCTCCTCCCTGTAGCTTCCTCTCGCATATTTATACATGGCCCTCATCATGTCTCCTCTCAGCCTTCTCTTCTTCAGGCTAAACATGCCCAGCTCCTTAAGCCGCTCTTCATAGGGCTTGTTCTCCACACCCTTGATCATTTTAGTCACCCTCCTCTGGACACATTCCAGCTTAGAGTCAATATCTCTCTTGAATTGTGGTGCCCAGAATTGGAGGGCTTGGGTTGTGTTTTCCTGCATAGCAGGAGGGGGTTGGGCTGGATGGCCTCTGGGGGCCTCTTCCGACTCTGTGATTCTAAGGCAGGGAGGCACAGCATGGCAATTACGGTCTCCAAGGCTGGCCTCTTTCCAAAGGGAGAGAATGCCTGCTGCCTAGGAGAAGCCGCTCTCTCTCCGGCCGCTTGCAACGTGGCCAGATGTTAGCCTGGTACTCAGAGCAAGGAGACGTCCAGTGTCTCCTGGAAAAGGCCACGTCATCGGTCAGTCTGAGGGTCACTGCTTCCTTCCAGAAGACCACCCATCATCCCCAAAGGACACCAAGGAGGTTCAGGGTCATAGAAGTTGGAAAGGACCTCAAAGGGCATCCAGTCCAACCCTCTTCTTTTTGCCATGCAGGAAAAGGACCATCAAAGCACCCCCGACAGATGGCCATGCAGCCTCTGTTTAAAAGTATCAGAAGAGAGAGAGAGAGACTCTCGAGGCTGAGAGTTCCACTGTTGAACAGTTCTTGAGGCTTTTAAGCAGAGGCTGGATGGCCATCTGTCAGGGGTGCTTTGAATGCGATTTTCCTGCTTGTCAGCAGAATGGGGAGCTGCCGCTTCACCGTCCACTTGTGACACCAGGTCCCTTGATGGAGTACTCCCTCATTCTTCTCCACGCTGCTGGAAGGTTGTATGGTGTCGTAAATTAGTTAAATTAGCCTCCTCACATAAAGCAATTCCTAAATTTCCTACTTGACAGATGCAACTGTCTTTCGGGCGGCATAGGTCAACAGCAAGCTAGACTATTAATGGTCGGGAGCTTACTCCGACCCGGGCTGGCTTTGAACTTACGACCTCTTGGTCAGTAGTGATTCAATGCAGCTGGCTATAACTAGCTGTGCCATAGCCCGGTCCTCATGAGGTTCTTTCTCATGTTGAAGTGGAATCTCCTTTCCTGCAATCTGCATCCACGGCTCCGTTGCGTCCTGGTCTCTAAGTTAGGGATGCAGAATCTGAATGCAGGTGAACTGCATTGAAGTGGACAATATGGCAGTGTAGACTCATACAACCGAGTTCAAAGCACTACCTCTGAGGATGCTTGCCATAGATGCAGGCGAAACGTCAGGAGAAAATGCCTCTAGCACATGGCCATATAGCCCGAAAAAACCTACAGGAACCTAGAGTTCAAAGCAGTTAGTCTCAATTCTGAAACTGGATTACATGGTAGTGTAGACCCAGCCACAGACGTCCCAGGTAGCTCAGGAATTCTGGGAGCGGAGTGCAAAGCACCTGGAGAGCCATATTTTGGGAAATCCTGCTCTAGATCAGCAGAAAACAAGCCTTGCCCATTCCCTCCTCAAAGGGACCTCCCTCCAAATACATAAACATGGCTCCTCTCCCATCCTCTCTCAGCCATCTCTTCTCCAAGATAATACAGGGTTAGTCAAAATGAATAGGCCAATAAGAAAATTAATTTTAGACGAATGTATATTTATTGTAACCAAACTACAGCTACGTAGCGACAGATAAGCTATCAAAGTTTTGTCTCACCTTCAGAGATGTTCGATATGGGCGCCCCGTGTGACACGGCAGATGTCCAAGCGATAGTCCAGTTCATTCCACATCCGTTGCAGCACATCCGACGTAATGGCATCGAATGCAGCACATATGCGCTGTTTTAAGTCGTCCAAGGTCAGCGGTAATGGAGGTCGGAACACAGTGTCTTTCACATACCCCCAGAGAGAAAAGTCGCATGGTGTGAGGTCGGGGGACCTGGGGGGCCACAGGAGGAATGGAAGATCAGTCACTCCAGCACGGCCAATCCAACGTCTGGGAAGGTGTTCGTTGAGGTACTCGCGTACACTGTTGTGCCAATGCGGAGGGGCACCGTCCTGTTGGAATACGAAATCGGGCACTATCTCTTCTAACTGTGGCATCAACCATTCAGACAACATGTCAGCGTACACTATGCCTGTTACGGTTTTCTCCGCGAAGAAGAATGGGCCAAACACGTGACGGTTGGTTATTGCACAGAAAACGTTTACCTTCGGCGAATCCCTTACATGTTCCAATACGGCATGAGGATTTTCAGATCCCCAAAAGCGGAGATTATGCCTATTGACCTTCCCGCACAGGTGAAACGTTGCCTCGTCACTGAAGACCAGTCTGTTGGCAAAGCCTTCCTCCTCTAGTCTTCGCTGCATTGATTCGCAAAAATCGCGTCGTTTCGAATAGTCACCTTTTTTCAAAGCCTGCACCATTTGCAATTTATACGGCTTGAACTGCAAACGTTTGCGTAACACGCGCCACACAGTTTTTTGCGGAACGTTCAATTCCATGGCAACACGATTTGTCGACTTCTGGGGACTTCGTTGAAAGGATGCACGAATGGATTCCACTGTGTCTTCGGAGACACGTGGTCGTCCTGTGGTTTTACCCTTGCATAAGCAGCCCGTCTCCTCAAATTGCTTTACCCACCTCGCAATGGAATGTCGATGAGGTGGTTCCTTGCCATACTTGGCTCGAAATTCTCGCTGGACCGTAATTACTGACATTGTTTTAGCAAATGTCATCACACAAAACGCCTTCTCTTTGCTTGATTCCGCCATTTTGAAAACAGCGACCCCTAGCGACGCCTAGCGGCATTAACGTACATGTGTGTTGCTCAAAAAAAACTTTGATAGTTTATCTGTCACTACGTAGCTGTGGTTTGGTTACAGTAAACATACATTCGTCTAAAATTAATTTTCTTATTGGCCTATTCATTTTGACTAACCTTGTATTTTTTTCTGTTCTTGTTTAATGGTGCGTTCCTGATTTTGAAACGATTTTTTTTCTTCCAGAACCTTTGTTTTTGGGTCTGCCCCAAACTCTGTTGAATGGGTTGAGACTCGATGATGAGAGATTCATCGGAAAGCTAGAGCCAAATGTGCTAGAACAGGATGATGCCCCTCCCACATATACAAAGGTTTTGCCAGTTTTGCAAACGTTCCCTGTGTTTTTATGATAGAACCAATTAAAACGTAAAGGTTTTCCATGATGTTAAGTCCAGTCGTGTCCGACTCTGGGACTCTGGTGCTCATTTCTAAGCCGAAGAGCCGGCGTTGTCCGTAGACACCTCCAAGCTCATGTGGCCAGCATGACTGCATGGAATGCTGTTACCTTCTCAACAAGGCGGTACCTATTGATCTACTTGCATGTTTTTGAACTGCTAGGTTGGCAGAAGCTGGGGCTAACAGTGGGAGCTCACCCCGCTCCCTGGATTCGAACCTGCGACTTTTCGGTCAGCAAGTTCAGCAGCTCAGTGGTTTAACCCACTGCACCAATTAGGAAATGACATTGATAACCCAAAATCATGTTACATAGTGTATGGGTGGCCACGGCTGGACATTGGCCGGAGGGGGTCCAGGAGGCCCTCCGTTTCTCCCTCCGGAAGCAAAGCATTTCCTGGGCAAAGCAGAGAGACCTTTGATCAGGGAGGGGTGACCTGGCCGGAGGCTGCGGTGGTCCAGGTTAATAATTAGCCCAGTTGCCCATTTCCCCCTCTCCAGGCGGAAATCCTTCTTCCGGCGCATTTCGCAAGAAGCTCAGCTCCAGAAATAAGTTCTCATTTGGTCAAAGGACAGGCCTGGGCAAACATGAGCCCTCCAGGTGTTTTGGACTTCATCTCCCACAATCCCTAACAGCCAGTAGACCATAAGGAGTTGTGTGAGTTTGAGTTCCCCTAGAATCATAGAATCCTAGAATCCTAGAGTTGGAAGAGACCTCTTGGGCCATTCAGTCCAACCCCATTCTGCCAAGAAGCAAGAAAATTGCATTCAAAGCATCCCTCAGGTGACCACCTAGCCTATGCTTAAAAGCTTCCAAAGAAGGAGCCTACACCACACTCCGGGGCAGAGAGTTCCAATGCTGAACGGCTCTCACAGTCAGGAAGTTCTTCCTCATGTTCAGGTGGAATCTCCTTTCTTGTAGTTTGAAACCATTGCTCCATTGTGTCCTAGTCTCCAGGGAAGCAGAAAGGAAGTTTGCTCCCTTCTCCCTGTGGCTTCCCCTCACATATTGATACATGGTCCTCATCATGTCTCCTCTCAGCCTTCTCTTCTTCAGGCTAAACATGCCCAGCTCTTTAAGCCACTCCTCATAGGGCTTGTTCTCCAGACCCTTGATCATTTTAGTCGCCCTCCTCTGGACACATTCCAGCTTGGAGTCAACATCTCCCTTCAGTTGTGGTGCCCAGAATTGGACACAATATTCCAGATGTGGTCTGACCAAGGTAGGATAGAGCATGGGGAGCAGGACTTCCCTGGAACTAGACACTAGGCTCCTCTTGATGCAGGCCAAAATCCCATTGGCTTTTTTTGCCGCCACATCACATTCCTGGCTCATGTTTAACTTCCTGTCTACGAGGACTCCAAGATCTTTTCCCCACGTCCTGCTCTCGAGCCAGGCCTCCTTGATGCTGAGCATCTTTTCCCTCCCCTCCCAAGTATTTGTAGTTCGCCAAGGGCCGGACAATGGATTCTGCTGCTTCCTGACCCAGCGCACATAACTGGGTTCCTGTCTCATAGAATCATAGAATCAAAGAGTTGGGAGAGACCTCATGGGCCATCCAGTCCAACCCCATTCTGCCAAGAAGCAGGAATATTGCATTCAAATCACCCCTGACAGATGGCCATCCAGCCTCTGTTTCAAAGCTTCCAAATAAGGAGCCTCCACCACACTCCGGGGCAGAGAGTTCCACTGCTGAACGGCTCTCACAGTCAGGAAGTTCTTCCTCATGTTCAGATGGAATCTCCTCTCTTGTAGTTTGAAGCCATTGTTCCGCGTCCTAGTCTCCAAGGAAGCAGAAAACAAGCTTGCTCCCTCCCTCCTCCCTGTGGCTTCCTCTCACATATTTATACATGGCTATCATATCTCCTCTCCGCCTTCTCTTCTTCAGGCTAAACATGCCCAGTTCCCTAAGCCGCTCCTCATAGGGCTTGTTCTCCAGACCCTTGATCATTTTAGTCGCCCTCCTCTGGACACATTCCAGCTTGTCAATATCTCTCTTCAGTTGTGGTGCCCAGAATTGGACACAATATTCCAGGTGTGGTCTAACCAAAGCAGAATAGAGCATGGGGAGCATTACTTCCCTAGATCTAGACACTATGCTCCTATTGATGCAGGCCAAAATCCCATTGGCTTTTTTTGCCGCCACATCACATTGTTGGCTCATGTTTAACTTGTTGTCCACGAGGACTCCAAGATCTTTTTCACACGTACTGCTCTCGAGCCAGGCGTCCCCCATTCTGTATCTTTGCATTTCATTTTTTCTGCCAAAGTGGAGTATCTTGCATTTGTGAACATGAGCCAGGAATGTGATGTGGCGGCAAAAAAAAGTCAATGGGATGTTGGCCTGCATCAAGAGGAGCCTAGTGTTCCCCATGCCTTGGATAGATCACATCTGGAATCACACTGTGTCCGGTTCTGGGCCCCCAATTGAAGGGAGATGTTGACAAGCTGGAATGTGTCCAGAAGAAGAGGGCGACTAAAATAATCAAGGGTCTGGAGAACAAGCCCTATGAGGAGCGGCTTAAAGAGTTGGACATGTTTAGCCTTCAGAAGAAAAGGCTGAGAGGAGACGTGACGATAGCCATGTGAGAGGAAGTCCTAGGGAGGAGGGAGCAAGCTTGTCTTCTGCTGCCTTGCAGACTAGGACGCAATGGAGCCATGGCTTCAACCTACAGGAAAAGGGATTCCATCTGAACATGAGGAAGAACTTCCTGACTTTGAGAGCCATTCAGCAGTGGAACTCTCTGCCTCGGAGTGTGGTGGAGGCTCCTTCTTTGGAGGCTTTCAAGCAGAGGCTGGATGAACATCTGTCAGGGGTGCTTTGAATGCAATATTCCTGCTTCTTGACAGAATGGGGTTGGACTGGATGGCCCAGGAGGTCTCTTCCAACTCTAGGATTCTATGATTCTATGGTTCCAGGCTCAGCGTTGAGTCCAGAGTCACTCCCAAACACCCAGCCTGTGTAGCCACCTAACCAAACACTGCAAAGCTCAACCAGAAGCTGTCCTTCTCCCCGGCCGTTCCTCTTTCTCCTCCGAGAGGCAGCTGGACCTTTTCAGCCGCTCTCATCTCCCCAAAGGGGCCCAACTGGAGATTAATGGGAGAGGGAGAGGTAAACAGCACCAACCACCAGCCCAGGAGGAGAGAGAGGGAGAGAAGGAGGCCCCAATAGGAATCCATTCGGTAGGAAACGTCTCTCCAGCTCAACCTTCCCTTGGAGTTGATGGTCCTCTGCCATCAACTCCGCTGGACCGGTCACATTGTCCGGATGCCCGACCACCGTCTCCCAAAGCAACTCCTCTACTCCAAACTCAAGAATGGAAAACGGAATGTTCAATGTATTGTCGAAGGCTTTCATGCCTGGAATCGCTGGGTTGTTGTAGGTTTTTTCGGGCTGTATGGCCATGGTCTAGAGGCATTCTCTCCTTGCTTGCCGCTATGGCAAGCATCCTCAGAGGTAGTGAGGTCTGTTGGAACTAGGAAAAAGAATAAAGGGGAGTTGGACTGGATGGATACTATTAGTAAGAGGAGTAGTAGTAGCAGTAATAGTAATAAGGAGAGGCTGGATGGCCATCGGTCAGGAGGGCTTGAATTGTGCTTTTCTATGCATAATAGGAAGGAAGAGGCAAAAGGAAGAGGGGCCGACCAAGGGCAAGATGGATGGATGGCATCCTTGAAGTGACTGGACTGACCTTGAAGGAGCTGGGGGTGGTAACGGCCGACAGGGAGCTCTGGCGTGGGCTGGTCCAGGAGGTCACGAAGAGTCGGAGACGACTGAACGAATGAACAACAACATGCATAATAGCAGAATAAAGGAGACTTGGACTGGATGGCCTTTGGAGGTCCCTTCCTACTCTAGGATGCTACTATTGTTGTTGTTACTATTATTATTAAGGAGAGGCTAGATGACCATCTGTTGGGAGGGATTGGATTGTGCTTTTCCTGCCTAATGGTGGGTTGGACTGGATGATCTTTGGTGTTCCCTTCCAACTCTAGGATATTATTATTAGTAGTAGTAGTAGTAGTAGTAGTAGTAGCAGTAGTACTAAGGAGAGGCTCGATGGTCATCTGTCGGGAGGATTTGCATGATGCCTTCCTTCCCGGCAGAAGTGGGGCTGGACTGGATGGTCTTTAGGAATCCCTTCCAAAGCTGGGATTCTATGACCCTCTCCCTCTTTGGGAGACTGAGGCTTGCAAAGGGGTTCCTCATTGCTTGCAGATGCCCCCCTCCTCTAACCAATAAATCCAACCCTTCCCCAGCCCTGGCCTGCCTCCAAACCCCTTTCCCCTTGGCTTCCTCTCCCCTTCCCCAATCTTGCTCTGCTTCCTCTCTCCAGCAAGGAAGAAGGGCCAAGGAGACCAAGTGGGTGGTCTCATAGGTCGAAGACAGCCAGGGGCCCACTTGGGCCCTCCCTCCCTCCAGGTGTTTTGGACTTCAACTCCCACCATTCCTAACAGCCGGTAGGCTGTTAGGAATGGTGGGAGTTGAAGTCCAAAACACCTGGAGGGAGGGAGGGAGGGCCCAAGTGGGCCCCTGGCTGGACTAATTGGTCTGGGTTCTCTGCCTGGACCTCCTAGGTGGACTAGGTGGAGGGTCCTTCTTTGGAGGCTTTGAAGCAGAGGCTGGATGGCCATCTGCTGGGGGTGCTTTCAATGCGATTGCCCTGCTTCCTGGCAGAATGGGGTTGGACTGGATGATGGCCCACCAGGTCTCTTCCAGCTATAAGATTCTATAATTCCATGATTCAAAGGAAGGAAGAGAGGAAGGAGGGAGGGAAGGAGGAAAGCAAGGAAAGAAGGAAGGAAAGGGAAGGAAGGAAAGGAAAAGGAAAAAAGGAAGGAGAAAGAAGGAAGAAAAAGGAAAGGAAAGAAGGAAGGAGAAGGAAAGAAGGGGAAGGAGGGAGGGAAGGAGGAAAGCAAGGAAAGAATGAAGGAAAAGGAAAAAAGGAAAGAGAAAGAAGGAAGAAAAAGAAAAGGAAAGAAGGAAGGAGAAGGAAGGAAGGGGAAGGAGGGAGGGAAGGAGGAAAGCAAGGAAAGAATGAAGGAAAAGGAAAAAAGGAAAGAGAAAGAAGGAAGAAAAAGAAAAGGCAAGAAGGAAGGAGAAGGAAGGAAGAAAAAGGAAAAATAAAGGAGAAGGAAGGAAGAGGGAAGGAGGGAAGCAAGGAAAGAAGGAAAGTAGAATAGAAAGAAAGAATAATGATATAATAAATTTTATTTTTAACCCACCATCTCTCTCCAGAGTGACTCAGGAATGAAGGAAGAAAAGAAGGAAAGAAAGAAGGAAAGGGAAGGAAGGAAAGGAAAAGGAAAAAAGGAAGGAGAAAGAAGGAAGAAAAAGGAAAGGAAAGAAGGAAGGAGAAAGAAGGAAGGGAGGGAGAGGGAAGAAGGAAAGAAGAAAGGAAGGAAAGTAAGATAGAAAAAAAAAGAATAATGATATAATAAATTTTATTTTTAACCCACCATTTTTAACCCAATTTTTAACCCAATTTTATTTTCAACCCAAGTCAAGACGGACTTGGAAGGAAGGAAGGAAGGAAGGAAGGAAGGAAGGAAGGAAGGAAGGAAGAGAGAGGGAGGGAGGGAAGGAGGAATGGAAGGAAAGAAGGAAAAAGAATAGAAAAAAGAAAGAATAATGATATAATAAATGTTATTTTTAACCTGCCATCTCTCTCCAGAGTGACTCAGGAAGGAAGGAAGAAAAGAAGGAAGGGAAGGGAAGGGAAGGAAGAAAAGGAAAAAAGGAAGGAGAAGGAAGGAAGAAAAAGGAAAGAAGGGAGGAGATGGATCGATGAAAGAAGGAAGGAATAAAAAGGAAAAAGGAAGGAAGGATGGGGGAGGGAGGGAGGGAAGGAAGGAAAGAAAGAAGGAAGGAAAGTAGGGAAGAAAGAAAGAATAATGATATAATACATTTTATTTTTAACCCAACATCTCTCCCCTGAGTGATTCATGAAGGAAGGAAAGAAGGAAGGAGAGGGACGGAGGGAAGAAAAAGGAAAAGGGGAAAAAAAGAAGGAAGGAAGAAAAAGCAAGGGAAAGAAAGAAGGCAAGGAAGGAAGAAAAAGGAATGAAGGGAGGAGATGGATGGAAGGAAGGAAGGAAGGAAAGAGAGAGAGAAAGAGAGAGAGAGAGAGAGAAAAGAAAGAAAGAGAAAGAAAGAAAGAAAGAAAGAAAGAAAGAAAGAAAGAAAGAAAGCAAGCAAGCAAGCCTCGGCTTCTTCCAGGTCTGCCTTGCCCCTGCCTCTTGAGAAGTTTTGGAGTGATGTCCCTCTTGCTGCCTGCCTGAAGCGGTCACTTTGGCTCAGGCCACAGCCTTGACCCACCTTCCCAGGGGGCCATGCATGCCATTCTGTCTCCCTTCTGTTGTTGCCCTTGCCCCATCACTCGCCTTCCTCTTCCACTCCATCCCCATCTTGCTTTGGGGGCCCACCAAAGAAGCCACCCTCTTACCTGTGCCGGCTGGCCACCCGTGCCCCATTGTGGCCCTGAGCAAGGTTGGCGTTGGCCTGGTGCTGTCCGAAGGGGAGTGCTCCGGCCGTGTAGAGGCTGTACCGCGGAGGGTAGTTCATGGCTTGCGCCGGAGTGTCGGCCAGCAGGCCAAAACAGAGGCAGAGCCAGGCGGCCAGAGCGGTGCCGGCCATCCTGGTCTTGCTTGTGCCACTGGTCAGCTGCGCATGGCCTGGCTCTCCCTCGGGTGCACAAATCCAGGGACAGTGTTGCTCCTGTTGCTTCTTCGGTGAGGGGCAAGGCCCACTTTGGTGTCCACTTGATCTGGCTGGAGGATGGTCAAGCAGTCCAGTCGGTCAGTTTGTGCTCCTAGCCTTGCTGGTGCTGCTCACACTCTGACAGCTTTGCAAGGACTTCCCAGAGGTTGTGGTTCCCTCCTCCCTCTGCTCTGCTCTGCTCTGCTCTGCTCTCCCCCTGACTTCCTGCCTGGCAAGCGTGAGCCCCAGTGCCCTGTACTCCCAGGCTGTCTGGCCGGCCTTGCTGGGCTGCCCTTGACCCTCCTGTCCTGGAGCATGCCTCTCCCCGAGAGGAGCCCCTCTTTGCCGCAGCTCCCTCCTACCCCAGGACGTGCCTTGCTTCCCCTTCCATCCCCCTCTCATCCCCTTTGCTGGCTTTGCAAGAGTTTCCCTCCAACATCTGCTTCTCGTTACAGTCGGGACAGGAACACGCTCTGGGCCAAAGGCATGGCAGAAGGGGGGCCCGGGAGGGAGGCCGGGAGAGGAGAAAGGGTCCCCGGTCAAGGGGACACACACACACACGCATGGGAGGGGGCCACCACCAAGGCTATGGCCTGGCCCCTTGGCACGGCCAAGGCAAGCGGGCAGGAAGTGACCTCAGCACTTTGGCCACCTCTTTCTCCGCACTCCCCCCAACGTCACGCTCCAGGATGGGGTTTTCCAGCAAGCAAGGCCTCTGTCTGGACGGCCCCAAGGGATGCTTGCCTGCCTGCCTCCCTCCATGTGTGTGTGTGTGCGCATATCGCTCCAATCTCAGACAGGGAGGCCTTTGTTTCGGCCCTCTTAGAATCATAGAATCATAGAATCAAAGAGTTGGAAGAGACCTCCTGGGCCATCATCCAGTCCAACCCCA